>OZ038379.1:154399096-154999096 GCA_964036045.1 Eutreptiella sp. 'Long Island Sound 2002'
CCATGGGGATTGTATGGGGCGGAGTGCGACGAGCGCTCATGCAGTTTATGCCCTTTTTCGCCATTTTTGGTATGTTGGCGGTTTTGGCAACCTCGGTGACCCCGTGGTACCTGGGAGCCCCCCCCCCCCCAATACCTAATACCCAAATAGGGTGAAAACCACGTAAATACGGCCTAAAACATGCTTTACATACCTTGGATGGTTATATTGTGTGGTCACAATATCAAAAAACTAAGTTTCAAAAACTTCGATTTTTGAGCTGCCTAGGGTGAAAAGCTGCCTAAGCAGGTTGTGTACCAATCCCTTGGGAGACCCCCGCCCCCTGGACCATGGCGTCATGCCACCCCCCCCCTCCCCTTGGACCTAATACCCAAATAGGGTGGAAAACATGTAAATACGGCCTAAAACATGCTTTACATACTTTTAGGTGATCACAATATCATAGGAATAAGTTTCAAAAACTGCGATTTTTGAGCTGCTCAGGGTGAAAAACTGCAAAAGAGGGTCGTGTACCAACCCATTCACTGGGCCATTATTGGTGGAAACAGCCATTGCGCGTCTTTGGCGCAGGCATTGACCGGCCCTCGGCACGGCTAGAGACTGCAAAAAACGTCCTTCCGTATCCTATTAGGCATATACTGTTACAACATCCCCACTCACACCCCTCAGAGTGCCTGCTTATGCAGTTTTTCACCCTAGGCAGCTCAAAAATCGAAGTTTTTGAAACTTGTTTTTATGATATTGTGACCACACAATATGACCATCCAATGTATGCAAAGCATGTTTTAGGCCGTATTTACATGATTTTCACCCTATTTGGGTATTAGGTCTAAGGGGGGGGGTTCTCCCAAGGGATTGGTACACAACCTGCTGATGCAGCTTTTCACCCTGGACAGCTCAAAAATCGAATTTTTTGAAATTTATTTTTTTGATATTGTGACCACACAATATGACCATCCAAGGTATGTAAAGCATGTAGGCCGTATTTACATGATTTTCACCCTATTTGGGTATTAGCTCCGGGGGGGGGGGGGGGCTCCCAAGGGATTGGTACACAACCTGCTGGTGCAGTTTTTCACCGTGGCCAGCTCAAAAATCGAAGTTTCGAAACTTATTTTTTTGATATCGTGATCACCTAAAATGACCATCCAAGATATGTAAAGCATGTTTTGGCCCGTATTTATGTAGTTTATACCTTATTTTGGGTGTGTGTTGCTTGGGATAGATTCTCTGTGAGGTGGACTTGCCGAAGGCAATAGAATTTCCTCTCTATTGAGCTGCGTATTGTGGTGAAATGTGGACTCACAAGGAAGGTGGTAGTATGTGTGGGCTATCTCATTTGAACGGGGGGGGGGGGGGATGGGGGTGATTTCCGGAAAAACAGAAAGAAAGAGGATAACACGGGGGGCACCCAGGTGCAGTCCTTGACCCCACCCCCCCCTCTAAAGGGCCAAAATGTTTATCAGTTCCCGGCCATAGTGCAAGCCAATATAGAGAAATTGGTTGGTGCCCCATTGGGAGGGGCCTGTAAAACAGGTCACCCCATGTGGTTTATGCTCAAAATACTCAATTTTTTGGTGGGCATTTTCTGTGGCCCCAAGACGGCAGGATTGGTGCAGCCATTTCTAATTTTGTCCCCATGTTGGGGATCCCTTAGAAGGTGGGGGTTATGTAGCCACTTTGATCCTTGCCCACCATGGGGACGCCAGGAAAGCAACGGTGATGCGGCCATACTGATCAATCCCCACCATGCGGACCCCGAGAAGGTAGGAGTGATGTAGCTATGTTGGTCCTTCCCCACTATGGGGACCCCGAAACGGCACGGGGTGACGTAGCCATATTGATCTTTGCATGCCTCCCATGGAGAAGGCATGGATTATGAAGCCACTTCCGATTTTGCCCCCCCCTTTGGCACCATTGAGAATATTGGGAGGAAATGTTGCTTGGTCTGTGGCCTTGAAGGCTGAGACTACCTTTTGAAAGTGTTTCTGTCTTGGGCGGCATGCGTCCTTTGCTGTCACGTGTGTCGTGACCCACAGAGACAGTAGCCTCACAAGGATGCTCCACACGTGATCAATGGATGTAGTGGGAGCAATAGCGGCAAAATTAGCAGCAACGGCGGCAGCAAAAGCAGCAGCAGCAGCAACAGCAACACCTATGGCCTAGTGGCTTGGAGTATTGCCATTCCACCCTTCGCAACCTACACACCCTACCAAATGCGCGTTGAGGAACACCCCGGCACCAAAGCGGTGGAAGATTCCGCAAAAGGCTTGTCCTATGCCAATCAACCCCAAGTCCCGTGATTCACAGTGAGATTTGTTTGTATGCATGATACTTGAATGTTGTATGTATTTGTTATAACCCTGAAGTGGCATGCACGGTAGGACTAGTTGGCCGCACACAATGGCGCGGGGAGGGAGGCCTGGCCCGCCATAGCCATAAGGGACACCCGAGTTGCATCGGCTATCTAGTAGAGGCTCAAAAGGCAACCACACGTTAGAGTACACGCAAAAAGTTACGAAACGACCGCCTCATGGGACTGGGCGCCCCAAAAGGTGGTGATATGAAACACAAAACGGTCAAAACGGCCTTACAGGTTTGGGCACCTTCTGGGGCACCCTCTTTGGTGCTGGCCGTGCCAAAGAGGTCTCTTTACCGTTAACGATGCCCCCCGGCAGGGTGTGGACGGCTACAACCACCATGTCATTGGTGAGGAGGTAGAGTGGAGACCTCTGTTGTTGTAGGCTACCCCTTAGGCCACAATGTCCCTGCCACTTTGTTCATAGCAAGGTTTATGAGAAACAACATAAGTGGAGATGATTATGAAATGATCTGCAAGGTTGCTCGGGCGTGATTAGACCAGGAGGTGGCCGCACTGGGTGCCTGGGTGTGAATTATGCTTGAACACTGTGGTGGTTCAGAGCAAGGAGTGGTTTTTGTTCCTATGCCCCCACCCACCTCCACCCGCCAGCCTCCCTTCAAGGAGCCTAAATGTTCATGGGGTGTCGGGTCAAGAACTGCACCTGGGTGCCCCCCATGGAGGATAAGAATTTTTCCGCAGAGGTTGTTAGATCAAAGCCAGGCAGGCGTATATAGGGGAAAACGCCACATACCCCCCCATTTTGGCCTTTTTGGGGCTATTCGCGTACCCTACCCCAAGGGGTTGAATTGTTGGTTTAACTCCTTGTAAAATCATTATTTTGTCCAAAAAACGCATCCGCCAATGAGTTTTTGGTCCGGACCCCCCCCAAACCCCCCCCACTTGAAACCCACTTTTTTGAGGTTTTCAAGGAGGTTGGGGGGGGGGTCAAAAAATGACCCCCCCTTTTTTTGGGTGGAAAATCATGAATCTTTTGGTTTTTTCGATTTTGAGCCGAAAAAGTGTTTCCGGGTCCCGACCCCATAGGGTTTGTATGGGGCTGAGTGGGACGAGCGCTGATGCAATTTTCGCCATTTTTGGTATGTTGGCGGTTTTGGCAACCTCGGTGACCCCGTGGTACCCACTTTGAGGGGTGTGAGTGGGGACGTTGTGACAGTATATGCCTACTAGGATACAGAAGAACGTTTTTTGCAGTCTCTAGCCGTGCCGAGGGCCGGTCAAATGCCCGTGCCAAAGACGCGAAATGGCTGTTTCCACCAATAATGGCCTAGTGAATGGGTTGGTACACAACCTGCTTTTGCAGTTTTTCACCCTGGAAAAACTGCTCAAAAATCGAAGTTTTTGAAACTTATTCCTATGATATTGTGACCGCATGATATGACCATCCAAGGTATGTAAAGCATGTTTTAGGCCGCATTTACGTGGTTTTCACCCTGTTTGGGTAATAGGTCTGGGGGGGGGGGGGGGTCCTCCGAAGGGGTCGGTACACAACCTGCTTTTCACCGTGGACAGCTCAAAAATCGAAGTTTTCGAAACTTGCTTTTATGATATTGTGATCACTTAAAATGACCATCCAATGTATGCAAAGCATGGTTTAGGCCGTATTTGCATGATTTTCTCCCGATTTGGGTATTAGGTCCGGGGGGGGGGGGGGGATGGGGAGGCTCCCAAGGGATTGATACACAACCTGCTTGTGCAGTTTTTCACCCTGGACAGCTCAAAAATCGAAGTTTTCGAAACTTGCTTTTATGATATTGTGATCACTTAAAATGACCATCCAATGTATGCAAAGCATGGTTTAGGCCGTATTTGCATGATTTTCTCCCGATTTGGGTATTAGGTCCGGGGGGGGGGGGGGGTGGGGAGGCTCCCAAGGGATTGATACACAACCTGCTTGTGCAGTTTTTCACCCTGGACAGCTCAAAAATCGAAGTTTTCGAAACTTGCTTTTATGATATTGTGATCACTTAAAATGACCATCCAATGTATGCAAAGCATGGTTTAGGCCGTATTTGCATGATTTTCTCCCGATTTGGGTACTAGGTCCGGGGGGGGGGGGGATGGGGAGGCTCCCAAGGGATTGATACACAACCTGCTTGTGCAGTTTTTCACCCTGGACAGCTCAAAAATCGAAGTTTTTCGAAACTTGTTTTTTTTGATATAGTGATCACCTAAAATGACCATCCAAGGAATGTTAAGCATGTTTCAGGCCGTATTTATGTGTTTTTAACTCTATTTGGGTATTTGGTGCGGGGGGGGGGGGGGGGGGGGGGGGGGGGCTCCCAAGGGATTGGTACACAACCTGCTTGTGCAGTTTTTCACCGTGGCCAGCTCAAAAATCGAAGTTTTCGAAACTTGTTTTTTTCGTACCGTGATCACCTAAAATGACCATCCAAGATATGCAAAGCATGGTTTAGGCCGTATTTACTTGTTTTTCACCCCATTTTGGGTGTGTGTTGCTTGGGGTGGATTCTCTGCGAGGTGGACTTGCCGAAGGCAATAGAATTTTTCCCCGCAGTCTATTGGTTTTTCATTGCTTTCAGGGATCTCCTCAGCCCAGCACGGTGATAACATTCCCAGGGAGGTGAACACCTCGGTCCATCCCCCTCCCCTTTCCTCTTTTCTAATGATGTTTCACACACCCCTTTCTCGCCATCTCTGAATTTGAGCATCAAGAGGTTGTGGAATGCATTGCCTCATCACTTTCTGTTCTGCATTTGCCTGTTTTTCATTCATCATATACTGTCTCTTTTAAGTCTCACCCTCCCCCCCCCCCCTCCTCCTGAAGCAACCAAAAGTTCCAGCACCAGATTTAGGTTGTTGTGGTTGCAGCAAGTTTGGGTGACCATAGTGACAGTTTGTTGTCTCCTCGATTTCATCCCATTTCTATTGTTCATTGTTTGGTGGGCCTGCATACCACAGGGGAGATGTAGCTAATTCACAGTCTGATTCAAAGGGTGGTACCTTACACATACAGCGATTTTGCTGTGTCTCTTTGTATGGGTTTTGCACTGTTCACAAGCAGGGTCAACAGCCCCCTCCTTCAAAACCTCCTGCTTCCCACTCGATAGGATCTCTGCCCAGATTGATGGTTGCTTCATGGTTGCCATCCGATTTGTGAATGCGAGCGATTTGTATGTGCGGGGGCATTATTGGTCGTATTGAGCCCTGGCTGCAGCCAGGGCTTCTTAATTCTGTCCAGGTGGAAGGAAATGAGGAACACACATGGTGTCTATTGTGGTGGCCAGGATGTATCTTGTGCATGACTTCTCCAGACTTGCACCGCCTGCTTTTTTTCTCAGGTATGCCGCCGACATTGATTGCTTAACGTGTTTGTCAGCTTCCCATTATTGCCAAAACTATTCGTGTGGATTGGGTACGGTCCGATCTGATGTCAGGAGATCCCATCCATGCACAGTGTGGGTCGTGGATTGTTATCTTTTAATTTATTTCAGTTGTGACAAGTTGCTGCCCGACCAGTGTCAAATATTGTGCTTATTTAGCACCAGCAATTGTATTCAGGCTCATGGTCTCCATTTTTTTTGTACAAGATTGTTTAAATGAATGTGTGACATTTTCTGCTATTGCATTGATTGTGTCTAAATTTTTTTCTTTGCTGTGTACGGTAGTATAGTGGCCTTTTTTTCTTGTTTGGTGTGGGGGGGGGGGGAATCAAGCGCTGAGCATGAGGAACAATTGATTTGCATTTTGCATTTTTCATCCAAAGGTGTTCTCTCAGCACCAGATCAACAGCCACCAATTGACCGAGCCTGATGTGATCCAATTCCGCCTCAGCAAAGGTTGGCAATGACATGAGGGATTAAGAACGTGCTGACATCTTAAATTGGAGCCAAGTAGTCAAAAGTTTGCAATCCTGATGTGATCCACTTCTGCCACAGCAAAGGTTTTCAATGAGTGGTACCTTAAATTGGGGCCAAGTAGCAAGCAAACGGCTTTCAGTGTTAGTGGCATTGAGTATGTTCAAAATGAGCAGGGTGCAAAAATACATGTCATTTTGATTCACTGATTTTGTTGACGCATTCATTTTTTGTCCACATTTACTGTCAATGAGATGCAACGTTGGCCTCTTGTTTCTAGGTTGTGAGCCAACACATACAGGCATACATTCTTGACCAATGATGTTTTTATTGCATTGGCTCTCAGATAGGGTCAGGTAGGGGGTACCATTTCTTTCATGCGCATCAATTTGTATGGCTTTGTGTGGTTCGAGTTGTGCTACACAAGCACAGTTGCCTCGCCTCATTGGGCGGAGATGAGCCTCGGCTTCGAAGGTGGGGAATCTCAGATGTTTGGCAGATGGCATTTGTGACTTTGTTTGGCAGATGGCATTTGTGATCTTACAGAGTGGAATCCATGAGCAAAAAAGGTATGACAACCATGTAATTACCATGTACGTTTTGGAATCAACCCAAACGAAGCATCATCAACAACCTATTGCTGTTGCCAAAGGGCAGTTTTGGGATGAATAATGTGTTGTGTATTTTGTAATACAAAGAGATACCGATGGGCTAATCAGCTGTCCCTCATCAACGCCATACCCACCACGGAACGACATAAACTACGGGCAGAGGTAGGCCTTTTCCAGTTCCGCATGATTCAGGCTGTCCAAACCTTAAGGCAGAAACTCGTCGACCCCACACCACATCAGCCGCCATCACCCCTATGGTTGACTAAGTTTGTTGCGCATACACTGCCACCACGGGAAACGGCACAAAACGTGCATAACCACGTCGGAGCGCCAATGCGGAGCGACATGAAGCGAAAACGCAGGGGTGAGCCCGCGACAGCGGAACCCATAGACCCCGAGTTATAGATTCGGGATGCGCACGCTGCAAACGACGACGAGGCGGCAGCATGGATTGTGCGAATGCAGGAAACCAACACGAACCAGGAAGAACAAGCCCAGAAGCGCTAACGCCTCGACGTTGACACAAGGCGGTGGGAACAGTGCCAATCGGCCTGAGACACGTTGGCGCAGGAGCATGCGCAGCGCGCCTACGACGCATACCACATGGCACACGCATCAGAGGTAGCACGGCGGCACCTATGCAAACTACACACATTATACTCCAACACACTAACTGCCAAAACAGAATACCACTTGCTTGTGACAAAACTGATCGAAAAACAAATGGCAGCACAACGACTACACAGCACATGTACAAACATGTGCCTGGTACGCCGACAATGGTGTGAACAAGGAAAACAGGACACATTGACGTGGTACACGGATTCGAAACCATCATTGCTGTCGTACAAAAGATACGAGCAAATGTGCACACACCAACAAGTTGCTGGCCCATCACCTACGGCAGGCACACTACATTTGGTGCCAGCAAGAACACACCGTGAACTTGACACAGGGGCTCAATGACAACTGCAAACAGAAAACAACACAATACTGGGACGCATCTAGACAAGCACGGTAGACAATATACTTCATACGGAAATGGCCACGGGACCAATGGGACCCCACCTTGTCATTGTAACCCTTACCAAAACGACACAAAACGCACTTTGATCCAAACGAGTGGGAAATCCCGCTCACATGGCCACAACTACGTCAACGGGGAAACATGGGGGCCCAGCCATGAGCTGAAGCCCGTATGCACACCCTGGCATTGCCGAAATCCGTACTTAGCTGTGAAATAGGCCAACAGCGGCCCATGGCACATTATGAACTGGCCTATTTGATCAAAAAAGATTGTACAAAGTGATAGGGCATTGAACAGTTCAGAGAAGCAAAAGACAACGGTATATGAAGCCAATCTACGTTGTGTCACGGTTGGTAGTCAAAGGATTCGGTCAGCCATCGCACGATTGGTAGTACTGATGAAAAGCCCCTGAGGTGTTGAAATAGTTGAGCAAAGTGGTGCATCATCGTTGAGCCATGTTTTGTGGACAAGGTGGCAACAACACATGTATTTTGCAAACAATGGATGGCAAAGTACAAACGTGTGTGGTACACCATGCCCGTATTTCAACCACTCATCCAATTAGCATGTGCAATGGCATGCACACATTACAACCATACAAATGAGCGAATGGCACTGTAGCCGCCATGTACATCTTTGTGGCGAGCACCATAGATATTACTATGCACTAGCAATATTAGAACCGCATTGTGTTGGAGTACTACAGAGCTCCGCGTTCAAAGAGCTGCTTTACGCTGCTAAAGGTCTAAATACAGAAAGCAGACATTTTATTCTTTCGCCTGTTGCACAACAGAGTTAATGATGCCTCCAAAAAATATTGTGACGTGGCAGCTTTTGTACCAAGAGGTATCTTCCCAAGAGGCGCCCGGATGAGTTAACTTGCAGTATGGTTTCATGGCTTCGAAAGGGCAAATTTGGTGCGGAACCATGAAAATAAGGTAAAGTAGCCAATTACTGTACCAAATCGATGCTACTAAAATTATAGGCCGCAATTGAAGCTGGCAGCTATAAATTGACAATGTTTTAGGTCAGATCCTGAAGTTTTAAAATGTTTTTGGTTCAACTTGCAAAATCTAACTGGTACTGGAGAAATCGGTGCCAGACGGGGCCGCGCAGAGATCACGGGATCGCGGTCGCGCCTGTTTCTGTGCCAACAAAGAAGAGAGAAGATCTCAGGTATTTTACGACAAAATTCATAATAGATTAGACAGAAATCTTCGAAATTAATTTTTCTCCGGATGGATGTGTTCAGATGCGTGACAGCAAAAGAAGGGCGCGCCAGGCGATTGCGGAGGTAACAAAAACGAAAACCCTAAGCACAGGAAGCACGCGCCAGAAGACCGCGGTCCCGAAGCCTCCCTCCCAGGTCCTATACATCCTTCCTCTATGGGAAAAGCCGTCAGAGATGGAACGCGTCGCCGTCGACCGCCTTATCAAAGCCAAGAACGTTCGCAAGGGTGCGACTGAGTTGGGAGTCCACCGCCAGACCCTAACTGACGCCATGGGGCGAATGAGGTTTGCTGCGTTACGTGTAAGGCAGTGTGAAAGGGCGCCGCGCAACCAACAGGACGCGGCGCGCAAGAGAAAACAAGCTGGCGCGCGTCGCGCTTTTTACTTTGTCCTCTTTGCTGCAGTCGCTACGAGCCGTGTGAGGTGAAGAGGGGCCCAAAGCCCTGTTCGGTGGAGTTGCCCTTGACAACCTGGATGGATGAGTGTGCACATCAAATGGTGTGCCCTACACTAACTGAGATCAAAGATGAAGCTCAAGCCATGGCAGAAAAGAAAACCAGTGTGCAGAACCCAGCGCCCCCTTGTAAGTTTGGTAAGACATGGTGGAAACTGTTTAAGCGTCGCAACAGTGACTTTGTTTCAAGACTTGCTCAAAATGTTGAATCGCAGCGTGCCTCTGCCCGTTTGAGCCCTCAGCAGTGGACAAGGTTTTTGAATAATCATTTAAAGCCAGGTTTAGAAAAAGTTGCCTATAACCCTTGCCATATCTGGAACGAGGATGAGTCAGGGTTTTTTCGACAGTTCACCACCGTAGGACAGCGTGTGTGGGTGAGGAAGGGAAGAAAAACTGTGGCGCGACGCCGTGGCTGGCAGCCGCAGCACATCACCGCCATAGTTGCCGTCAATGCACAGAGCCACGCCACAAAACCAGCACGCCTATGGAACACAAAAAAAATAAGAGGCGACATGTTCCTCCGTGCACAGTGCCGAGTGACACTGAAAGGAACGCCTGATGGGTGGTCCTCTCAAGAGGTCTTTCTGGAGTGGGTGGAAACAGTACTCGTGAAAGAAACACAACCACTCAGCAGCCCTCAGAAAGGCATTTTGTTACTAGTGGATGGCAGCAAAACACACCTCACACTGCAGGGTGTGCAAAAAATGAAGTCCTCGGGTGTAGAGGTGGTTGTGTTCCCCTCCCATCTGACAGATGTCATCCAGCCACTGGACAAAGCCGTTTTCAGGGCATTGAAGGCCTCGTTTCGCAAAAAGGAAGAACACTGAAAAAGGAAAAATCATCACAGAGCCCCGTCCCCTGCAGACTTTGTGCAACTGTGGACAGATGCATATGTTGATGCAATCACACCACGAAATATTCTGTCATTCTTTAGGTCCCGTGGCATCAGCCCGTTTGATCCCCAATATTTTCTGGAACATTGTCCCCGTGAGCGCATGCAGCACCAGGACCTCCCTGCCTGCCCTGCCAGCCCTACTCACAGCCCTGTTGCATCGCAAGATCCTCGGCAAAACTCTTCGCAAGGTTTTTCGCAAAACTCTTCAGCAGCTCCCTCTCAGGTGTCATCAAAAAGCGATGCTTCAACACAGTGCAGTGGAAGGGCCATCAGTGCGGCCACGCGGGACGATCCTTGGTCGCTGCTCCTCGGGGGCTTTGTGACAGCCCAGGATTTTTTAGATAAGGTCAGTGAAAAAGAGAATGGTGCTGCCGCAAAACCAGCACCCAAACGGAGGGCACGGCGAGTGGGAGAGCCTCTGAGACGGGTTGACAGGCTTGCAGCAAAACGTCCTGCCAAACCAGCCGCAAAACCCAGGGCTGAGAAACGCCGAAGGGTTGATGACCCTGCCCCAGCAGCAGCCCCTGGTTCTGACGAAGCACAGTCTTCCTCCGACGAAGGGGATGGTGCGAGAGATCTTTGATTTGTATGATAGCTACCAAAGTAGTTGTTAGTGTCTTTGGGTCGGAAAGTGTTTGTCAACGCGAACCACCGAAACAAAATGAACCCGCATCGGCCTGATAAATGGTGCAACAACGGTGCATTGGCAGTGCTGTGAAAGGGATTGACAGCGCAAAGGAAAAGGTACCACCTTGCCCAACGGCAGTAAGGCAACCACAACTTTTCACAAAAAAAAGTTTTGGAAAAAAAAAAAATTTAAATTTTTTTTCTTTCCAAATTCTTGGTGCATGAAAAACGGGATGTATACGCAGAAAAACACATTGCTAGGCAAAGAAACATGGTTTTTCTTTGGGCATGGGATACAAATAGGTGATGCAAAGGCGTTGGCACTATGAAAAGGAGTTTCACGGGCCTAGCGGACCTCATTTCCAACAAACATCCAAATTTTACCTGATTTCTTGGTAGGAGCAAAAAAAGGGAAAATTGTTATAGGGGCCCCCTAGGAGCTTGCTTGACCCAAACTTGTGTCAGACAATCGGATTTAGGTGCAACCAAGCATACCCCAATGGTAAGGTACCTTTTAGTATTGCTAAATCCTACAATAAACACTAAGTTTTCATGTGGAAAGTGTGAAAAGCTTATCGTGGTACAACAACTAGTGCCTGGTACAAAAACTGGCTCCCTTACCTTACATGGTCGTAATTCTGCGCATCAATCGAAAGGACGCCAAGCACAAGGTACAAGGACTTGAAAATTCTGGACCACCAAATAAGATGCAGGAAAAGGGGCTCCAAGGTGGTCTTGGTGGGGTGGTTGAAAATTTTGTTCCAAAGTTCTGAAGCAAATTTGCAGTTTTCCGCCACAAACGTGGCAAGCGGAAGATTAGTTGCAGCAGTGGAACAACACCTCTGGACGCGGGGCATGTGTGAGACACGAAATCTAGTGCCGCCAGAAATGCAACTTTTGCATATTGATCCACATGCCAGGTGATCAATGGTATTTAGCAATACTTGTTGGTACGTGCACTTGCAAGGCCCCAACGGAGCACACGTGCTTTTGCTAGCTGCCGTGAAGGAAATTCATTTGTACTTTTCATCCTTTTTGAAATAACAATGGCATCGGATCCGGACACTAACTACACCTCATGCTATCCCGATTTTTAACACGATGGCTATTAGAGCATCAATATTCGCAATATATACAGGTTTGTCTCTTCTTCTAACACTTACGTAGTTTTGATAACATTGCCTAGCACCAACACAGTTTGGAGCATTTTTTTGCATATTGACAGTACTCCCGAAGTGCGGCACTAGCATTGCATTAATGCGGTGATGTTGTGTAAAGACGATAATTGTTGTTTGAAGCGCCTACACATCAAAAGACGTACTTTTGCAGAGACCTCAACCATAGTTAGGGTTACAACACTCAAGAAGAAATTGGAAGTAGCGCGATCAACACCTTTTAGCTGCAATTCCGCCTCACAAAAATGTTCTAGGTATTAAGCAACATTAGAACGTTGGCCCATTGGTTTTTGCTGCAACTTGGGGAATGGTGTCGGTGTTAAGCAAATGACTTTACAAAACAAAGCCATATTGACGCTTGGAGATAATGTACACGTCAGGTGCACTTTCAATCTCCTCGGTGGTGCTATTCTAGCAGTGCCCCAAAAACGGAATTCGGACATTGAGATCATCCGTTGTAACAGCAAAAGTTTGATAAAGTTGAAGGCGCTTAGGATCCCATTTGGCTGCATTTTGTCCCATGGGATGGCGATGCTATCAACTGCGGATATAATTTGGGAAAAATCCCGAGTTGATACCTTGTATAATCGAGAGGATGGACAATCTACCAGTGTTGTTTCAGCTGAGGCCTGGCGTTCACGCGCGCTGCATTTTGGTATTTGGAACAGTGTGTGCATGGTCTTTGTTTTTCAATGCGGCCCCGTTGTTGGAAAACCCGTGCAATCCAGTGCTAATAGTTTCAGATTGACGATCTCATATTGCAGCGAGTACTCGAGATGGAAGAAGAATATGGCACTTGTACTATGTATCTGTTTCCGTTTCTGCAGAAAACTGCCCCAGAGGACCCTTCGGAACCCAAGCCTGTCGTTATCGATGCTGCGGTAGTAGTCAGGTCTCACGCTGAAAGCAATGAGGCATGGGTTGTCTTTCGAAAGGGACACGAGGTAAGACTAATGAAACTATACGTAGTGCGCACCATTGGTTGTAAGATAAGATTGTCCCGTCTCCGCCGTAAAAACGAGTCGCAATTCTTTTGGAAACGTTTTGCTTGCCTTGGTCAGGAGTAGTGACCCGGTGACCTTCCATTGACTTTCATGTGGTCAATCAGTTCCGACACCGTGTGTAGAACACTTAGGAGTGCTAATGTGCGCCGCGGAGCCCTGGAGGGGGTGGGGGCCTCTAGAGCGGAAAGCAACTATATCTACTGAAAATCATACTGTTTTCCCAGATCCTGAAATGACATGTAACTAAGCAAGAGCACGGAGAGCCTCCAATCCTTCACTGTTGGGACTGTTGTCCAAATGTGAGTGCAAGTTTCAGTAGGCGAGCTGAAACTGTCATAGTTGCTTTACTTGTCCTAAATATGAAATGCATGCACCACAATTTCTGAATTAACACCGTAGCAGCGACCAACGATACCGGAAACTTTATACTATTCTAAGAGCGAGATTCCCATGCCCCGAATCCGAAGTCTTGTTTTAAGTCTCTACTTAAGATTTCATTATTGCACTGTGCTCGCGCCTATCCTACTGTGCACGCGCTCTTGTTGGGGCCTGTTACCGAACCCGAATTCCCCTTTTTAGGTCAAAGCAAATATTATGGGCTATCGGGTTAAAGTAATTTAAAACCGTGTGCAGTCCGATTACACTCCCCTGCTAGACTCAAAACTTGGGGTGGGGGGGGTGATCAAACCAAGAGGGTTGGGCCAAGTAGTTGATATTGCACTCCCCAGCCAAGCTATGTGCTAGGGTTAACCACATGGAGCCTCAACACATGCCGATTAAGAAATAGGTAGAAGTGCTTGGCCACTCTCACACGAATAGACACTCTAAAAGTGTGGCGCCATCCGCAGTACAATTCCTGAGCTCAAAGTTATGTTGTTAAGTGGCGCAATAGGTAAAAGAAGATTGTATTGGACAATGCCACTGTTGAGTAAAGACTCACAAACTTGCTCATTCCAATATGAAACCAAGTCAAGACACATAGCCAGATTGGTTTGGGTGGGGGCCTTGGGCTAAGGAAAATTTTGCGCATCATGAGGGTCTTAAATGATGTCAACCGTAGAAAACAAAACAGATGGGGGCCAGCCACACCAAATTGTCCCAAATACGTGAGCATAGTATGGATTAGCAAAAATATTATGTGTGGATATGCCACCATTGTGTGGGCCAGCGTACCAAAGACACAAATTCTCCAAGCGATGCTACATGCGTTGCTGTCTGGCAATAAATGCAGGAGGTTGATGCACGCATGAATGCTGTCCGTGATCTCGGGTTCAATTCTAATAGCTTGTGTCTTCACTTTGTTTCCAAATGACATCAAAAAGTACGTAAAATCATTCCGCAAGGTTACAAGATTGAATAGAAATGTTAAGAAAAACAATAGGAGTGAAAAAGTAGAAGTGTACTTGGGCATATGCTCCACGGATTGCGTAGTAACACAAAATCGGAGAGTAGTCTACGATGGACTACTCCTCTACCCAACCCCGTGCACAGGGTTGGGATTAACAAACGTTGTTTGTTAATTTTTTTTTGAAAATTAACGAACGAACGAACGAACGATGAAAATAAACGAATATCGTTTGTTAATTTTTTCCTTGTTCATGTTGTTTCGGTTTGCTTCTAATGGTATACTTGCTTCTATTGTGCCCCTTCCTAGTGCTTTTTCAAAAAAAGTAGACTCACAATGTTTTTTGTGGACAAAATAATGTTTCGGATTTTTTTAAAAACCATTGTGCTTCTTTTGAAAAAAGAATAATTCAGATATTTTTGAAAACCATTGCGTTCGAGATCAAGGCCCCAGGAATTCCAGCCTCACAAAGGCACCTGTCCCCAGGCTGACCACCAAATGGCCAAAAATGGCAAATGGCAAAAAGTGAGCAACCAGCAAAAAATAAAGCAAGCGCATGTATCTGTACAGCTGCTGCAGCACACATAACAGGTCCCTGGCGTCACTTGAAGCCTCTGTGCAGAAGTGAAATTTTGAGATTCAAATGACAAAACTGAGATGCAGCAGCAAACTGACTGAGTCCACCATAAAGGGTCATATAAAGGACAACGAAGGCTCACTCAAAACTGTCGAGACAACAGAAGCGAGCGCGACGAACACTCAAACGACACTCACAGCACGCGCCGACACTCAAATGACACTCACAGCACGCGCCGACACTCAAATGACACTCACAGCACGCGCCGACATTCAAATAACACTCACAGCACGCGCCGACACTCAAATGACACTCGCAGCACGCGCCGACACTCAAATGACACTCAGAGCACGCGCCGACACTCAAATGACACTCGCAGCACGCGCCGACACTCAAATGACACTCACAGCACGCGCCGACACTCAAATGACACTCACAGCATGCGCGAACACTCAAATGACACTCACAGCACGCGCGAACACTCAAGTGACACTGACAGCACCTTCTTCCTTTTGTGCTCCTTCTTCGTCTTCTTTGTCTTCACTCCTCAGTCTTCTTCGCTGCAGCAGCTTCTCGATCTTCTTCTGTCTTCTTCTTAACGTCTCTTTGATCTCCTTCGCCTCTTCCGCTTCTTTCTTCTGTTCTTTCTCTCTTCATATTCTTCCCTCCTGTTCTTCTTCTCCTTCTTCTTCACTTGCTTCTTGTGAGGCCCTGCAAACGCAAGACAGGCAGAAAAATTCAACCACCAATGTTAATGAAACGAAATCCAAATTAAAATCATTGCAAATTCTATAAAGTACCTCACATTTGCACGATCAATCCTTGGCCATGTTTGTTTGCTCAGCGGTTAGAATAAACGGTCTGTTAACATTTTCTCGCATCCATCAATTTTCTGTACCTGTGGTTTTTGAAATCCTGTGCATTTTAAAATCCTTCAGTTCATAGGCTCTGACAACGCAAAACATCGGACACAGCGCACAGAAAGTGCGCGCGCCACGCCGCGGCAGGGGCCTGCGGGCCGTCGTTTGTTAAAACGTCGTTTGTTAATAAATTTCCCTAAGCGTAACAAACAAACGACCGTTCAGTCGCTAAACGCTCGCTTATCCCAACCCTGCCCGTGCATGGTTCCGGGTGTGTGGGGCCAGACTTTGATATCCATTCACATGCAAGGATGGTGTCTTTATGTTAGGCACGGGTGCCTACCCTCATGGGCGGTGGCCATCCCTCCGGGTGTCCCCTTATTTCGTTCCGAAAGCTATTCGCATCGCGTACGGGGGCCTACCATCATAGCATGGCATCCCTCCGGGTTTCCCCTTCTTTTGATCTAATTGCGTTCATCAAATTGAGCCACAAATCGATGGGTTGGGATTCTATCATTTGTGCCTAAAGGTTAACACAAATGCTTGGGGTACAGGGGACAGTCTCGAATGAGCATTCTGGAAGCCATTGGCATGGGTATAAACAATGAGTAGAGACTATGGTCACCTGTTCCCACAACTCAGCAGCTGGGCAAATGTGCGGCACTATGCCACTATTTGCACCTACACCCCCGAACCATGTCCCCATAATCTTCCGGCCCTCAATACTGGTTTCACTCTATCACTGAAAAGGAGTTAGCCATGTCATTGCCTTCGGAGAAAGAATAAACAGAGTTCCTTTGGCACTCTTGGGGGAAGGCAACCCTCCAAATGTTCACTAGGGGGCGGGTCCCCTTATTGTTTTGCCAGAAGATGGAATGCATTGGCGTTTCTATTCCCTGGGATGGATCCCAGCCTATTTGTGTTTAAATGGAAATCTTCCTAGGCCATGGTAGTTTAGCGGCCTGATGCCGGCTTACACTCCTATAGGGTGTTCAACCCAAAGGCGAAGTCTGTATGTATGTGGGTATACGTAAAAAGTTGAAATATGTCGGCGCTTCAGAATACTAATTTGGGGATGAGTTTTAGCCTTTCAAGAATGGAAATCATGGGCTTACGCCGTGCGACCCAGGGCCCCATCACCACCTATTCTAACTCTGTTATGTTACAAGCATATCTAGTCTTGTTGTTTTTGTTGGAAATGAGAAACAATAAAAAAAGGGAGGAGTGCAGGGCCGGGGGGTTGTGCTGTAGCAATCTTTGAAATCTGAGGGAATGACAGTTACCTGCTCAAAATCATAGGTCAAGGCTTGATAATGGGCCTAGAACACAATTCATCCTCAATGTGCCAAGGCCCTCCTTGTGGGTCTAGTCACAGGGAGGCAACACCTACACCAAAGGCCTGGAGTCGCACTTGGCCGAGCCCTACTTGTGGGCCCAGCCTAGCGAATGAAGCAAACCTGGGCATGGTCATGTGGCAAACCCCTTCTTGTGGGCCTGGTCACACCACTCTGCCCATGTATGATGTAAGCAAAATGACACCATGTTAAAATCCACCTCAACTTGGTGCAAACTTGCAAACACATCTAAATGTCGCACCATCCATCAACCATACAAAGAAATAATGAAGGAGGTATGGTTAGACCCGGCTTCCGATTAGCCCTGGGGACCTTTCAAAGTGAGATTGGGGCTTGCTTGGGACATTAGAGAATGGAGTTGCACCCCACCAGCCATTAACGCCACGAGTGGTGTGGGGATCTTTGTAGAGATTGAGATATCAAATAATGAGACATGTGAAAAAAATGGAATCTAAAGTGTCTGTATATTTTTTCAAACTGCTCTTACAAGTGGCCAACAGCCACCCAAGTCAAACACAAATGGACCCGCCTCTCGTCCAAAGACATTTGCAAGTCCCCATGGGCCACCACAACAAGTAAAAACTTCGAAAATGAAACAAAGCTGGCACCTCTCACGTAAAGTGAGACTACAAAAGCTCAAAACAAGGGACTTGTATTTTTCCGGAAGGAAAAAATACTCATTATTTGAAAACCACCACCAAAGGCCCAAGAGGCTTGTCTGAGTGAGTTTCTCAAGTCCCCGAAGGGCCACTATAACAAGGAACAAATCAAAAGGGGAAGCAAATGTGGCCCCCCTGACTTAAAAGGGAGCGCGCAGGACCCCAAAAATAGGGACTTAGTTTGAGGGGTGGGGATGGAGAAATCCACATCCAAGTAGATTCATCAAGGGTCGGGAGGGAGGGATACTCGAAAAGGGGTAGAAAGTGTAAAGAACACTCCCCTGACTCTCCTCAACAAGAGCCCAAGCTAGCGCTCTTCAAGCGCCACGTGAGCGCTTCCCCAGGTTCTCCCAGCTTCAAGTAATGTGTTTTCCAAAGCGTTTAGACTAAAGTCCACCAAGGTATTTTCGAACACGTTGTCTTGTCCTCATGGGGCGCGTTGTCAAATGCGTCTCCATCAATTTCCACCAATTTGCACAAACGCGTTTCCGAACGCACTCTCCTTGCTTAATGGAAGGCATTTTGAAACACGTTTTCACTAAATTCGACAAACGCGTTTTGCGACGCGTTGTCCAAGCTTCATGTAAGGCATTCCGCCACCATTGTGTGGAACATATTTGAGTTCCACCCTGATTCCAACCAAGAGTCCAACCAACCGATGGAACACATTTCACCTCCACAATCCAGAGAATGTAAAGGCGGCGCACAGGGTGGACTTATAAAAAAAATCCCCACAAGAATGCATAGGCGTTTTTTGGAATGCCACCGCAAGAATGCAAAGCATGCACGCAGGGACGCATTATGGAAAAGGCCTCCTTATGGAGAATGCCTCCGAAAGATGGTAAAGGCCGAGTATGCCTCCACAAGGCTGCAATTAAGGTGGTCTCCATGAATGCACAAGCTACAAAGGGCCACCAATCATTTTGCACGCCGCCACAACGGAAGACACCATGTATGAAGGCATGAAGGCACAATGAATGCACTCGGTTGTAAACATGCTTCAACGGAGGACTTATGAAGAATGCCCCGGCAAACAAATGCTTCGTAGAGATGCCCATGGCAGTGCTGTGTCCAAGATCCTCCAGAGTATGACAATTTTGCATCTTTTCTGCTGAAAATAACACTGTTCTCTCAGATCCCAAAATGACATGTAACAGAGCGAGAACACGGAGAGTCTCAAATCCTTCACTGTTGGGACTGGTGTCCAAATGTAAGTGCAAGTTTCAGCAGGCGAGCTGAAACTGTCATAGTCTCTTTACATGTCCTGACCACCAGTGCCCCATAATTTCGAATTATCACCGTAACAGCGACTAACGACACCGTAAGCTTTATATTATTCTAAAAGCGAGATTTCCATGACCCAAATCCCAAGTATTGCTTTAAATCTGGACTGGACATTTCATTATTGGTTTGGACGCGTGTCTATCCTCCTGTGCACGCGCTCTTGTGGGCAACTGTTACTAAACCCGGCTTCCCCTTTTTAGGTTGAAGTGAATGTCATGGGCCCTCAGGTTAAAGTAATTTAAAACCGGGTTCATTCCGATAAAACTCCCCGGCTAGACTCAACTCTCGGGGCCGGGGATGATTACCCCAAGAGGGTTGGGCCAAGTAGTCTCTGTTACACAGAACATCTGTCCGGAGAAAGACGCAATTCTGAATGCCCTCACCAAAAATCCCAATATTTGTGCATTTACAAAAAGGGAGAAACCAAAGGGAAAAAAACGGGGGAAAATCCTTTCAAAGTCTGACACCTGAATCCTAACAAAATTTAAGACCCAAGGCTGTGCAATCATTTTGTGTATCAATTGTCCATTGAGTTTGCATCTTTTGACATCCAAACAACAAAAAAAAGAGCGTTCTTGTACCTGTTCTATTAAGTGAACACCTTGAATCCCCAGCCAATATGTCTTGCTGGTAACATCTTTTTGCGGTGACCCACTGGGGAGGGGGGAGGGCAGGGTTGTGCCCTTTCCGGTCCTCTGCTTTCGTTGCCCGCGGGGGATGTGCGGGGTACCTTGGCCTGTGGTTGGTGCTTGCCCTGGCTGGGTCAGAGATTTGAGGTCGGAGGGTCAAGTGGCCAATTGTACACCCCCGCCACCAGGAGTTGTGGGCTTTGTTCGGCAGCTTTGATTTAGATGGGCATTTAGGACTTTTGGCTCCTGTGACCCCCTGCTGAGCCGGTGCTTCCCTTGGGCGCTCCACGCGTAGTTGGCGCGCGGATCAGGGTACCGCGTGGCCGGAATACGGGGGCACTCGAGGGGAGCGCTCCAGGGCACCCCAGCCTGGTGTGCCCTGGTGCGTGTGTGTGCAGGGCCGCTGAGGCTCGGGGGGGGAGGGCATACGTGCCAGCTCGGAGTTCAGTGTGCTTGTCGCCTTTGACTTACTGCCATTTATGGGGGGGCGTGCCGCACCTTGCGGCGTTGCGGTGGGGGGCACAGGCTCATATCCGGCCCGGCGGTGTCCTTGGCTTCCCGCCTGTTCGCCGGCCGGTGTGTAGGTGCCGGTGCACATAGGGCCGGTGTCCACCCAGGGTTCATGCTGTGTGTGCTGTCGTGGAGGATCGACCAAGCTCTGGCATCCGGTCACCTCCTGGGGCGGGGGGCGCTTAGGGGGGGGATCCGCTCCGCTGCCATCATGTGCGCCGCCGTTTCTGCGGGGGTTGTGCTGCAGCTGCGGCGGCAGATGCCTCTGGCGGTAGCACCAGCGATGGAGGCCGGTGCGCCCGGCCCAGGCAGTCCCCCTGTTGGCGTCCGTGTCAGTGACACGGAGAATCATCCACCCGTTCAAAATTGCCGGCCAACCCAGCCACGGAACCGGCCACCTGTGCGTGGATGATGGCCTAGAGGATCCTCTTGTTGTCCTCAGGGGCCATGCAACCCCCCGGAGGCGACCCCGGGTGGCCTCGGTCCCTGCGGATGCGGAGGAGTAAGTCGTCAAACGCGGGGTTCCGCCGTTGGCAGCAGCTGGTGCGAGAGGTGGTCAGCTCACCCACCTCAAGACCTCCACAACCACCGGGAGGGTCTCGCCGCCAAGGGGATCGGGGATGCCGTCCCAGTCCCTTACCCAACCCCTGGCGGGGTCCGGGGGCACGGTCCGGGGTCCCCCCCCTGTTGGTTCCGCACGCGGCTCCTGCACCGCGGAGGGTGGGACCTCTGGGGTTGGGTCGCCCGTGGCATCTCTACGCAGGGGTGCTTGGTTGCGGGGGGCTTGGGCGCTGATGAAGGAAGCCCCTGGCAGGGTCATTGTTGTAGAGGCAGGAGTGGTGGTGGGGGTGGTGTCCTAGCATTTATTGAATGGTGGTACTGATGCACCGCGAGGCCCGGACGGAGACGCACTGCTGCGGCGCGTGCTCCCCAGCTTTCCGGGCAGGTGGTGTCCTTTGCCCTTCTCTTTGCCTCCGTTTTCCAGGCCCCACCCACCCTTGCCATGGCGCCCTTCATCATTGCCCCCGCGTCCAGGTCCTTTCCCTTTCCCTCGTCTCTTCCACCTTTCTCACATTCTTTTTCGTTTCCATTCCCATGTCCTTTTCCCCCTCTGTCGCCGGCGGTTTCCTTGCCCATACCCTGCCCTTTTCCTCCCGTCTCGCCGCGAGCTTCCTTCCCCCCCTTGCCCTCTGCTCTGTGGCGCCGATGCCATTTACCTGCTCCCTCTTTTCTGGCGCCCCCACCGGCGCGTTTGCCGCCGCCAGGGCTCCTGCCACCACCCTCCAGCCTTGCGTGGACCTGCTGGTGCTGGTCCATTTCCCACTGCAGCTGGGGCAGCCCGATTGTGGCTGACGGAGCGCGTGGTGGGGCAGGCCGCGGGCGCCTGTGGCGTCCCGCGGCAGCCGCTCGGGGAACGAGGCTTGGGGCGCCCGGGCGCTGCTGATGGCCCCACCTGTGGCCAGGGCAATCCCTTTTCTCGGGACTGGCTTTGGGGGGCGCAGCACGGTGTGGCCGGGCTGCGTGTAGGAGCAGTACCTGTCAGGCACCGGTATTTCTGCCCTGTGGCCCCCCTTCTCTGACTGCAACCCCCTGTAAGCCCTCCGGTGATGTGCCCGTGGCGTGCAGGGCCGCGGTGATCTGCACCAAGGGCTCTTGCGGGGCTACCGGGGTTGTGGCTTGGGCGGCAGCCTCGGCTGGAGCCTGCTGGGGGGCCGGTGGCCTGGATCTGCTTGGGACTGCTCGGGACTGCTCAGCCTCCGGCTCAGCTGGAGCCGCGGCCTCCGCCAGGCATCGCTCCTCCCCCCCGTGGGGGTCTCCCCCTCCAGCACCAGGCAAAGGGAGGAGCGGGCGCGGGAGCGGCGTTGGAGACGGTTGTCCCGCTGGGGGGAGGCGTTGGAGTCTCACATCGTTGGTGGTGGTGGCGCCGTCGGGCTCATGCAGTGTCGCTGGTGCGTGTCGCTATGCCGTTTGCCCTGTTTCACCCTTTCACGTCCCTCGTGTGCCAGAGGCGTGTGGCAATTGCTGCTCCGTGATGCCGATTGTTGGTGGGTAGGCCGTGGTTGCGGCCTTGCCGGGGTCACCAGCTGGTTCCTATCCACAAGCACTCGGCTGGGTGGTGCGTGACCCATTTGACCCACTCCATGCACCACAGTTCTCAGCCGTGGGCAGGGCTCAGGGCCCTGGAACAGCGGGGGTCTCGTGCAGCTGTACAGGTGACCCGCACTAGGTGGACTAGGCAGATCGCGGCAACCTCACGGTCCCAGGGAAAGCTGTGCACCGCGTCACTAGCGTGGGCGGCAGGCGGGGTGGGCCACCCCATACGGTTGGCCGTAGAGATGCGTGAGGGTGGCTCCGGGGACATGCTCTATTCTTCTTGTGTTGCGAGGACAAGGAGGAGCAAGGCGGTGCCACGGCGCTCCTGCCAGAGGATTTGCCCCCTGTGGTGGGCATCCGTTGTCCTGGAGAGGGGGTTGGAACAGGAGCGGGTGGACCCAGCCGCGCGGCATGTGGGTTGCCGGCGGGAGCGTGGGCCGTTGAACGGGTCAAGCAGGGAAGGCGTCACAAAGGACCGCTTATGGGGGGGTGGATCTCATCCCGTAGTACACCAGGTTGGTCAGGTGAGGGCGGGAGCGCGTCTCGAAGGTGTCCTCTACAAACACCATGATTTCCCCTACTTTGAGGTCTGTGTCCTGTGGGTGCAGGAGGTGCAGTGCCGCATCCAGTTTGGACACGCCTCCCAGGTACGTGGCCCGCGGCTCGTTCATGTATGGAGCCTCCTCTGCCCAATGGCGTGTCCTCAGGACGTGCAGGAGGGCCGAGGCGCTGCTGCGGAGGGAGGTTGCAGAGCCCTAGCCCATCAGCTACAGCGCTTTGGCCACCGACAAGGGTCGGCCTGCCCCGATGGAGGTATGCCACTCCTTCCAGATCCCATAGAGGGCGACCTGAGAGTTCAAAAGCCTGCATTGCGAGGCGTTCACAACCTGCGGCATCGCCGGGATGGACGCTGGTGGGCCTGCGTGGTTGAGGGCCTCGACCGCAGGGGAGGGCGGCATGGCGCAGAGAAGTGCCCATGCTGCCTGCCAGGTTGTGGGACGCAGCGGCGTGCGCCACGTGCGTTTTTGCCACAACGCCCGCCACCAGGCCCTGCACAGCCAGCTTTGTGCGCTTATGAGTGCTCTCGCATACACTGGCCCGTTCCCTCGTCTGTGAGGCATCGGTATGCTACCTTTGGTGCGCGGGGGCGGCCGATGGCGGCCAGCGCGTGAACCGGTGCGACAAGTGTTGGACGGAGGTGGGGTCCCTCAGGAGGACTTGAATCCAAAAGAGGTCAGCGTCCATGGAGCCTGCCTGGCCTTGTGAGGGGGTTGTTGCACCTGCGCTGCGCCGCTGCAGTACGTCCTCTTCCGGCTTCGGTCACGGATTCGCAGCCACCTTGGATCACCATGTGCACCTATTGGTCCCTGCCGGCATGGCGGAGGATTCCGTGTCGTGCGCCCCGCAGAGGCAGCAGGTGTGTGGGAGGTGGCAAGCCGGGAACCAGGGGACCAGTTTGCAGAGATATAGGTCCCTCCAGCGCTCTGAGTTCCAGCAGACTGGCGCGAACGTTGCACGGGTGGTTGTGGTGGAGCTTTTTGTCTCGAGCCTTTCGCCACGTGTTCGTGGAAAGCACCCCGTGCCCGTGCAATGCTGCGATGCTGTTGTTCCACTGTGGGCGGAGGTGTTCTGCGGTGGCTGGCGCATACGTCTGGTGGCCGTGGAAGTCGGGCAGTAGGACATCATACCGGCACCCGACGGTATTGTTCAGCTGGACCAGAGTTAGTACGCCGCCGTCGGTAACAGCCTCTATACCCACTTCCAGCATTGGTTGGCCATACAGTTTGCACCGCAGCGCTGCGGAGAGGTCGGTGGAAAGCTTCAGTCGGAGGGACCCCGGGAGACTGGCCAATTTGGATAGGGCGTCGTCATATATGGGTCCCCTCCTCTCATAATACACCCCCTCAGCAGCACGCTTGGCCCGTTGGGACGGAGCCTCCAGATGCTTGCAGCACCCTGCTCCCACTCACCTATCTCGGTGGCCTGCAGCATGTTGGCGGTATGCAGCACCAGCCTAGGAAGGAGAAGGCGGCAGAGGAGCCAGGATGTCTTTCCTCGTCACCACATGGGGCCCCCAGGCCACACGCAGCCACCCTGTGGTTTGTGCATCCCTCGGGCGGTCCGGGGCTGACCAGTGGACCGCTGTGCGTCGCAACCAGGTGTGTGGTGCCCACCCGTTCAACAGAACGGCGGTGTACTGCCCCGCTGGCGTTTGTCGAGGACGCGTTGTCGGGCACCGACAGTCCTATGCTTGTTTCAAATCTGCACCTATGATGCACGGCACGCACGCCGTCATCGCGCTGTGTCCGATAATCCATGGTTGGAAGAGGGCGCTCCGGAAGTACCTCGAGAAACCTCCTGGTAGGTCGTGGTATTGGTGGGGGCCATCGTGGGTGAAAGACTCCAGTGTGCCGGTCACCAGGTGAAGGTAGGCCCGAAAGTTCCTTTTGGGGCACTGCGGGCGCAGGGGGGGGAGGGGGGTTGCTCTCCGCCACCGTGAGCCACTCGTGTCCACGAGCTGGTGTGCTCTGAGGCGTGCGGAGGAGCTGCTCCAGCCTTTGGCCCCGGAGCTCCCACGTAAAGTCCCCCAGGCGGAGCATGTGCTGGAGAAAGAAGTGAACCGAGGCTTTTCTTCGGGGGTCGTAGCGGGTGATTGTGCCGAGGTGCGCCTCTGCGGCGTAGGGGACGAGCTGAGAGCAGAAAACCGCTGTCCACTCCGCCCCAACGGAATGCAACCTGGTAGACCATAGCGCCTTGTCGCCGGGTGGGCGCTGTTGGGCTGCCTCTTCCACTGCCTGGCGGTAGTGCGGACATAGCAGCTGTGAGTCGGAGCAGCCCTTGTGCATGTGCACTGGGGTCTGCACCTGCCCGCCGCAGAAACGTCAGCGCTTGGGCGGACAGAAACGCCGGGAAGCTGTTCCTCCCAGGAGCGGAGTCTGCGCTGCACTGGTATGCGGCTGTCCCTGACCTGTAGCTTTCGCTGATTGGTGGCTGCTGCAGTGAGGTACCGGGCATGAATGGAGTCCGTAAGTGGGCCGTTCCCAGGGGCATGTGTTCCCGGTATGCCGACATGTGGTCGTGTTGCACCCTCTGGGCCACGGCACCAAGGAAGCGCATTGTCAGTGGCGGCAGCTAGAGATGGCCCTCGTCGCCGGCAACTACGAGCCGGGCATTGCTGAGGCGTGGTGATTTTTTCTGTAGGATGGTGTCCAGGGACGCCGCCCACTCCGCTTTGTACAGCAGAGCGTTGCTGGGGTAGGGGGTGGCGCGGGTGAAACAGAAGGGGTGCTCGGTGTGCAGCCCTCGCCTGATCAGCCCCTTGCGAAGCCATCTTAGGGGCAGTTGGTTAACTACTTTTGCTACTCCTGCGGGTACTCCCGTGGTCCTTTCCTGGCCTGCGTGCTGTCACACTTCGGCTTAGATGCCCCACAGCGCCGAGTTTTGCACGCCACTACGTGGACCATTTGCCATCGTGTGATCACTACCTGAGGCCAGATTCACGTTGTCAACAGCCGTGGCGCGCAACGCACGAGGAAAAGGGCACACCGACCGCACCACCACCAACAAGAGAGCACGCCCGCTATTATTTCCCGCACGCATAGGACGAGGACGCCATGAGTAAGGTGTGTGAATGCATCAAGGGGAAGAGACCCCCCAAGCACAAAGCGCCACACGGAAAAACACAAAAAGGCACACCACACCACGAAACGCACGCAAGAGCGCCCGCGGGCGCCAAGCGGCCACAAGGTATGCCCGTGCATGCAGGCCGTGTGAGCCGCCGCAAGCACTTCAAGGTATTACCAAGGAGCTGTGCCTGCCGCCGAGCAAACAACCGCCACGAGCACCACGCCGCCGCCCAATCACCCAACCACGGTATGCTTTCTATGGTTTCTATGCCCTGGGCCGCCCCCACTGAAAGAAGCATGGTATGAGGGACACCTGCACGTAAACAAAAGGAGGGAACCACACGCCACCGGAGAGCGCACCACCGCCATCAAACGCACATACCATAAACCTGAGGGCACAAGAAGAGCAAGAGGTATGCCGACACGCGCAAGGGTCCAACAAAGGTCCCAGGCCGCCGCCACAAGCACCAAAAGGTATGGATGTACGAAGGTACACAACAAAGGAGACACAAGCGAACCGCCGCGCAAACGCGCCCACCGACCAATTAACTGCCACGAGAACCACCCTTTTATCACCCTCTATAGGCCACCAAAGCGGAAGAAAATATGGACACCGCCAAAGAACACACAAAGAACAAGAGGCCGCCAACACCGCGGAACGGAGCATGGCTGGTATGAGGGAATACTTAATAAGCAGCCCACACGGACAGAAGCGATGATATGAGGAGCACCCGGACGAGACCGTCAGAAGGGAGCCAAACACCAGCGGAGAGCACACCACTGCCACCAAACACACAAACCACAAGCCCGAGGGCACAAGAAGAGCAAGAGGTTGTATGCCCACACACACTAGCATACACAAGCAAGGCATCGCGAGGGAGCACGAGCCCAAACCCGCCGCCGCAAATGCCACGAAGATTGAAGGAACAAGAAAGGACCAAGAGGACGAAATACAAAAAGCTGCCACGCCAACGCGCCCAGCGACCGCGAAACCGCCGCGAAAACCACCCTCCACCCTTCCTCTATAGGCCATCAATGCGGAAGGACGCGTGGGAACGGGACAAGCACGCAACGAGCCCGGAAAGACACCGAGAGCAAGAGGCCGCCAATACCGCGGAAAGGAGCATGGTATGAGTGCACGCCGCCGCAACAAAACACGCACATGCAAGAAGAGCAAGAGGTATGCCCGGTGCCCGGTGCCCACACACGCGCAAGCACGGACAGCGCACGATATGGCAAAAAGCAAGGACAAGTAAGGCAAAGGCAATATACACGCTTGTCTCCTTGCATTGTGAACAAACCGACCCAGTCACCCAGTCCACAGCCACACTTTTGTAGGTCGCCAACGCCGTACAAGTGGTATGGAGATAAACCGCGACACCGCCACAGACACAAAAAGCGCACTAAGTGGGCCCAGGGGATACCGCTGCCGCCGCAACATAGGCCCCACCGCCAACGATGCGTAGTTGCACATGTCGTTGTCACAACCGCCACCCCGACAACAGCCCACACTCCCATCCATTCTTTGTCTCACAGGACGAAGAAGGAGTGAAGGTGAAAAGCCGTGGCCACACAAGACAGAGAGGACCAAGGGAACGAGGAAAGCCGAGCCACACACAAGGACGCAAGAGAGGCAGGAAAAAATGCACGCCAGGGAGGAGGGCCGACCAGCAGAGAGTAGAGGAAAGGGTAAAGCACCCCGCAACAAGGAAAGAAGAAGGAGCGTACCGCGCCAGCAAGGCAAGAGACGCACCAGAGCGAGGGGTGCACGCGGGGAAGGGGGCATAGCCACAGGCCACGGCACCACGGCACGCACAACAACACGAGGCACAGAGAGAGAAGGAGGCACTAGAGCGGCAGACGAAGGGAGGCAGCACCACACACCACGGCACAACGGCACACACTGCACCACCACGCACCCACCATCACACAGACACCACACAGACACCACACACACCATACACACCCGCGCCCCGCCGCCCGCCCGACGGACGGGCGGTACACCCACGCCCACACAACCACGCCCACAGCAAGTGAGCGACGGGCCCCAGCTACCGGCCCGACGGACGGGCAGCCAGGGGAGGGCGAGCGCCTAACCCCAGGCGCCCCCTCACAATGGCGCGGGGCACCCGCCCCCCCCGGAGACACCTTCCCGCCACCCCTACAGCGCGCAACGCCGGCTCGCAAGAGCACGCGCTGTGGGGCCAGTGCTGGGTCCCCACGCCCACACCACCCGCGCCTGCAAGGGACGGGTAACGGTGCCCTGGATGCCCTCCCCAAGGACAGGCAGCCAGGAGAGGGACAGCGCCTGACACCAGACGCCCCTCACAATGGTGGGAGGCCACCCCCCCGGGACGCCCTCCCACCACCCCCGCGGCACGCACCCCCACGCAGGGCATGCAAGCCAAAGGGACAGTGCCGGGCCCCCACGCCCGCACACCCGCCCTCACAGCACGTGGGCCGCGGACCCCTACAGCCCGCCCCGAGGGCGGGGAGCCGGGGGAGGACGAGCGCCTGACCTCAAACGCCCCTCACAACGGCACGAGGCACCCCCCCCCCGGGGACGCCCTCCCGCCACCCCGGCAGCGCGCAATGCCAGCTCGCAAGAGTGCACGCTGTGGGACCGGTGTTTGGCCCCCACGCCCACACCAGCCGCGCCCGGGAAACACGGGCAACGGGGCGTGGCTGCCCGCCCCCAGGGAGGGGCGGCCCGGTGAGGGAAAGCGCCTGACGCCAGACGCCCCTCACAACAGTGGGAGGCCAGCTCCCCGGGACGGCTTCCCACGACCCCCACGGCACCGGGCCCCCGCAGGGCATGCAAGCCAAACGAACAGTGCCGGGCCCCCACGCCTGTACACCGGCGCCCACAGCACGTGGGCAGCGGACCCCGACTACCCGCCCTGAAGGAGGGCAGCTGGGGGAGGACGAGCGCGTGACCTCAGACGCCCCTCAAAACGGCGCGAGGCCCCCCCCGCGGGGACGCCCTCCTGCCACTGCCACACCGCGCAACGCCAGCTCTCAAGAGCGCACGCTGTGGGGTTAGTGCTGGGTTCCCCACGCCCAAACCACCCGCGCCTGGGAAACACGGGCGACGGGCCCCGGCTGCCCGCCCGGAGGGACTGACGGCCGGGAGAGGGAAAGCGCCTGACACCAGACGCCCCTCACAAAGTTGAGAGTTCATCCCCCCGGGATACCCTCCCACCACCCCAGCGCCATGCAGCCCTTCGCCGGGCATGCACGCCAAACGGACAGTGCCGGGCCCCCACGGCCCGCACACCCGCGCCCGCAGCAAGCGGGCCGCGGACCCCGACTGTCTGCCCTGAGGGCGGGCAGCCGGGGAAGGACGAGCACCTGACCTCAGACGCCCCTCAAAACGGCGCGAGGCACCTCCCGCGGGGACGCCCTCCCGTCACTGCCACACCGCGCAACGCTGGCTCGCAAGAGCGCACGCTGTGGGGTTTGTGCTGGGTCCCCCACGCTCACACCACCCGCGCCTGCGTAACACGGGCGACGGGCGCCGGTTGCCTGCCCCCAGGGACTGCCGGCCGGGAGAGGGAAAGCGCCTGACACCAGACGCCCCTCACAAAGTTGAGAGGTCACCCCCCCGGGACACCCTCCCACCAGCCCCGCGCCATGCAGCCCTTCGCCGGGCATGCACGCCAAAGGGTTTGTGCCGGGCCCCCACGCCCGCACACCCGCGCCCGCAGCACGCGGGCCGCCGACCCCGACTGCCCGCCTTGAGGGCGGGCAGTCTGGGGAGGACAAGCGTTTGACCTCAGACACCCCTCACAACGGCGCGAGGCACCCCCCCCGGGGACATCCCCCCACCATCCCCGCAGCGCGCAACGCCGGCTCGCAAGAGCGCACGCTGTGGGGCCGGTCCTGCGTCCCCATGCCCGCACCACTCGCGCCCCGGAAACACGGGCAACGGGTCCTGGCCGCCCGCCCCGAGCGACGGGCGCCCGGGAGAGGGAAAGCGCCTGTCACCGGACGCCCCTCACAACGGTGAGAGGCCAGCCCCCCCGGGACGGCCTCCCACCACCCCTGCGACGCGCAGCCCCCCGCAGGGCATGCACGCCAAAGGGACAGTGCCGGCCCCCACGCCCGCACACCCGCGCCCGCAGCACGCGGGCCGCGGACCCCGATTGCCTGCCCTGAGGGCGGGCAGCTGGGTTGAGGACGAGCGCCGGACCCCAGACGCCCCTCAAAACGGCGCGAGGCATCCCTCCCGGGGACGCCCTGCCGCCACTGCCACAGCGCGCAACGCTGGCTCGCAAGAGCGCACGCTGTGGAGCCGGTGCTGGGTCCCACAGGCCAACACCGCCCACGCCCGGGAAACACGGGCAAGGTGCCCTGGCCGCCCGCCCCCAGGGACAGACGGCCGGAAGAGGGAAAGCGCCTGACACCAGACCTTCCTCACAACGCCGAGAGGTCAACCCCCCCGGGACGACCTCTCACCATCCCCGCGGCGCGCAGCCCCCCGCAGGGCATGCAAGGCAAAGGGAGAGTGCCGGGCCTCCACGCCCGCACACCCGCGCCCGCAGCACGTAGGATGCGGACCCCGACTGCCTGCCCCGAGGGTGGGCAACCGGGGGAGGACTGGCGCCTGGCCTCAGATGCCACTCACAACGGCAGGAGGCACCGCTCCCGGGGATGCCCTCCCGCCACCCCCACAGCGCGCAACGCCGGCTCGCAAGAGCGCGCGCTGTGGAGCCCGTGTTGGTGTTGGGCCCCCGCGCCCACACCACCCGCGCCCGGGAAACACGGGCAGCAGGGCCTGGCTGCCCGCCCCCAGGGACGGACGGCCAGAAGAGGGAAAGCGCCTGACACCAGAGGCCCCTAACAACGGTGAGAGGTCACCCCTCAGGGGACAGCCTCCCACCACCTCCGCGGCACGCAGCCCCCCGCAGGGAATGCAAGCCAAAGGGACAGTGCCGGGCCCCCACGCCCGCTCACCCTTGCCCACGGCACGTGGGCAGCGGACCCCGACTGCCCGCCCTGAGGGCTGGCGGCCGGGGGAGGACGAGCGCCTGACCTCAGACGCCCCTCACAACGGCGCGAGGCAACCCTCCCAAGTGACGCCCTCCCGCCACCCCCACAGCGCGCAACGCTGGCTCGCAAAAGCGCACGCTGTGGGACCAGTGCTGGGTCCCCACGCCCGCACCACCCGCACCCGGAAAACACAAGCGACGGGGCCTGGCTGCCCGCGCACAGGGAGGGGCGGCCGGGAGAGGGAAAGCGCCTGACACCAGACGCCCCTCAGAACGGTGAGAGGTCCGCCCCCAGGTACGGTCTCCGACCACCCCCGCGGCACGCAGCCCCCCGCATGGCATGCACGCCAAAGGGACAGTGCCGGGCTCCCATACCCGCCCCCCCGCGCCCACGGCACATGGGCAGCGGACCTCGACTGCCCGCCCCGGGAGCGCAGCCAGGGGAGGACAAGCGCCCCTTCCAATAGCGCGAGACACCCCCCCAGGGGACGCCCGGAGGACGCCCTGCCGCCAACCCCCACAGCACGCAACGCCGGTTCGCGGGAGCGCACGCTGTGGGGCTGGTGCTGGGTCCCCACACCCACGGCACCCGTCCCCAGGAAACACGGGCAACGGGGCCTGGCGGCCCCCAGGGAGAGGAAAAGCGCCTGACACCAGACGCCCCTCACAACGATGAGAGGTCATTCCCCCTGGGGAGACCTTCTGCCGCCACCCCCGCGGCGCACAGCCCCCCACAGGGCACACACGCCAAAGGGACAGCGCCGGGCTCCCACACCCGCACACCTGCGCCCGACACGCATGGGCAGTGGACCCAACTGCCTGAAAGTGCTGCCCTGGGTCGTTGATGGTGCCGGAGGGCTCGGGGCCGGCAAGACCAGTGGGGCAGGCACGCGAGGAGTCGACCTGAACGCTGCTGTTGGGGGCAGAACCGGATACACGGACACCAACGGAGGCGAGAGCAGCAACAACGGAAGCAAGATCCATGTTGATTGTTATCGGGCAAAAAATCCCAGTCTATGAAGAAAATTGATGCGGATTATCCTAAGTACATCTGAGTGTCCATATCTGTCTGAAAAGATTTATATAAATCCGATTGTGAAAAAATATTTGGCTGATTTGGCTTCGGGCGCGCATCAGCGGCAATTGGCGATTCCAGGTAAATGATCGGAACGCGACGGATTTACGATGAATGGACCGCGGAATCAGATCCGGCACATCAGAAATATATAGGTCTGATCCTGAGACTGAGCTGCGGGGCGGCGATTCCGCCGAAGCAGAGAAAATGACCAAAATGTAGCCAATCTGGGGCAGATCTGCTAAAATCTGAGCAGATGGGGGTTAGTTGCACTTACACTCCCCCTCCAAAAACACACTGGGGTGTGTCGCTACGTCAACGAAGAACGTAGTGCGGGTAAGTCCCAGAAAAAAATAGAAATGTAGCCTCGATGGGGCGAAATCTGCTTGATCTGACCTGATTTGGGCTGAATTGGCACTGAATCAGGATGGATGAACCTGAAATGAGACAGAATGAGGAGTGACAAACAGTCCTCCGTGCAGTAAAACATTAGGTTAGAGGCTAAAAAGCATTTAAACGTATCGAGAATCGATACCAAACCATGCCCTGGTTAAGAATGAGGTAGATTATTGATGGTTTGAGTGGGGGAATCAAGAAATGGAGTGACATCTCGGCGCTTTGGCACAGTTTAGCTGTCGCGGGCACGCTACGGTGTCCTCCACGTACTCTACATCGTGTTACCCCCGCTTTTCTCATTCTGAAAAGTGCAGCATGTGCTTCAGATTTGGCGCATCTGGTGGATGATCACAGGATTCAGCAAGATTGAGAATCAATTTGAGCAGAGATAAAGGAGATGAAGCAGTCACAGAGAGGGAAAACAAATACAAATGTAGTCTGCAACTCCTAAGTGAACCACAGATGGTAGGGATGTTTTTCTGTTCACTTATCTGTACACAGATCCTCGAGGAATGAGAGGAGATGACAAGGAAATCAACCTAAAATGTCCTAAAATGAGGAAGTTCCCTAAGATGAAGGTGAAATGAAGCGGAATGTCTGGAACTGAAACTACTAACACTTTCGTTTAGACTAGAGTTAATATATATTGTCGTTTATTCAGCTCAATTGTGCTTTCCGGCACGTTGGTTCGCGAGCATCCAACAGATTCCATGAAAATGTGGATCATGTGATGATGCATCATGATGGGACATGCTGGCCCTGGATCCTTGGCATGTAACGCGCCGAAGGTTCGCTGAAGGCGCTTTACTGACAGTATATAACTGAGAGACACCGAATAGCCCTTTATTTACAGTGGCGGCGGTGTCAATCGACTTGGACAAGGCCCATCTTTCGATTGCGTCCCACAAGACACTTGGATTCACCATTTTCGACAGTTTCAGGTCGGATTGAGCTCACATTGGCGTGTGCCAAAAATACACTGAAGCTTACGGACTTCAGAGGTTGCTGTTAGAAGTCCCTAGAGCTCCTATGTGAAGGTTGTCTGAACAATTGACGTCTGGGTTTTGTGCAACAGTGGCAGAATGATGGACAAACCTGAGGAATTCAAGTTAAATTCAAGGAATCTGGATCTGAATCTGGACTTTGACTTCAGCATCACGGCAAATGAAGGTAAGATCTGAGTTCCTGGTGTCGCAACTGGTGCGGCCAGAACTACAGGGGGTACCTGTAGGGGTGAATGTCGCTGGCCAGCGTTTTTACTATGTACATTTGCTTCCATCTGCACGAGTAGCCAAATTCCAAAAATGCACAGACCAACAGAGACAAGATTACCCCGAATCTGCCTGAATTAAGCCTGAGTTTGGTTTTTTCTGGACACGGCAGCACACTCCGTGGCTTTCGGCAGCGTATCCACGCCTTGTCTGCCGAACGGAGACCAAAGAAGAGTTGATTGACGTCAATTTATCAAACATTCGCAGTTCTCCACATCATGATGTAATCAGGAAGAATGAACAGTGCATTGAGCAGAATGTGGTTTTTTCAAGTCGTCACAACACTCACATTGGAATAAGTGGTCGACGGGGCGAGGCTGGAGCTTTTGTAGGAGTTGGACATGCAAGGGTTTCGAACCTACACCCTTGAGCCCTAGCGACGAGTGCCATGACGCCCTGGACTAGACGACTGTTACCCAGATTATGGCGTCGGCGACTCAAGTCACGACGGATCTCCCTCAATTCGGCCAAGCACGAATACATGTGACCACCAACCTGTCTGGTGGGGCCCTCGTACGGCTTGGGCGCTGCAAATCAGCGGCCGAACTCGAAGCTTGGTCCTCATTTGGCTCCTGGGCTGGCCTGACCGCAGGAGGGGGTATCGACGGATCAGCCCTGGAATGTGGCTGCTGAGGGCCGTAAAAGGCTGGATCTCGATTCACCACAGGTCTTTTTCCGTCGCTCTCCACCTGTCTGTCTGGTTTCGACAAACAGTCTGTCAGGAGTACGCCAATTTCGGGGTGCTTCTTGAGGAAGTCGATGAACCCCTTGGTGTACCCATGGACAAAAGAATGGGCTGGTTCCCAGTTGTTCTGACTGGAATCAAAGCCCCTCCACTCACATAGAAATTCCCATTCGCCCTTGGCGTCACGTCTTGCTTCTAAAATCCTCTTGAGTTCGTACTTCCCCCCTTCGATGACCCGATCGGACAAAAATTTCGAAGTCCAAAAAAGGGGTTTAACCCGATCCTTGGGGGAGGGGATCTCTCTCTTGAGGCGATCGCCCGAAACGTCAATTTCCCTGCTGACATCCACACGAATCCTCCACCTGTTCTCACCTAGACGCGCTGTAACAGCGAATGGCCCCTCCCACAAGGGAAGAAGCTTATCATCTCCGTCCAGGGTGGTTTCGGATTTTCGAAGCCAAACTCGATCATCGACTTCAAAATTGTGGGGGTTTTTTCGGCCTTGATTCTGGACCCAAAGCCAGTCAGCTTGATGCTTATCGATTAATTTCGAGACAGTTTTATCTGCTCGTTGGACGTCGTCCGAAAACAACGAAGCATCTTTACAAGGGCGAGGATTATTCAACGGCATGTTCCACCAACACTTCTTTCGTCCAAAGACAATTTCATTTGGAGAAAGGCCATGATACAAAGGCGTGTTGTGGTAACGGCGAAGCAATGCGAAGAGAACTTCAAGCCAATGGAAGTGTTTCTCACTGGCGAGCTCCTTACGAAGCATATTCATAACAGAGCGGCCGGCTCTTTCGCCTGGCAGCGCTCGATGCGAGTGGATTTCACATCTCAGGTGGTGGATTCCAAGGCGAGCACATAATTCCTTCCACCATTCGGAGGTGTACTCTTTGCCTGAGTCCGTAACCACCTCGGATGGGACGTCCCAACCTCCCATCCAGGTCTGCGCGCACCATTTGGCGGCAGCCTTGCCAGTCATCGACTCGATGTTAAAAGGCAACACCTGAATGTAGCCGGAATGACGGCACTGAATAAGGAGCACTCCATTGACCCTTTTGTTGGTCCAATGGCACTCTTCGTCGTCGAGTTCACCAAGATAGAAAAAATCACTGGTGACTCTGTTAAAGAGGCGCTCCGGAATAGGATGTGGCCTCAGATGGCCGTGCTTCTTCGCGCTGGGTGGCGTCGCGACAGCACATTGGGCACATCCGGCGGCTACTTTCATACAATGAGTATATAGCCTTGAGCCAAACAACCTATGTTTAATCATCGACCACAATCTACGGCCATGTGCGTGGGGGGATTCCCATTTGTGCCACCAGTTTAACACTCGGGGGGCCAGGGCGTCTGGTACGCACAATTTACCCTCCATTCACAGCTTCCCCCCATCCAACGAATATTCAGCAAAAATTCCATCCTTGTGAGCATCTTTGGATTTGAGATTCTCAAAGACCTCTTTAAACATGGAATCATGCAGATAATCGGACGTCCAGTCACGGATGATCAGGGAATCTTTCGGCAGGGGTGGAGTTTTGGCCGGATCTCGACGCTTAATGCCCTGAATCAACCGAAATCCACTTACACGTCGGGTATAGTCAAACCGTTTCACACTCCCTGAGGAGGGATCGGTGACTTTTTCCACAACTTTCAGTGATTTGGTTATGATTTCATGAGCATGCGCCGGATCTGAGAAGGCCGTGATGTCATGACAGGGGCATGCGTGCTGTTTAACCGTGCATTGCATGCATTCACGTCGAATGAGCTTTTTTTCTTCTTGATCCCACTCGATTACGACGTGGCGGTCCTGCTCCGTACCATGGATGTTGGTACTTTGCAGCCCCTCTGACGCGGGGTAAGCCCATCGGCTCAGAGCATCCGCTACCGTGTTGTGTTTTCCAGGCAAATACGACACATGGAGGTCAAACAGACTGAGAAATTCGTGCAATCTGGCCCGTCGACCAGCTGGGCTCGCGACAGTATCAATGTGTTCGGTGGCCCAATACTCCAGAGATCGATGATCCGTCAGGACCTCGACTCGATTGGTGCCAACCCACGATTGGTACTTTTTCAAAGCACAGATTATGGCGTAGGTTTCTTGCTCACGCGGCGACCATTGCATTTGGCGTGGGGCTAGCTTCCGAGACCAAAATGCAAGAGGGTAATGATCACCTGTGGCTTCATCAACCTGTTCAAGGACAGCTCCGATCGCGTACCTAAAAGCGTCGGTTCCTATGTAGAAGGGTCGGTCAAATTTCGGCACATGCAACGTGGCGACTTCGCAGAGGGCCGCCTTCAAGTGATGGAAGGCCTCCTCGCACTCGTCAGTCCACTTGACACGAACCTTTGAACCTGCCTTGCCCGCATCTCTCCCTACCTTCAATAATTCAGTGAGGGGGGCAGCAAATTTGGCATAATTCGGCACAAAAGTGTGTTAAAAATTGCAACAACCCAGGAATCCTCTCAATTCCGTGATCGTCTCAGGGCGCTTCCACTTCTGAATAGCGACGAGCTTCCCTGGACTGGGTCGTCGGGTGCCATTCTCAAGGAGAGAACCACAAACTTGGACTGATTTTAAAAATAGTTTTCCCTTCTTTGGCCCACAAATCAGCTGATTGGCATCAAGAATGTCCAAAACTTGGTTCAGCTGCTTTTCATGTAGGGCCACCAGCTCGGCTTCGGTCAGTCCCTCCCCCTCTGTCGCGATGATTATGTCATCTATGTACACACTCACGAAGGCACGAAGCTCAGGATGAGCTGTAAAAAGCACATCCTCCATCATTCTTTGAAAAAACGAAGGGGCGTTCTTCAGGTTCATGGGCATGACCGTCCACTGGACTGGGCCACATGGCGTGCACATACAGGTGAGAGGTCGGCTGTCCTTCCTCAACGGCATTTGGTGAAAGCCGTGACGGAGATCCAGCACAGAAAACAAACGACCTCTTGCCCTCTTGGCGATTTCCTCCTCAATGAGGGGCAGGGGGTGTGAATCCGCCTTGGTTTCGGCGTTGAGGTTGCGAAAATCAACAACCATTCGCCAACCATCAATAGTGTTCTGGTCTGCAGGCGGCGGCTTCGGGACTGTGAAGGGTGCACAGCACCATTCGCTGGTCATACAACCCTCAAGCCAACCAAATTCCCTGAGATTTCTCTCGATTTTTTTTCTGAGTATCTCATGTTTGTGTCCATGGTTCTCATAAGGACGCTGTTTCTTCGCCTTGTAACCTTCACGAAGCTCGATGAAGGCTTCACCGAACTGCCCACGGACAGGGGGGTCTTTGATCAACTTCCCCCAAAGGGTTGTGTCCTTCCGTTCCTCAAAAATCTTGTCTCTTTTCTTGGAACACAACTCAGTGTCCACCTGATCGCCAGGAATTACTGTCGAAAAAAGTTTGGCGATTTCTTCGGCCTTGGCAGGAAGAATCTTCTTACGGATGTCCCTAAAAAGGTCCGTATCAACTGCCTCTTGAAGATAGGTGGGTCGAGTGTCGACATTCCAGAGATTCTCTTCGTGATCCAGCTCCTCGAAAGGATCTTTGAAAGCTTCCACACGGGGTTTTTCATAAAAAACTCTGAATTTGCGGCGCGATTTAAAATTTTTCTTCGCCCGTGCACTGAAGATTCTTTTCGATGTCGATCGTATTGGGGAAGAGGGAGACGAGGCGGATCCATTTGACGTTGGATCACCTTGGGCATCTGACGGACAAAAATCAGAAAAAATAGATTCATCATCAGTACCACGCTCAACCTCAGATTCAGACCCAACACAGGAATCAGTACTAGAATCAGCAGAATCAGAGTCAGAAAGCTTTCCATCCACCAGGAATGCAAGCGAACTCCAGGACCGCTGTGGCAGGGGACCTGTGTCGTCCCTGGCATACAGCTTAATCTTCCTGGGAAGTTGGATGTAATCTACACAAATGTCTTGTAATTCCTGAAACCAAGGCTTGTCGTCCCACAAGGGCACAACTAAAATCGCCTGGGTTTTATCTTGCTTGATTTTGTGGATGACCTGCTGGATTAAGTGAAACGGAGGATTAATCCATAACTTCTTGTCCCATTTATGGGTCCAAGCGTCGCGAAAATGCTTGTCAAAGCGCTTGTTCTCGCGGTTAGCAAAGGCATCATACTGTGGCCAAAAGGAATGGTGTTCATAAAAATATTCACAAATTGTATCGCGCCATTTGTCGACAACTCTGTAGGATGAAGAGTGCCAGCGCGAAGGGCGTCGTGGCTGGGAGTCCCTACGAAGACATTCTAACTCTCGGGAATAATCGGCACTCCCATTCACCTCTGCAATGGTGACATCTTCGCCAAACTTTGGTGTAACCTTTTGCTTCAAAAATTCTTCTGCACTTTTAAACCCTGCGTGCAAAAAACGAAATTCAGGACGCTCCAAGGGACCTGACTCCAGCAAAAAACAACGCCGATGACCTACGGGCGCCACCCTGTTCTTGCGAAGCCAAGGATGGCCCAAGTAAAGGTCATACTTTATGTCGGCACGATAGAAGTAGTCATCCTTAAGGATAACTTCCTCCGCATTGCCTTCTTCCCAAAGGTCTTGAGCGACCAAATGAGTGGATATATAACAACCGCGTTGCCCACCTGCGAGAGAATGTCCAGAAACTCCCTCGAGGGTAACAGGAAGAGGCGAATCAAACACGCAGTCGTCAGGCAAAAAAGAATTGGATTGGAGATTTACCTCTGATCCATTGTCACACAAACAAGTGGCGAGGTGGAAATTGCCCTTGCCATCAGAGACCCACATCTTTGTGACAAACTGACGGGCCCTGTGCTTGGACTGTACACCAACCTCGTCCACTACAACAGAAGCATCCGCTGCCGGATCCAGGGGAGAGGAGACAAGCGACCCTACATCAAGTAGTGGTCGAGAAGGAATCTGGGGATCATGCCTGAAATCGCCTGGGGAGGGGCGATTTTCGTGGCTCCCCTAGGCGTTGTGACCTCCAGTGGCTGCGTTAACATTATGGACACACCCTGATTCGTCGACCCACTCATCTTGGAGCGGATCATCTGCTGGATTCAAGGCATTTTCGACGTCATCTCGATCTGCATCGGACACCTGATCTGCACCTGAGACCTGATCCACACGATGGTTGCCCTTTCCACGTCCACGGCCACGGCCGCCGGATGATGGGCCTCCACCGTCGCCACGCCCTCTGCCCTTACCAGAGAAAGGGGTCCCAGAAGGATTTCCCTTACCTTTACCCTGGAATCCTGGAGCATTTCCCTTGTTTGCACCGGATTGAGGGGTTTGGCCTGGATTTCGATTTCCGCCTCCGGCGTTGCTATTGGGATTTTTCTGGCCGTTCGGCTGCCCACCGGAGCCGGATGGAGTCCGATTTCCTGTGCCTTGGGACCCGCCAGGGCCTCCAGGACTTTTGTTTCCACCGGAGGGGGGCGGATTCCCTTTTCCAGCCTTCCCACCATGCACCTGTCTGTCATTCCTGTCTGAATTCTGCGAATTACTGATATTTTCACCAATCACCTTGTGATCGTAAGGAGACCATCGGTGATTATCAGTAGAATGCGTCTTAGCTCGGTTCGTAGAACCTAAAAGAAGGCAGATGCTACAGTGCTGCTGAACATTCTGGGTGTCATTCACCTTTTTGTTGCCCTTTTGGGCCCCATTTTGGGTGTTTTGCTGGGTATTCTTGTTTCCCTCAAGACCCTCATGGAAATTCTGATTGGCGGCGTCGGCGAGCCGCTCAACCTCTTCCCAGAGTTCCTTCGGGGTGTACGAAAACACCCAGTTTTTGGCCTTCAGGCGATGGCCATGGAAGCTTACTCCCCTATTGAGGACTTGGACAAACAAGTCCCGATCCTCGTGTTCATTAAATTTGATTTTCCACGTCTCCTCAGTGAATTTCACCTTGGAGAAGGACGTGGGGGAGCACTTTTGAAGTGCCTCCCTGACGGTAAACCTGTTGGCAGAGGCATCGAAGCCTTCCACCTCCGCCCACCAGGTCTTGACCTTTTCTTCGGACTGTTTGTTCCGAAGGGTGGCGGCAGTTTCTGAGGGGATCTTGTCAAAAATCAGATTTTTCAGCTCAGCACTAGAGAATTTTTCGCCTGAATGTTCAGCTTCTTCCACTAAATTCCAGAAGCGCTGTTTTTTGTCTTGCACTTCGTGCAAGATTAATCGCGAGAATGAAGGAAAATTCTTCAACATCTGGTGGTAATGGTCCTCTGGCAGCCGGGATCCACGTACCTCCAACTGTTCCCACACCTCATCAAAGGTAAGGGGGGAACTTGTATCCTCGCGATCACTCCAAGTCCTGAGCCAAGTGTCGGCCGGCGCTCCCTCAAGGCAATCCAAGAGGGCCATCAGGAACTGATCATCTTGGAGTTTTTGAGTCTTAACCCACAGTTTAAATTCCCGTTGGAACTGAGGCCAACGTCGGGGGTTCCCATTATACTTCGGTTGCTTGGCAACCTGACGAAGTCGCAATGAAGTAGGATTAAGAAGCAAATCCAGCCCAACACCGGCCGTAATGGCAGACACCTTGGCGGCATCATTCGCCACACCAGCTCCGGCGAGGGTCTGGGCGAGCAACATCTGGGCAATTGCATTGGAATCAGCAGCAGGAGGGGCAGTACGGGAGGCAGTTCGCTTCGCATTCTGAGCCTCAGTCCTAGCCTTCGCCGTCCTACTCTCAGAACGAGAGATTTTAACCCTTTCCTTTAGCTTGGTCCTGCTGATCCTTGCATCGGTGGTCCTGGAGTCCACCGAAGGAGCAATTGAAAAAATTTCTGTCGCCTCCTCCGACGGCTCTGTTGCTTGTTCCACCGATGAGGCGCCCTCAGACCGCATGTGCGTCTTGAAAAGATTTTTTATTCCCAGCGTTTCAATGATGAGGTGCATCTGATCTTTGAGCGTTTGGAGCTCAGCATCTCGCTGGAATCTGCAGGAACAGTCGGCAGGACAGTACATACCGTGTCCTGAAGGGCCTGAGCAGGCTGTCGGACCGCTGATCTCGGTGGTCCGCAGCCAGGAGTCCACTTGGGGAGCTCCTTCAGCCCTAATTTCCAGGCTTGCCTGCCTGGCCGCCTCTAAAATTCCTTCCTCAACCGCGGCGGCTAGATCGTCGCGGATGGAAACAGGGGGATGAGGGGCGGAGGGCCCGGGAACAGGTGCGCAGCCCTTCTCCTTCGGGAAGGGGCTTGCCTCCCAGATATGCAAAAAAATGGCAAAAGTGTCATCTTCTTGAGAACACCACCACATCCTGGTATTAATCTCGTTCTGAAGGAGAAAAAAATATTCCGATAAAAAATCAGAGGCGATTCTTTCTTGTTCGATCAGCTTAGACGTAGCTAAGTAACAAAGGGCCTCAAGGCTCTCAAGGTTACGGGTCACTTCTAGGGACAAATGGTCATCCCATTGTGCCCAAGAGGCTGGTCGATTATAGCTAGGTACCTCACCTGGACCACCCATCTCAATGTCGTCCAGATCGGCGTCTAGGGTCTCAAATGTTGGACCTCCGTAAGGAATGTTGGTACCTGTCAGCTCCGTAAGGTCCACCGGAGCGTTGCCATCGTCGTAGGCCGGCGGATTCCAGCTGCTCGATGGCCAGTTTCGACTGGGATTAAGGTAATTTGGGTCTCCACAGCTGCTGATGTCCGCCCTTCTTGGGCAGCTTGGGCTTGCGCAAGGCATTCCTTTCAAGGCCTCGTTCGCGCAGCACCATGGCAGCGTAATCGTTACTTCTCCAGAAGCGGCGGGGTCTACGGGGCCGTACTGGGGAGCGGGCTGTGGAGCAGAGACCACTGAAGCAAAATTTAGGTAGCCTCTGCTACCATGAAAGTGCTGCCCTGGGTCGTTGATGGTGCCGGAGGGCTCGGGGCCGGCAAGACCAGTGGGGCAGGCACGCGAGGAGTCGACCTGAGCGCTGCTGTTGGGGGCAGAACCAGATACACGGACACCAACGGAGGCGAGAGCAGCAACAACGGAAGCAAGATCCATGTTGATTGTTATCCGGCAAAAAATCCCAGTCTATGAAGAAAATTGATGCGGATTATCCTAAGTACATCTGAGTGTCGATATCTGTCTGAAAAGATTTATATAAATCCGATTGTGAAAAAATATTTGGCTGATTTGGCTTCGGGCGCGCATCAGCGGCAATTGGCGATTCCAGGTAAATGATCGGAACGCGACGGATTTACGATGAATGGACCGCGGAATCAGATCCGGCACATCAGAAATATATAGGTCTGATCCTGAGACTGAGCTGCGGGGCGGCGATTCCGCCGAAGCAGACAAAATGACCAAAATGTAGCCAATCTGGGGCAGATCTGCTAAAATCTGAGCAGATGGGGGTTAGCCGCACTTACGCTGCCCGCCCTGGGGGCATGCATTTTGGGGAGGGTGAGCGCCTAACCCCAGGCGCCCCTCACAACGGCACGAGGCACCACCCCGGGGACGCCCTCCAACGCCGCCGCAGTGCGCAGGAGCTGTGGGACTGTTGCTGAGCCCCCACACCCAAAGTGCCCACGCCTGGGACACACGGGCGCTGGCTGCCCACTCCAGGGACAGACAACCAGGGAGAGGGAGCACCCAACACCGGACGCCCCTCGCAACAGTGAGAGGCCTGGCTGCCCGCCCCACAAGCGGGCGGCCGGGGGAGGGAGAGCGCCTGACGCCAGACGCCCCTCGCAGCCGCGGGGGCACCAGGCCCTCACGGGCGCACACCTCGCCCTCGGGCCGCCCTGCGCATGTGCCAGGCACCCGGCGGAGCCCGGGAAGCAACGCTCGGCACCAGCCTGCAGAGAAGTACTATGCGGAGCCAACGTCAGGCTCCCCCACCGGCACCCCACCACACCCACAGCACATGCAGCAAAACGGGCCGCTACAGGCACAGGAAAGCCACAGGAGGTCCGCACCCCATCCACTGCTCTCAGGCACAGCCACACAACAATGGCGGAGCCAACGGCCCCACGCAAGACGCGCCCCCAATCTCTGACGCTGGACGCGGCACACGAGGTTATCAGGGCGCTGGGACTTCAAAGCAGTGGCGCGGACCCCCCCCCCCCGGAGGACACGGACACGGACTCCCACCTGGAGATGGTTCCAGAGGCCCCCGCGGGCAGCGCGCCGGCAGGACCCACACCGCTGGCGGGCAGCGTGCAAGCCCTCTGCCCCACGTGGAAGCGGGGCCACTGCACCGGGGAATGCTGGTGCCCCAGGCAACACGTCCGGCCCGCCGCCGACGACAGGGCACTGCCTGCAGTGGTGTACGCGGCCGCACGCGCCGCGTCGCGCCGAGTAGCGCAGGGCTGGATCCAAGATGAGACCACGTGCGGCAGCGTGAACATCCAGGAAGCCGTGGACCGCGTCGCCCACACGGGCCAGACGGAAGTGGCCCTGCACACCTGGGGCCGCCACGGCTGACCGGCGGAGGGGATCGTCATTGAGCCCAGGGGGATGGTACTAGTCCTGGCCGCGGACATGGTCCGGAGGTGCTCCACGCATCCCGTTTGCGGCGTGCGCGCCCGCAGTGGACCATCAAGGTGTACACCCCGCCACAAGCGTGGCCTTTCTTGACGTGGGCAGTGTTTGCCGTCATGTGGCACCTGGCACGGGAGGGCACCCCCACAGGCACCGCGGAGGAAATCGCCTGGGACCTCCAAGCCTGGCCGGCCGACCAGGACTTCCGCTGGCCCCACCCCGAGGCGGCTTCCCAGTGGCGCCCGCGACGGAGGGGTTTAGCCTTGCGGCCATCCTCCAGCGACACCCCGACAAAAGGGCGCGCCCCTTCCTGCAGACAGGTACGGTCCCGCCCCCCCCGCCCGACTCGGGATGGAGGTGGGACGCAGGGGAGGCACGACCGCTGCCGGACCCCTGGATCCTCCCACTCTGGTACTTGACCACGGAAGCCCTGGCCCATGCCACCCAAGCCGTCAAAGGGACCTTCCTGCCGTCCGGGCCCCCCAGCGCAGCGCTGCTCCGCGGCCTGCAGGCAGAGGCGGCCTGGGTACGGTGGCGGGAGGAGAACGGACACCCGGGCCCCTACTTCCCCCTGCTGCAGGGGCAGGCACTGCTTCACGCCGATGACATGGGGACCCTGGAATGGGGGGCGATCGTGCCCGACACGGCGTGCAGATGAATAATGGCTGCCGCCCCGCAACGCATGCGGCCCCCACCGGCGTGCCACCGCCTTCTACGAACGGTCCCCCCTTTGGCCCCCTGCCACGCCCTCACACGCGACGTATGGAGGGCCCTACCGAGCCACTGCAGGGAATGGATGGCGACCCCGGGCACACGATACCCACTGAGGACGGCACTCGAGCAACTCATGGCCCCCACGCCCGGGGTTCGCCACATCCTGCACAGAGCGTCGGCCCCTACCGAACAGCTCACCGACGAAGTGCTTGACCTGGCGCCAGAACCCCTACGGGTGCTCTACCTGCAGGCCCATACTGCCGGCGGGCACGTCTAACCACCTGGCCCGCTTGGGACTGCAGCGCCGCGTCGAGGCCGCACAGGCCGGAGGCGTGGCGGGACAGTGGCTGGCACTCCGCAACCCGTCCCCCGCGCGGGGCCACTGATCCGTGCATGAACTCCTCTTCCTCCCTGAGGCAACCCCGGAGCACCGCCAGCACAACCCGTACGACACACATCCGGAGCGCTTAGGCGCGCAGGGCTTCCCGCAGCCGGCCCCGCCCGCCCTCCCGCCAGGGCAGAGGAATGAGGCAATGCTGCAGGGACCCTTGCCGACACGACCACTGCGGTGCGGCAAAGGGGAAGCCGCAACGCGGACCGGGCCGAACCGGACCGCACGAACTGCCGGGTGGTGGCCTGGACCGCGGCCTGCAGGCACCTCACCCATGACACAACGGGACTCAGGCAGTACCGGCCGGCGGACCGCACGACACTGGCGTCCACGGTAGCGGCCGTCACCATGGGACCCGTGACGGCGTAGCTGGCGCGCCTGCCGCCCGAAGTCCCCTGCCGGGATACGCGACCCAGCCAATCAGCCGTGACGCACACGCCAACGGCGCTCCTGACGTTGGAGCAGCTGTACCTCGTCGTGGCGGCGCTGCTGGCGGACGGTGGGGAAAGCTTTGTCCGCCACCACGGCCCGGCGCAGATCGCGGGTAGCATTCAAGGGCCGCAGCGCGACGCGCCCCACCGGTGGCACGCCACACTCCGCAAGCGCACCCGCGTCAGGGACGCAGGCGGCGGCACGCGCCCCCCCAGGCCCCAGCAAGGGGAGGCACTGGTGCTACAGGCAGCGGGCTACCAGGCCATCCTGCACGGCCACGCCGGAGGCTACCGGTCACACATCCTGACCGGAGGCCAGTGGACTGTATGGCATGGCACCGCCAGGCAAGGGGCCTTCCCGCCCCATGTCAGTTGACAGCAGGAGCCCACCCAGGTCTACTATATGACGGCGGACCCCTGGTCTCTGGCCGTCCTGCTACACACCATCAGCGCCGCGAGCAAACGGCAGGAGCCAGGATGGGCTAACCGCCCGACGCTGGTCTGGAGCTCCGACCAGCAGGAACATCTACGGGCCACCTGGCAAGCTGACGCCATCCGGACCACGGATGTCCCGGACCTCCACGCGGGGCCCATCACGCACGCCCGCCCGGCAGCCACCCTCGCGGTGGCGCAACGCGGACAGCAGAAGCCGAAGTGGGTGGTTTGCATGTTCAGCCCGGCGGACGCGCACATCGCTGTCTGCGGCCCCGAACCCCTGCCGGGGCCGGAGGCTGTGATCCCCGTGGCGGACTGCGCCCGCGTGATCGTCAAAGCGGTGCGGGAGGGTGAACACAACGCCCTCCTGCTCGAAGCCCGCCTTGAGGACAATGCCAGGGCGGCAAAACCGGGGATGTGGCCGGCGGCGGCGCTCCCTGCCGATCTAGAGCCCCAGTTGGCGGTCCCGACCACGGTATACCACTGGCTCCAGGCCTTCCACGACGTGCGGTGGAGAGGCAAGCTCGACTGTGGAATCAGCGCCACACACTGGCAAGAGTGGCTGCAGGCCGACGCGCAGCGCGACACCGTCTGGGGTCTCGAACCCACGCCCGCGGCAAGGGCCCTCGAAGCGTCGGCCCCCGGCCGCGCGCTGGCGCCGCACATGGTCCCGCTGGCCAACCTACCCTTCGACCTGGCGGCAGAGGGCGCCATCCGCAAGTCGGTGGCGCTGCCTCCGGCAAGGGGGGCCACAGAACCCACAAAGTGCCCCCTATGTGCAGACAAGTTCTACACAAGCGGGGGGATGCTGGCACACCTGGCGTGGCACGCGGTGCACGCCACCGACCCGGCGGAAGACAACGAGGCGGCCTCCAATATCCTCCAGGAACGGGCACGGAGGTCCCCGTGGCACGCCCCGTACGCCCAGCGCCCCCCTCCCCCCCTCCAGGCGGCCGGCCAGGTTGCGGCCCTGGGGGACGAAGAGGGGCGGCCGACGCGGCCCTGGGGGCTGGCGGTGCAGCCCACTAGGGGTCAATCCCCGTGGGATTGGCCCCCTTGTGGGCCCCCCTGGGAGCGGGCTCCCCACACCCCATGGCCCCGGCACGGCCCGGGGACCTGGCGGTCCCAGCGGACCCCGCGGCGATGCCGGTGAGGGACAGCTAACTCTAGTAGGACGCGGCGGGCGACGCCCTCTGGCTCCTCTCCTGGAACCTGTGCAACGGCCTCGTCCCACCTGACCGGTACCTCCGGAATACACTCCGACGACGCCGGGGGCCGGAGGCCTGTACCGATAAGAAGCACGTCATCACCGGCATGCTGCTCCAGGAGGGGGGCTTTGCCATCATGCTCCGGGAGACAGGGATCGCTACCCCGGCGCAGGAGATGCACGTGGCCGCAGCGCTTCAAGACAAGGGGTACACCCCCTTCTTCAGCAGCCCAGTAGCGGAGACGGGGTCCAACTCCACCTGGAGAGGAGGAGGCCTCCTCACCGCCGTCAGCAGCAAGTACGTGGCCGAGCACGAGGTGCTCAGTTTGACGGAACTCGTCCCACGGAAAGCCGCGGCCCTGGAGATCTGCACGCACAAGGGTGGCCTCACCATCATCAACGTCCACCGACCACAGCCAGGCTGCTCCCCATGGGCAGGACGGGTGGCGTTCTGGGCCGACATACAAATGCATGCCACGGCGCGCAGCCTTGGCGGGAGGCACCCGGTGGTCATTGCCGGCGACAGCAAAGTCTACATGGACGCCAGCACCAACCCGGCCATGGAGCACTTTTGCGCGGACTGAGAGGCCTGCCTCTTCCAGAGGGCCATGGCAGGCGGTGTGGAGGACATGACCCCCACGCTCCACCCCTCCCGGCACCGGGTGGACACCTTCCTGGTCAACGAGCCCCTCCTGCCGTGGTCCCTGCGGGCTAGCGTCTGATACAGCGGCATGGCGCACCCCCAGGTGATCGGGTCGGACCACCTCCCAGGTCGCCTGGCCCTGCGCCCCCCCTGGACGCGACAGGGCACGCGGCGGTGCCCATGCCCTACAGCCACACGGAGGGCCCCCTCCTCCCGTACAACGCCGAGGCCGCGCCCGTCCAGCGCTGCCTGTGGGCAGCGGTCACCGCCGACCAGGACGAGTCCTCTCTGGCGCCCTGGCTGGGCCCTACCGAGCAGCACGCCTACGGGTCCATGCCCGCAGCCACTGTGGATAGAGTGTTCCAACACCTCCACGCGGCTCATGACGCCCTGGCGCGCACGGTGGGTCGCCGACAACCGTCCCTGGCGGGGTCGGACCCGGTGGGAGGAGACCCCCCTGAGAGCGGAAAGCGGCTACAGGCGGCGATCCTCCGCTACAACGCCCTGGCAGCGTGCGCACCGGAGGCGTACCAGGCGATCGCGGCCTGACATGGCATCCAGTCCGAGGCAGCACTCCGGCTCACGAAGGCGCTACGGGGTGCATCGCTAGGATTCCGCCCGGCCACGCAGAGCAAGCTACAGGAGGAGCTGGAGAGGCAGGCAGCCGCCCTCGAAGAGGACATCCGCTAGCTGCGCGCACTCTTGGCCGCCGACCGCAAGCGCGCCATCGAAGACTTCCGGCGCCGTGACGCACAGGACATCGCCCAACGGCCAATGGCTGTGAGAGGGGCCATCGAGGTGGAGGCCCCGGGCTTGTCGGGCCTCTGGAACGTGCGGGTCCCCAACACCCAAACGCTCCTGACAGAGGCCAATGACGTGATGTCCGCGGTTCGCGCCTTCTGGCGGGAACTGTGCGACAAGCGCCCAGTGGAACTCCCCGGCTTCCAGGCGGTCCTCGGCCGCCCCGTGCCCCGGGTCCCTGAGGGGGCCTGAGCTGAGGTCCAGCAGTACTCCATGCAGGACCTCCAGTCCGCCCTGGACAAGGCTGATGGCAAGGCCCCGGTCGCCAACCACGTGGAGGCCCGCTTCATCAAGGCCCTGTCGGCGCCCGTCCAGCGGTTCCTCCTCCACTCGTACCGGGCAATCCTCCGCGGCGCCCCGCCGCCGATGCACTGGAGGGATGCGCACATCTGGCTCAGCCCCAAGGTACCGGGCTCCGCCAAACTGGAGGAGTACCGGCTTATAGCCCTGGGCCAACTGGACATGAAGCTGCTCACGGGCCCCCTCACCCAGCGGATCACGGAGGTGCTCACGCGACACGGCGTGGTCAGCGATTGGCAGCAGGGGGGCCCTCCCTGGCTCGAACACCGCCCCCCCCCTGTCGATGGCGCAGCGGCAGCCTCAGCGGGGAAGGCCCAAATACGTCTTCTCCTTCGACGCCCGCAAGGCCTTCGACACCGCCCCGCACGGCGCGCTCCACCTCATCCTGCGCCACCTCTCCGTGCCGCCGGAAGTCATTGACCTCCTGCTCTTCCCCCACACCGCGGCCCAACTGCGCATCGCCACGGCACATCGACTGACACAGCCAGTCGACATGCTGCGCGGGGTCCAACAGGGCAACCCCGAAAGCCCCCCGCTGTTTGCGCTCCCACTGGTGCAACTACTCTGGGCCCAGGAGCACCGCCTGCGCTTGCCTGGAGAGGCCAAAAGGGCCTTATCTGGGCCTATATAGAGGACCTTCTGGTGGTGGCCCACACGCTGCAGCACTTCGTCGAGGGCGTGGAGGCGGTGGCCGTGTACCTCCGGGCGATGGGCACGGAGCTCAACCCCTGCAAGTGCGCCAGGGCCACCACGAAGGGGGTCCCGGGCCTGCAGCTGTGCCTCTGCCCGCATCTGGAAAACCCATGGCACTGGGTACCGGCGGTGGACTCCGTCCCCTACCAGGGACTCCAGCTGCAGCCGGACGGGGAGTTCTCCTTGCAGCGCAAACACGGGCTGCGCCTGGTGGCAGGGCACCACTGGTGCCTCAACACCCTCGCGCCGCCAAAAGTGGTGCAGGACGTGATCCTAGCAATCCTCGGGGGAGTGACACAGTACATGCTCCCTTTATCCCCGACGACTCCGACACCACGCGCCACCTGGACCACATCACGGTCCAGGTCGCAAAGACAGAGGGCGGTTCGCCTTCAACGCCTCGCGGGACAGGGTACGCGACGACGGGACCCTGGGGCCCACGCGGGTGCCAACACGGTGCCAGCAGGCAACGGTGGTCCTCGTAGGCACGCTCGTCCACCACCTCTCGCCTCCGAACGCGCAGAGGCCACCAGGATGTTCTGGGACATCCCCGGCGCGCATGGCACCTGCCCCGAGGTGCACTAATGAAGCGGTATGGGGTGCTTCAACCATACCCGCTACCCAGCCTGTGGCGCTCTTCGCTAGGCCAGATCAGGAATTTTCCTGTTGATGCTACGGCATCTAGATTTCTGTGTGATTTCTGTAAAATACCCCAAAAATCGTCATTTTACGTCTTTTTGGGGCTGGCGACGACAGTCGTCGCCTGCGCGACGCAGCTCCAGAACGAGGATTTATTCCTCGATTTCTAAAGATTTTAGGCAATTTTATTATTGTTTTATCGTTTTTAGAAGTAAAAGATTATAGCGTGACCTTTTTCGCGGCGTTCCGCGAAGGTCCATTTTTGCGAAGTTAAGCACGTTCACGCATTTTTCAAAAAATGCTGAGGCGATTCCAGGAATTGCCCAGACGCCCATGGTGTGGCCCAACAGTGGGCCTTTTCATATGTAGGTTGAATTGGTACAGAATCGCGTCGTGTCGGCTACGCGACGCGTTGGGGGGAGACACGCAAAATGAGTGTTTTTGACTCAAAAATCACTTTATTTCATTGTTTTTCGCCCAAAAACCACTGGTTGGCCCAGTTTGGGCAGGATCTCAGTGGAGATCCTGATGGCGACGCCTCGTAGCCGTCAGATTTTCTGATGGCGGCGACGCCGTCGCCTTCATTTCGTCTTCGTTTTTATGCTGTTTTATAGTATAGAATTGTTACTTGTACATATTACTTGTCTACATATTTTCTTTGTATACATATACCTTCATCTCCTTGCCCAGGACGCCAGATTGTGTCATGGCCGAGGCAAGGATCACAGAATCCTTTGGACAACCGTGAATGCGAGTGGAAGACTTGGATTTCATGGGTTTGGGGGTTTGAGGTCGTGCATGCCGTGAAGGGAAGCTTCGAGGTTGCCCTCCCCCCAAATGCTTCAAAAGGATTCTGCCGACGCCAAGGCCACCAAGGGCGCGTGACGGCCTGCGGACGGCGACGACGCCCAGACTGCAGGAGTACGCTGATCGCTGATCGCTGATCGCTGAAGTGGGAAACTGCAGGAGCTAAGGTCCAGGGCATCAACGTGATGAATGGTGCATCCGCGAGGAGCTCCTTGACTCCTACGATGGGTGGAAGACCCTATGGAGCCCCCAAGTCCATTAGGTGGCTGGGCGACGACCACAGCGACGACGACGACGTCTGCGAACCGCACAAGAAGGCGCGTTAATTCGTCGCCTTGGGTTGGATGACCCTCCGGGAGGTACCACTCTAAATTGGCGTGGGGCGCCTTGGGTAGGAAATGACCCTAAATCCCCCAAATTAGGCGCGTTAATTCGTCGCCCTGGGTTGGGAATCGACCCTAAACTGGCACGGGTTGCCTTGGGCAGGAAATGGCCCTAAATTCAGGCGCGAGGAAGTCGTTGCCTTGGGTTTGACCCTAAATAATGTTTTCCGAATTCTTTGAATTATTGATTTCCATGCCCATGGAGAAAAAGGGCCAATCTGTGCGCCTAAGCGCCATCAGTCAGGGCGGAAGGCCCTGCAGCGCCCCTGGTTTGGTCACAAGAGGCTACGAGGAGTGCCAGGGACCAGTGTGGTCGCCTGGGGGGCAATTGCCCTATGAATATATCAAGATCAAAAAAAAAATTTACATGTATGTGGCATGTAAATTACTTACGAAGCCCCCCCCCCCCCACTGTCCTGTTCAATCAGAGTTGAAACCAGGGCACTGCAGGGGTCAGAGCGCCTCCTTGGCCTTGCCTTCCTTTGGATATAGGCAAGGCTTCTAAGGAGGGGGGTGAAGCGGTATGGGGTGCTTCACCCATACCCGCTGCCCAGCCTGTGGCGCTCTTCGCCAGGCCAGATCGGGAATTTTCCTGTTGATGCTACGGCATCTTGATTTCTGTGGGATTTCTGTAAAATATGCCAGAAATCGTCATTTTACGTCTTTTTTGGGCTGGCGACGACAATCGTCGCCTGCGCGACGCAGCTCCAGAACGAGGATTTATTCCTCGATTTCTAAAGACTTTAGGCAATTTTATTATTGTTTTATCGTTTTTGGAACTAAAAGATTATAGCGTGACCTTTTTCGCGGCGTTCCGCGAAGGTCCATTTTTGCGAAGTTAAGCACGTTCACGCATTTTTCAAAAAATGCTGAGGCGATTCCAGGAATTGCCCAGACGCCCATGGTGTGGCCCAACAGTGGGCCTTTTCATATGTAGGTTGAATTGGTACAGAAACGCGTCGTGTCGGCTACGCGACGCGTTGGGGGGAGACGCGCAAAATGAGTGTTTTTGACTCAAAAATCACTTTATTTCATTGTTTTTCGCCCAAAAACCACTGGTTGGCCCGGTTTGGGCAGGATCTCAGTGGAGATCCTGATGGCGACGCCTCGTAGCCGTCAGATTTTCTGATGGCGGCGACGCCGTCGCCTTCATTTCGTCTTCTTTTTTATGCTATTTTATAGCATAGAATTGTTACTTGTACATATTACTTGTCTACATATTTTCTTTGTCTACATATACCTTCATCTCCTTGCCCAGGACGCTAGATTGTGTCATGGCCGAGGCAAGGATCACAGAATCCTTTGGACAACGGTGAATGCGAGTGGAAGACTTGGATTTCATGGGTTTGGGGGTTTGAGGTCGTGCATGCCGTGAAGGGAAGCTTCGAGGTTGTCCTCCCCCCAAATGCTTCACTAACCCGTCCCGGAGCTTGCAGCCCTGGCGGGGGGCGACAGGGTCAATGGCGTACCCCGGGCCCTGGCTGCTCTCGGGTGGGGCTCTACAACTCCATCGCGTGCCCCAGGCCGGCCCACATCCAGCTGCGGTCCCCCCCGGGCAACGTTGTCACGCTGCGTACAGCCAAGCTGCGGCACCGCGACACGTGCCGCGTAACGGTGCCACACACGATGCCCTGGCACAGGCACCACGCGCCGCACCACCCCTTCCCTGACAACGACGACCCATGGCCAGCGGCGGTGGGGGTGTGCCTCAATCAGTGCGCCGACAAGCACCTCCACTACTGCCGCGGCGAACAGGGGCCCGGGGACCACCCCTGATGGTGCGACGCCCTGGTCCACCTTTTCTACACCACCGGCACGCGGGACCCGGGCCTCAGGCTCATGCATCCCACGAGGGCTAAGCAGGACGCCCACACTGGCCCACAGGTGACCTCGGACGTCTTGCATCTTCACGTCGGGGGCTCCTGCCGTCAGGGCAGCCTATCCGCCCCCCGCAGGGGTCGGCATACCACCCACCGGCGGCCCTCCTGTACATCCTCTGCCACGTGCTCGCGGATGTCGAGCACCAGGCGCCCAATGCGGACGTGGCATGGCCCGAGCCCCTACGCCCACGGCTCCACGCACTGACACCAGGGTGGCTGGTGACCACGGACAACCAATGCGCCGGGCGACAGAGCAGGCGCAACTGCAGACCGAGTGGCAGATAGTGCAGGTGGGAGAGGGCCAGCCCAAGCCCCATGGGCTGCTTCGCAGCACCAGCCTGCTAGGGGTAGGGATGCAGGTTCCAATTCGCACGAATTCGAATTCGCCCCGAATTCGCACGAATTCGTGGACCCCTCCGGATTCGAATTCGCAACTTCAAATTCGAATTCCCCCTTGATTCGCCTGAATTCCCCCGAGGCTTGGATTTCCATAGGCACCTACAATTTACCTTCACCTCTTTGCATATGGGTATGCTTGTACCCACTACCATATGGCATAAAACATTTCAAGTCCAAAAGCTTCCATAACCTTGCAATTTTTGTTGTTTGTTGTTGCTTGCATTCACCGTGCTTAAACTATTTGACAAAAATAAAGACAAATCAAAACCAAGAATTCCAAATATCGAGGTATACACCCTTCCTTCATTCTTTCAAATACCTTTTGGAAAAAAAGCAACGAAGCATGCAAAATCACCAATCCACACACAAACCATCACATGTGAACCACTTCTTGCCCTTATTGGGCCTTCATTCATTATATTCTTGCATTGAATCATGGGACTTGAATTCATCTAAGGGAGAGGATAACAAAGAGAAGGGAAACATAAAGCAAACTAGCAATGGGCATTCAATTAACATTATTATTGTCATGATGCTCAATAATCATCACTATGTGATTGTTACAGTACACTGTCAAATCTGGAGTTTTTCGAACCTCGTAACAAGGATTTCTCTGCGTGCACGGAGCCGACGAGGGCAAGGAGGGTACCAAAATGAAGGGTAGGCAAGGGGGAACACGTTTTGACTGTCCAAAGTCGAAAAAAAAAAGTCGAAAATGAAAAGTTCGCGACGCGGTTTTCTCCGACCTGGTGCGATTTTGGGAGGAACGGAGGGCACCGTCGTGTTCAGTGCAACGAGGCGGACACAGCGGTGCGTTCAAAACTGAAAAACAAGTTTTTTTCTTGGGAACGAGTACGCATGCACCGCACAAGCAACTGAATGGGTCAATCAAAGCACAATGATCATGGTTTTAATTGTATAAAGTCAAAAAAATTATTGCATGGCACAGTTCAAAGTTAGGTTTTCATCTGGAGAAAAGACGGCGCACGCGTGATCATTTGGCTGTCGCCTGCGAATTCGCAGTGCGAATTCGCCCCGAATTCGCAGTACTGTGAATTTCAGGCCGAATTCGGAGCGAATTCGCGCTGCGAACGAATTCGCAGCGAATTCGGCGAATTCAAATTGAATTCGCTGCGAATCTGCATCCCTAGCTAGGGGCTACAACGGCGCCACACGACCCGCACCTGGCGGTGCACGCGCTGGAGGACCAGCCGGAAGACGCGGGGCACCGGGTGGTGCACCAACGCGGAGGCCCAGTGTGGCTCAGGGAACAGATAACGGCGCTCCGGTCCTGGGCGAGCACGATCGCCGGAGCTGAGATCCGACTCCACAACCACCCAGCAATCCGCCCTGACAACACTTGGGCACTGAGCGTGGACCAGTTGACCTCCAGCCACCCCGACGTCAAATGGCACACCGCCGCCCTCAACGCGGGGTGGCTCAGCCCCACTGAGTACTACTGGATCCCGGAGGCCTGGGGCCACACCCCTCCGACGCATCGGGGGGCGGGCCCTGCAGGCACGCCACTAGTGTCGCCCTCGCTGCCAACCTCACCTGCAAGTGGGCAGTGGCCATCTCGGGCACGGTACCCGACGGGGAGGGCGTTGCCGCCTCCCTCCCCCTGCAGTACCGCATCCAGAGACCGTGGGTCCATGATGTGGACGCCCAGGTCATCCTGCACCTTCTGCGTCAACACAAATCGCGAGCAGGCCACGGGGGTCCAGCACGGGCGCGGCAAAGGCAATCAACCAGATGCCCCTGCGATGGCTTCAGGACAGCTTGCGCGTGCGCGGGCACCACACCGAGCACCCATTTCGGCTTGCCCGGGCGACCTCTCACCACAGCGATGCGCTGCTGCACAAGGCGGACTGGGCGGCGTCCCAGGACACCGTCCTGCAGAACACGCCGCCAGATCCCTGCCACGCCCAGCTCATCATCGCCGGTCATGACGGGCACCTCGACCTGCTGCCTCCACCAAGCAGACGCTCCGCACGGTCGCACAGCGAGCACAGCTCGACGATGCGCTGACGCACCGGGGAGACACGCCCCTGGGCGCGGCCCACGCCACGGCCTACGTCCACACTCTGGACCTCACCGCGGCGGCCAGCAACCACCGGGCGCTCTGGGGCAGAGACGGCCACACAACGGTGCAACGCAGGCTCCGCATCGGGAACGAGCGGCTCTCCGGCGTCGCCATAATCCCGAGTAAGAAAAAGTCACTGCCATGTCTTTCTTGGAGGGCTTGATCCAGGCCAAACGCCCTTAAAACCCTTTTGTTGATGCTAAGACTAACTTCAGTATTTTTACCACTCTTTTGAAGCTTTTGGTACACTTTCTCAAAGTTACTAGGGTTGTAACCCTGGCCCCCCATGAAGTTCACCCCTACCACTCAACTGAGCGCAGGTACCTTCCTTCATGGAAAATATATCGAAATAAAATAGGCATTTCATGCTTTAGGCCTTGGAGGTTAAGCCTAGTGGTCTCCCACCCCAAGACCCCTATACTCAATTGTTTCTACCACTTATTGTGGTTGTACTCTTCAACTGTTTCTGCATTCAGTTGCTTGGCCAAGTCATTTTCTGTGTTGGCCTGACATCTATGCCCCACATTCCTAACCAGCACCATTTCACCTAAAAGAGTGCACATGAAGTGCCTGATGCTATCTTGGAGGCCAGAGTCAGACGAATTTTCATATAAAATCTTTTGTGTTATCCATTTGTGATTGAATCTTTGTGTATAAACATGCATTGTCTATCTGCAGCCCTTCTGTGTTACACTGGATTCCAAAACCAATCCACATCCTATTCTTGCTCTACTTGCTGCTTTGGTTTGGGTTTTCAACTTCAAAACCTGCAGGATTTCATCAAAATATCTAGGGCAATAATCAACGACATCTTTCCGGTAGCAGAGACAGTCCCTTGTGACCTTTTGAACCGACCCTGAGAAGAAGTGCAGCACACAAAGCTCAACAACAAGTTCATCATATCCACGCCAAGCGTCAGAACCTGGCCCATCAGAACTGTCCAAGTGCAAATGGGCAGCATGGCCCATTCTATTAGTGAACCACCTTACCGAGCTCCACATCTCAGTGGCGCATCTGGGTCCCAAGGAGATCCAGAACGCAGAAGGGCGGAAGAAAATACAGTCCTTACCACCGAGGCCTTAGCGGCCCACGGTGGAGACAGCCTGCGTCATCTCCACAGGCGCATAGCAGCCTCAGTCTCCCGATCCGCCTGTCCGGCATCATCCTCAAAAGCGATTGAAGGCCCTGAGGAATACGAGGAGCTGAGGAAGAAAATGGATGAATACATCCTCCATGAGGAGTACTACAAATCCATTCCTGGAGAAGATGGGGAGGAGCCATTGGCAGTACATGGATCCAGACCACGTACAGACCTAGGGTCCTACACGCACTCTGGCCCGCCGTCCGACACAGCCGAGACAGCATCCCTGCCAAGACGACCGAGACCCGAGTATCCAAGAGCATGTTGTCCAACCCCAAGGGCTCCTGAAGTGGGTCCGACTCGAGTTGAGGAACAACATTATCCAAGGCCAACCTACGGTGCCCTGGATCATACGGCCGAACTGCTGGCCAAACTTCTGTCTGGATCAGAAGATCCATATGTGACGGCCCTATCGGAGGCCATTAAGGCGAAACTGGGTATTGGAGAACCCTTACCCCAGCCAGAGTTGTCCTCTCTCTCTCGCGGACTGAGTACCCTGGCCGAAGATCTTAAGAGATCAAGGGTTTCAAGGCTGTTGCCTAAGGTCACCTGCCCCAGCCCCTTTCACCCTCGTGCCAGGACAGTGCCCATGGCGGAACTACAGGACATGCCTGTCACAGAGACTGAGAAAAGAGGGCTGTAAGCCCTGGCACCTCTTGCCGGCGTATCGCCTTCAGGCCTAACTCCGGGGGGTGGGAAGACGGGCAGACCTATTGCCCAGGCGAAGATCCAGCTGGAACTGCCGGAGTTCGTCCCCAAAAATCTGGCCGAATGGGCAGAAGAATTTGCTGAGTTTCTTTTGCTGACTGGCCAATCCCATGCGGATGTGGCCACCACATGCTCACTGCTGAAACGCTCATGCAAAAAGAAACTTTGGCAAAAACAGGTGAAACAGATTGTGAAAAACTGTTCCACCTGGGCAGAGGTGCTCCTGAGGTTGGAGAAAACATTCGCAGTCTATGAGACTGACCTCAGTGTGCGCACACAGATAGAGGAGCTACCTATGCTCCCTTAGCTTCCTTCCGCTGCGCGAATCTCTGAATACGTGTGCGACTTGGAGTATCTGTTTTTGAGGATGAATGTGGGCTCCTACGGAGCCACTGAGCCCCACCTGTGGCTCAGGAGTAAGGTCCCCCAACGTACGTGGGATGATTGCCGCTCTACCTCTGAGAGGAAGAGTAGGACCTACTCGTACGATGAACTGGTGGACCTCTTGATTGAGCTAGCTCTTGAGAGAGAGAATGACTCCCACATTAAGAAATTCCTCAAGAAGCATTTGGGTCGAGGTGGTACCCCTGCCCCCCAACGTGGCGAAGGGAAAGGGTCTAAAAATCCCACTAACACCAACCAGGGAGGTGGTAAAGGGAGGGATAACCTACGTGCCATGAATGAGGTTAAACCTGATGCAGGTACACCCCCTCTGTTCTACTGCAAACCTGTCAATGACAAGGGGGGGCCTTGTCATGCCTCTGACTGCGATTACCGCAGTAGCTGTATGCTGCAGATGAAACAACAGCAGCATACCAAGGATGGGAAACCTGTGAATCATCAGGATCACTTGAGGTGTACCATCACCTGTGGGTATTGTGGCAAACGTCGTGACTACGAGGACGAATGTCACATAAAGAAACGCGAGAGTGATAAACTCAAGCGTCCGGAGGCCGAACGCCAGAAGACTCAAACATCCACCAGAAATCCCCCGAATGGGGATAAAAGTGGTAAACGAGGTGGTACAGGGGGTGGCAAAAATGGACCCCCTAACCCCCAGAGGCGCTCATCAGCGCCCGTTGCTACACCCACTCCTGCTGCCACACCCGCTCCTGCCGCAGGTGATCCTAAGAAGCGCCCCCAAGGGGATAACGCTACCCCTGAGGGGAATAACTCCAAGAAGAGGCGCTTGGCCTGGATGGCCAGGTCCCTCATTGCTGCAGGGGTGGATGTCAAGTTCCCTGATGAGGAGTAGGGGGGCGTCTCCGAAGAGGAGGACTTGGCTTTCTGGATCCTCGTGAAATTCGGGGATCAAGTTTTTCCAGGGGTGCTTGACACCGGTGCAACACTTTCCATAGTGGCCCGGCGACTGCTAAAGACCTTCAAGAAAACTAAGACCGTGGCCATAAGAGTAGGGGATGGGCGTACCATCCATTCCTTCGGGGGGGTCGATGTGACTATATGCCTGGGCGACGAAACCCATGACCCAACACTGCAGAGTGCTGGACACCGACGCCTTTGACATCGTCATTGGTACAGACTTCCTACGAAGAAACCCCCAGGTAAAAATGCTGTCTCTCCAGCGCCCCTATTCTTTGCACTGCGACTTTGGCAGTGGGCTATTCTCCGTACCTTTGGAGCTGTCAGGACGAAAAGAGTCTGGGCTGCGCTACGCATCCAAGACTAACTATCGTACTGAAAACTACCAATTGGCCCGTCACGTTCTTGAAAATGGACTGGCGGCCCTTCAGGTAAACCTGGATGAGATCCAGGTGGAACTGTTTGCGAGCCAACAACAGCACATCATGCAGTTGTACTGCCCGAAACAACTGAACAATGCTTTCCGTTTCTTCTGGAAAGCAATGGGCCTAGCGTATGCTAACCCTCCCTTCTCCCTGCTCGCGAAGGTTCTAACCAAAATCGCTTATGAGGGAGGAAGGGTTGTCATGTGCACCCCTGACTCAGGCCGCTCTGGTGAACATGCTTACTGGCGCCGTATGCTAGATCGAATGACCGTGGGAAGAGTGCAACTCCCTGACGGCCCCATCTATGTGCATGAGGACTCAGACACAGCTATACAAGCCCCTGTGTGGGCCAGTTTCCTGTCCATTGTTGATGGATCTCTCAATCCTGTACCCCTTTGTGACCTAGACTAGGTGCTACTGAAAGAGGTCATGGCCGAAAATTGTGGCCTGACCCTTTTTGATCTCAAAAATCGATTTCCTGAGCACCTATCTGCCACACTTACAGGGTGTGAGTCTCCCGATGACTATCCGGAACCTGCAGCTGTAAAAGAGGATGCTGACAACCAACTGTCTGAGATCGCCAGCACTATTCCTCCTGTTGATTCCAGCTGTGTTGACCTCAAACATAGTGCCTTCCTAGCCCAGCTGTTGCTAGAGAAGGTAGATCTGGAGTCAACCTCTGAACCCGCTTCCCCTGTTGGTAAGCCAGTGCTACACATGCAGCCTATGCACACAGGTGAACCCGTGGCCCGGAGTGCTGATGCTCTGGCGCGGCCTGCCGCTAATAGCATGCCATTGTCTGAGCATGACACTCAGGAACTCTGGCGGCTGTTGTACCTGAAGGCCGAGGGTATTGAGCGCCAAGAGCGGCTGCAATACCTCAGACAGACCTGGAAATCCTCCATCTGGTCTGAGGAGGACGATGATTCCTATACGTTGCCTGATCCTGAGATACCGCTAGTGTATTCTCTGCACTATGGGCAGCGTTGTCCGCCTGAGTGGGACGATGGTTCTGTGCCTGCCGAGACTGCTGATCGGCAGAAAAAGGAACAACATGGAAAGAGCAACATCCATGCTGAGGAGGATTTCCTTCAGAAACTCGAGAGTCTTAACCTTGACCCCCGCCTGAAGAAACTGCTGATAACCTATGAGGAGGTGTTCGGCGCCTTGCCGCCTCCCCTTTCTTGTAAAAAACTGGTCCAGATGGACGTTAAACTGAAACCTGAATTTGAAAAGACGCGAGTGAGGCGTCGTCCCTATCCCGCTCCACAGGAACAGGTTGAAGAAATCGAGCGCCAGATCCAGAAATGTATTGATGCTGGCCTCGTTGAAGAATATAAGCAGGGTGACTACCCCCATCACTGCAGTCCCTGTTTCCTGGTTGCCAAACCAGGGACGACTGCCCTACGACTGGTTGTAGACTATGGTGAGGTCAACAAGAAAACCCAGAACCACTGAGGGAGTATTCCTAACATGGAAAATACCCTGGAGCGTATTGCCAAATGCAGGTACAAGACCAAAATGGACAAACGCTCTGGTTTCTGGCAGGTGGACCTAACCGCCGCAGCTCAGGAGCTGCTGGCTTTCTAACCCCTAAGGGCCGTGTCTTTAAGTGGAAGGTTATGCCTTTCGGGGTGGCTAATGCCCCAGCGCTCTTGCAGGAGCTAATGAACAAAATTTTGTACATACTGAGGCGCAGGCCTCTAGTACAGGAGTTGATTTCTCGGGGTGCAGAAATGCAGGCTCACATCAATGACGTGAGTTTGGGTACTAATACCAAAGAGGACCATGTACTTCTCCTCCGTGAATTTTTCATTGTCTGTCAAGAAAACCATCTCTGAATCAAACTCGAAAAATGTGAGTTTATGAAAGAGGAGATGGAATATTTGGGTTTCGATGTTGGGTATGGTTGGTGGAAACCAGCCGCGTCTAAGATGCAGCCCCTACAGGACATGCAGATTCGCGATGACCCTAAGAAGGGTCTACACGACGTGCGGAGTTTCGTGGGCGCCTGTAATTTCTATGGGCGTCACATCCACAATTTTACTTACTCCTCTGCCCCCCTCACTGACCTAATCAAGAAAACTACTCCCTGGAGGTGGACCTCCAGAGAGGAAGATTGTTTCCAGGAGTTGAAGAAGAAGATTGCCTCCTCCAACTGCCTGAGAGTACCCCGCCCTGAGGGCAAGATAGTCCTGATCACTGATGCCAGTGATGTAGGGGGGGTGGTACAATCTACCAATGGCAGGAGCTTAACCCCGCTGAACTAACCCACTGCCATTATCGTACTAGTGGACTGAACCGTGATGGTTCGTTGAAACATGACTATCCTACCAGTGAGTGGCGACTGGTGCCACTGGGACACTGGAGTTGGAAATGGAACCAAGCGCGTTCCAATTACAGCACCTAAGACGAGGAACTCCTGGCCGGTATGTTGGTGCTTTCGTCACAATCTCGACTCCTGGGATCTAACCCTATTGTCTGGCTGTGTGGCCAGGAGCCTGTGAAGTCTTTTCAGAAGGGCCCACCACCAGAGAAAGCAAAGCTAAAACGGTGGTGGACTTACCTGAGCCAGTTCAGGCTGACAGTGCATCATATCCCGGGGACAAAGAATGAACTGTCTGACTATATATCGCGCAACAACTTTGATGCGCTTATTGGTGAGAGCTCTGAGGCGCTCGCCAGAGAGGCTTTCCAGCGTATGGATGTCCAGCTTGACCTGTGCATGCGCACTGCTGGAATCCTGGAGGGTTGGAGTCTAACCGACTATCAGTCAGAGTATGAAGAAATTCTCCAAACCCTCAGCACTGGTCTCGAACCCCGTGTCATTGACGGGCACCAGTGCCATAAAAACAATCAGTACCTCTTCTACGAGGACCAAATTGTGGTGCCTGAGGCACGACTGGATGGGTGCCTACAGTGGTCCCATCTCAGTTCTGGTCACACTGGCGCTAATTGCTCAGTGGACTTTATCCGTGAGTGTTTCTACTCTAGTCTAACCCTGACTGAACTGAGGTCGCGTATGCAGACCATTGTGGATGCTTGTGGCTGTCATGCCAGCAAGCAGAGCGACAGTAGGGATAGGGGCCTGATCTCCAGCTTACCCATACCCTATTGTGCTAAGTCTCTTCTCTACGTGGATTTCATCCATGGCCTACCGCGCTTCGGTAGCTATGATAGTTGCCTAGTGGTCACCTGTGGCCTATCTCGCTTCAGCCGTGTGTTCCCTTGCAATAAGAAAATCACAGGTGAGCAGACTGTGAAAATGTTGGTCGAACAATGGTTCGAACTCTATGGAGCACCTAAGCAGGTGCACTCTGATGAGGATGTACGCATCCGCAGTGACACTGGGTGGTACAAACGAGTGCTAAATGCCCTCAACGTGGAGGTAACCACAGGTGTGCCCTATACCCGAAAGTCTAACCCTCTCTGTGAGAGACGGAACCGTCTGGTGGAGCAAAACTTAAGAATACTGATGAAACAGGAGCGTACCAAGGACTGGGTACGCCTAGTGCCCTGGGCAGTGCTGACCATGATCTCACAGCGGAGCTCTTCTACGGGTTTCAGCCCCCACGAACTGTTCCATGGAGGACGACCTGCTTGGTTCTTCAGAGCCCCCTTTCCTGAGGACTTCAAGAGCCCTGTGGGACCTTGGCTGGAACACAAGCAGTCTTTGGCTAACCAGGCTTGGACTAACCTGAGACACATTCGTGACTGTGAACTGAGCCAGCGGAACCGCCTACGGCGACCTGCCAGCTTCAAGGTTGGTGACCTTGTTTTGGTACACCATTCACGCCTACCCTCCTGGCCACGTAACTGCCTACAGGACCCTTTTTTTGGACCCTATCGTATCATCAGGATAGATGGATCCAGGATCCATGTCAGGTGCAGTCCACGTCTAGGTGGTGAACTGCTGTTTGCACCTAAACAGTTGAGGCACTATCACTCCCCTCACGACTTGTCTTGGGATGAGTGGCGCCTCAGCGACAGTGAGGTCGAGCGTATAGACCTAGAGAACGCAGCCAGTCCTGAGGAGGCAGAGGAACTCGAAGAGATGACTGCCGATGAGATGGCAGTCGATGGTTACTACGTGGTTGCAGGTATTGCTCACCACGAGTATAAACAGGGCTGGAAATTCCTAGCCCTGTGGGATGGCTATGGGTTATCTGAAGCGACCTGGGAACCTATGTCAGCCTTCGTACAACCAGACGGGAGTATCAACCCCATCTTCCGCACATACCTTGTTGAGAACAACGAGGGACAGCTCCTAACCCGTGCTGAGACTATGTCCCAGCGTAAGAAGCGAAACTAATTTCCCTATGTCAGTCTACTGACAGGTGCTTACTGAACACTGCACTGACCCTGTCTGTGCCCTGCAGACCCATGCCTATGGTTTCCAGCGTGGGCCAGGTGGCCGCTTATCAAGATTGCAGCCACCCAGCGAGTGTATGCCTTGTTGACCATGTGTTGCATGGGGACTGCCCTAATGTAATGACCTTGGGGAGCCAACGAAGAACGGTGGCTAACTACACTTGGGGGGAATGACAAGCAAGGTGTTATGAGGCAAGGTGTGCCTTCCCTCCTTGGGGACAAGCAAGCCCACAGTTAGGACCCCTGACTGGTCCAGACCCATGGGGTTCTACCCTTCCTTACAGGGTTTACCATACCCCTATGTGTGCTACGTATGTCTGTGTGTGTCTCAATTCTCTCCCTGGCGTGGCTCCCGGAGACCGGGCTTCGCTGACGTCGGACCGAAGGTCCTAATCAGGTACTATTACCACTCCTATGGCGCCCAATTTCTGTGCTGGCGCCTATCCTTGGGGGAAGACGGCAAAAGCCCTACCTACTAGAGGGGAGGGGTGGCCAAGTGTGCTAAGGACATACAAAACGCCCATTTTTGCTACAAGCCAAAAGCTAACGCACTCCCCTGCCCACGAGGAAAAGCACGCGGGACAGGAGACACCACTACACTACTCTCACGAACGCCAGCACCGGCCTTCGAAGGCAGGGTGAGCACTCATCACTTGCACTCAACCCCTGCCAGGCCTTCGGACCCTAACCCCTACACAAGCTACTTGGTGTTGCTGTCAATGATGTCTCGGGTCCTAATGACCCTCCTGTGAAGAAGACAAGAGAACACAGCGCTGCTAAGCAACTGTGGCCTAAACAGGGACGTCACAACACGTTTCCCTGCTAGGGCTTGGAGGGAAGGGGTGCTCTTGTTGCGTGCACAGCGCGGATGTCGATGAAGTCGAGCTGCCCACGCCACTCCTGGCTGAGGCGCAGTCAATTGATTGTGTGATCAGCGCCCCTGTTTGGCTGGGGCAGGAAGATTGGTAGCCGCCCAAGGCAGCTGCTGCATGCACCAATCACCCTGAACCTCTCCCACCTGTACAACAGAGGCCAATGAAGGGGTGTTTGCGGCTGAGGAACCAAGCCACACTCCACGTATTATACGCTTCTCAGTGTGACCTATAATACACTGTCCTCAAACACGCCCTGTCAAGCAAGCAAGCGTTAAGAGACTCCTCAGGTTCTCTTAAAGAACGTACCGAGGAGCCCCTGGGTAACCGAAACAAGGTTTACCGTGCGCATTTCGCATGGCTGTAAGTGCGGCTAGCCCCATCTGCTCAGATTTTCAGACATTCTGTCCAGATTGGCTACATTTTGGTCATTTTCTTTGCTTCGGCGGAATCGCCGCCTCGCAGCTCAGTCTCAGGATCAGACCTATATATTTCTGAGATGCCGGATCTGATTCCGCGGTCCATTCTCCGTAAATCCGCCGCGTTCCGATCATTTAGCTGGAATCGCCGTTTGCCGCTGACGCGCGCTCGCGGGCCAGATCGGCCAAATATTTTTCACAATCGGATTTATTTAAATCTTTTCAGACAGATATGGACACTCAGATGTGCATAGTAAAATCCGCATCAATTTTCTTCATAGACTGGGATTTTCTGCCGGACCACAATCAGCATGGACCTTGCTTCAGTTGTTGCTGCTCTCGCCTCCGTTGGTGTCCGAGTATCCGGTTCTACCCCCAATAGCAGCGTTCAGGGAGACTCCTCGCGTGCCTGCCCCACCGGTCTTGCCGGCCCCGAGCCCTCCGGCACAAACATCGACCCAGGGCAGCACTTTCCTGGTAGCAGAGGCTACCTGAATGTTGTTCCTTTGGTGTCCCAACCACAGTTAGCTCCCCAGTACGGCCCCGTAGACTCCGCCGCCCCTGGAGAAGTAACAATTACGCTGCCATGGTGCTGCGCGAACGAGGCGTTGAGAGGAATGCCTTGTGCAAGCCCAAGCTGCCCAAGAAGGGCACAGATCAGCAGCTGTGGGGACCCCAATTACCCAAATCCCAGTCGAAATTGGCCATCAAGCAGCTGGAATCTCCCAGCCTACGGCGATGGCAACGCTCCGGTGGACCTTACGGAGCTGGCAGGTACCCACATTCCTCACCAATGTCCAACATTCGAGACCATCGAAGCCGACATTGACGACATTGAGATGGGTGGTCCAGGTGAGGTACCTACCTATAATCGACCAGCCTCTTGGGCACAATGGGACAACCATTTGTCTTCAGAAGTGACCCGTAACCTTGAGGCGCTTGAGGCCCTTTGTCTCTTAGCCACGTCTAAGCTGATTGGACAAGAAAGAATCGCCTCTGATTTTTTATTCGAATATTTTTTCCTCCTTCAAGAAGAAATTAATACCGTGATGTGGTGGTGTTCTCAAGAAGATGACTCTTTTGCCATTTTTTTGCAGATCTGGGAGGCAAGCCCCTTCCCGAAGGAGAAGACCAAGGCACCTGTTGCCGGGCCCTCCGCCCCTCATCCCCCTGTTTCCATCCGCGACGATCTAGCCGCCGCGGTTGAGGAAGGAATTTTAGAGGCAGCCAGGCAGGCAAGCCTGGAAATTAGGGCTGAAGGAGCTCCCCAAGTGGACTCCTGGCTGCGGACCACCGAGATCAGCGGTCGGACAGCCTGCTCAGGCCCTTCAGGACACGGTATGTACTGTCCTGCCGACTGTTCCTGCAGATCCCAGCGAGATACTGAGCTCCAATTGCTCAAAGATCAAATGCAACTCATCATTCAAACGCTGGGAATTAAAGATCTTTTCAAGACGCACATGCGGTCTGAGGGCGCATCATCGGTGGAACAAACAACAGAACCGTCGGAGGAGGCGACAGAAATTTTTTCAATTGCTCCTTCGGTGGACTCTAAGACCACCGACGCAAGGATCAGCAGGACGGAACTAAAGGAAAGGGTTACAATCTCTCGTTCTCAGAGTAGGACGGCGAAGGCTAGGACTGAGGCTCAGAATGCCAAGCGAACTGCCTCCCGTACTGCCCCTCCTGCTGCTGATTCCAATGCCCTAGCCCAGCTGTTGCTCGCCCAGACCCTCGCCGGAGCTGGTGTGGCGAATGATGCCGCCAAGGTGTCTGCCATTACGGCCGGTGTTGGGCTGGATTCACTCCTTAATCCTACTTCATTGCGACTTCGTCAGGTTGCCAAGCAACCAAAGTATAATGGGAACCCCAGACGTTGGCCTCAGTTTCAACGGGAATTTAAACTGTTGGTTAAGACTCAAAAACTCCAAGATGATCAGTTCCTGATGGCCCTCTTGGACTGCCTTGAGGGAGCGCCGGCCAACACTTGGCTCAGGACCTGGAGTGATCGTGAGGATTCAAGTTCCCCTCTTACCTTTGATGAGGTGTGGGAACAGTTGGAGGTACGTGGATCCCGGCTGCCAGAGGACCATTACCACCAGATGTTGAAGAATTTTCCTTCATTCTCGCGATTAATCTTGCACGAAGTGCAAGACAAGAGACAGCGCTTCTGGAACTTAGTGGAAGAATCTGAACATTCAGGCGAAAAATTTTCTAGTGCCGAGCTGAAAAATCTGATTTTTGACAAGATCCCCTCCGAAACTGCCGCCACCCTTCGGAATAAACAGTCCGAAGAAAAGGTCAAGACCTGGTGGGCGGAGGTCGAAGGCTTTGATGCCTCGGCCAACAGGTTTACGGTCAGGGAGGCACTTCAAAAGTGCTCCCCCACGTCCTTCTCCAAGGTGAAATTCACTGAAAACACGTGGAAAATCAAGTTCAATGAACACGAGGATCGGGACTTGTTTGTCCAAGTCCTCAACAAGGGAGTAAGTTTCCACGGCCATCGCCTGAAGGCCAGGAAATGGGTGTTTTCGTTCACCCCGCAGGAACTGTGGGAAGAGGTTGAGCGGCTCGCTGACGCAGCCAATCAAAATTTCCATGAGGGTCTTGGGGGAAACAAGAATACCCAGCAAAACACCCAAAATGGGGCCCAAAAGGGCAACAAAAAGGTGAACGACACCCGGAATGTTCAGGATCACTGTAGCATCTGCCTTCTTTTAGGTTCTACGAACCGAGCTAAGTCGCATTCTACTGGTAATCACCGATGGTCTCCTTACGATCACAAGGTGATTGGTGAAAATATCAGTAATCCTCAGAATTCAGACAGGAATGACAGACAGGTGCATGGTGGAAAGGGGGGAAAACGTAATCCGACCCCCTCCGGTGGAAACAAAAATACTGGAGGCCCTGGCGGGTCCCAAGGCACAGGAAATCGGACTCCATCCGGCTCCGGTGGGCAGCCGAACGGCCAGAAAAGTCCCAATGGCAACGCCGGAGGCGGAAATCGAAATCCAGGCCAAACCCCTCAATCCGGTACAAACAAGGGAAATGCTCCAGGATCCCAGGGTAAAGGTAAGGGAAATCCTTCTGGGACCCCTTTCTCTGGTAAGGGCAGAGGGCGTGGCGACGGTGGAGGCCCATCATCCGGCGGCCGTGGCCGTGGACGTGGAAAGGGCAACCATCGTGTGGATCAGGTCTCAGGTGCAGATCAGGTGTCCGATGCAGATCGAGATTACGTTGAAAATGCCTTGAATCCAGCAGATCATCCGTTCCAAGATGAGTGGGTCGACGAATCAGGGTGTGTTCACAATGTTAACGCATCCACTGGAGGTCAGAACGCCTAGGGGAGCCACGAAAATCGCCCCTCCCCAGGCGATTTCAGGCATGATCCCCAGATTCCATCTCGACCATTACTTGATGTAGGGTCGCTTGTCTCCTCTCCCCTGGATCCGGCAGCGGATCCTTCTGTTGTAGTGGACGAGGTTGCTGTACAGTCCAAGCACAGGGCACGTCAGTTTGTCACAAAGCTGTGGGTCTCTGATTGCAAGGGTAATTTCCACCTCGCCACTTGTTTGTGTGACAATGGATCAGAGGTAAATCTCCAATCCAATTCTTTCTTACCCGATGACTGCTTACAGGATTCGCTTTATCCTGTTACCCTCGAGGGAGTTTCTGGACATTCTCTCGCAGGTGGGCAACGCGGTTGTTAAATATCTACTCATTTGGTCGCTCAAGACCTTTGGGAAGAAGGCAATGTGGAGGAAGTTGTCCTTAAGGATGACTACTTCTATCGTGCCGACATAAAGTATGACCTTTACTTGGGCCATCCTTGGCTTCGCAAGAACAGGGTAGCGCCCGTAGGTCATCGGCGTGTTTTTTGCTGGAGTCAGGTCCCTTGGAGCGTCCTGAATTTCGTTTTTTGCACGCAGGGTTTAAAAGTGCAGAAGAATTTTTGAAGCAAAAGGTTACACCAAAATTTGGCGAAGATGTCACCATTGCAGAGGTGAATGGGAGTGCCGATTACTCCCGAGAGTTAGAATGTCTTCGTAGGGACTCCCAGCCACGACGCCTTCGCGCTGGCACTCTTCATCCTACAGAGTTGTCGACAAATGGCGCGATGCAATTTGTGAATATTTTCATGAACACCATTCCTTTTGGCCACAGTATGATGCCTTTGCTAACCGTAAGAACAAGCGCTTTGACAAGCACTTTAGAGACGCTTGGACCCATAAATGGGACAAGAAGTTGTGGATTAATCCTCCGTTTCACTTAATCCAGCAGGTCATCCACAAAATCAAGCAAGATAAAACCCAGGCGATTTTAGTTGTTCCCTTGTGGGACGACAAGCCTTTGTTTCAGGAATTACAAGACATTTGTGTAGATTACATCGAACTTCCCAGGAAGATTAAGCTGTATGCCAGGGACGACACAGGTCCCCTGCCACAGCGGTCCTGGAGTTCGCTTGCATTCCTGGTGGATGGAAAGCTTTCTGACTCTAATTCTGCTGATTCTGGTACTGATTCTTGTGTTGGGTCTGAATCTGAGGTTGAGCGTGGTACTGATGATGAATCTATTTTTTCTGATTTTTGTCCGTCAGATACCCAAGGTGATCCAACGACAAATGGATCCGCCTCGCCTCCCTCTTCCCCAATACGATCTACATCGAAAAGAATCTTCAGTGCACGGGCGAAGAAAAATTTCAAATCGCGCCGCAAATTCAGAGTTTTTTATGAAAAACCCCCTGTGGAAGCTTTCATAGATCCTTTCGAGGAGCTGGATCACGAAGGTAATCTCTGGAATGTCGACACTCGACCCACCTATCTTCAAGAGGCAGTTGATACGGACCTGTTTAGGGACATCCGTAAGAAGATTCTTCCTGCCAAGGCCGAAGAAGTCGCCAAAGTTTTTTCGACAGTAATTCCTGGCGATCAGGTGGACACTGAATTGTGTTCCAAGTCAAGAGAAAAGATTTTTGAGGAACGGAAGGACACAACCCTTTCGGGGAAGTTGATCAAAGACCCCCCTGTCCGTGGGCAGTTCGGTGAAGCCTTCATCGAGCTTCGTGAAGGTTACAAGGCGAAGAAACAGCGCCCTTATGAGAACCATGGACATAAACATGAGATCCTCAGAAAAATCATTGAGAGAAATCTCAGGGAATTTGGTTGGCTTGAGGGTTGTATGACCAGCGAATGGTGCTGTGCACCCTTCACAGTCCCGAAGCCGCCGCCTGCAGACCAGAACACTATTGATGGTTGGCGAATGGTTGTTGATTTTTGCAATCTCAACGCCGAAACCAAGGCGGATTCGCACCCCCTGCCCCTCATTGAGGAGGAAATCGCCAAGAGGGCAAGAGGTCGTTTGTTTTCTGTGCTGGATCTCCGTCACGGCTTTCACCAAATGCCGTTGAGGAAGGACAGCCGACCTCTCACTTGTATGTGCACGCCATGTGGCCCAGTCCAGTGGACGGTCATGCCCATGGGCCTGAAGAACGCCCCTTCGTTTTTTCAAAGAATGATGGAGGATGTGCTTGTTTCAGCTCATCCTGAGCTTCGTGCCTTCGTGAGTGTGTACATAGATGACATAATCATCGCGACGGAAGGGGAGGGACTGACCGAAGCCGAGCTGGTGGCCCTACATGAAAAGCAGCTGAACCAAGCTTTGGACATTCTTGATGCCAATCAGCTGATTTGTGGGCCAAAAAAGGGAAAATTGTTTTTAAAATCAGTCGAATTTTGTGGTTCTCTCCTAGAGAATGGCACCCGACGACCCAGTCCAGGGAAGCTCGTCGCTATTCAGAAGTGGAAGCGCCCTGAGACGATCACGGAGTTGAGAGGATTCCTGGGTTGTTGCAATTTTTACCACACTTTTGTGCCGAATTATGCCAAATTTGCTGCCCCCCTCACTGAATTGTTGAAGGTAGGGAGAGATGCAGGCAAGGCAGGTTCAAAGGTTCGTGTCAAGTGGACTGACGAGTGCGAGGAGGCCTTCCATCACTTGAAGGCGGCCCTCTGTGAAGTCGCCACGTTGCATGTGCCGAAATTTGACCGACCCTTCTACATTAGAACCGACGCTTCTAGGTACGCGATCGGAGCTGTCCTTGAACAGGTTGATGAAGCCACCGGCGATCACTACCCTCTTGCATTTCGGTCTCGGAAGCTAGCCCCACGCCAAATGCAATGGTCGCCGCGTGAGCAAGAAACCTACGCCATCATCTGTGCTTTAAAAAAGTACCGATCGTGGGTTGGCACCAATCGAGTCGAGGTCCTGACGGATCATCGATGTCTGGAGTATTGGGCCACTGAACACATTGATACTGTCGCGAGCCCAGCTGGTCGACGGGCCAGATGGCACGAATTTCTCTCTCTGTTTGACCTCCATGTGTCGTACTTGCCTGGAAAACATAACACGGTAGCGGATGCTCTGAGCCGATGGGCTTACCCCGCTTCAGAGGGGCTGCAAAGTACCAACATCCATGGTACGGAGCAGGACCGCCACGTCGTGATCGAGTGGGATCAAGAGGAAAAAAGGCTCCTCCGACGTGAATGCATGCAATGCGCAGTTAAACAGCATGCATTGCCGTGTCACGACATCACGGCCTTTTCAGATCCGGCGCATGCTCATGAGATCTGCACCAAAACACTGAAAGTCGTGGAAAAAGTCACCGATCCCTCCTCAGGGAGTGTGAAACGGTTTGACTATACCCGACGAGTAAGTCGATTTCGGTTGATCCAGGTCATTAAGCGTCGAGACTCGGCCAAAACTCCACCCCTGCCTAAAGATTCCCTTATCATCCGTGACTGGACGTCCGATTATCTGCAGGATCCCATGTTTAAAGAGGTCTTTGGAAATCTCCAATCCAAAGATGCTCACAAGGATCGGATTTTTTCTGAGTATTCGTTGGATGGGGGGAAGCTGTGGATGGAGGGTAAATTGTGCGTACCAGACGCCCTGGCCCCCCGAGTGTTAAACTGGTGGCATAAATGGGAGTCCCCTCACGCACATGGCCGTCGACTGTGGTCGATGATTAAACATAGGTTGTTTGGCTCACGGCTATATACTCATTGCATGAAAGTAGCCGCCGGATGTGCCCAATGTGCTGTCTCGACGCCCCCCAGCGCGAAGAAGCACGGCCATCTGAGGCCTCATCCTATTCCGGAGCGCCTCTTTAACAGAGTCACCAGTGATTTCTTCTATCTCGGTGAACTCGATGACGAAGAGTGCCATTGGACTAATAAAAAGGTCAATGGTGTGCTCCTTATTCAGTGCCGTCATTCTGGCTACATGCAGGGTTGCCTTGCAACATCGAGTCGATGACTGGCAAGGCTGCCGCCAAATGGTGCGCGCAGACCTGGATGGGAGGTTGGGACGTCCCATCCGAGGTGGTTACGGACTCAGGCAAAGAGTACACCTCCGAATGATGGAAGGAATTATGTGCTCGCCTTGGAATCCACCACCTCCGATGTGAAATCCACTCGCATCGAGCGCTGCCTGGCGAAAGAGCCGGCCGCTCAATTATAAATATGCTTCGTAATGAGCTCGCGAGTGAAAAGGATTTCCATTGGCTTGAGATTCTTTTCGCCATGCTTCGCCGTTACCACAACACGCCTTTGTATCATGGCCTTTCTCCAAATGAAATTGTCTTTGGACGAAAGAAGTGTTGGTGGAACATGCCGTTGAATAATCCTCGCCCCTGTAAAGATGCTTCGTTGTTTTTGGACGAAGTCCAACGAGCAGATAAAACTGTCTCAAAATTAATCGAGAAGCATCAAGCTGACTGGCTTTGGGTCCAGAATCAAGGCCGAAAAAACCCCCACAATTTTGAAGTCGATGATCGAGTTTGGCTTCGAAAATCCGAAACCACCCTGGACGGAGATGACAAGCTTCTTCCCTTGTGGGAGGGGCCATTCGCTGTTACAGCGCGTCTTGGTGAGAACAGGTGGAGGATTCGTGTGGATGTCAGCAGGGAAATTGACGTTTCGGGTGATCGCCTCAAGAGAGAGATCCCCTCCCCCAAGGATCGGGTTAAACCCCTTTTTTGGACTTCGAAAATTTTGTCCGATCGGGTCATCGAAGGGGGGAAGTACGAACTCAAGAGGATTGTTGAAGCAAGACGTGACCAAAAGGGCGAATGGGAATTTCTATGTGAGTGGAGGGGCTTTGATTCCAGTCACAACACCTGGGAACCAGCCCATTCTTTTGTCCATGGATACACCAAGGGGTTCATCGACTTCCTCAAGAAGCACCCCGAAATTGGCGTACTCCTGACAGATTGTTTGTCGAAACCAGACAGACAAGTGGAGAGCGACGGAAAAAGACCTGTGGTGAATCGAGATCCAGCCTTTTACGGCCCTCAGCAGCCACATTCCAGGGCTGATCCGTCGATCCCCCCTCCTGCGGTCAGGCCAGCCGAGGAGCCAAATGAAGACCAAGCCTCAAGTTCGGCCGCTGATTTGCAGCGCCCAAGCCGTACAAGGGCCCGACCAGACAGGTTGGTGGTCACATGTATTCGTGCGTGGCCGACTTCAGCCTCGCCCCAACCACATTCTGCTCAATCCACTGTTCATTCTTCCTGATTTCGAACTGATGTGGAAAACTGCAAATGTTTGATAATTTGACGTCAATCAACTTTTCTTTGGTCTCCGTTCGGCAGACAAGGCGTAGATGCGCTGCCGAAAGCCACGGAGTGTGCTGCCGTGTTCAGAAAAAACCAAACTCAAGCTTAATTCAGGCAGATTCGGGGTAATCTTGTCTCTGTTGGTCTGTGCATTTTTGGAATTTGGCTACTCGTGCAGATGGAAGCAAATGTACATAGTAAAAACACCGGCCGGTGACATTCACCCCTACAGGCACCCCCTGTAGTACTGGCTGCACCAGTTGCGACGCCAGGAACTCAGATCTTACCTTCATTTGCCGTGATGCTGAAGCCAAAGTCCAGATTCAGATCCAGATTCCTTGAATTTACCTTGAATTCCTCAGGTTTGTCCATCATTCTGCCACTGTTGCACGAAACCCAGACGTCAATTGTTCAGACAACCTTCAGATAGGAGCTCTAGGGACTTCTAACAGCAACCTCTGAAGTCCGTAAGCTTCGTTGTATTTTTGGCACACGCCAATGTGAGCTCAATCCGACCTGAAACTGTCGAAAATGGTGAATCCAAGTGTCTTGTGGGACTCATTCGAAAGATTGGCCTTGTCCAAGTCGATTGACACCGCCGCCACTGTAAATAAAGGACTCTTCGGTGTCTCTCAGTTATATACTGTCAGTAAAGCGCCTTCAGCGAACCTTCGGCGCGTTACATGCCAAGGATCCAGGGCCAGCATGTCCCATCATGATGCATCATCACATGATCCACATTTTCATAAAATCTGTTAGATGCTCGCGAACCAACGTGCCGGAAAGCACAATTGAGCTGAATAAACGACAATATATATTAACTCTAGTCTAAATGAAAGTGTTAGTAGTTTCAGTTCTAGACATTCCGCTTCATTTCACCTTCATCTTAGGGAATTTCCTCATTGTAGGACAAATTAGGTTGATTTCCTTGTCATCTCCTCTCATTCCTCGAAGATCTGTTTAGATCTAAGTGCACAGAAAAACTTCCCTACCACCAATGGTTCACTTAGGGTCTGTAGACTACATTTGTATTTGTTTTCCCTCTCTGTGATTGTTTAATCTCCTTCATCTCTGCTCAATTTGATTCCCAATCTTGCTGAATCTTGTGATCATCCACCAGATGCGCCAAATCTGAAGCACATGCTGCACTTTTCAGAACGAGAAAAGCGGGAGTAACACGATGTAGAGTTCGGCGAGGACACCGTAGCGTGCCTGCGACAGCGAAACTGTGCCAGAGCGCTGAGATGTCACTCCATTTCTTGATTCCCCCACTCAATCCACCAATAATCTACCTCATTCCCAACCAAAGTATGGTTTGGTATCGATTCTCGATACGTTTACATGCTTTTTAGCCCTTAACCTAATGTTTTACTGCACGGAGGACTGTTCGTCACTTCTCATTCTGTCTCATTTCAGGTTCATTCATCCTGATTCAGTGCCAATTCAGCCCAAATCAGGTCAGATCAAGCAGATTTCGCCCCATCGAGGCTACATCCCTATTTTTTTCTGGGACTTACCCGCACTACATTCTTCGTTGACGTAGCGACACACCCCAGTGTGTTTTTGGAGGGGGAGTGTAAGTGCGGCTAGCCCCATCTGCTCAGATTTTCAGACATTCTGTCCAGATTGGCTACATTTTGGTCATTTTCTTTGCTTCGGCGGAATCGCCGCCTCGCAGCTCAGTCTCAGGATCAGACGTATATATTTCTGACATGCCCGATCTGATTCCGCGGTCCATTCTCCGTAAATCCGCCGCGTTCCGATCATTTAGCTGGAATCGCCATTTGCCGCTGACGCGCGCTCGCGGGCCAGATCGGCCAAATATTTTTCACAATCGGATTTATTTAAATCTTTTCAGACAGATATGGACACTCAGATGTGCATAGTAAAATCCGCATCAATTTTCTTCATAGACTGGGATTTTCTGCCGGACCACAATCAGCATGGACCTTGCTTCAGTTGTTGCTGCTCTCGCCTCCGTTGGTGTCCGAGTATCCGTTTCTACCCCCAATAGCAGCGTTCAGGGAGACTCCTCGCGTGCCTGCCCCACCGGTCTTGCCGGCCCCGAGCCCTCCGGCACAAACATCGACCCAGGGCAGCACTTTCAGTGGCCTACCCTTTAATGCATCGTGTGCACGCTGGGAAGGCAGGCTGAACCCTGACCACATTGACTCAACCAGGAGGTGAGCTCCTCCTGGGCTAACCTACCTTACTCACCATGCATCGTGTGAATGCCGAAGTGGAGCGAACGCAAAACAACCCTATTGCGAGTTACAAACAAGCCTAAGCGTTTTAAGCAACCCTACTTTAACGTCACGGCTACACACGAACAAACACTTTCTTTTCTTACCTGTGAAGATAGATGAAGGACGAATTGGGGTACAGGGAAAGTGTCACAGCGTGTGAATGCCTCAATTAGGCACATGCATCGCGAGCACAGCGCATATTCTAACCCTACGTGCGCGCTGCGCGCTCCATTCGCATCACATACCTTTCATTCCTGTTTTGACCTGTGCAGAGCAAAGGAGATAAGCGCCCGAACCCCCAACAAACACAGGGTTGACAACCCTAACATTTTAACGAAGCAACCAACACGAACGCAATGCATGCGCGTGGGATGACACTGGCATACCTGAGAGGTGGGTTGTCCACCTGCTCTGTGGTGTGGGTTGAATTTGAATACTTTTCTCTGAAGTTTATAAACATTTTGATGGAACTGTGCAAAAATTTCCTTTAGAACTTTAAAAACTCCGGCTCATACCTTCTTTTTCAAAAGCCGTTTACGCTTGCGCAACCTTGTTTTTGAAGTCCGTTTCCTTTGCGCTTGTCTGCGACTTTGAGTTATGTGTAAAAATGACGTTTTCTCGCGTGATTTCGTCAATTTTTAGCGATGTGACTTGCTAAATCGCTACCCCTTCCGCTAAACCGCAGGAATCACTCCCTGTTGGTTACATTTTCTACTTTTTCCAGCTCCTGGAGATTTGTGTCCTCCATTGAGAGTATTGCTCCGCCCTGGCGCTTGGTCAGGACGTTTATTGAAACGCTGTATATACAGCGATCGCCGTCCGCATTAGAGCGTTCGACTGTACCCTAGTGGGCAGGGCCATCTGCTCTAGGGAGGGAGTCCTGGGTTCAAACCCCACTACCCCCATTTTTTTCCAAAAGTTTTCGTCGCACGCCGGCGACTTTTGAGGAATGCCTCATCGAAGGGACATCATTCACGGTACATTACACTGTTTTTCGAGGGTACCTACAGTGTGACAGGCTTCTATGAACTGATGAGGATGTTTTTGGTAAGTTTAATGCATTTTCTGAGGTAATTTTGGGAATATTTGAGCCTTTTTCCTTGGTCCTACTAGCTTAGCTAACTAGTACTCCAGGGGGGAGTAAGAAAAAGTCACTGCCATGTCTTTCTTGGAGGGCTTGATCCAGGCCAAGCCCCCCTTAAAACCCTTTTGTTGATGCTAAGACAAACTTAAGTATTTTTACCACTCTTTTGAAGCTTTTGGTACACTTTCTCAAAGTTACTAGGGTTGTAACCCTAGCCCCCCATGAAGTTCACCCCTACCACTTCACTGAGCGGAGGTACCTTCCTTCATGGAGGATATACTGAAAAAAAATGGGAATTTCATGCTTTAGGCCTTGGAGGTTACGCCTAGTGGTCTCCCACCCCAAAACCCCTATACTCAATTGTTTCTACCACTTACTGTGGTTCTACCTTTCAACTGTTTCTGAATTCAGTTGCTTGGCCAAGGCATGTTTTGTGTTGGCCTGACATCTATGCCCCACATTCCTAACCAGCACCATTTCACCCAAAAGAGTGCACATGAAGTGCCTGATGCTATCTTGGAGGCCAGAGTCAGACCAATTTGCATATAAAATCTTTTGTATTATCCATTTGTGATTGAATCTTTGTGTATAAACATGCATTGTCTATCTGCCGCCCTTCTGTGTTACACTGGATTCCAAAACCAATCATTGATTCGATCCACATCCTGTCCTTGCTCTACTTGCTGCTTTGGTTTGGGTTTTCAACTTCAAAACCTGCAGGATTTCATCAAAATATCTAGGGCGATCGCAAGGACATCTTTCTTCCCACAGCCGTGCGTCCTCTGCGGAGGCCAGGAAGAGACCTCGGTGCACATGCATGTGGGCTGCGCCCACTCGTGGATCCTCTGGCCCAACTACCGCCAGGCGGTGCAGAAGGCGGCCCGACACCTCCCACCCGGGGAGAAGGCGCTGTGGGTCCCTTTGTGGCACTCCGCCGGCGCCGAGTGGACGGAGGTATTCTGTTCCGGGCTGGTGACCGAAGCGGCGGAAGCGCAGCTCCGCGCGATTAGCCGCTACGACCCGCCGAGAGGGACCTCCGTAGACGAGTTCCTCCAACACATGCTCCGGCTGGGGAAATTTGTGTGGGAGCTCCGCAACCACCGGCTGGAGCAACTCTTCCGCGCGCCCCACAGCGCAGCGGCCCGGGTGCACCGATGTCTCACCGCAATGCAGGACGACTGCCCTCCCCCTCCCCCGCGCCCTGTCAGGGACTTCGTTGCCTCCCTTCGCATCGTGAACCGCACCCTGGAGTGTCCCCCGCAGGAGGACCCCCACCGTTACCGGGACCTGAGTGGGGGTTTCTCGAAGCACACTACAGGACGCGCTCCTCCCGCCGTGGATTGTCAGACGCAATCCATGACCATGTCGGAGGCCCATATTGTGGGCGCGGAGTGGACGCGCGAATGCAGCCGGTGGTGCGCCACAACGTGCGCGCCAGGAACCCCCGCACCGCGGTATGCCGCCGTCCCGCTCGAGTGTTGGGGGCCGCACAACCGGCCGCGGCCCACAATGATTTGAGGCGCGGGCCCTGAATGCCCGTGGGACGCGGCAGCCATGGATTGGCTGCGGGCGGCCCCGGAGCCCCATGCGGGGTGGAGTCGCGATGTGTCTTCGCTCATCCGGGCACCCCTCCCCCCCCGCCTTGTGCTTCACGCCGCCAACATGCTCCACGCCACGGAGATACACACATGGGGGTGCGACGCGGCGACTGTCCGGTGGCTCCCTCCGGAGGACAGGGGCACCCGGCTCACTTTGGCGCATTTCAAAGACGAGGGGCCTACGTATGATGACGCCCTGTCCCGGCTGAGCAACGTACCAGGGCCCCCACTCCTCACGCTTGCCACTGACCTCACCGTCGCGCTACGCCGGGCGCTCGACAGCTGCGAATGGCTGATTGTGGGGTGGGAGGCGGTCGCGGACGGCACTCCGCTCGCCCTCCTCCACCGGGGCACCGCGGACAGGTGCCGGTGGGACGCACTTGTGCCACACCTCACCGGGCGCCACATATATATGACGACTCCCCCCCAGGGACACCCCCGCACGGCGTGGGATGACCTCATAGCGGCCTTCCACGACCAGAGGATCCTCCTCGACGACACGTTGCAAGCGGTCCGACAGAAAACGCTCGGTAGGGACTACCGACGCTGTGTTTGCGCCCGCCTGCTGGAACTCCGGGACCCTCCTCCAGAAAGGTAGGATGACCTCTGGCTCCACCGCCTCAACCCCTGGGCACCGGCCTCCCACCTCCCACGAACCTGCCACCTCTGCGGAGAGTGTGGCACGGTGTCCTCCGCCACGCCAACTGGCGCCAACAGGTGCGGGCAGTGCTCCGAGGTGGCCGCATGCCCCTGGCCCGAGCCGCCTGCCGGCCCGTGCAGGGGCACGGAGGAGGAGACATTGCACCGACGCATCGAGGGCGCGCAAACCCACTCGTACGGCCAAGCGGGACCCGCGGGTGCCGCCCTCCTGTGGATCCACGTGCACCTGAGAGACCCCACGTCCGTTGCGCAGCTGTTGCACGTGTTCGCGCCCTGATCCCCGCCAGACGCCACGCGTTGCGGAGCCCACAGCACAATGCCCCGCCGAAGGGGGAACGGGCTGGAGCATACCACAGCCCGCCGCCGGGCGCAGGAGGCGACCGTCCGGAGCCTAGTAGCGGGCGCGGTGACGGAGGCTCACGCTGCCGCCCTGCACAACACGGCGGGCAGCGCGAGGACCTTCCTCGGCAAGGCCGCCCTCCCGGTTGTCCGCGCCCTGAACGGAGCGGGAGCCCCTGCGCTGCTCCCGGCGATGCACCGGGTCGTGAACGCCGTCCGGCCGGGGCTGAAAGGCCCCGAAGCAGCCCCCTACGGGTACTGGATGCAGTGGCGCACGTCCAACCGATCGGACCGGCCCCTGTCAATGGGGGACACGCTGCGGCTGACAGGCGAAGGGTCGGCCACATCCCCCCACAGCAGCGCCCCAACCCTACTGCACGCCCTGAGGACGCGCTGAAACCAGACCGGGTGATCAGGAGCAGAGGTCGCAGTGGCAAGAGCAGCAACATTGATTGGCACAGAAGACACAATGATAGTGTTGACTGAATAGTATCCTCCAAACAGATATGATACACATAGCCAATGGAATACCTGATATGCACATATGAGAAATCCACCCTATCATCCACTAATTGACATAACTACCGAACATCCAAGATTGCCTTATGTATCCCACATCCTATGTTCCTAACAAGGAAATGGAATATGATATACACTATCCCATATGTATCCCATATATCAGGCCATGTAATGATCCCTTAAGGGTAATATGCTAGGGTAGGGCTGTGACCTGCTTCACCGCCCTAACTTGAAACGACTGCCACCGGCAGGAAGTACTCGCCCAAGAGGAACGTAGCAGTCACAAACAGCAGCAAATACAGGGTCAGCACATAATCCCTCTCACAGGGATTTGAACCTCCGCTGGTAATCTCGGAGCCGGCCGCACGGCCGCTGAAACAGCTGCGATCGGTGGGAATCGAACCACCGCCAAAATCCAGAAATTCATCAACGGGATCCCGCAGATCCCGCAATAAGTAGTAGGTGAAAGCGCGAGCTGTTGTGCGTAGAGTCTGGTACCCGCGTGTGGCATAAGGCATTGTGGGGTCCAGCAGGTAAAATGGGTATTTTTATTCAGAATGAAAACTAAAGGCAAAGTGAAATCACACTTATAAACAAATCCTAAGGTAACGGTACCTGCGAAACGGTGCAACGCGACAGTGCCAAAATTTTACTTTTGGGAAAAACTTTCAGCAACAGCGACGGAAGAGCGTGACTGCAGCTTAGGACTGTGCCTACAACAGCGAACACGTGGGGAAGCAGAGATCGATGTTAGGGAAACAATGATGAGGGACACCACAAGCTTGATGGCCTTGGGCCAGGTTCCTGTTACCACGGTGTGCTAACGGTGCTGTCCTGCACTGCAACGCGGGGCAACCGTGGTAACAGTCCTTACAGCCACCACGGTTCTTTTTTACACAAACTCAAACCATGAACACTGTGATTGACAACTTACGCCTTGATGTTGCCGTGCGATGCCTTACTGTCTTGTCCCCGCCTCTGTCTTGTGCATGCTTAGGCCACTAACAAACACGGCCACGATGGCCCCACCGTGCGCGCGGTAGCCCACTGAATAGAGGAAAGCGGCCACTATGGCCTCAGGGTAAATCACCGCAAACACTAGGCACAAATGAAAACAGGGGTGCGATACCCACACCTTCCACCTTCGTGTCTCAGACCGTTCATGAGGGCTTGTATGTGCTTGATGTTCTTGCCTAAGACTTGTAGTAACGAGTGAGCTCTTGCTTGTAAGACGTAAGCTTGCTTGATCACTTGCTTGAAAATGACCAGGCAAGGTCTAGCCAAAGGCCCACCTGTCAAACTGACCCGCCACAATCAAACAAATGACTCCCAGTAAAGGCCAGTGAGCCTTGTGAATGTGTACCAAAGAAGGCAGCCACCGTTGTGGCTAGATCAGGCTGCCTACGGGCACGGCTCAGCCAAGGGCCATGTCCTTGTTGATGTTTAATGTTAGCATGTGTGTCAAACGTGATGCACCACGTAGAGGGTAAAAGAGGACGTACGGAGATGGGATGAGGGTGTGAGTAGACAAACTTGAATAGACAAACCTCTTAACCATATCATAACAACCTGACTTCACTACTAACCCACCACCTAGGAGCCATATTACGCATATATATCATATATACACATAATAGAGCGATGCACGCCAGGACAAAAAAAGACATACTCGTGCGCGCACATCCATTGGCAGGGGCCGGAGGTACACACTTGTTCGGAGGGCGTCACAGGGCGTGGGCACCGCGGTGGCGGCCTTGGAGCACGTGGTGCTACACGCCTACACAAACAAAATCTGCCACAAACCACTCACGTACATACAACAAACCGTAAACATACTCACAACTGAACACGTTAATAGATATGCCACCTTGTTGCTTGGTGTTCGTGTGTGTCTTGGGGGCGTGCGTATAGACACTTAGGTTAGCTTGAGTGTTACCATGTCGGTGGGTGCCTCGGCGGCGGGGAGTAAGGCAGGGGGTCAACTCCATTCGCAAACCTGGAGAGGTCGCCCATACTGTCCCGCTGGTGTATCAGCCCACCCAGCTCCCCAGGGGCACGATCACACGCCCTGAAGGGGCATTACTCCCCCTAACCCCAAACACCATGTATGACGGTGCATGTTTACGCCTCCCAGTGTAAACTTGCTACGGTGTACACGGTTACAAAACCGAAAGGCAGGACAACCTAGGTCTTGCTTGACCCGGGGGCGGGTGATAACCCACGTAATAGGCAACCATATACTCCCGTAATTAAAAGAAGCGCATGAACACACATGCAGACGATAAAACGACACGGAGCACACCCGGTTTTGGTGTGTCGCGGGGAGAGAGGTCCGTGAGTGTTGTGGAAACCAAGTCCACGCACGGGGCTCTACAAAAACATGCCACGCCCATATCCCAAACCGTGTCGTTGGGCGTTGGGATAGAGGACCCCTCGGGTGTTGTGGAAATCGAAGTCCACTCGGGGGTAACTGCAGAAAAAATCCCAACATATATATTATCTCATAAATATATGCATGTGCACACTCGCCCTTTTCTTCATCTTGTTTCTTTCCCTTTCGTTGCAGGCAGGAATATCCCCCGTGACATTCGCGAAGGACATGAATAAAATCCCCAGCCAGCATTTGGCCTGATGCAATGGCAATGGAGGGTACCCACTCCCAACCCGGACACACATAGCGACCGGCGATAAATACCAAGGCCGCGGAGATTGCAAAATCCGCAACGCCATTGCCTTTGAAGACCCCACCAACTCAAGGAGTGACGGGGCAAAAGCACCCATGGCAACTCATATTAGAATAGTTGTACGTAGAGGACGACCCCTCCCTCTAGGTTTAAGTCCTCGCCGTATGTAGTGGCAATTTCGCACGCCAAGAAATTTTGTCCCATGTAATGTGAGCCACACGAGTACTTCGTACCTTGTATACTTTACCCTCATGTGGACAAGCGCAAATCGGTGGAGAGCCATCACACCAAATACAAACAGGGAAAATGTGTTGTACCCGCCAACCCAACGAGACCTTTCAAGCCTTCGCCACCTTTGAGCGAATGTTTTAGCTCGTTGGCTTGGGTCACGGGTCAGGGACGGTCGTGGGGTTGTGGTCTCGGTACGGGGCGGCCCTCCAAAATCTTGCAAGAACGACCATGTGCACAACCCGGTAGAGTCTTTGGGAAGTGCTTGCCACGTTGTTAGCACCCTTGACAGGGGGCGTCATCGTGGGCAGGACTTTGTCCTGGTGGTGGTAGGAGTGCTCCAGTAAGACCCAAGGATAGGGGTTTGAATGGCATTAAGACCCCCGAAAGAACACGTCCCACTTCCGCCCCAGGCTATATGCCACGCAATCCCACCCCAAGGACTCTCAAGCCTTTAGCAGTGAGAGAGGTAGACAATGGGGTAAACATGCGGTACCCACTGCCCTGCTCCGGTCGGGATTTCTGTAATTGAGGGGCGCTCCGTGCATGCACGTTGTCTTCTTCCTGTCTTTCACCGCTTCTCGCTCTCTCCTCCCTTCCCGAACCAACAATATATCTCCATATTGGTTAGGGTTTTCTTTTCGTGGCACGCTCATGAGAGCGGTCCACCAAGGTGGACGACGAGGTCAATGGTTTTTGTGAGATTCTCTTTCTGCAGGTAATCTCGCCAAACCTTATTGTAGGATGGTAGGAAGGCTTTAACAGGCTCCTCGGTATCCCAGTCTTTGTTATAACCCTCCCAACGCACCTTGAAGAGAAGTCTCTTGCGATGAGTACGGTGACCCAGTATTTTCATCACGTTATAAGTGTCCTCCTCAAATTGGGAGGGCACTCTAGCAACCTCCTCCGTGTAGTTTAGACGCACGGGGAAGCGAGGGGAGTTGATCGTCTTCATTAGGCAATCAACGCGGACGTCAACTAACCTCCGTTGGTCCACTTGAATAGGATAGAGGTCGTGAGTCTTCTTGGCCACAACCTCATAGGGCCGATCGCAATAGGGGCAAGTCCTATCGCCAAGATTTTTACGTTGCTGACGGACCCATACGCGGTCCCCTTCTAAGAAATTGGGGGACATCCTCCTCCCCTTATTATATTTATGAGCCATTGTCTCTTGCACGTGAATCATAGCCCTACGTGCAACAGCAATAAGCTCTTCACACCGCTGGAAGTTGTGAGCAGCGTCTTGGGCAACCCTCTTAGGCTCAGCAAGAGGGGGCCCCTTAGTACGGATGTGTTTACCAAACGCAATCTCGTTGGGTGTATAACGTGAAGGACCTGTAGTCTCACGCCACCCTCGTACGATGGCAGGCAAAACCTGTACCCAATTAGTGCCCTTCTTCAAGTTAAGGGCTTTGACAACGGCACGCCTTAGCTGCTTGCCAGTATTTTCGGCTTTGTCATTACCTTCGTGCCTACCCGCGAGACACATAGTCGTGCGGGTACCCATCTTAGAACAAAGGGTTTGGAAATATTGGCTCACAAATTGTGGCTCACAGTCGGAGCATATTTCACAAGATGCTCCAAACCTATCAACCCAGCGTTCCATCACCAATTGGGCCGCTCTTTTCCCCGTTAGCCCTTCATCCTGATCTTCAGGCGATGAGGTAGCCGGAAAGCCGGCAAACTCATAGGAGCATTCGGTCATACACCTCTCCATCGTGGGAGGTGGAAGGGTAATGAAACACATCAAGCGCTATGGAGTCTATGGGCTCCATACGTATAGGCATAGGGGTCATGTACCCTTGGTTGCGCTTGGTGTCATGCGTGTGAATGCCACATGAGGGACACATTTGACATTGCAGTTCCACTGCTTTGTACAATTCGTCACCTTCCACGCCATGGTTAATTTCCTTCCAGTGTTTTTCCACACGCGACCGAAAGATTTTATCGGCTTAAATAGGTGAATAGTTAACGCTGTAAGCACTGTACCGAACTTAGGAGTACAGCGCCGTGCCTCTCGCCCTCTAACACGCTGTATAAGTAAAGAAAAACGCTGCGCGAGCAGCGCGTAAAAACCGAAAAATATTTTTCTAACACACCAGGCCCTCCGTCTCGCACTCTCTCGCTTTCTTGTCTTCTCCATGTACCTCCGCTTCCCGTCTCCAGCCCGGCCTCGCCGTTTTCGCCCTCCTTCTCGCTGCGGGCTGGAGCGGGCAACAACGACTCAAGTCAAGTCAGAAACGGGAAAAAAGACAAAAGACGACAAAGACGACGCCATCAATGTCGAGGCCGCGGAGTTACATGTAAGACAGTGAGCCTGAAATGGTCTTGCTGCCTGCCTGCATGCGCGCGTTGAGTAGAGTATAATTTTATTTTTTAAATTTATTCTTATTTTCAAACACGGAAAAATGGTTTTTAAAGGAAAAAGGAACACCCGCAGCAAAGGAAAACACACAGCACAGCCCAGTACCACGGCACCACAGGACGAAGCAGCACCACAGAACACAGCACGGCACAGCAGGAGACCAGATACACCAGAGCACCACCACCAGACCATAGAACACCAAGGGAGACACCACAACACACAGCGACACACCACAGCCAGAGGCACCAACAACAGCGCAGACCAAACCGGCACCGAACAACAGGACGCGCAGCGCACCACAGCACCGCACAGACAGGAAAAGGACACAAACCAACACCACCAGCAAGGGAAAATGGACAGCAGGGTGCCACAGCACGGCACCTCACAGCAACACAGCACCACAGAACACAGGACACAGCACAGGGGAGCGGGGCATTACAACAAACCACAGCACACAGCAGGGCAGCAAGCCAGGCGGCCGGGCAGGAGCACCCGCGACAACACACGGCGGCGGAAAACAACAGCTGGCAACCAGACCCAGCAACGAACAGCCAGCAACCACAGGCAACAACACACAGCACGAGCCAGCGCGAACAAAACAACACGGCACCATCAGCAAGACACGACGCAGACAGCAGGGCACCGCGAGACAGGCGGCACACCAGAGCAACGCAGCACCGCACCCCAGGACAGAACACAAACACGGGCCACACCAGGGGACCAGGCAACGGCAACAGGGGGCGGCAGCACGGAGCAAGAACCAAGCACAACACAGGCAAAACCACACAGCACCGGGCAAAACACGAAACACACCACAACACCGCAACACGACAGGCAACAACACACACAGAACTGGCACAACCAGCGAGCACCCAACGACACAGCGCAAGCGTAAACTGGCCCCTGCCGGGGCACAAGTCCCACAGCAACACACACCAGCACACCCCACAGCCCAGGACACACAAACAAGCCAAAGCACCGCACAAACGGCACACCAAGGCAGAAAAAAAAAGGAACAGGCGGAAAACGGGAAAAAAAAAGAGGAAACAAACAAAAAAACACTAGCACGGCGAGCAAAAAAAAGGGGGGGGGATGAAGGAGGAAAAAAAAAACAAACAAGGAGGGGAGCCACGCGGGAGGACCACAGAGCGCCAAGGCCCACGGCACCAGGGCCAGAAACCATGGAACACAAGAGACAAGGGGGGGCACAAACAAAAACAGAGAACAATAAAAAACCAAAAGGAACAAAGCAAAAAAAAGCAGGGGGGGGGCGGGAGGACCACATAAAGCCAAGGCCCCTGGCACCCCGGGCTGGAGACAAGGGGGGTGCAACAAGGAAAAGGAAAAAAAACAACAACAAAACGCAAGAAAGGGGGGGGGCGGGCGTCAGGACCACAAGACTCCAAGGCCCAAGGCACCCCGGGCTGGAGACAACGAGGGCGCAACAGGGAAAAGGAAAAAAAAACAGAACCAGACAACAACCGGGCCACCCCCCTGCAAGCAAGCCAGACGGAGCACGGGACCGAGGCCTGACACGCGGAGGGGCACGGACCGAGTGGAACGGCCCTACCAGCGCCCAGCACCGGGACCGCGCGAGGTGCGCGCGCCACACCAACCCGGGGAGGGGTGGGGGGGCGCGGGCGCCGCGAGAGCGCGAGCGCACACACACACAAAAGAGACGCGGGGAAAACCAGAAGGGCAACCGGACCGAGCCCGCGGAATGCACAGACCGCATGGAATGGCGTACCAGCGAGCGAGGATAAGGGACACCCAGATGGGACGGCCAGCCCCACACAGAGCAGGAAACGCGGGGCGGGCAGGGGGAAACAGGGGAGACACAACACCCGGCACCGGCCCCAACCCTCCCGAACCGGCCGCGAGCGCCGCACACACACGACCAGGGCACTGCACCTGCCAAGGCAGTAGTGGCGCATAGCGCCACGCACCAGCCCCAGGGCTAGGCAGCCTCCGCGCCAGCCCACGGGGGTCCCACTGGCGACAAGCCAGTAGCACGGGCCCGGCAGCGCCGGCACCCCGGGCGACCACACATTAGGGGGGCGACGCGGTGGGTAAGCGCCCGCAGCCACGGCTGTGAATTGAAGCACTGACCGGGGAGTGGCAAAAAGGGGAAGCCGGGGAGGGACGGGGCTCCGAGCCCTGTGAACCCGGGGGACTCCGCCACCAGGCAGGAGGTGCGTCTTGGAGGGCCCCCCACTAGGACCCGGTAAGGAGGATATTGACGCGTTCCAGTGGGGGGCCGGCCACGGGACGCTGCGGTGGACACGCGCAAGTGAGCAGGCAGGCAAAGCACTACGCTCACAGGGGCATCAATGCGCTCATGTCATGTGACAAAGCGTTTCAGGATCCTTGCCACTTTGCAACAAGGGAACGAAAGTATGTACAGCAACAGATCAGGATATGTGCACATGGGGTTGAGACTGGACTGGGGTAAGGGCATCACAGGACAAAAGACACTCAGTCCCAACTCATATCCCAATCCCAGGTCCGACCCTCTCAGTGGCTGGTGGGGGCGGGGGCTCAAACACAACCCATGCCCTGCTCAGTCCGGACCCTGAAACCCTGCCATTGGGGGAGGTGTCCCGCCCTGCCACAGGCGAGTTCCTGGGAACCAAGAAACTTCCAAGGCCAACGGACAGTGGCTCCCTATGCTCCCTTAACGGCAGGTCCCAACTCCACCCTGAGCCAGAGATATGGCCCCGCCATTATCCCTCAGGAGTTGGTAGCTGAAAATGGGCTGTTTCAGCCCAAACTGATATTAGCTTGAAAAACTCCAAAATTGACCCCTCGTCTGGACCCGCCAGAGGTAGGGACGAAGCAATTGACCCTATGCCCTTCGAGTACGAACTCCCTGGAGCCCTCACGCAACCTGGTTCCCTCTGAGATCCCGGCATCAGGGCAACACGGATTCGTCAAGTGGGGTCATGATGCCAAAATCACCAAAATTGGCGTCATTCCCACGCGTGGCTCGCCCGGCCAGGGCAATGCCAATGGCTCACAGGGTAGGAGGCAGGACCTAGGACTTATATCTGAGTGTACAACTTGGAATTTGGTCCGGGCTGCCTATGGGCTTAGAGAAATGGGGCCGCCAATTGACCAAACGGAAGGGGGAAATTGGGGTCCCAAAATGGGGTCATTTTGGCTGCTCGAAATGAGCCAAAATTCGGGGTGCTCCCAATAGCATATCTCCACGCCGGCTTGGAGATCAGATCTGCCATTCCATACGCGATTCACCGGGAGTCAAACAGAGACTCCCATGACCTTGGCTCTCAAAGATCTCCATGCCACTTGGCGTGGTGACGATCCCAATTGGGTCCACAAATGCCAAAATGGTAAAATTGTCCACATTCATTTTGGGCTAGCGCCTCAACGAAGGTTGCTCCGCTTCGCCCACGTGGTGTGTGAACCATGGGGACCAATATCCATATCACCCATGTCATATATGGTCCATTGGTCCATGCGTCCGGCGTGCACGAGGGTTAGAACATAGTGCACGGCGGGCAGCAAAAGTGGATAATTGCTCAAAATGGCCAAAAATACGCACACTCATGGTTGGGGCAAATGAGGTACATGCCCGACTTGGACCGGAGTGTGCCATAGGATTGGTATCAAGTCATATTGGTCCAACATATCTTTTGGGCGTCGCCCAACTCCTCCGGTATTGGGAATGGCAGGGTCGCCAAGTGAGCCCATGATTTGGGATAGTCCCAAATCGCCAACATGGCGGCCATGGTGTGCCAAGCCCAAGAGGAGTTATTCGCCGGGTCCAAGATATGTTGGGCAAAGAACTATGTACCCACATAACATACTTGAGTCATGATGTCAATTGAGCGCAACGTTGAGATACACGGTCGCCACTTGACATCATGACGGGCCAAAAACGGCAAAATTGGCGAAAAAACACCCAAAAGTGCCTCGAAAGGCGCACAATTATATTATAATAACTTCGGCTTGGATCGTGCAATCAACTAATCCTTCTAAACACAATGACTTGACACCAATGACCTTCGGTTCCACATATGTGCTCCACTTGGGGCGCCTTGAAAGGTCACGAGCGCTACTTCCCAAGTGGGCACATGAAATTATGGAAAATTGCAAAACACACACCTTGCTCCCAACGCATCGCTTCGGGTTCACCACACAAGCTTCCCTTCACGAAGGTTAGGCTTGCAATTGATTGTAGGGAGTATGGGGAAAGGGCTCGCACAATATGGGGTCCATTGGCGGGTTTGGCTTGGAGCGATGGACCCGCCAAATGGGCACGCAACACAACACAAGGCACATACTCCATATTGCCCAAAAAGGTAGCTCCCCCCACGATATGTCATGCCCCTCCAAGGGCATAACTTTGTGTCAATCGATCATAGGAACTCAAGGAGAGTTCCTATGCAACATCAACACTCGCGCGCTACACTCGAAAGTTATCTTAACGCACGCAATATCATGGCCATAGAGTCACCACGCAAACTCTACCCTCTTGACCATGATCCATTACACTAGCGCGCACGTGTGGAGACGCAAGGCATATGATGCTTCCTAAATTACGTCGGGAGTATTGTGAATACATCCCACTTTTCTTTATTGTCATTCCTCGCAAGCAACACCAGATATGACCTTCACAAGTGGCCTCACGAATCAACTTTGTTTTGCCTATATCTTTAAGACAAATGGAGGGCAGGATAAAAGGAAAGTTGATTCGTGCATAGGGAAGCACGTAGGTCCACTCGAAAGAGGTCAAATCAAGTGCGGGGATGTCGAAGTCGAAAATCCGATTTCGACATCCTGAGAAATTCGGATTAAGGTTGCGAGTGTAGAATGTGAAAATTGCGGATGCATCAACGCAATTCCTGAAGACTTCAGAGCCTTCGTCACGGATAGCGTTAAAATTTCCATTATAAACAGTTAAACTGGCGGTTACGGTAAAGTCGCGATCCAACCGCCAGCAGTCAAAACAGTGAATATCAGAACGGAAGCGTAAAAATTGACGGAAACAATATGAAAATAAAACCCTGTTGATTCCTGATATTCTGATATATAACTCTCTGCTGGCGGTGCATCGGTTGCCGATGCGGGGCTTTACGGCACGGAACACGCTCCCGCCGGGCTCGCACCGGGCGTCATTGGGCGTCTTCCGTACTTGGGGTTAGTGGACCGGAGACCGGTCTTCCCTTCCGTACATGGGGTTATTGGACCGGAGACCGGTTGTATGCCGTAACCTAGCCATGGGGTTCTGGGTACCGCTTCACCCCCCTCCTTAGAGCAAACCCTGGGGGGGGCTCGATAACACCCACGCATGGCAGCGGGTACCCAGGACCATTACCTGAAGGGGGGGGTGTCACATCCTCACTTCAGGCTGATTCCCAGGTTAGACCGCCCAAATCTCACAGTAAAACAGGTACGATGCTGTAATGGATAGTAACTGCAGGTATAGTATCAAGTATCAAGTCCCGGGTCCTGGCGGCGATTGTTCGGCATCCAAAGGACCCGTTAACCCATACCAGGCGCACCGGGTGCCAGCTGCTACGGTCACCACCACAGTGGCAGTGGCATACACAGCCAACATAGGCGTCACGCGACGACCGAGGTGGTCCCACAGGTCGAGAACGACCACAAAGACCCATCAGGCTACCCCAAGCTTCCCAAGGCCCGCCGACTGGGGAGAGTCCCCACTGGTCCTTCCTCGGGCGCACCATGTCCATATCAATACGACGCGAGTCCAGAGTGGTACAGCCGAACTCCTTAAGGGATCTTAAGGGGGCTCCTCCTGAAGGGATCGGGCATCAAGGCCGTCTTTTCCCTCGCCCTATTACCACGAAGGCCATACATGAGGGAGTCCTCATGCAGTGTGGGCGGAGGCGTCGACTCCTCAAACCACCAGTTTCCCAGGCAGACTGACCGAGGTCAGGAGCACCGGAGGCCGCCATCCGACTGCAAGTGCGTCTGCGAGTCGGTAGGCTCACACTGGGACTGACAGTGGCGGACCGCTGGGAGTGTAGTCAGGCAACTGGGCTTCCCGCCTGGCGCCATCAGGATCTCCACATCATAGCGAATAGGGCAACACGGTATCACGGGCACTCAAACAGATGAATATGTACTGAGGTAGTGGTCCAGGGTGGACCATATGTAAGAACATGTGAACGGCGACTCAGGGCGCCTTTGTATACGATTCGCATCCCTTCGGGGGAAAAACAGTCCACATCTCAGTGATGGGCCGACAAGACTCAACATACAGATGCACATATCCTGGAGGGGCGGAAAAGCAAAGCAAGCGGGGTAAAGAGGCGTGTAAACACACTCTGGACAGAGCGCCAAACCACGCCCCGGTTAGGATAAGGCATGTGCAGGAGGGTGGACAGGAAAAACGCCTGAGTCCAGGCCATATATAGTCTGCAGACACACGTCGACTGGTCTGGACCCCGCAAGTGCCATGGGACCAGACCACACACTCAAAAATCGCAATGCCGATGACAGCGGCATCCGTTGCGCAACGTCGTATGGGCTTCAAGGCCCCAAGAGCTCAGAAATATGAGGGTCAGTCGCCCCACCTGGTTTCCCAAGGATTCAGCAGGGGGGGGGAGTGACAAATAGAAGAAGAGAGGGGCCATCCTCCTCTGGATTCAGCAGGGGGGGGTATATGGCCACTCCGATGGCAGGTCACCGAAAGATGGAAGAGAGCAAGCAAGTAAGGGACGATCCGTCGACCTCACAAGCGCTGAAAACACATCAGGGGAGAGCTCAGGGCGCTGATCAGGCACCCCTGGCTGCAATCGCCCGGGTGAGTGCTGCCAAGTCCGAAACGTGGATCTTGGTTTTGTGCTTGCGGATGTACTCCATGAAGGGAGTATTGACCCGCGGCACGAACGAGGAGACGGGTTCCCAAGTATCCTGGGACGGCCCATAGCCTCGCCAACGAACCTTGAACTCCAGACCTTCGGGTGCCGAGGCTTTCGGACGCTGAGCCAGGATCTTCTTGACAGTATAGTCGTCCTGCTCAGCATAATCATCATCCGAATCAGCCTCATGTGCGGCATAGCTCAGGGACACATGTTGGCCACGGAAGTCGGGTTTCCGCACACGGAGTTGACTCTCGTGGCGCTCCCGGAACTGTCCGTGACCCACCTTGATGCGGTAGGTGTCCTCACCAATCCTGCGGACCACCTCGCCGGGTGTGAACCAGGTCTTGGTGCAGTGGGTGCCCATAGGGCGGGGTCTGATCACCCACACCGGGTCTCCCACCCTGAACTTCTGCGCTGTCGAGCTCGGGGCGGACCTCTGACGCTCAGCATGCTCCTTCTCGAGCTGCTGGCGGATGTCCCGCGCCGTTTGCTCTTGCCGCGCGAAGAATTCCTTGGCATCCATAGCCATGCCATCACCAGACAAGGGAAGTCCCCTACCCAGGGGGTCCCTGCCGAACAGAATCTGGTGAGGAGACAAACCGCCCGGAGTGGGGGTGTCATGATGGGCCTTCAGAGCAGGCCACATCTCCTCAAACCAGTTCCGACGTGGATTGGTGATGTGGATCTTGCGCAGCTTCTCGAACAGCTGCCGTCCAGCCACTTCAACACGGCCGTTGGACCGGCTGAGATAGGCGACGCTCTTGGCATGACGTATTCCCATGAGGGAACACATAGCCTTGAACCAGCCACCAGTCAACTGGGGCCCTCGGTCACTGCAAATGGTGCGGGGGATGTCAAAGACGGTCAGCCAATGACGAATCATCATGACTGCCACTTCCTTGGCAAGCAACCCCCTTTTGCGTGCCGGAACGGCTACAACGTAGCCGCTGTGGCGGTCCACACAGAGAACCACACAGTCAAAGGTCTCCTTGCCAATGTGCACTTCGGGCATGGAGAAGACGTCCATGGCCACGCTCTCCATGGGCTGGTCAGGAACCCGGGTCCATTGGGCTTCCCCCTTTGACGTTCCGGTTATCGGGATTGCAGGCCCGACAGACCGAGCAACCCTTCCTGACCTTCTTGATGGCGGTGTAGAGAACGATATGGTCGATCTCGAACCGACGGTGCATGTCAAAAGCTTGCTTCTTGACCCCTGGGTGCAGCATGTGGTGGTGCCAAGCTTCACACAGCTCGAGCACCCGGGACTCTGGTACTAGCAGCTTACCATTCCGGTAGAGCTTGCCATCTTCCTCAGTCAGCCCCTTTGGCCACTTCTGCCCGTCATCAGGGTCGGTCACAGCCCTATACTCGGCCGCAAAGGCCTCAGACTTGGCGTAATTGTCGGTCAAGTCGTCCTGGAGGCAAGACTCCGGGAAGAGGTGCTTGTGGGACTCAGCTCTATCAGGGGCGAGTACTCTGACCGCTCTGCTCACCCTCGACGCGAGGGGGGCATCTGCAGCCATGACGACGAAGCATTTAGCACCCTCCTCCTCCATCAGGCGCTCCATTTCGATGATCCTCTTGGCTTCAGCGGTCTCAGCCTCATCGCCATGGGCAGAGATATCCGTCATGCCCTTGCTGGCGGGATAGGCCCACCTACTGAGACAGTCCGCCACGGTGTTATCCTTTCCAGGAATATACACAACCGTGAGGTCGAACTTGGCCAAGGTCTCATGCCATCTTGCCCGTCGGGAGGCGGGACCTGAGGGGGTGTCCACGTGCTCCTTGTGCCACGACTGCAGACTCTGATGGTCGGTGCAGACGGTGACGGGATGGAGGGCTATGTACCCAGCCCATTTCCTGAGAGCCATGACGATGGCATACGCCTCCTTTTCTCGGGGCGTCCACGTCCGTCTCTGGCCTTCCGCCAGGACTCGGCTCCAGAAGGCCACGGGCACGTGCCTCCCGTCGTCAAGCACTTGCTCCAACACAGCGCCAATGGCGTAGTCGGAAGCGTCAATGCGCAGGACGAACCCTCGGTCGGGATCCACGAGGTGCAGACCCACTGCGGATAGCAGCGCCTGCTTCATCCCCTCAAAGGCACGGTCGGACTCTTCATCCCAGACCAGAGCCTTCTTGGACCCCTTCTTGGTCTCCTCTCGGTTGCCCTTGAGCATGGTCGTCATGGGGGCTGCATACTCGGCATACATTTTGATATACCCCGAGTAGTAGTTGCAGAACCCCAGATACGCCCGTAGCTCAGAGACCGTTTTGGGCTTTTCCCAGTGCTCGATCGCAGCCACCTTGCCAGGTATGGGCTTTCGCTGCCCGTTCCCGACTACGTGGCCAGCGAAGACCACCTCGCTTACCGCAATGGTGGCCTTGTCACTGCTGCCCGTGAGTTTGTGCCGAACCAGAAGGTCCAGCACTCGAGTGACGTCCCTCTCGTGTGCCTCCAGGAGCTCCTCGTAGCTCATACTGGGGTCCCCGGACGCGATGATCACGTCGTCCACGAAGGGGTCCGCACAGTCGCGCACCGGCTCAAGCAGGTTCTCCAGCATCCGCTGAAAAGCCGCATTGCCGTTGGTAACGCCCATGGGCATCACCTTCCACTGGAGAGGTCCAAGTGGGGTGCTCATGGCTGTGCAGGCACGGGACTCCTCGGCGAGAGGCATCTGATGATAACCATGTTTCAGGTCAATCACCGTGAAAATCCTCCGCCGGTGTTGCTTTTGCAGCATGTCCTCAATGAGGGGCAGCGTATAGCTGTCGTGCTGCGTTTGGGCGTTCAGGCCGCGGTAGTCGACCACGAGCCGCCATTCACCGGCCACCTTCTTGGGGACGACGAAGCACGGAGAGGCCCATTCGGAGTGGCACGGCTCGAGCCAGCCTCTCTGGATGAAGTTACGGAGGATCTTTTCCATGGCCTCTTTCCTCTCGCCCCTCAGGGCAAACTCCCGGTGCCGATACACACGGGGGTCCTGCTTCAGTCGTATCTTGGCCTCGCCATACGGTCCACGCACCGGTGGGGGAAACACAGGCTTACCGCTGAAGAAGGTATCACCATACTTCTGCTTCAGCCTGGCCCTCAATGCCTGGATCTTGGGGCAGTCATCGGACTCCGCCTTGGCTTTTCCGGGCACTTGAACCACGGAGCTTACTTGAGGGGTAGCTACTCCGCTCGCTTTCGGCTCAGGTGGTCTTCCCAGGTGGCCCAAAGGGCCATCTCTGGTCTTGCCTCGGAATAGATCGCCGTAGGTGGGTGGGTTGCCGCCGGGCGGCTCGTCCTGGCTGGACATATGATCCAGCACCCTCTGAACAAAGGTGTTCCCGTCATAGGAACCGGAGACGATGGAGTCCACTTCCCACCAGGCTCTGTCCTGGCCCTTGCCCTCACGCTGGTTTCCCCAGTCGTGAAAGGGCTGATCCATATACCCCTGAACCAGATCCCACTCCTCTTCAGTGAGGGGGTCTTCCGATTCCGATTCTTCGATGTGAACAGGGGGAACCGCAAAGCATTGCCGCCATGGCTCCGCTATGATGCGGTTGACACACACGAAGTCCGTGGCGTCGGCCTGATCAAGGCCCCCATCCACATAGTGGAATTCCGTTGGCCATCTCTGGGGTGGCATGGGCTGTCCCTTAGCGTCCTGATAGACACTCTCTCCAGCCGGTAGGACCACCTTGTTTAAGGTCATGTTGGTCAATGAGGCTACCCAATGTCGGGTACCTTCCTCCTCGGTGCATCCCATAGGAACAACCAGCACTGCCTTGGAGCGGTCCTTGCGAATCTTCGCTATCGCTCTTGGAATGTCCCAACGGGGGCAATGGATCCACATCAATCCCTGATGCGGACCCCAGTGCTTCTTCCACGCGGAGTCGCGTGCGCTCCAGTACTTCTCACACACCCGCAGATGAGCGGAGGTTCCTGAAGAGAACGCATCCAGGGCCAGATCCGAAGCTCCCAAGTCCGCGACAACTCGGCTCGCCACTTCCGGCCTTACGCCGTACTCCTGGTTTGCAGGACCAGTTGGCTCAGTGTCCAGCGCGGCCACTTCGAGCTGATTGCGTTCGGGGTGGATCCATTGGCATTCCACATGGTGCTCAGGTGACGAAAGCCACGAGAGTTGGTCGTCCTGGTACAGAGTCATGGAGGCCTGGGCCGGGAGAACGCCGGAGTCCGTCTCCATCATGAAGTCGTATCCAGCGATCATGTCCCAGTCCATCTCGGCCTCGTAGAAGCGACGGTGCAGGAGGATTTCCTTGCCGAGGTCTGGGCGGCTCAGCTCACGATGGTTCACGAACTGCAGCCCGATGGCCGCTTCCTTCGTGCCTCCCACCATGTACTGGCCGTTTGCCACCTTCAGCCTGACAGGTTTCCGACTGTCGGTCAGACACTCTGGTGGAAGTAGGCCAGCCTTGACCAAGCTGACTTGAGCTCCCGTGTCGACCAACACGTCGAAAACCTTTTCCACTTCCCCGCATAAGGCACGGACCTTAAGATGCAACTGCCGCTCGCGACCAACACGGCGCACGGCGTGCAAACTCAGGATCACCGGCCGTTCCAGAAGCTCAACAAGCGACTGGTGCAGGTCGTGGACAATGGGCTCAGGCTGCCCATCTGCAGCATCCAGCTGCGGTCCGGGTGATCCTCCGATACTCTCAGATAGATCCTGTAGTACATCAAACACATTCTTGGTCGCGAAGGACGGACGGGTGCAAGGGTTCGTGCCTTCACTTGCCCTCACCCCGCCTCCGCGACTGGGCGCCGGACAGGGCCTTCCGCCCGCGGCAGTCCCTTTGTGTTTATCGACTCCCGACTGGGATGGTTCGGCGCTTCCCACGTCACCATCCTGCGACCGCCCTAGCTGGGGCCCTTGGCTGCAGGGGCTCCGCTAGGGGGCGTCGGTTGTGGAGGAAGGGGTGTTCTCCTCCGCATCAACCTCGTTGACGCCCTTCTTCCTTCCCCCTTTCTTACCCTTGTTCTTGTCCTTGTGCTTGTTCTGGTCATTCTGGTTGTTCTCCTTGTTCTTGTTGTCCGACCTGGGGACCCAGTTCCTCTTGATCTCCTGGATCTCCTTGGCCAACTCGATCCCCTGCGACACCACCTTGGAGAGCTCGTCCCTGTCCACCTCCACCTTGGCTTCCCGGATACCCGCGGGCGCACGCTTCTTCGACCCGTGCGCCTTCTTGTAAGCCTCTGTGTCGGCCTTGTGGACGGGGCATGTTCGGTGGTCATGGTTGAAGCCTCGCTTCCTCCCATAACACACGAAACAGCCCTGAGGGTGAGCTCGTATGAAGTCCCCAAAGGACAGCGGAGGGTCGCCAATGCGGCGAGGGTCCCTCTTCTCCTGCTTCCTCCAACCCTGCTGCAGGGGCTTCCAGTTTCCCGGTTTGCTCCCGGCGCTCAGGTTCTTGGCCACGAAGGCACAAACGGCCACCTCGGCGGGCTCATCGTCGTCGTCATCGTCGACGAGAGTCTTATCGCCGCCGGCTCCCGCTGGGTCCATGGCAGCTTCACCGCCAGGTCCCTCGCCAACGTAGTTGACGTCGCGGTCGCCGGGCCTCAACCCGCGGGTGTGGTGAGTTTTCGGGACTCCTTGAGTACTTCCTCGCCAACTCACTCCAGGATCTCGTCGCAGCTCATCCCCGCCGGGATGGGCTGCAGACGGATGGTGTGGACGCTCAACTCACACTCGTCAAGGCGCCACATCGCGGTCTTCTCGCGATCGCCCGAGACGGTGATGAGAAGAGCGTTCCGCAGGGAGTGCCGTCTGACATCCCGGGCCACGTTCTTCTTCGCCCAAGCCACCACGTTGGTATGATACTCTTTGGGGAGCATCATCTTGACCGTGTGGTTGGACTTGGCCCTCTTGGATTCCTCCTCGGTGACCCTCTTGATCCATGCTTCCGGCAGCATGGAGAGCAGGCGAGCCTGCTCGTCACCCTCGTTCCAATCCTCCACGTTGCGGCGAAAGAGGGTGTATTTCCTTCGGAAGTCTCGCCAATCTCGTAGGCGGATCTCCCGTCCATCATGCTCAAGCTTGATGGACTTCCAGCGCTTGGCAGCCACCTGCGGAGCGTCCACCCGCTCCTGCTGGTTGAGCCACTTCTTGGCTTCCTTGAGGGTCTTGATTCTCCCCTCCTTGGTCGCCACGAAGTATAGCTCGCCGAGCACTTCCGGCAGGCGGTACCTGAACCGTCTGAAGACATATCTCTCCGCATCCGCGGGAGGCAGGTCTTCAGTGACGGTCAGCCCCCAATCGTCCAGCTTCTCCAAGAAGCGGTCGAGGTTGAGGGGGTTGCCATCGTACATGGGGGGCTTGATGTCCTTCAGATCTTCCCACACGGCGGCATCCGCGGCCTTAGAGACCATGAACGCCGGCCGCGAGGTCGACCGAGGTTCCCATCGGCCTCTCCCACGGACTCCCACGGCCGCCACGTCCATCCCCTCCATGGAGTCCCTGTGGCTACGCCGCGGATCCTCCATGTACGCTGAACCTAGATGTTCACGCCGTACTCCTTCCATGTACGCGTCCTCATCACGGCGCCGGCGGCTGCGTTCAGCGGCCTCCCGTCGTACACCACGCGGCGGGCTGATGTCGAACTCCTCCAGGTCCAGGTCCAGGTCCTCACCTTCACCGACATCCCACTCCACGTCTCCTCTGGGGACCTCGTCCCTGAGTCCACCATAACGTCCTCCAGCCATTGGCATTGGCACCGGGGCTGGTGCCGGGCGTCGGGGGCGTACAGGTGTCCGCGGTGGAGCACGGCGGTTGTGGTGGTCCGAGCTGAGCCACTCATCACGCCAATCCTCACTGCCACTGCCGGGTGGCACGCGCTCGTTGCGGCGGCCCGCGCTGTGGTGAGAGGGGGCGGTGAGAGAGGGGGCACTGGCGCTGGGGCGACTCTTGGGGGCTCCGCCGGGGGCGTGGGGTCTGCCTGGACCTGGTCCGGGTCCCCAGCCGTCGTCCGACGAGCCAGACTCCAGGGGTGGGCGGTCGCTGCCGACGCTCCCACGGGCTTCCAGCGCGTCCAGCCTCTGCTGCAGGCCGCTGATGACCGTGTTCAGCTGTCTGATCTCGGCCCTGGCGATGTCCAGCTCTGTCTGCGTGCGCGCGGCGACCTTGGAGATGCGAGTCGTCTCGCCCTTGCCCGTGTCTACCTCGCACTCGAGGGAAAAGACCCTCCTGCGGAGGTAGACAATCCACCGCCAGGTGGTATCCGGGTCGCCGCTCCCTGGTGGGTCGTCGGGGTCCCCAGGGGGTCCTCCAGGAGGGCCTCCGCCGGGTCCGCCCGGTCCAGGGGGTCCTCCCCCGCCCAGTGGTCCGCCTCCAGGGGGTCCACTTGGTGGGCGTCCTCCAGGGGGTCCTGATGGTCCTCCGCCAGGGGGTCCCGGTGGGCCTCCGCCGGGTCGCCTCGGTGGTTCCGAGGATGGGCGCTTCTTTGTGATGCCGAAGTCCATGTCGTCATCCTCGTCCATGTCGCCCCACCTGGGCGTCTCGGTCTCGGAAGACTCCGAGCTCCGGTAGGGAGGAGGGAGATCCTCATCCTCACCTTCCGGTTCCATGGGGACGTCTCCGCCTCCTCCGCCCGTCCAAGCCACCACTTGGCGATGTCGGCGGCCTCGTTCATCCCCGTCACTGGCGGTGAAGAAGGGGTCACTGTCGTGGGGGTGTCCACCCGCTGGCCTCCGCGGCCTGTCGGGGGTCTTCCCCTTGCCCTTCCTCCGTCGATGGGCGGTGGGGCCACTGCTCCCACTGCTGCCCGTGTCCGCCTCATCCAGCGTCATCTTGGAGGAGGCGTCCCCTTCGAAAAGTTTTCGAAGGGTCTCCACTCGTGATCCTCCCGGGGGAGTCTCGCGGCGGAGTTTGGCCTCTGCCTCCTCCATTGCGGCGGCGGTGGCTGCGGCAGCCCGCACTTCGGCTTCCTCCCGAGCACGAGCCGCCTCGGCTTCCCGGGCCTGCTGCAGCCGCGCCTTCTGCGCTTCCAACGCCGCCAGCTCCGCCTCCGTCTTGGCCTTCTCCTCAGCGACCTTCCGTCGCGCGGCCTCGATGGCGTCCTTCTTGGCGGCGTCCGCCTGGGCCTTGGCCGTCGCTTTGGCGTGGGCCCTTTCCTCCGCCTCCTTCTTTGCCCTCTCTTGGGCAAGCGCCTCCTCCAGCGCGCTCACCTCGGCCTCCCTGCAGGCAATGGCCTCCTGCGTCAGGCGGGCTTCCTCGTCGGCTGCCGCCAACTCACCGTTGACCTCGGCAGTCGCTGCCCCATGGGCGGCTACGGCCGTGAGTCCGGCTGCAATGGCTGCCACGGTTTGGGCGTGGATGGCCATGCCATGCGTCCACTCCGCAGCCTCCTCCTGGGCGATGCCGACGGCGCCCTCCACGGCAGCGCTGTGCTGCCTGGCCCGTTGCCGGGCAACCCGAAGGTTGCAGGGCACCCCACAGGCGCGCTCACAGGCGCGCGCCACGTCCCTGTCGGGAGCGACGCTGCTGCTGGAGCTGGCCTGGTCGGCTGGCATCCTCCCGCGGTGGGCCGACTCCACGTCGCTGCTGGGGCCTGCTGGGGCCTGCTGGGGCCTCAGGAGCAGCGGACGGGGCTTGGCCTTGGTCTGCCTGGCGACTTGGATGTAGTCGCCAAGGGTGGTGGAGCCGGGGTGGTGACCGCCATTGGCCCGTTGGGGATGGGGGGCTGGGGTTCCGCCCTTGGCGCCTTGGGCGGCTTCGGCGGCCAGGGACTCCTGGTACTCCCGCCACCTCCGGTCCCGCTTCCTGTCCCCGGCGGACCACTTCTCCTTCCCCGGAGACGCGCTGCTGCTGCCCTGCAGCCTGCGCTCGCTCTCCGGTTCCGAGAAGTTCCTCTCGATCATGTCCCACATGGAGACGTTGATCGAGGCGCCCGACGGGTACTCGTTGGGCATCTCGTCCTCCTCAATCCCGTCGGGACGCAGGCCTTCGCCGGGCCTGTCCGGCCGGGTCCACGTCCTCCAGCGCCTCTGCTGGAAGCGGAAGGCGAACCCTTCCGCCCGCAGCCAGTCCTCCACGGCCTGCAGGCGGTCGGGGGCGATGTCCGTGCGGAGCTCGAAGCTCCCGGGCATGCCGCCTTCGCACTGGGGGTGGCTGTGGCGGTAGTGTTGGTCCAAAACCAACCCACGCAGCAGGCGTGCCGCATGGGGGTGGGGCCGCGGCCACGTCCTGCCCGCTTCTTGCCAGTTTACCATGGCAGCGGGGGGCGTACTTGGTCTTGAGGTCCTTGGTGTGCACTCGTTCTACTAAACGAACTGATGGTGGTTGTTGAGGTGGGTGCTGCAGCACTGGACTGGGCGTGCGGCTGGTGCTGGTCAGCCGGTGGTTGTGGAAGTGGTTGACGCGGCCTTGCTGGTCGGCCGATGGGTCTGGTCTGTCCACTTCCTTCACGGTCGCGGCGCGGTCAGGGCGATGCTCTGGACAGCGCTGCTGGCTCCGTGACGAACTCAGCGCTGTCGCTGGGTGGCTCTGCGAGCCGCTGCGCTGCGCTGCGAGCCGCTGCGCTGCGCTCCGAGCTGCGAGCTGCGAGCTGCTGCGCCGTGCTGCTCGGGGTTGGTGGCCCCGAGTGGCACGCGAGGGCTGGGTAACCCCGCGGCGGTGAAACGCTTTTGACGCGTTCCCGTGGGGGGCCGGCCACGGGACGCTGCGGTGGACACGCGCAAGTGAGCAGGCAGGCAAAGCACTACGCTCACAGGGGCATCAATGCGCTCATGTCATGTGACAAAGCGTTTCAGGATCCTTGCCACTCTGCAACAAGGGAACGAAAGTATGTACAGCAACACATCAGGATATGTACACATGGGGTTAAGACTGGACTGGGGTAAGGGCATCACAGGACAAAAGACACTCAGTCCCAACTCATATCCCAATCCCAGGTCCGACCCTCTCAGTGGCTGGTGGGGGCGGGGACTCAAACACAACCCATGCCCTGCTCAGTCCGGACCCTGAAACTTTGCCATTGGGGGAGGTGTCCCGCCCTGCCACAGGCGAGTTCCTGGAAACCAAGGAGCTTCCAAGACCAACCGACGGTGGCTCCCTATGCTCCCTTAACGGCAGGTCCCAACTCCACTCTGAGCCAGAGATATGGCCCCGCCATTATCCCTCAGGAGTTGGTAGCTGAAAATGGGCTGTTTCAGCCCAAACTGATATTAGCTTGAAAAACTCCAAAATTGACCCCTCGTCTGGACCCGCCAGAGGTAGGGACGAGGCAATTGACCCTATGCCCTTCGAGTACGAACTACCTGGAGCCCTCACCCAACCTGGTTCCCTCTGAGGTCCCGGCATCAGGGCAACACGGATTCGTCAAGTGGGGTCATGATGCCAAAATCACCAAAAGTGGCGTCACTCCCACGCGTGGCTCGCCCGGCCAGGGCACCGCCAATGGCTCACAGGGTAGGAGGCAGGACCTGAGACTTATATCTGAGTGTACAACTTGAAATTCGGTCCGGGCTCTCTATGGGCTTAGAGAAAGGGGGCCGCCAATTGACCAAACGGAAGGGGGAAATTGGGGTCCCAAAATGGGGTCATTTTGGCTGCTCGAAATGAGCCAAAATTTGGGGTGCTCCCAATAGCATATCTCCACGCCGGCTTGGAGATCCGATCTGCCATTCCATACGCGATCCACCGGGAGTCCAACAGAGACTCCCATGCTCTTGGCTCTCAAAGATCTCCATGCCACTTGGCGTGGTGACGATCTCAATCCGCTCCACAAATGCCAAAATGGTAAAATTGTCCACATTCAGTTTGGGCTAGCGCCTCAACGAAGGTTGCTCCGCTTCGCCCACGTGGTGTGTGAACCATGGGGACCAATATCCATATCACCCATGTCATATATGGTCCATTGGTCCATGCGTCTGGCGTGCACGAGGGTTAGAACATAGTGCACGACGGGCAGCAAAAGTGGATAATCGCTCAAAATGGCCAAAAATGCGCACACTCATGGTTGGGGCAAATGAGGTACATGCCCGACTTGGACCGGAGTGTGCCATAGGATTGGTATCAAGTCATATTGGTCGAACATATCTTTTCGGCGTCGCCCAACTCCTCCGGTATTGGGAATGGCAGGGTCGCCAAGTGAGCCCATGATTTGGGATAGTCCCAAATCGCCAACATGGCGGCCACGGTGTGCCAAGCCCAAGAGGAGTTATTCGCCGGGTGCAGGATATATTGGGCACGGAAGTATGTACCCACATAACATACTTGAGTCATGATGTCAATTGAGCGCAACGTTGAGATACACGGTCGCCACTTGACATCATGACGGGCAAAAAACGGCAAAATTGGCGAAACAACACCCAAAAGTGCCTCGAAAGGCGCACAATTATATTATAATAACTTCGGCTTGGATCGTGCAATCAACTAATCCTTCTAAACACAATGACTTGACACCAATGACCTTCGGTTCCACACATGTGCTCCACTTGGGGCGCCTTGAAAGGTCACGAGCGCTACTTCCCAAGTCGGCACATGAAATTATGGAAAATTGCAAAACACACACCTTGCTCCCAACGCATCGCTTCCAGTTCACCACACAAGCTTACCTTCACGAAGGTTAGGCTTGCAATTGATCGTAGGGAGTATGGGGAAGAGGCTTGCACAATATGAGGTCCATTGGCGGGTATGGCTTGGAGCGATGGACCCGCCAAATGGGCACGCAACACAACACAAGGCACATACTCCATATTGCCCAAAAAGGTAGCTCCCCCACGATATGTCATGCCCCTCCAAGGGCATAACTTTGTGTCAATCGATCATAGGAACTCAAGGAGAGTTCCTATGCAACACCAACACTCGCGCGCTACACTCGAAAGTTATCTTAACGCACGCAATATCATGGCCATAGAGTTACCACGCAAACTCTACCCTCTTGACCATGATCCATTACACTAGCGCGCACGTGTGGGGACGCAAGGCATATGATGCTTCCTAAATTACGTCGGGAGTATTGTGAATACATCCCGCGTTTCCTTATTGTCATTCCTCGCAAGCAACACGAGATATGACCTTCACAGGTGGCCTCACGAATCAACTTTGTTTTGCCCATATCTTTAAGACAAATGGAGGGCAGGATAAAAGGAAAGTTGATTCGTGCATAGGGCAGCACGTAGGTCCACTCGAAAGAGGTCAAATCAAGTGCGGGGATGTCGAAGTCGAAAATCCGATTTCGACATCCTGAAAAATTCGGATTAAGGTTGCGAGTGTAGAATGTGAAAATTGCGGATGCATCAACGCAATTCCTGAAGACTTTAGAGCCTTCGTCACGGATAGCGTTAAAATTTCCATTATAAACAGTTAAACTGGCGGTTACGGTAAAGTCGCGATCCAACCGCCAGCAGTCAAAACAGTGAATATCAGAACGGAAGCGTAAAAATTGACGGAAACAATATTAAAATAAAACCCTGTTGATTCCTGATATTCTGATATATAACTCTCTGCTGGCGGTGCATCGGTTGCCGATGCGGGGCTTTACGGCACGGAACACGCTCCCGCCGGGCTCGCACCGGGCGTCAACGGGCCCCTTCAATACTTGGGGTTAGTGGACCGGAGACCGGTCTTCCCTTCCGTACATGGGGTTAGTGGAGTGGAGACCGGTTGTATGCCGTAACCTAGCCATGGGGTTCTGGGTACCGCTTCAATATCACCTGGCCCGACCAGGTGGCCCCCCGGGGCCAAAAGGCATCTAGTACCCGTAAAATCAAACCTCAAACGTCAAACCTCAAAACCCAACAACAACAACATCCAGGGCAACCCCAGCCCGGGGGGGGGGCGAACAAACAAAGAGCGCACCAAGACTGGCCATAGAAAAAGGTGAGGCGCACCAAAAGGGGCCCGGGAGGTCGGCCTGTTTTACCCAGCCAAGAGGGGCACGCATACGCACACACACACCGGACCTGGGCGTGGCGTCCTCCGACCCGAAAGGGGCTGTGTCGGCGTCCACACGAAACAGCCCTGCTGCACTGGCAAAGTCCCCCGTCAAAAGACGAGCGGTACGGGAAACCGGACGCGTCAGTGACCGGGTCCGCACACGCAAACCACCGCAGCGCACGCAGCCCAAGAGCGACGCTGGAGGGACGCGCCAGGGACAACCTTATCGCGGGGCCCCGAACAGATACGACGCGAAGCGAGCACAGTGCCCAGCCTCGGCAGGGGCCACTGGCAGGCACAAAGATCCCAGTTCTCGGCCAGCCTCCACGTGCCCCGCGCAGCCGCCCAGTAAATCCGGGGGCGCAAGCCCCCGGGATGGGGAAAGGCACCAGAGAGTCAAGAAAGCTGACCGGAGCACCGAGAGCGACCGGACCGGACGAGGCGCCGCGCACCAACGAGGCACCATGACGCACACCACAGAGGCACGCCGCCGGCCGCAACCAAGGCACAGTTACAGGTGCGAAGCAACAACGGCCACCGGGTGCCGCAAACCCGGGCAGCGCGCACAACACGCAACGAACCACGGCACAGGAACAGGTGCCAGGCATCACCTAACCCACACACCACAAACCGGAGCGAGGAGTGGCGGGGTGCAAGTGGAGCGCGCACACAAACACAAACACCTCAACACCCCAGCCAGGAGTGGCCGGGCGCAACCAAAACCCGAGCCCAAGCACACAAACGCACACCGCACACCCAAGCCAAGAGAGGCGGCATACAAGCGGAGCGCGCACACAAGCGCACACCGACACCTACAGACCAGAGCGGAGTGGCGGGGCGCAGCCGAAGACCGAGCCCAAGCACACACACCGACACCGCACTCCACTTCGGGGAGTGAGGGGGCGCAGCCAAAACCCGTGCCCAAGCACACACACCCACAGAGCACACTGCAGCCAGGAGTGGCGGGGTACAAGCGGAGCGCGCACACACACACCGCAACACCCGAGCCAGGAGTGGCGGGGTGCAACCGAAACCCGAGCCCAAACACAGACACCGACAGCGCACACCCCAGCCAGGAGTGGCGGAGTACAAGCGGAACGCGCACACGAACACACACACACCGCAACAATCGAGCCAAGAGCGGCAGGGCGCAGCCAAAACCCGGGCCGAAGCACACACACCCACACCGCACACCCAGCCAGGAGTGGCGGGCTACAAATGGAGCATGCACACAAGCAGACACACAGCCCAACACCCCAGCCAGGAGTGGCGGGGCGCAGCCGGGACTCGAGCCCAAGCACAGACACCCACACTGCACACCCCAGCCAGGAGTGGCTGCGTACAAGCGGAGCGCGCACACGAACACACACACACCCCAACTTCCAAGGCAGGATTAGCGGGGCGCAGCCGACACCCGAGCCCAATTACACACACCCACACCACACACCCCAGCCAGGAGTGGCCGGGTACAAGCGAAGCGCGCACACAGACAAACACACACCCTAACACTCCAGCCAGGAGTGGCGGGGCGCAGCAGAAACGCGAACCCAAGCACACACACCAACACCGCACACCCCAGTGTGGAGTGGCCGGGTACAAGCGGAGCGCGCACACAAACACGAGGACCCCAACACCCCAGCCAGGAGTGGCGGGGCGCAGTCAAAACCCAGCCCCAAGCACACACACCCACACCGCACACCCCAGCCAGGAGTGGCGGGGTACAATAAGAGCATGCACACAAGCAGACACACACCGCAACACTCCAGCCAGGAGTGGCGGGGCGCAGCCCAAACCCGAGACGAAACACACACACCCACACCGCACATCCCCACCAGGAGTGGCTGGGTACAAGCGGAGCGCGCAGACGAACACATACACAACGCAACACCCCAGCCGAGAGTGGTGGGGCGCAGCCAAAATCCGGGCTCAAGCACACACACCCACACCGCACACCCCAGCCAGGAGTGGCGGGGTACGAATGGAGCATGCACACAAGCAGACACACACCCCAACACCCCAGCCAGGAGTGGCGGGGCGCAGCCGAAAACCGAGCCCAAGCAAACACACCCACACCGCACACCCGGGCCAGGAGTGGCGGGGTACAAGCGGAGCGCGCACACAAGCACACACAGGCCCCGAAACCCCAGCCAGGAGTGACGGGGCGCAGCCAAAACCCGAGCCCAAGCACACACACCCACACCGCACACCCCAGCTAGGAGCGGCAGGGTACAAGCAGGGCGCGCACACAAGCAGACACACACCCCAGCACCCCAGCCACGACTGGTGGGGTGCAGCCGAAACACGAGCCCAAGCACACACACCCACACCGCACGGCCCAGCCAAGAGTGGCCGGGTACAAGCTGAGCGCGCACACAAACATGCACAGCCCAACACCCCAGCCAGGAGTGGTGGAGTACAAGCGGAGCGCGCACACGAACACACACACACCCCAACACCCTAACCTGGAGTGGCGGGGCGCAGCCAAACCCCGAGCCCAGGCACACAGACCCACGCGGCGCACGCCAGCCAGGAGTGGCGGGGTACAAGTGGAGCACGCACACAAGCACACACACATCCCCGAAGACCCGAGCCAGGATTGGCGGGGCGCAGCCGAAACCCGAGCCCAAGAACACACATCCACACCGCACACCCGGGCCAGGAGTGGCAGGGTACAAGCGGAGCGCGCACAGAAGCACACACAGGCCCCAACACCCCAGCCAAGAATGACGGGGCGCAGCCGAAACCCGGGCCCAAGCACACACACCCACACCGCACACCCCAGCCAGGAGTGGCGGGGTACACCCAGAGCGCGCACACAAGCAGACACACACCCCAACACCACAGCCAGGGGTGGCGGAGCGCAGTCGAAACACGAGTCCTAGCACACAAACCCACACCGCACACCCCGGCCAGGAGTGGCAAGGTACAATTGGAGCGCGCACACAAACATGCACACCCCAACACCCCAGCCAGGACTGGGGGGGCGCAGCCCGAACCCGAGCCCAAAAACACACACCCACGCCGCCCACCCCAGCCAGGAGTTGCAGGGTACAAGTGGAGCGCGCACACAAGCACACACACACCCCAACACCGCAGCCAGGAGGGGCGGGGCGCAGCCGAAACCCGAGTCCAACCACACACACCTACACCGCACACCCCAGCCAGGAGTGGTGGGGTACAAGCGGAGCACGCACACAAGCACAAACAACCCCCAACACCCCAGCCAGGAGTGGCGGGGCGCAGGCGAAACCCGAGCCCAAGCACACACACCCACACCGCACACCCCAGCCAGGAGTGGGGGGGTACAAGCTGAGCGCGCACACAAGCACACACAGGCCCCAACAGCCCAGCTAGGAGTGACGGGGCGCATCCAAAACCCGATCGCAAGCACACACACCCACACCGCACATCCCAGCCCAGAGTGGCGGGGCACAAGCGGAGCGCGCACACAAGCCCACACACATCCCAACACCCCAGCCAGGAGTAGCGGGGCGCAGCCGACACCCGAACCGAAGCAGAACCCAGACCCAAACACAAGCGCCACACAGCAGTAGGAAAACCAGTGTCCATAGCCCGGGCACTAAGGCAGCCCGTGCCATGCAGGTGACCCAGCCAAACGAGAACCGGAGCCCGGGGGTAAGGCTGCATCCTACGGCCTGCGCTGCTTTGGGACTCGAGGCGGAGCGTGCGACACCCAAGCGCCTCGGAACCACAGTGCCAAGAACATGCATGCATGCCTTGGGAACGGGATGCGCCAGGAAGTCCGGTGAACCACTAGGGTTCTGCCCAAAGGAGGGGGCGTGCGCAGGCACGGGGGCACACCCTCCCTGCATGACAAGTACGTCACGCCGGCGGCAATCAGCCCTCCCGGTGTTGCCTGGGGCCGCTTTGTTGGGGGCTACCAGTCAGGTCTAGCGGGATGTAAGTCGCCTCCCCTCTTCAAGCGCGGAGCCTCTTCCTGTTCGTCACAGTGGCAACGCCAGCGTGAACCATGGTGTGTTCCTCCACTACTGAGTGCACCTACCTACCTACCTACCTTCATGACGAGGTTTAGGAATAGGGATCGCGATGAGGTAGCCAGAAAGCCGGCAATCACATAGGAGCATTCCGTCATACACCTCTCCATCGTGGGAGGTGGAAGGGTAGTGGAACACATCAAGTGCTATGGAGTCCAGGGGCTTCATAGGTATAGGCATAGGAATCATGTACCCTTGCTTGCGCTTGGTGTCATGTGTGTGAATGGCACATGAGGGACCCGTTTGACATTGCAGTTCAGGTGCTTTGTACAATCCCTCACTTTCCATGCCATGGTTAATTTTTTCCCTGTGCTTTTCCACACTGGAGGTAGTTAAGTGACGTGCATCGTGGTATTCGGCCACCAAACGATGCACTAGCGACGTAGGGGGACACCACCACCCATTACGGACGAGCTTGTTATCCACCAACCTCAGCCCATCTTGGAAGCTCCAAGTCAAGGCGTCTTGCCACATTTTTTCGGAGCGTTCACAATTTGGGTAGTGTTTAGCCCAGTGTATCCCAAACAAATTGGGAGCATCCTCTCCATGTATAGGTGTTGCCTTCTTGTGGGACTTCCAAGATTTTTTTATCTTGGCAATTTGTTCCAGTCTTGGAAGTTTTTTCTTTTGCTTCGTCCCCCCCCCCCCCACTGGAGCCAAAGTCAGAGGGGGTGGATCACACGCAGGCGCCCCAATAGCTTGAGGCGCCGCCTTAGACTTAGTAACAACGGGCGCCACAGCCGCCCGAAATACAAGAAGCGGGCGGGAAGTCATTCCTTCTGGGCCGCCGTCATGTCCCCCACATCCCCGGTCGCTTGCGCCTTCCCATGTATGGACACATTGCCCAACGCCAGGTTAGCAGGGTAAGCAGAACGGGACAAGAAATTACCCATGGGATTCAAGGGCCCCGGGGTGTAAACCCCATGGAGGTCAAGCGTAGAGAATAACTCATGCAAACGCCCTTGGCGTGGGAAGGGACCTCCCACGTTTTTGAGGTCCTCCGTAGCCCAGTTTTCAAGGCTACGGTGGTCCGTACGCACCTCCACTTGGTTGTTCCCCACCCAACCATGCCACTATAGAAGTGCCGCCACTATGGCGTAGCATTCCTTGTCCCGCAGGCTCCAATTCAATTTGCTGCCTGACAATTTACGAGAGAAAAAGGCAAGGGGGCGAAGAGCACCATCGGGACCTTCCTGCTGTAGGCTCGCCCCCAACGCCCAATTGCTAGCGTCCGGGGTGTGGACAAAGTCCTTATCCAAATCGGCTAGTTGGAGGGGAACAATATCCGTGATAGCACGCTTGAGCTTCAAAAAAGCCCCGTTAGCCGACGTATTCCACGTCAGGCCTCTCTTCTTCCCATTCCTATGCTTAGGCAAATTCTTTAACATTTCAATCAAAGAAGTAGCTATAGAGTCGTAGCTTTGGACATAACCCGAATAATAGTTCGCGAGCCCGAAGAACCCTCGGAGCTCCCGAACATTATCCGGTTTTTTCCAACGTTCAAGCGCCAACATTTTCCCTGGTGCCAGCCGGCGTGTGCCACCTGCCAACACAGGGCCACAAAACTTAACCGAAAGCACAAAGAAATGGGTCTTGCTAACCGAAGCAACCAACTCCTCTTTCCTTAGCCTATCCCACACGGCACGCACAGCGTTGTCGTGGTTAGCCAAAAGCTCCTCCTCCGTCTCACTGGAGGAACCCATAATGATATCATCAATATATACATCCGCACAATCTAAACCCTGCAAGACGTGGTCGATGACCCGTTGAAAAATAGCGGGCCCATTTTTCATACCCATAGAAATAACACACCATTGGTATCGCTTACCCGCCAAATTCATGGCGGTCTTAGCCCAGGACTCAGGGTGAAGGGGAATTTGATGGAACCCTTTACTCAAGTCCACAATAGTGAAAATCTTGTGTTTGGATTGATTCTCCAACATTTTTGCAATGAGGGGGTGGGGGTGTGCGTCGGGCAAGGTAGCCCCATGAAGTTGGCGGTAGTCCACAACGAGGCGCCATTTTCCTTTCTCATTCTTGGGGACAACGAAACCGTTGGATGCCCGCTCGGTGGCAGGACACGGCTCAATCCAGCCACGAGCCAAGAAAACCTCCACTATCTCTTGCTCCGCTGCGGCACACTTCCCCAAGTACCGTATAGGCTTCACGGACTTGGGTTTAGCGTTCGGGTATAGGTCAAGCTTAGCAAACCCTAACCGCTCCGTACCACGGACGTTAGGATGTTCCCAGCCGCGACAGAGACGAACCTCCCCACAAAAAACATCTCGCCTATAGTCCGCGACGATGCCTTTCCTCATGAGCTCCACCTCCAGAGACACAAAAGGTTCTTGGCTGGTGACAGCGCGACCAACACGAGAAGCCGCTAACAATCCTTTGGCGCCATTACTTTTTCCGTAGCGTTTAACAGTAGTGGCCCTCCCGCCCAATAACTCTTTCTGAATTTTGGCAATGCGTGAAGGCACGCATTCTTGCGCCTTCTTCGGGGGTAGGGTCAAGAGGAACGGGAGGGAGGAGTTTTTTATGGGTCGCTTGATATGTGAGGGTGCGCACCTAAGCCAAATGGTTCTGGAGCCGTTCATCCTCCGACTTTTCCTCTGAGGTCATGCCTGGCTCGTCATCGCTATCGGGGTCAGGGACGGCCGGTGCCAAGACAGAGGCCACATGACATTTAGTAGCCGCCAAATTTTTCTCCGAAACACCACCGTCAATCTATAGCGCAACCGTGGACCAACTCGTTGAGGAAGGGGTGTGAGGTGGTCATATTGATAGAGACGGGCCTTAGTCTCTGGCCCAGGAAGGTGGTACCCCTGCAAAGTAATTTCCATAAGGGGCTCCCACTACTCCCTATGTGTCCACTCCGGCCCTACGATGATGGCTCGTAGTTTTTCTTGCCGAATGTTCCGGACACACTCGGAAAACCGATGATAGGGAGGACACATCCAATACAATTTGGATGGGTCCGCGGGGGTGGAAAAGAAATTATTGAGTGGCGAAATCCAACCGGTAGCCTTAGCAATACCCAGGACCCTATTGAAGGCGTCCACGTCAGGGCTTTTGCCAAATTGTTTTTTGACGCGTGCGGCCCAATATGGTGTGAGGCCATAGTCAGACTGCTTCCACACGGACCCATCACGCCGTGCAGGTATAACTTCACGGGGAAGGGTCTCGGGAGCGTATTCAACGAGCTCCAACGCACAAGCTTGATCCTATACGGGGGCCACGGAGGAAGCGGTCAAGGCATAGGATATGTGTTTCTCGGCCTCAACACGGTGAGGCGGTACGCCACCAGGGGGCGTAACCACAATTGCAGGGGCCGGGGGCATAGGAGTGACTGCCCGAATGAATGGAACGGTTACGCCCCACACGGACTGACGTGACATTTTACCATGAATGGGTTGGACGAAAAATGGTTTGCCGGTTCGTTGAGCTTCACGGAAGTCCCCAATCGGAAAACGGGGGTGCACTGGATGGTAAGAGTACAAACAATTGAAACGGGCAAAATGGCTCACACAATGTTCATAACCTAATGGGTGCCCCAAAACCATATCCCAAGGTAAATTTGAGACAAGGTACAGGGACACGCCATATTGGGCAGTATGTTGGGCAACACGAAAAAGTGAAACACTACCATCCACAACCCCCGTAAATTGAATTTTGACGTCTATTTGCTCGTCCCCCCCTGGCAAAGGCGTCTCGTCATCGGCTTGGAGTAAGCGCCTCCATTGGGGGGATTCATATGTTTCCGGGAATTGGTCTCCAAAAACGTTGGGGTTGGCCAAAGCGACCGCTTGGCTACCAAAATCCACCAAAACACGGAGAGCCTTAAAATCTCGATTGGGCAAAACATCCTGAACAGAAAAATTGGTTTGAACCTCACTAGTCACTATATGCCATTTCATGACTCTCGATGGAACGAGAGCCACTGTGGTGTCACAGGGGTGCCTGAGGGTTTCTTCTTTCAAAAGGGGCGCCTCTGGGCGCTCATATCAACGCCTGCGCCCGTACGGCGCTCCATTTTCTCCCTTATCGCCCTTGCCGCCGCCACCCTTATTACCACCGCCACCCTTATCGCCACCACCACCCTTAGGCTTACCACCCTTAGACTTACCCGCAATGTCCCGATGAGTGTCATTGCATGGAGAATTAGGCTTACACGTTCAAAAGGTGCTATTGGTGACAAACCACTCAATATGGTAGTCCATCTCCGTTCGTTTACGTGTTTCCAATGTTTCGAACACGGAACCCAACAGGAAGGCCCGGGGTCGACAGTTTTCTTCGCCGGAGGTTTCGACTGACCCGAGGCGTTGATCGGAGGTGTCAGCGGGTTCAGCGGTGTTAGGGTCCGCCGTAGCATCCGCATTAACTGCATTCACCGCGGTTTTATTGTTAGAAGGTGGATGAGTGTATGTCACCGTCGTCTTGTCTCCTTTATTGAGGCGTTGGAGACCTTCCCTCTTCGACACGTTTTTATGGGCAAGGGCGTAGATATCCTCAGGCTTCAAACGAGGCCTACGTTGCTCCACTTTCATAGTGTAGCCGCGTGTGTGAGGTGTGTTGTTGAGTTTCAAGATCCACTCCTGTGGATACGGGTCTTTGCAATCAACTATCACCCCCGGCCCCGAAGAGGAAAAGATCTCAGGGGCCATAGTGCAACGTTGAGCGCTATATCTCCTGAGCTCATATTCGAAGGGGACACGACGCGGCGAAGAGTCAAGGCCACTAAAGGAGTGACTGCCCAAATGAATGGAGCGGTTATGCCCCACACGGACTGACGTGACATTTTACCATGAATGGGTTGGACCGAAAATGGTTTGCCGGTTCGTTGAGCTTCACGGAAGTCCCCAATCGGAAAACGGGGGTGCACTGGATGGTAAGAGTACAAAGAATTGAAACGGGCAAAATGGCTCACACAATGTTCATAACCCAATGGGTGCCCCAAAACCATATCCAAAGGTAAATTCGGGACAAGGTACAGGGGCACGCCATATTGGGCAGTATGTTGGGCAACCCTTATTGGAACCATAGTGCAACGTTGAGCGCTATATCTCCTGAGCTCATATTCGAAGGGCACACGAGCCGGCGAAGGGTCAAGGCCACTAAAGGAGTGACTGCCCAAATGAATGGAACGGTTATGCCCCACACGGACTGACGTTACATTTTACCGTGAATGGGTTGGACGAAAAATGGTTTGCCGGTTCGTTGAGCTTCACGGAAGTCCGCAATCGGAAAACGGGGGTGCACTGGATGGTAAAACCCCCACGCCATATTGGGCAGTATGTTGGGCAACACGAGAAAGTGAAACACTACCATCCACAACCCCCGTAAATTGAATTTTGACGTCTATTTGCTCGTCCCTCCCCGGCAAAAGCGTCTCATCATCGGCTTGGAGTAAGCGCCTCCATTGGGGGGATTCATATTTTTCAGCGAATTGGTCTCCAAAAACGTTGGGGTTAGCCAAAGCGACCGCTTGGCTACCAAAATCCACCAAAACACGGAGAGCCTTAAACTCTCGATTTGGCAAAACATCCTGAACGGTAAGTTTGGTTTGAACCTCACTAGTCACTATATGCCATTTTATGACTCTCGATGGAACGAGAGCCACTGTAGTGTCACAGGGGTGCCTGAGGGTTTCTTCTCTCAAAAGGGGCGCCTCTGGGCGCTCATATCAACGCCTGCGCCCGTATGGCGCTCCATTTTCTCCCTTATCGCCCTTGCCGCCGCCACCCTTATTACCACCGCCACCCTTATCGCCACCACCACCCTTAGGCTTACCACCCTCAGACTTACCCGCAATGTTCCAATGAGTGTCATTGCATGGAGAATTAATCTTACACGTCCAAAAGGTGCTATTGGTGACACCCCAATCAATATGGTAGTCCATCTATGTTCGTTTACGTGTTTCCAATGTTTCGAACACTGAACCCAACAGGAAGGCCCGGGGTCGACGGTTTTCTTCGCCGGAGGTTTTGGCTGACCCACGGCGTTAATTGGAGGTGTCAGCGGGTTCAGCGGTGTTAGGGTCTGCCGTAGCATTCGCATTAACTGCATTCACCGCGGTTTTATTGTTAGAAGGTCAATGAGTGTATGTCACCGTCGTCTTGTCTCCTTTATTGAGGCGTTCGAGAGGTTCCCTCTTCGATACGTTTTTATGGGCAAGGGCGTAGATATCCTCAGGCTTCAAACGAGGCCTACGTTGCTCCACTTTCATAGTGTAGCCGCGTGTGTGAGGTGTGTTGTTGAGTTTCAAGATCCACTCCTGTAGATTCGGGTCTTTGCAATCTACTCGGCCCCGGCCCCGAAGAGGAAAAGATCTCAGGAACCATAGTGCAACGTTGAGCGCTATATCTCCTGAGCTCATATTCGAAGGGGACACGACCCGGCGAAGGGTCAAGGCCACTAAAGTCCACCATATAACTGTCCGGGCTATTCTTGGCCTCTTGTTTGACCACCTTCTCTTTGATCCACGGCAGCTTGCTTAGGAACTGCCACGGATCACGTGGGGGCGAGTCTCGTTGCTCAAAGGCAACAACCGTTGCCAACGAGCATAGAAATCCTTCGGGTCGATGAGGGTCACTTGCCCTCTAACCACCCTGGGGGTGAGGGCTCGCCACCTGTCATCGGCCCTTGAGGGGTCATACTGGTGGAAACATTGTTCCAATACGTCCCACAATCGTCCCAGGCTGGGAGCCGTTCATGTGTGTTGAGTGGCCTCGGCAACTGGTGCGTTGATGATCCCTTTTAACCATGGGGACGAGGTACTCAAAATCATGTTTGCCTCGTTGGCCTTTCGGTATATGGGATCACACCCCCCCAACCATTGTTGAAGCTTCTCAACCCACTCGTCGTAGCTCTCTAACTGCCCGTTAAATTGCGGTTTAGGCATGTCACTCTCCTCCCCCGCTTTGGTGTAACTAATTTGCACGATAGGCATTTGGTACGGGTGGTAAGCAGGGGGAGCCATGGTTGGGGGTGCACCTCCACTTGCACGAGGTGCAACTTTCACTGGGGAAACTGTACACGTGTCCGTACGATGAGAGGGCGTGTACGAAGGTTTCCTGGGGGAAGTGAAAACGTTTTTCGTGAGGGGATTGATGTTCCCCAACTAAGAGGTGTTCTCCTCCGCACTGGTCCACGGGGCCGTAGGCTCCATGATGTGTTTTTCGCCCTTAGGCGCCGCGCTCCACTCAGGGATAGCACGTTCCTTCTGCTTTTCGGCGGCTCCCCTCCACGAAGTAGGTTATTGGTGATGGGGGTGTTCGTGGTGTTCCTCTCCCCCCCTCGGCCACCCTGAATCCGTACAAGCGTTCGGATGATAGATGCAATCGTGGGATGGGTTGACTGAGAAAGGAAGGACACAACCAACCCCAGACGGACCAGATGGCGCGCCCATGGGCGCCGTAGGCGCCGCCAGCTCAGGATTAGGAATGGGTGGAGGCGCCGATGGCGGGGCTGGGATCCCCGTATCAGGTTCTGCAGGCGTGGAGTACCAGTGGTCCCACGCATCGATCCTAGATGCAACGGCGGTGTAACGCGTGGCGAGCGTTTCCACTGCGCTAAAGCATTTAGCCGTGTTGCTGTTGAACATTTTCAGATGATCCGACACACTAGCCTCCACCGCCTTAGAATCCCGCTGGTAGCCCTTAACCACCGCGTCAAACTTAGCCAACGTAGACAAGAGGCTAGTGCCTGAGAAAGCTTGCAACTCTAGATTTTGTGCTCGCAAGTCCTGCACCTGAGCCATCAGAGATTGGATGCACCTTTCATAGTGTACCACACACCGGGGACAGCCACAGGTGTGCTTTAGTTCGTCCTTCCCCGGTGTTTAAGCGGGGCCCCCAGAATGTCGAAACGAGGAACCCCCCCCCCTGAAGGAGGAGATGACCCACCACCGCCTCCGCCAGTAGCCCCCCCTGGCCACGGAGGGAGGAAAGGGCCCTCCCTGGTGGGCGAAACGGGGGTGTGAGGCGCGCAGCAACTGGTGCAGGTGCCCCCCTACTTGAAGAATGTCCCCCCCCGAACCTCCACCACGGGATGGCCGAACCAAGTACGGGATGCCGTCAACGTGCTCAATGTAAGTTCCCTGGCGGGGGCGGGGTGACGGCGGAGGAGAAACAGGACCTACAGTATTCGACTGCGGTGGTGGCGGTGGAAATTCTTCCACCACAATATAATGTGCTGACTCATGAACCACCATAGGTGATTGGATTCACGGCTGGGAAGCAAAAACAGGCTCCGAGCCCGATACAACCTCTGGATCCCCCCCCCAATGGGCAGTATCCGCGTTTGGGGGTCCTCCATAGGAGATGTAGTTGAGGGGGAGAGACGAAGTTTATCTGGAGGGTTATCTGGAGAGTTTATCTTCGGCACAGATTGTTAACCTTCGGCACCTCCGGAGAATCATCGACTAGGGATGGACGATCTTTCGTGCCACTCCTAGGCACAGGAGATTCAGTACCGACTCGGTTCTCCGTATGCGTTGAAGACTCCACGACAAGAAACGGGCGTTCTTTGACGCCGCTCATAGGCACCGAGGAATCCTACACAACAATGCACTGAGGGGGCAGAGAGTCCTCCACAATGATGTAGTGGGGCGCCAGGGATTCTTCCACAATCATGGGGCGAATCCTGGTCCCTGACATAGGTTCGGGCGGTGCAGGCGACGAGGCAACAGAAATAGGGCAGTGATGGAGTTCACAACATTCCATTATCCTCTCCCTCGTCGTTGTTCACCTGTCCAATTGCCAGGGGGAACCACTGGTCACACTCATCCTCCTCGATTCATACGGGCGGACTCCTCGATGATCGTAGGATTTAGCCTGGATCCGCCTTGGGGAATGGAATGCGCTCCCAAGGAAGAAGATTCCTTCACCAGGGAGGGAAACCGCCGCGATCCACTCATTGGAGTGGGCAACAATTCCACCGTAGTGGGGTTCTGCTTAGTCCCAGACAGGGCCTGCTTGATCAGGGCCACGTCCTCAAGACCCGGACGCGAATGGCCATGGGGATCAGGTGTGAGCGAGTTGGCTCGACGGTTTTTGGGCGTTGATTTGGTCAACAATAGGGCTGATGGGCCCTGCACCTATGATTTTAGCAGCTGTCTCTCCCCAAAATTGGAAATCTTACATTTTCAGAACCGCAATATCAAATTGTACACAGTAGTACTGTTGGCTTTATGTTTTCTCAACTTTTTAACAAAATTCTGCCATCACTGAAGCTGGATCCGCAGATAAACTGTCAACAACTGCCGCGTACGCGAGTTTCAGATTCCCGACCGCCGTGCGCAATAGAAAATCGCCCAAAAGACGACTTTTTTTTGCAGTTTGAAGCAAAGTAAAGGCATGAGTGTGTCCACGAAATCAATACCTTGCTGCTGACCTAGAAAAATCCAGATTGGTAGGCACAGACTTTGATAAATTCACCCTATTCTAGCCAAAAAGCACCTTCCTTTATGGCTTTAGGGTCTATGGAGGCCATGTAGAGGGCCTTTTAGGGCTGTAAGAGGTGGTATAGGAGCGCCGCAAACAGGTTCTCTCTGACCTGAGGCTCTGGCAAACCCGATAGCAATGGAGGAGTGCCAGAGTCGACCACGATGGGACCCATTGGCGAAGCCATCGTTCCCCAGTCAGCAGTGCGCGAGGGTGCAGCGTTCGTACGCCCGATCACCCTAGTAGATGAGTCGATTATTGCCTGATTCTGGGCGGTAATAACGGTTCCCGAGCTTGGAATAGGCAATTGTTGTCCTCTCAGCTCTCTCTGAGGATGGCGACCCATTTCCCCCCCAACCATCCCAGGTACACCAGCTGGATCTCGAGGATGGCGGGCCCCGATGGGAACATTCGGCGACTTCGGAGACTTGGAATTTGTAAGCACTTTGGGCTTGGCCCGTTTTTGCGGCCCGTGGCCGGTTGGTGGGGTCAGGGCTGAGCAGGACCTGAGAGTGGGGACCTGGACACCCTCAGCTATCCCTCCTGGGAAAGAGATTTTAATATGGATTTGGTCGATGATGTCGCGGACGGACCGCTTTCCGTGACGCGAAACGCCCAACAGAGACGAAACATTTTTGCCTCTGCTACCATGAAACCAGACCCGGTGGTCAGGAGCAGAGGTCGCAGTGGCATGGGCAGCAACATTGCTTGGCACAGAAGACATAACGATAGTGTTGACTAAAAAGTATCCTGCAAACAGATATGATACACATAGCCAATGAAATACCTGATATGCACATATCAGAAATCCACCCTATCATCCAATAATTAATATAACTACCAAACATGCAAGATTGCCTTATCTATCCCACAACCCATGTTCCTAACAAGTAAATTGAATATAATATACCCTCACACGCGAGAGGATGCTTCGCAAAGCCTCCCATGACGCGCCCCGACCCGAAGGGGGCTGTTGACTTGTGTCTGGGCGACAATCTGTGGAAAAAGGTAGACATGCAGGTTTTAAGGGGGTGATCATTGTCCGCGGGCTCCCGGACGCGCCACGACCCGAGGGGGGTTGTTGCCTTGCACCCGGAGCCTGGCTTGATGACGCGTAGAGGAAGGGACATTCACCACCACTTCCGTCCGTGGCTGGAGACCATACACGCACAACGACGGAAGGAAAGCACGACACCTTTCAAGGGGGTCGAGCCAGAAAGCATCATCAAAGTTGGATACAACCCTTGATAGAGAAAGGAACCCACAACCACTTCGTTGGGAGGGTGGAGACCATACATAAACGGAAGTAGGATTGCACGACCACTTGCAAGAGGGTCACGCCACACACCATGCACCGAAGACCAGGGCGGAGAAGGGGGGGGGAAAGAGGTTGCATGGTGAACTGATAGATAGCCAATCACGCTACATGCTAGAGTTCCTGATTGCACCCACTGAAATGGCTATGTCTATTACAGTACCGGCGCCGAAGGCGCCTTCTCGAACTTACCAAAATGTAATGCAGAGGAAGGAAGAGGGGGAGAGTAATAGTCCGTTCTGCACTACGCCAGAAACATACGCATCTCCAAGTGCATCCCATTCGCGGCAAGTGGCCTGTAGCCGCTTGTAAGGAGGAATGGAAGTGTCCACTTCCCTCACAATGACTTCCGACATCAGAAGATCATTGATGGACGTCATTTCTCCGCAACACGCTCCGTGTGGAAGGGCTTATCGTAGCCTTTGCCCTTTCCTTTACCTTTGCCTTTTCCTTTCTCAGAACGAAACGAGTATCCCTTGCCATAACGACTACGAGAATGTTGGAAGCTGGAATGTTGGAAGCTGGAATACGTTGATCTGCCACGCAGTTTATGGTTCAAAGTATCTTTGTGTTTCAATAGTTTTAGTTCTGCCTCAGCAAACAGTGGTGTGGAACCTGGTTTTTCCACTTCGAGTCGTTTATCCACTGCCACTCGTCGCGACTGTGTGATGGAAAGAGACAGCGCCCCTAACGACGCAATTGTGTGATGCAACATATTCACCGGATCAATGTCTGGCATCGACTCTGGTTCTTCTGACACGAGTTGCAACGTGGTGAGCATACGCAAACATTCACGCACGTGTGTGTCCCAGCGCACTTTCTCTGCATCGTAATCTCTAAGCACTGGCGCGTTATACACTGGGGATTGCTCTATTTCCTCGTAGTGCGGTACCTGGTGCATGAACTTGCGTCTTTTTGCAGGTTCCACCAACGCGGGCGCCTCTGCGAGCAACCTCTTGACGATCGACGGAGTCAAGTGCACTTTGTCCTGCCACACGAAGGTCTGATCAGAAGACCCGGGGCGCTTCAGCGCGTCCTCCAGCGCCGATGACATCAAGAAGACGTCCTCTTTAGGTGCCGTAGACATCGTCTTTTTGGGTTTCTCAGTTTGCACCATATGTAAGGCGTTGAGCAATAAAGGGAAGAAATCTTTCGCGACACAGACTGTCTTATGCCCAGTCAATTTGGAATACGCCTTGGTCGCTTGCGACTCTGTCAGTGCATTGGCATCCATGTCTTCCATTGCATCCAACAAGGCCTGCAAATCTGGAACTTGCTGCATCGCTTCTGGTAATTTGGTGATGAAATCCACAATGTTGGGTACATCCATTTTGGTCAAATTATATTCTGTGATTCTAAATTTTTAAAACAGAAACTCAAAAAACAAGTAGCTCAGAATTATATCAATTCATGAAGCAAACCGGTTTTTTTGAGCATAAAGAGACAGTTATAAGCGGTTGGTGTGTGTGAGAACTGATTTTGATTTGTTTTATATACACCGGTGACTGGCAGTTAAGCTGGCTGGCTGGTTGCCTTAGTGGTTAAAGGCATGGAGTTGCAAATGGGAGACCTGGGTTCAAACCCCAAAATGGATGAATTTGCAAGTATTTTTATAAGGGGCTATACCCCCATAATTTGTGGATGCCGGATCTCTTGCTGAAGGCCATTTTCCCGCTTGTGGCCTCAGTGTAGAGATATAGGCAAAACAAAATCAGGGGACAAGTGTACCAAAAAGGGGAATGTAGAGTACACTTGTGAAGTAAACCGGTAGTTTTGAGTAGTGCTCAGTATGGGGATTGTGCTGTGCTGAAGCCGAGCCTCCCCTCACGTGCCCTGCCCTAAAGGGGGAGGACCAGGGACACTAAGTCAGAAAAATATGAAACACTCGCAGTAGGGATTACGCGGTGCGCCCTGTAGCGTATCACCAATTCACTCATTCGGGTGTTTGGTTGTGGGGTTTGTTAGGAAAGATAGCACAGGGGGTTGTTTTACATGGCCATGGATATTTGAATTTGTGATTAAAATTTCAAGCACAAAAACAAAAGTCCAACCACTAAAGAGAAGCACCCTAGCACAACCAAAGCATCAAAACATGTCTGGTTTGTTGGCTTTGTAATGTGTCGAACAAGCCCAGTTTGCAAAAGAAACACAAATAAGGTCGCATTGCGCATCACGAAGGTCAAGGGTAAAACTGAGCACCCCGTTGTCCCTGAAATCACCCGCTCATGCAAACCCAAGCTCTTAGACCACGCTCCCCTCACAATCACGGCCTAGGCCTCGGGGATGTCTTGGCTCCAGCTGGGCTTTGTGTATGTTTTGATGGTTGGTGGTTGGGTGGTTGGTGTGAGCAAACTGTATGCTTGTGTCTATGTGTTACCTCAAAATGGTCCAGATGGTTAGATTGAACACGTTTGGACAACAAGGAAGGCAATGAATGCGTGTACCAGCCCCATTAGATTAGCCCTTGTGACCCAACCAAGTGAGGGTGGGGTTTGTTTTGAGATTAGTAAACTAAGCTTTACCCCACCAGCTCCCACACCACGAGTGGTGTGGGCGGTTAAGGGAAGAATCGAGATATCAGATAATTTACATCCTAAAGAAATCAAATCCTAAGTGCCTTCCCTTTTCCAAAGCATGTTGTGCCTAAATAAATTTTTCAAGTCCCCATGGAGCCACCAATACAAGCCAAAGAATTCAAAAATGAAACAAAGGTGGCTCGTTGTGACCAACTAAACCCCAAGATAAGGGACTTGGGTTTTTCAAGAAGCAAAACAAGCTCATCATTTGACAACAACCACCCAAAGCCCAAGATGCTAGTCTGAGTGAATTTTTCGAGTCCCCGAAAGGCGACTAAAACAAGAAAAAAATCCGAAAAGAAAGGAAAGGTGGCTCTCCTCACTTAAACGTGAGGGCAAAGAAGCCCAAAGAAAGGTTTTGAGGTGTGGGGATGATGAAATCCACATCCAAGTAGATGCATCAAAGGTTGAGAGGAAGGGTTCCCCAAAAAGGTGAAGAAAGCTTATAACTACCAAAGGTAGTGCTCCGAAGTCCACCAACTCGTTCCACGTGGGCTTGAGGAGGGCATCAAAAGTAGGCCCCCAAAGGTCACCAAAGTCTTGCAAGTCGGCCTCCGCACAGCATTCAAAGCAGACTTGGAAAGTCACTGAACGCGCTCCAAAGGGCGAGCCCTGAGGGCTTGAAAAATTGACTTCCAAAGTCGGAGAACGCGGCGCTATGAGTGCTCAAAAAGTCGACCTCCAAAGACCAAGAACACACTCCAAAGTGGGCGCGATAACGCTTCTAGACTCCACTTCCAAAGACGACAAATGCGGGGCGAGGAGGGCACTAAAAGTGGACTTCCAAAGTGGACCAACACGCTCCAAAGTGAGCGCGATTAAGCTTTGAGAAGTCAACTTCCAAAGTCCATGAACTCGCTCCAACGTAGGCACCAAGATGGCATCAAAAGTTCCCCTTGCAAAGTCGACGAACACAGCCCAAAATAAGCACCAAGAGGGCAAAGTGGACTCATCAAGCCTCATTGAATCCTGAAACCTTTGCAAATTTTCTTCCAGGCTTTACCAACTCGTCTTTACCAAGGCACTTAAAGGCAAAGCACCCATAACTGTAATAAGTCAGGGCCATGTGCTTCTTGTGGGCCCCTTGGCCCTGACAAGGGAGGGCCCGCGCGAGCGACCATCAGCGCAGCCAACAGTAACGATCAGAGTGAGAAAAGACAGAACAGTGAGAGAAGGGATTTTGTAGGAAAATCAAGTTTTCCAAAATTGTTCTGCGGGAGTTATTTATTATTGAATTTCTAGGCTTCGGTCAGAGCACTTACGGTGTAAATACCCTATTGTACTCTAGGTGTATGTTTCCGTGCGGGGCTGGCAAAGTTGCCGTGGGACCGGTATCTACGCCGCCCACAATCGCCCAGCCCACCAACGAACCACGGACAGCAAGGAGAAAGACACCAGAGTGAAGGAGTAGTGTTCATGCATGCACTGTGAGGGAGGAGGAGCAAGGAAGCAACTGGGTGTACGTTCATTTTGATAAAACCTTTGGCAAAGCCAGGGGGGCAAAAAAAGTTGCGAAGGAAGCGAGTTCGGTCATACCTGAGGGAATACAGATTTTGATAAAACACAAAGACCCGGCGGCATTGGCAGAATGAGACAATGAAATTTACGAGTCAAAAAGCCTATACACACTCGTAGTCTTTAACATGGCAGCTTCGCAAGAGTTCTGATCCTGTGTGTTTTTTCAGCAGTTGTGGGAGGCAAGCGCCGCAAGGAGAGAGTGCAGCGCAACGCTGCCAATAACCCTTTACATCGAGCGCCGGCTGAGCAACAGGAAGAAGAGGAGACAGATGATGAGCGACGCCATGGTTACCGCCGAGAGCGAGATGAGCTTTGTGATGAAGTGCAAGAGCTGAGAAGGAAGCTGGCGAAGGATTCCAAGGCGAACAGGTCCTGGCGGCAACGCACGGCGAGAAGAGAGGGACGAATTGAGGACCTAGAGCACGAAGTGAACGCGCTGCGCGAGACTTGTGAGTTACGGAAGACAGCAGCGATATCAGGAAATATTCGAGTTGTGTCAACCCTTACTGGTGGGCCAGTGTTGGGGAGCATGATGCCACGAGTTCAAACAAGGAGAGGTGGCAAGAGAGGGTACCGCGCGAGATGTGGGCGACGCAAGTCAAATTCGGAGGTTGAATTTAGTGCACAAGAGCAACAATCAGTGACAACGGATTGTCGTTAACGAGCAGGTCTTCGAAGACCTAAACGATTGCCAGTGGCACCGCGATGACGCTAGTGCTCTAAGGTGCGGCACCGTACGGATGAGCTGCAGGGAGCAGCTTCAATAAGTTTTGGATCCTTTGGAGAAGAGCCCTGGTCTGGGCTTGTGAGGTATATATGCTTAAGCTTGTACAAGTCCCCTGACAGGTCATGAGTGCCCTTGGTGGCACCTTCGGGGCCATTCTTTGGTGGCGTGCACCCTGACGGCCATTCTTTGGTGGCGTGTGCTCAGGCAGCAGTGTCAGGCGAGGGAACAGTAGTTTGGTTTTGTTTGCTATTGGCAGTGTGAGGCAAGGCAAATTTGGCATGGTGAAAGTTGATGTTGGTTGGTTCTCGTTGTGTACGAATGTTCAAAATGATTCATGCATGCAAAAATGACTTTTGTGCAATTGTATGGAGAGGTCCTGAAAACTACCTGAACGGTGTTGGGCTGTTGTATATATATGCAGCTTTGCTCTGTTATTCCTCGTTTTTGCCAGGGAATCTGTATTTGTCAGGGGAGTAGTGTTACTTTGTTACGGGAGAGCACTATTTTCTAAAGGTAGAGTCCAAGTGAGGTCAGAGAGAGCGCTGCTCTGTGAAGGGAGAGCGCTGCTCTGTGAAGGGAGAGCGCTGCCCTGTGAAGGGGGAGCGGGAGAGGCTCTGTTAGGTCTCATCCAGGCGCCCCATTCCGTGTTGCAGAGTTGTAGTGCTGGGATAGTGAAAGGACCGTAATAAGTCAGGGCCATGTGCCTCTTGTTTGGCACTTGGCCCTGACAAGAGAGGGCTGGCGCGAGCGACCATCAGCGCAGCCAACAGTAACGATCAGAGTGAGAGAAAACAGAACACTGAGATAGAGGTTCTTGTAGGAAAATCAAAATTTCTAAGATTCTTCTGCGGGAGTTATTTATTATTGAATTTATAGGATTTGGTCAGAGCACTTAGAAAGTAAATACTCTCTTGTACTCTAGGTGTATATTTCCGTGCGAGGGTGGCAAAGTCCCCCAGGGGCCGCGATCAACGCCACCAACAATTGCTCAGCCTACCAGAGAACCACAGACAACAAGGAGAAAGACACCAGAGTGAAGAAGTTGTGTTCATGCATGCCATTTTAGGGAGGAGGAGCAAGGAAAAAATTGGGTGTACTTTGATTTTGATAAAACCTTTGGCAGAGCAAACAACGTCATGGAGGAGGCGAGTTCGGTCATACGTGAGGTAATGCAGATTGAGATAAGACACAAAGACCCAGCGGCATTGGCAGGATGAGAGAATGAAAATTATGAGCCCAAAAGGCTATGAAAGCTCCTAGTCTCTAACATAACGAACGCATGATTTGCAATGTTGTGAAATGGACATGAGAGGTACAAATGCAAAGTTGATTCCAATATCCAAGATTATTCGAACCAGATCCACATTCATTGAAGTCACCTTCGAGCACAATAGAGGAGTTGTAAGCATGCAAGACGGATTTTCCACCCCAGAACGCCAAAGCGACCAGAAGTCACCTTGCTGAAGGAACTCAAGCAATGACACTTTTGTACTGGTACAGTGGATTCCTGTATGACCCTGATTCCAAGAGCAGACATTCCCACTATTCAAATCCTAGATATCGATCTAAATCTCGACTTACAATCAACTATTGTACCGCGCACGCATCTCATGCCTTATGCACGTGCTCCCTCCAGCTTCAACAACCAAAATCTGGATAGGTCAGAACTTAGGTCAATTGTTGATAGGTTAAAATTAAGCCTGATCTTTACTGTTCCATTGCACCAGGCGCACCGGAGCAGCACCGGCAAAGACGTACAAAGCCAAGGGAAAAAAAAAAGAACCGGACAGCCACACAAAAGCAGGACAAAATCCGCCCAGCAAACAAGGCAGGCAACCAGAACGGCCACACAAAACGTGAGGCGCACCAAAACTCGCCCAGGGGCCCGCCTGGCCGGTCCGGCCAGCAAAAACACGCACAGGCACACACGCACGGGGCCCGGGCGTGGCGCTTTCTGCCCTGGCAGTCAAGATGTTGGCGTCAACACGAAACAGCCCTGGTGCACCGACTGAGGATGCCGCCATACAGCTTACAGTACACCAAACCGGATGCGTGAGTGACCAGGTCCACAAGCAACACCACCGTGTCGCATGCAGCCCAAGACCAACGCCGCAGGGATCCCCCAGGCACCACCCCACAACGGGGCCCCGAAAGGGAACAACCCGCAGTGCGCTCTGGTCCGCAAGGGCCAGCAGGCACCAAGAGCGGGGTTCTTGGCCGGGCCTGACGTGCCCTGCGCAGACACTAACATGAAGTTTGGAGCAGCCACACACCACGTGCGTGGTGATTAACCCGGCAGTGATGCCACCACGGCAACAGGATGGCCTACCGGCGCACCGACAGCGACCGGACCGTACGAGGCGTGGAGCAACAACTCGGGGGCACCCATGCACGCCATGACCACGGCACAGGACCAGGTGCCAGGCAACAACGGCCGTCAGATGCCGCAAAGGGGGAGAGGCTGCACAATCCCAAAGAGCACGGCACGGCATGGCAATAACCGCACAAGCACACCCACACCAGCCAGCCCACCAGCACGGCTAGCAGGCCCAAGCCAGGAAAGGCGGAAAACAGCAGCCACAGGGCTGTCTGCCTGAGAAGGCAAGGGACCACCCACCTTGCAACAGCCAGAAGCAGGGCAAAGCGGGGATTGAAACGGAATTGCCGGCCCCACAGGAACCTCTGCCGGATTGGCGAGGGACGTCAACCCCCATCAAAGCCAGGAGCAAGCCCCTGCCAGGATTGGTGGGGAAGCGCACCCACAGGGCCCTCCACCGAGACTGGCGAGGGACCACGCCACCAAAGCCAGCACCAGGCCCGAGCCGAGAAAGGCGGGGAACCGCACCCACAGGGCCCTCCGCCAGGATTGGCGAAGGACCACCCACCTCACCAAAGCCAGCAGCTGGCCCAGGCCAGGAATAGCGGGGAACCGCACCCACAGTGCACTTCGCCAGCGTAGGCGAGGGGCCAACCAGCCCACAAGAGCCAGAAGCAGGCCCCTGCCAGGAGAGGCGGAGAAGAGCACCCACAGGGCCCCCCACCAAAATTGTCGAGGGACCACCCACCCCACCAAAGCCAGCAACAGGCGCCAGCCAGGAGTTTGAGTGGCGACCACGCATCAGGGTGGCGGCGTAGTGGGTAAGCGCCTGCAACCACGGCTGCAAAGTGGGTGGCCAAATGGGGCAGCCGCAGAGGGACAGGGCTCCGAGCCCTGTGAACACGGGGGACTCCGCCACCAGGCAGGATGTGAGTCATGAAGCACCCCCCACTAGGTCCCGGTGGGGAGGATATCACCTGGCCCGACCAGGTGGCCCCCCGGGGCCGGAGAACGCCTAGTACCCAAAAATTCAAAATCCTGTGCTCCCCCCTTCCCCCGCATTCCCCGCGGTGTGTGTGGCTGGTCAACCCATCTGGTTGTCCCTTATCCTCGCCCGCCAGTACGTCATTCCATGCGGTCTGTGCGTTTCGCAGGCTCGGTCCGGTCGCCCCTCAGGTCCGCCCCGCGTGCCCTTTGCGTGTGTGTGTGTTCGCGCTCCCGTGGCGTCCGCGCTCTCCCCCCCTCCCCAGGTCGGTGTGGTGCGCGCACAGTGGTTCCGGTGCAGGGCGCCGGTAGGGCCATTCCATGCAGTTCGTGCCCCTCCGCGTTATCTGCCGCACACCCGTGCGCCGTCTAGCTGGCTCGGATGAGGGGGGGGCGGCCCGGTCCCTTTCTCCCCGCACCTGGCTCTGGGTCGTGTGTCCCTTTGTGGGCGGGCTTGTGCGTCCTGGGCGGTCCGGTGCCGGGAAGGCGGGGGGATGGTCTGTGTGCCGCCCTCCCTCCGTTCCGTGGTTGGGGGGCCCCAGGGGGCGGGGGCAGGAGGTTGCTCTGCCTCGGTCGGTCCGTCTGCCCCTCTTGGGACGGCACCAAAGCGGGCTTCATCGGCGTCGCTCTGTCCATGGAGGATGTGGTCTCCATACTGCTCCGGTTCATGTCCGCGCGCTTCCGCCCGAATGCGGTCCGCGGGGTGCCCTTGCGCGCCCGCGCAGGACTGTAGGCCTGTCGAGGTCACTGTGGGAGCGGGCGGGTGACGCTTTGGGGGCATGCGGCGTGTGGGCCCGGTGCTGCTCGTCCCCGGGTGTCGCCTCTCAGGGGGGGGGGGGGGGGGGGGGGGGGCTCCTCTGGCCCGGTGGGGGGGAATACGGGGCTGACGTCCCCTTGACGGGCCTCCTGCCTTCTGCTGGCTGGGGGGGGAGAGGGGGGAGAGGGGGGGGGGTCGCGCTGGAGCTCCCCGTCGCCTCCCCTAGTTCCTTTTCCATGGCAGCTGCGGGGGTCGGCTTGAAGGTCCCAGCCCAGACCCCCCTGCTGGCAGTGTGGCCTGGCGCGCGCCCCCCTGCAATTGCCCAGGAAGAGCTGTTTGGCATCCCTGGGCGCCAAGCGCAGCCCGGGGGTTAGCTGCTGGCGGGTCAGTCCCTGCCCTCACGCCTGTGCATGTGCCGTGCCGTTGGCCGGGGGGGGGGTAGGGGGCTTCTGGGGTTCGGTGCCCAGCGGGGGGGCACCCTGGGCCGATGGCCCGCACTCCCCTCTCGCCCCCCTTCCAGCCACTGGGCGCAGAGCTGTCATTTGGGCCTCCTCCCACAGTCCCCCTGCTCCCCGCGTCGCCGCTGCCACGTCGTGCGGCACCGTCGGGGGGGGGGGGGGGTCTGGCAGGCGCTGAGGGCGGCGGCCCGGGTCAGCGGTAAGTGGTCAGATGTCAGCGGGTCGGTGGGACCCCCTTGCCGCGCGCGTCCGCGTGCTCTTTGCCGCCGGTGCACAGACACCGCTTGCGCGTCCGTCGCCTCCGCTGTCTCCTCGACCGGGGATGGCGCCTGTCCACCTGATGCGCGGACGGCGGGGGGAGCTGGGGAGCGCTCAGGCTCGGAGGGCCTGGGCCTGCCGGGGGGGTGCCCTGTGCGGCCGGTCCGCTCCCCCCCCCCCGTGTGGCCCGGGGTCCGGGGGCCGACTTGCTCGGCGTCGGGCCATTGCCGTCAGGTGGGCTGTTACCTGCGCCTCCCCTTGCTCTGGGGGCTGGGGCTGCGGCGGCGGTGTGTTCCTCGGGCGGTAGCGCCAATGGCTGAGGGTGGTGCGCAGGGCCCGGGGGGGCCAGTTATTGGCCTCCACGTCCCTGACGCGGAACACCGCTCCCCCTTCCAGGAAAGCCGGCCATGTCCTCCCCGGTCGGGCATTCCTGCCCAAATCACAGCCCGGAGGACCCTTTCGTGGTCCTCCCGGGCCGCCCCACCCCCCCTGGGGGTACTTCCTGCTTTCCCCCGTCCCTGCGGAGGAGCACGGCATCGAAAGGCCGGTTCCTCAGTCCCCTGGTGGTCCCCGAGGTGGCCCAGCTCAGCCACCTATACACCTTCATCACCAGGGGGATGGCCTCTCCCCCTGGAAGATCGGGGATCGCGTCCCAGTCCCGGGCCCAGTTGCCCCTGGCCCCCCCTACCCCCTGTGCCGGCCCCGCCTGCGGCTCCTGCGCCTGTTGCCGCTGGGGCGGCGGCTATAGGCGCCGGTTCCGCCCGCGACTCCCGCGCCGCGGGTGCGGGGCCGTGCGGGGCGTCACAATGTGGGCGGGGGTCCCGGCTGGTGGGGAGGCCGGGGGGGGGGGGGGTTGCAGGGGATCAGGTCCCCCATGTGGGGGTCAATGTTGTAGATGGGCTGGTGGTGGTGGTGGGCGTGTTGCGCCGGCATCTGCTGGATACCGGCGGGGATGCACCGCACCGCCCCGACGTCCGGCTGCGGGGGCGCCCCCTTCCCTTGTCCTGCGCCCTGCCCTACCCCCCCCGTCCCTGTGCCCCGTCCTGCCTGCCCTCTGGGGCCCGTGTCATGATTTCCCTGCTTGCTCCAGGGCCTCCTCCCTACCCCGAGTCCCTGGTGCTGGAGCGCTCTCTCCTGTGCCCTCTGGCCCGTGTCCCTAGTTGCCTACCTCTGGCACCCGTGCCCTTGCCGTTTCCGCTGGCGCCCGCGTCCTTCCCGTGCCCTTGCCTGTGTCCCTTGCCGTGCCCCGTGTCCCTCCGTCCGCTGCCCGCGCCCTGGCGAGCCCTGTGTGCCTGTCCTCCCCCGCTGCTGCTGGCCCTGGCCCCCTGCCCGCGCCCTTGCCCTCTCTCGTCGCTGCGCGCGCTCTGGCCCGCACCTTGCGTCCGTTCCCTGGCGCTGCCGCTCGCGCCTGCGTCCTTCCCGTGCCCTTGCCCGTGTCTTTTGCTGTGCCCTGAGTCCCTGCGTCTGCGGCCCGCACCTAGCCCACCCCGTGTGCCTGTCCTGCCCCGCTGCTGCTGGCCCTGGTGCCCAGCCTGTGCCCCAGCCCCCTCTCATCGCTGCGTGGGCTCTGGCCGCGCCCTTGCCTCCGACCCCTGGCGCTCCCTGTGTCGCCTTCCGCCCATCGCTCAGCGCCCCCGTGGCTGGCAGCCCGATCCGCCCGATCGCCGTCTCCTCCCTGCTGGACCACGTGCTGGGCGTATCGCTGCTGCTGAAGATGCGGCAGCGTGATGGCCGGTGGCCTACGCTTGGGCGCTGCGGGGCGGACGGGCCGCGGCCTCACCTCAGGGAAGGCGTCCTTTGGCGGGTAGGCCTTTGGGGACTTGTGTGGGTGTGGATGGGCTTGGTGTGGGTGCGGTACTTGGCGGCCTCTCTGCGTTCCGCTGCAGCTGCGGCGGTCCCTGGCGAAGCGCTCGGGGCCCGCGTGGGGCCCGTCGCCCGCGCCGGCGGCTTGCTGGGGGCCGCGGCGCGGCCGGCCGGGGCGGCAGCTGCAGCCCCTTGCGCATCCGGGTCCCCCCCTGGGGGCGGGGCGACAGAGGCCGCGGCCTGAGTTGCGGGGGCAGCCTCCCCGGCCGGCACGGGCTGCTGGGCCGGCGGCTCAGGGTCAATGGGGGCTTTCTGGGCTTACGTGGTCGGCGGTCCGACCGGCACCGCGGCCTCCGCCGCTCCCCGCGCTCCGCGGGGGTTTACCCCGCGTACCGCGGGGAGACGCGGGAGCGGGAGCGGGACCGGCGGGGGTGGTGGTCGTCCCGCTGGGGGGATTCATCGGAGTCCAACATCGCTGTTATCCTGGTAGGCATGCGTGGCTGCAGGCACGTCCGTCCCTGTAACTCCTAGTGCATCTGTGGCGTGCCGTGGGCAGTGCCGTGTGGCGCTGTGAGCGGGGGAAGCGGGGGGGGGCTGGCCGTGGTGATGGTTCCGGGTGCTCAGGGGTCGGTGGCCATCCACCTGCACTGGGGCTGGAGGCGGGCGAGCCACTTGGCCCACTCGCCGCGCCACAGCTCCCAGTCTGGGGTGGGGCTCAGGGACCTGGGCCCCCAGGGGTCGTTCGGTGGTGCCAGGGGGAGTTGCTCAAGGTGGACCCCCGTAATTGCCGTGACCTTCTGGGTACGCAGGAAGGCATGCATCCCGTCCCGCGCCTCGGGCGCCGGGAGGGGGGGGCGGGGCACGGGCGCTGCCCCGTAGAGGTGGGTGGGGGTGCCCCCCAGGACCCGCTCAGGGTCCCCGCGGGTCGCGACGACAAAGAGGAGTAGGGGGGTGCCCGGGCGTCCTTACCAGAGGACCTGCCCTCTGTAGTGGGCACCCCTGGTCCTGGAGAGGGGGGGGGGCAGGCGCGGGTCAACCCGGCTGCGAGGCACGTGAGTGGCCGGCGGAAGGGCGGGGAACCAGGTGGGCTCTCTTGGGAAAGCCTTGCACACGACGGCGTATGGGGGGGTTGGCCAGGTACCGTCGTACACCGGGGTGGGCGGGCGGGAATGGGTGGCCGTCTTCCCCGCGCCTTCCACGAATATTATGACTTCGCCCACTTCTAGGTCCTTGTCGGGCGGATGTAGGAGGTGGAGCGCCGCGTCCAGTTCCAACACTCCTCCCGGGTACCTGGCGCGCGCCTTGTTCAGGTACGGGGCCGCAGCCATTGGGTGGCACGTCCTCAGGGCGTGCAGCAGGGCGAGGGCGCTGCTGTTGAGGGAGGTGGCCGACCCTTCGCCCTTCAGCCGCAGTGTGCCCCTCATTGACAGGGGCCGGCCGAACCGGTTGGACTTGAGCCACTCCATCCAGTACCCGTAGAGGGCTGCTTCGGGGCCTATGAGCCCTGGCTGGACGGCGTTCACGACCTGGTGCATCGCTGGGAGCACTGCAGGGGCTCGCGCTCCGTTCAGGGCGCGGACGGCCGGGAGGGCGGACTCGCCGAGGAAGGTTCTTGCGCTGCTCGCCGGGCCCCCCAAGGCGGCAGCGTGCGCCGCGTCCGCCTCCGCCACCGCGCCTGCTACCAGGCCCCGGACAGTCGCTTCCTGCGCCTGGCGGTGGGCCCTGGCAAGCTCTGGTCCGTTGGCCCTTCAGCGGAGCTTTATGCTGCGAACTCTGCAAGGCGTGAGGTCAGGCGGGGGTCAGGGGGCAAACACGTGCGACAGGTGCGCGACGGACGTCGGATCCCTCAGGTGCACGTGGATCCATAGGAGGGCGGCACCCGCGGGGCCCGCTTGGCCGTGCGAGGGGGTCTGCGCGCCCTCGATGCATCGTTGCATTGTCTCCTCCTCCGTGCGCCTGCCCGGGCCCTGTTGGCGGCCTCGGGCCAGGGGCACGCGGCCACCTGGGAGAACTGCGCGCACCTGGTGGTGCCCGTCGGCATGGCGGGGGACACCGTGTTGCACTCTGCGCAAAGGTGGCAGGTGTGTGGGTGGTGGGAGGCCGCCGATCAAGGGTGGAGGCAGCGAAGCCAGAGGTTGTCACACCTTTGGAGAAGGGGGTCCTGGAGTTCCAGCAGGCGGGAACGGACATGGCGCCGGTAGTCCCTACCGAGCGTTTTTGGTCAGACCGATTGCCACGTGTCGTCAGGGAGGGTCCCGTGGTCGTGGAAAGCCGCTATGAGGTCATCCCACGCCAGGCGGGGGTGCCCCTGGGGGGGGGGTTGTCATATACGTGTGGCGCCCGGTGGGGTGGGCACAAGAGCGTCCCACAAGCACCCGTCCGCGGTGCCCTGGTGGGAGAGGGCCAGCAGGGTGCCGTTCGCGACCTCCTCCCACCCCACCTTCAGCCCGTCGCTGCCGTCCAGCAGGGGCCCGGGAAACTCGCTCTGCCAGGACAGGGCGTCATCGTTCAGAGGCCCCCTGGCTTTGAAATGTGCCACAGTGAGCCGGGTGCCCCTGTCCTCCAGACAGAGGCACCGGATGGTGGCCGCGTTGCACAGCCAGGTGTGTATCTGGGTGGCTTGAAGTATGTTGGTGGCGTGCAGCACAAGGCGGGGGGGAAGGGGTGCCCGGAAGAGCGAGGACACATCGCCACCCCACTCCGTGTGGGGCTCCTGGGCCGCCCGCAGCCATTTCTTGGCCGCCTCGTCACACGGGCGTTCAGGGCCCGCCCCGCAAAGCATCGTGGGCCGCGGCCGGGTGTGTGGCACCAAGCCCTCGAGTGGGACGGCGGCGTACCGTGGCGCAGGGGTCCCAGGCGCGCGCGTTGTTGCGCACCACTGGGTCCATTCACGCGCCCACTCCACGCCAACAATGTGGGCCTCCCATGGGATTTGGAGTTGCGTCCGATGATCCACGCCGGGAAGAGCGCGCTCCGCAGGTGCTTCGGAAGAACCCCCAGGCAGGTCCCGGTAAGGGGGGGGGTCCTCCTGCGGGGTACACTCCAGGGTGCCGTTCACGATGCAGAGGAGCCACGAAGTCCCTGCCAGGGCGAGGGGGGGGGAACTGCCCTCCGCCGCAGTGAGCCATCAGTGCACCAGGGCCACTGCGCTGTGGTGCCCGCGGAGGAGTTGCTCCAGCCGGTGGTTGCGGAGCTCCCACAGGAAGTCTCCCAGCCGGAGCATGTGTTGGAGGAACTCGTCTACGGAGGTCCCTCCCAGCAGGTCTTAGCAGGTAATCGCGCGGAGCTGCGCTGCTGCAGCTTCGGGCACCAACCCGGAACAGAAGACCTGTGTCCACTCGCCGCCGGCGGAACGCCACGAAGCCACCTATAGTGCTTGTCCCCGGGCGGGATGTGTCGGGCCGCCTCTTATACTGCCTGGCGGTAGTGGGGCCAGAGGAGACGCGAGTGGGCGTAGCCCACATGAATGTGCCCCGGGGTCTCTTCCTGGCCTCCGCAGAGGAGGCACGGCTGCGCGAGGATGGGGACGCTGGAGAGACCCTCCCCCCGGAGGTGGAGCCTGCGTTGCACTGGTGTGTGGCTGTCACTGGCCCACAGCGCCCGCCAGTTGGTGGCTGCCGCGGTGGGGTCCCGTGGCCGTGGCCTGGGCCACGCCAAGGGGCGCGTGTCCCGGATGCGTCAGCGCATTGACGCGCTGCGCTCGCTGTGCAACCGTGCCGAGCATCTGCATTGTGGGGGGCCACAGGTCCAGGTAGCCGTCATAACTGGCAACGATGAGCTGGGTGTGGCTGGGGGCCGGCCGCGTGTTCTGCGAGACGGTGTCCTGGGACGCTGCACAGTTTCCCTTGGGGAGCAGCGCGTCGCTGTGGTCGAGGCTGCCTGGGCAAACCAAAACGCGTGCTCAGTGTGGTGCCCGCGCACGTGCAGGCTGTCCCGAAGACACCGCAGGGGCATCTGGTTGACCGCTTTCGCCCCGACCGCGGGGACCCCAGTTGCCCGCTTGCGATCCGTGGGCTGCAGGAGGTGGAGGATGACCTCGGTGTCCACGGTATGGACCCACGGTCTGCGGGTGCCGTACTGCAGGGGGGGGGAGGTGGCTACCCCCTCCCCGTGGGGCACCTTGCCTGAGATGGCCACTGCCCACATGCGGGTGAGGTTGTCAGCGACAGCGACACTAGTGACGTGCCTGCAGGGAACGCCCCCTGATGTGTCGGAGGACGTGTGGCCCCAGGTCTCCGGGATCCGGTAGTAGCAAGTGGCGCGTTGAGGGTGGCGGAGTGCCACTTGAAGTCGGGGTGGCTGGGAGTCAACTGGTCCACTCTCAGTGCCCGGGTGTCGTCAGGGCGGTTTGCCGTGGGGTCGTGGAGTCGGACCTCAGCTCCGGCAACTGTGCTTGCCCAGGATCGGAGCGCCGTTATGTGTCCCCTGAGCCACACCGGGCCTCCGCGTTGGTGCACCAGTAGGTGTCCTGCTTCTTCCAGCTGGTCCTCCAGTGTGTGCACCGCCATGTGCGGGTTTTGTGGCACCGCTGTAGCCACTAGCTGGTTGGTGCTGCGGGTCAGCACAGGGGGCCTAGGCTGGCCCCCTCAAACCTGCACTATAACGCACTCGGTCCGGAGCTGCGCCTGCTCCGTTGCCTGGGCACACTGGCCGTCCTTGGTCATCAGCCACACCGGTGTCGGTGCGTGGGGCCGTGAGCGTAGGGACTCGTGCCACGCCACGTCCGCATTGGGTGCCTGGTGCTCGCCGTCCGTCAGTCCGTCCGTCGCGGAGGATGTACAGGAGGGCTGTCGCTGGGTGGTATGCCGCCCCCTGCAGGGGGGGGGATAGGCTGTCCTGACAGCGGTAGCCCCTGACGTGAAGGTGCAGGCTGCACAGGGTCACCTATGGGGATGGTGTGGGCGTCCTCTCCAGCTCTCATGGGGTGGATGAGCCTCAGGAGGGGGTCCCGCGTGCCGGTGGTGTGAAATAGGTGGACCAGGGTGTTGCGCCATCTGGGGTGGTCGGTGGGCCCCTGTTCGCGACGGCAGTACTGGAGGTGCTCGTCAGCGCACTGGTTTGGGCACTCCCGCACCGCCGCTGGCCATGGGTCGTCGTTGTCGGGGAAGGGGTGGTGCGGCCCGTGGTGTCCGTGCCAGGGCGTTGTGTGTGGCACCGTCAGCCAGCATGTGTCGCGATGCCGCAGCTTGCAAGTTCACCCCTACCACTCAGCTGAGCGGAGGTATCTTCCTTCATGGAGGTAATACCGAAATGAAGTAGGCACTTCTTGCCTACGGCCTTGTAGGTTAAGCCTAGTGCTCCCCCGCCTCAAGACCCCTATACCCAACTGTTTCTACCACTCATTGTGGTTCTACTTGATGGCTGATTCTGAATTCAGTTGCTTGGTTATGCTGGCCAAGCCATATCATGTGTCTGGCCCAGCTCCTATGCCCCAGATTCCTAACCAACACGATTCTTTCCAAAAGGGTGCACACGAAGTGCTTGGTGCTCTTTTGGAGGCCTGAGTCATGCCAGTTTTCACTGAAAAATCATTTGTTTTATCCATTTGTGATTGAATCTGTGTATTTAAGCCTCCTTTATCTATCTGCAGCCCCTCTGTGATACACTGGATTTCAAAACTATTCATTGATTCAATCCATATTCTGCAGAGGCCGCCTACATACGGTCACATATGGTGTTTTGCCAAGGGCAAACTAACCTTAGCAACAAATATGAGCAATTCAAAATCTCATGATACCTCCCCCAAATCTACTTATGCGGCAACTGGAAGTTAAATGGGGCAAACGTGGCTTTTTTTGGCGCAATTCTGGCTCCCGCCACTGAATTATCTTGATGCACCACCATTTAGGGTCACATATGGTGGTTTGCTAATGCCAAACTAACCTTAGAGAGAACTTTGACCTATTTGAAATCTCACGAGACCTCCCCGAAATCCAGTTATGCCATTTTGTTCGTGAAAAAGTTCAAAAAAGGCCCGAAAGGGCGGTATTTTGCAAATATCTCCCTAAAGGCTGATTGGATGACCGTCGTTTCATTACAGGAGCAGGTTATGATTGCGATTGGCAGATTGCGCTATTTACGTCGGCTTGAATGCGCACAGAATTGGCACAAAACTAGCAAATTTAGTGAAAAAAAGGTTCGGACGGCGAGAAAATTGCGACTGCGGCGGTTTCTGCGATAGCGCGGCAACTGAATTTTTGGATCTGGCGACATTGTAAAATCACATGTTTGGAACGCAGAACCCAAAAGGTAAGTGGCGGTTTAGGCCCGGGGTTGACGGCTTTCTTCGCCGGAGGTTTAGGGTGACCAACAGCGTTGACGGAGGTGTCAGCAGGCTGGAGGTGTTAGGGTCCATCGTAGCATCCGCATTAACCGCATTCACCGTGGTTTTTTGTGAGAAGAGCGATGAGTGTGTGTCACCGTCGTTCTGTCTCCTTTATTGAGGCGTTCGAGAGCTTCCCTCCCCTATAAGCTTTTATGGGCAAGGGCGTAGATATCCTCAGGCCTCAAACGAGGCCTACGTTGCTCCGCTTTCATAGTGTAGCCGTGTGTGTGAGGTGTGTTGTTGAGTTGCAAGATCCACTCCTGTGGATACGGGTCTTTGCAATCAACTATCACCCCTGTCCCAGAATAGGAAACAATTTCAGGAACGATAGTGCAACGTTGAGCACTATTTTTCCTGAGTTCTTTTTCGAATGGGGCGTGACCTGGCGAAGGGTCAAGGCCACTAAAATCAACCACATAACTGTCCGGCCTATTCTTGGCCTCTTGCTTGACCACTTTCTCTTTGATACACGGGATCTCACTTAGGAGCTGCTCCCGGATCACGTGGGGGCGAGTCTCGTTGCTCAAAGGCAACAACCGTTGCCAACGAGCATAGAAATCTTCCAGGTCAATGAGGGTCACTTGCCCTATAACCACCCTGGGGGTGAGGGCTCGCCACCTGTCATCGGCCCTTGAGAGGTCATACTTGTGGAAACGTTGTTCCAAAAAGTCCCACAATTGTTTGAGGGTGGGGGCCGTTCCTGTGTGGTGGGTGGCCTCGGCAACTCGTGCTTTGATGATCCCAACTACCGATGGGGGCAAGGTACTCAAAATTATTTTTGCCTCGTTGGCTTTTTGGTATATGGGCTCACACCCCCCCAACCATTGTTGAACCTTCTCTACCCAGTCGTCGTAGCTCTCTAACTGCCCATCAAATTGCGGTCTAGGCATGTCACTCTCCTCCACCGCTTTAGTGTAACTATTTTGCACCATAGGCATTTGGTACAGGTGGTAAGCGGGGGGGGCCATGGTTGGAGGTGCACCTCCACTTGCACTTGGTGCAACCTTCACTGGAGAAACTGTACACGTGTCCGTGGGATGAGAGGGTGTGTGAAATTTTCCCGGGGGAAGTGAAAACATTTTTCGTGAGGGGATTGATGTTTTCCAACGATAAGGTGTTCTCCCCCGCTCTGGCCCACGGGGCCGTAGGGCCTGTTGGGTGTTGTTCACCCTTAGGTGCCGCCCTCCACTCGGGGATAGCAGGTTCCTTCTGCTTTTCGGCGGTTCCCCTCCATGAAGTAGGTTTTTGGTGATGGGGATGTTCCTGGTGTTCCTCCCCCCCCCTCGGCCACCCCGAATCTGGACAACCGTTCGGATGGTAGAGGCTATTGTGGGATGGGCCGACGGAGAAAGAAAGGACACACCCACCACCGGATGGACCCGATGACGCGCCTATGGGCGCCGTAGGCGCCGCCGGCTCACGATCAGGAGTGGGCGGAGGCGCTGATGGCGGGTCGGGACCACCGTATCGGGTTCTGCAGGCGTGGAGTACCAGTGGTCCCACGCATCGATCCTAGATGCAACGGCGGCGTAACGCGTAGCGAGCGTTTCCATTGCGTGAAAGCATTTAGCCGTGTTGCTGTTGGACATTTTAAGACGAACCGACACACTGGCCCCCACCGCCTTAGAATCTTTTTGGTAGCTCTGAACCACCGCATCAAATTTAGCCAACGTAGACAAGATTTGGGTCATCCGGTCCCAGTAGGACTGACTGATGCCAGCGGCAGAGGCTACTGCCTGAGAAAGCTCCTGCTGGGATCGCTTGAATTCTAGATTTTGAGTTTGCAGGTCCTGCACCTGAGCCATCAGAGATTGGATGCACGTTTCATTATGCACCACACACCAGGGACAGCCACAGGTGTGTTTGAGTTCAGTTTCCCCCCGTGTTTGAACGGGGCCCCCAGAAGGTCGAAACGAGGGACTCACCCCACCACGAGGAGGAGATGATCCACCACAGCCTCCTCAGCAGCCCCCCCTGCCACGGGGGGACCAGAGGGCCCCCCCGCAGGGCGGGACAGGGGTGTGGGGCGCGCAGCAACAGGCGCAGGCGCCCCCCCCCTAGAGGAATGCTCCCCCCCCAAACCCCCACACGGGATGGCTGAATCAGGTGCAGAATTCCGTGCACTCGCTCGATGTAAGCCGCCTGGCGGGGGCCGGGCGACGGCGGAGGGGAAACAGGACCAACAGTATTAGGCTGCGGCGGTGGCGGTGCAGATTCGTCCACCACAGTATAATGCGGTGACTCATGAACCACCATAGGTGATTGAATTCTCTGATGGGAAGCAAAAACAGGCTCCGAGCCCGTTGCAACATCTGCATGCCCCCCCCAATTGGGCAGTACCCGCGGTTGGGGTTCCAGCATAGGAGATATCGTTGTCGGGGGAGAGACCAAGTTTATTGGGAGGGTCGCTGAACCCTTCTCCACCGGATTCCCTCCCTCCCCGTCAGAAATTGTTAACCTTAGGCACCGCCGAAGAGATCTTTCGTGCCACTCCTAGGCACGGGGGATTCAGTACTGGCCCGGTCCTCCGTAGGTTCCGGAGTTTCCACGACAAGATACGGGTGGTTTTTGACGCCGCTCATAGGCACCGGGGAATCCTCCATAACAATGCACTGAGGGACCGGAGAGGCCCCCACCATGACGTAGTGGGGCGCCGCAGATTCTTCCACAAGCATGGGGCGATCCCTGGTCCCTGAGATAGGTTCGGGCGGCGTAGGCGACGAGGCAACAGAAATAGGGGAATGATGGAGTTCATGACGTTCCAGCACTCCATTCTCCCCCTCCTCGTTGTCGTTCCCCTGTCTCAATGCCAGGGGGAACCACTGGTCACACTCATCCTCCTCGATTTGTGTGGGGGGTTCCTCAATGATCGTAGGATTTATCCTGGATCCGCTTGGGGGATCGGGATTCTCTCCCAAGGAAGGAGATATTCTCCACCAGGGAGGGAGACGGCCGCGATCCACTGATTGGAGTGGGCGACGATTCCACCATTATGGGAATCTGCCTAGTCCCCGATAGGGCTTGCTGGATCAGGGCCACGGCCTCACGAGCCGGACCAAGATGGCCATGGGGATCAGGTGTGAGCGAGTTGATTCGACGGTTTTCAGCGTTGAGTTGGTCAACGGTAGGGCTGATGGGCCCTGCCGCAAACAGGTGTTTTCTGACCTGAGTCTCTGGCAACCCCCCTAGCGTCGGAGGAGTGCCAGAGTCCACAACGATGGGGCCCGTTGGCGAAGCCATCGTACCCCACTCGGCAGTGCCTGAGGGTGCAGCGTGCGTATGCTCGATCACCCCAGTAGATGAGTCGATTATTGCCCCCTTCCAGGCGCTAAAAACGGTTCCCGAGCCTGTAAGAGGTAATTGTGGTCCTCTTGTCTCTCTCTGAGGGTGGCGGTCTATTTCCTCCCCAACCATCCCAGGTACACCAGCTGGATCTCGAGGATGGGGGGCCCTGATGGGAACATTCAGGGATTTCAGAGACTTGCGATTTGTAGTCTCTCCGGGCTTGGCCCGTTTTTGGGGCCCCTGCCTGGTCCATGGGGTCAGGGCCGAGGAGGTCCTGATAGCGGGGACCTGCACATCCTCAGCTATTCCTCACGAGGAAGAGATTTTAACTTGAAATTGGTCCACGATGTTGCAGACCGATCCCTTTCTGCGATGCCAAACGCCCAACAGAGACGAAGAATTGTCCCCTCTGCTACCATGAAATCAGACCGAGTTGTCAGGAGCAGAGGTCGCAGTGGCATGGGCAGCAACATTGTTTGGCACAGAAGGCATAAGAATAGTGTTGACTGAATAGTATCCTGCAAACAGATATAAAATACACATAGCCAATGAAATCTCTGCTTTGCACATATGAGAAATCCACCCTATCATTCACTAATTGAAAAAAGTATCAAACATGCAAGATTGCCTTATCTATTTCACATCCTATGTTCCTAACAAGGAAATGGATTAGGATTTTCAGTATCCCATATATATCCCATATATTGGGCCATACAATGATCCCTTAAGAGTACTATGCTAGGGTAGGGTTGTGACCTGCTTCAGTCCCCTTGACTGAGGCTGAGAAGAAGGAACTAACGGCTTTGTCACCAGTCGCTGGCGGACTAACCCTCTCTTCAGATCCAACCTCAGGGGGTGGGAAGAGCGGCAAGCCTATTGCTCAGGCGAACATCCACCTAGATTTTGGCAGAATTCGACCCGAAATTTGTGCTCGAATGGGAAGAACAATTTGCAGAATTTCTTCTGCTTACAGGTCAATCCGATGCTGATGTGGCAACCAAACGCTCGTTTCTGAAGCATTCATGCAAAAAGAAACTTTTGCAGAAACAGGTTAATCTAAAATGTCAAACTCTGTTCAACTTGGGCTTAGGTTCTGAAAAGACTGGAGAAAACGTTCCCCGTCTACAAGACAGATCTCAGTGTGCGCACACATATCGAGGAGGTTCTTAGGCTGCCTCAATTTCATTCGGCTGCGCAAAACTCTGAATATGTGTGCGACCTGGAGTATCTGTTCTCAAGGATGAACGTGGGTTCCTATGGACGGACTGAACCCCACATGTGGCTTGTGGGTACAATCCACTTATGTACGTCGGAAGATTGCAGGTCTACCTCCGAGAAGAAGCGACGTACCCATACGTACGATGACCTGGGGGACCTGCTCATTGAACTGGCCCTTGAGAAGGAGAACGACTCCCATATGGGAAAACTCCTCAGGAAGCACCTGGGTAAAGGTGCCAGGCCCACTCTTGATCATGGTGAGCCGAGAGGGTTCAAAGCCCCACCAACTCCAACAAGGGTGGATGTAAAGGGAGGGGTAATCTACGTGCCATGAATGAGGTGAAACCCGAGGCAGGTGTACTCCCACTCTTGTACTGTAAACCTGTCAATGACAAGGGGGGGCCTTGTCATGGCCCTGACTGTGATCATTGCATTAGTTGCATGCTGCAACGGAAAAGACAGCAGCACAGTAAGGATTGAAAAACAGTGAACCATCACGATCACTACAGGTGTACCATCACCTGTGGGCTTTTTGGCAAATGTTGTCACTACGAGGACGAATGCCAAATGAAAAAGCGCCAGAGTGACAAACTCAAACGCCACGAGGCTGAGTGCCAGAAATCCCAAACACCCTCTACAACCAAAAGTAATGGTGACAAGGGTGGTAGAGGGGGAGAAACAGGGGGTGACAAGGATGGAACCACCAAGCATAACCACAGAGGCGCTTGTCAGCGCCCGTTACTTCTCCTTATCCCGCCACTGCTGACCCGAAGAAGTGTCCGCAGGGAAATAAAGCCTCCCCAGAAGAGTCCAACTACAAGAAGAGGCGATTGGCCTCAATGGCCAAATCGCTCATGGCTGTGGGGGTGGACGTGAAATTACCTGATGGGGAGTAGGGGAGCGGCACTGGTGAGGAGGACTTGGCTTTCGGGATCCTCGTGAAAATCGAGGATGTGGATTCTCGGGCAGTCGTCGACACCGTCGCAACACTCTCCATAGTGGCCCAATACCACAAGGCTGCATTCTTTCGTTTGCAGCCCAATGGTTGGTGAGTCCTCTTGCCCCAGCGTCTCTCCGAGCCATTATCCTGCAGAGTGTAGTACCAAGAATGCGCCCACATGCTGGCCTAGGTACCCATGGAGACAGATCAGTCTGGGTCGCCCACCTTCATACAACAACAGCAACTGCGTATCACCTGAACACGCCAGCCTGCGTGAACCAATTCCCTGCCTTCTAAACTCACAGTACAGGCCCTTTACTCGCACTCCCCTCTGTTGTCTAACCTCCCAGAGGCAGTGAGCACTCTTGTGCTAACAGCTGGGTCTACTCAGTGTGTGCTAGGACTCCGGTTAAAATGAATGTTCTAACTTCCACTGTAAATCGGGTTCGGCGCTTGGAACAGCTAAACATCTGCTCCTTTCTAGAGTCCTGCTCTTGCCCTGGTTGTGCCCTGCATTCCCATGCCTGTGGTTGCGGGCCTGGGCCAGATGGCCGCTTATCACGTTTGCAGCCACCCAGCAGGTGACTGTTTTGTTGACCGCCTGTTGCATCGGATATGCCCTAATATGATGACCTTCGGGAGTAACGAAGAGCGGTGGCTTCCTAGACCAGGGGGGAATGGCGAGCATCGTTGTTGCGACAAGGCATGTCTACCCCCCTTGGGCACGAGCGCGACCACAGTTAGGACTCCTAACTGGTCCAGACCCATGAGGTTCTACCCGTCTTGGCGGTGCTGCCATACCCCTGAGTGTGCTACATATGTCTATATATATGTGCCCCACTTCACTCCCAAGCAGGGTTGCCATCATCAGCTTTCGCTGATGTTGGACCCAAGGTCCTAGTCAGCTACTGATACCACTTCTATGGCGCCATTTTCTGTGCTGGCGCCTAACCTTTGGGGAAACGGCAAAGGTCCTACCTACTAGAGGGGAGGGCTGGCCAGGTGTACTGAGGGCATTCAAAACGCCCATTTTCCAACAGGCCAAAAGCTAACACACTTTCCTGCCTGCCAGGAAAAGCACGTGAATCAGGTGACACCACTACGCTAGACACACTAATGCCAGCACCAGCCTTCGAAGGTAGGGTGAGCACAACCGCACTCAACCACTGGGGTTTCCCTAATACGACCGTATTCCTGTAATACGCGTATCCTGCCGTATCCTGCCGTATCCTGCCGTATCCTGTTGTATCCTGCCGTATCCTGCCGTATCCTGCCGTATCCTGCCGTATCCTGCCGTATCCTGCCATATCTTGCCGTATCCTGCCGTATCTGCCGGATACTGCCGTATCCTGCTTTCCCTGCCGTATCCTGCCGTATGCCAGTAACCGAAACCCTAACCCTAACCCTAACCCTGACCCTAACTGTAATCCTAACCTGGAGTTTCAGTTATTGGTAAAGGTCTCATAAACAGGCGGTGCCTTGCAGGTGTGCGGACGTTATGTGATCCGAAATTGTATGAACCAATGCAAATTGACCTTTCTTCATGCCATATGATGTGATGCCTTATAAGTTGATAGGATGTGGTGTTCGCAACGTGATGTGATGTGATGTGATGCAATGTGACATGACGTGATTCCATGTGATGTAGTGTGATCTCGTGTGGTGTGGTTTGGTGTGGCGTGATGCGATGTGATGTGATGTGACGTGATGAGAGGCGATGTGATCTGTCATGACGTGGGGTGACGTGACGTGACGTGACGTGACGTGACGTGACGTGACGTGATGTGATGTGATGTGGTGTGATGTGATGGGATGTCATGTATTGCCATGCGATTTCATGTGATGTGATTTGGTGCAGTGATATTTGATTTGACTTGATGTGATGTGGTGTGATATGGTGTGATGTGATGTCATGTGTTTCAATGTGATGTGAAGTGTGTGACCATATTTGATTTGCCGTGATGTGGTGTGATGTGATGTGATGTGACTTGGTTTCTTTTCGAAAACGTCTTCAAACCCACTGCAGCTTTTATCCTAACAAACAAAAATGCATTACCAATTATTTTTTTTCCGAAACCGTTTTCCAACCCACTGCAGCCTTTATCCTAACAAAGAAAAATCTATTTCCAATTGTTTTCTATCCGGAAACACTTTCAAAACCACTGCAGCTTTTATCCTAACAAACAAAAATGCATTTCCAATTTTTTTTTTCCGAAACCGTTTTCAAACCCACTGCAGCTTTTATCGTAACAAACAAAAGTCCATTTCCAATTGTTTTCTATCCAGAAACGTTTTCAAACCCACTGCAGCTTGTATCCTAACAAACATAAATGCTTTTTCAAAATATGGTGTTCTTTTTTTGGAAACTGTTCAACCGTCCGGTTTTTGAACCTCTGCATGCTTTTTTGTTGTTCCCTGCTATGCTGAGAGGTAAAAAAATGACTTGACACATAACCCCAACTGCCAACTACTCTCCTCCGCCATTGACAGGCGCACTCACAAAGCTGGGAAGGCACAGCGACATTACACTGAGCAGAGAGACGAATGGCCATTCGATGCGTGTGTCTGAAGAAGCTGCACTGTGGTGTATTCCACTGTGCGATAATATAAATAATCAACAATGAAAGAAGTTATAGACATACAAAAATATATAGTTATACTGCTGCACTATGGTGCATGCCACTGTGCAAACAAAAAAACAGATAAACAAAAAAATAATTAAATATATTACCAAAATAGTGTACTTAGCTGACCTTAGTGGTCGCTGGCTGCATGCCAGGTGCGGATGCGGCTCCAGGGAAATCTTGTTCCATCGCCGAATTCAGCAGTACCGCCACCGGCCAGGCCCTTTTACCAGCCGTCGTTGAACATGACGTGCAGCAACGTTCCAGCTGCTGCACGTGGCTGCTCAGACCGCTGCACACGACGCTGCACTGTTGTGCACTTCCATTCCCGCTGTCGCAACCGCTCAGAGTCCAACGAAGCCACCATTCTGGAAATCACTGCTGGCGCCGGTATCTGGGAGCATGTTGAATCAGGACACGCTGCTGCTGCATCAGGAGGATCTGCTGCTAGTTCACCAGGAGGATCCCGTGGCAACAGGTGCATGAAGGCTCGCAATCTGGCCTGTCGCATGGCATCCGGATTCGTCAGTGGTCTTGTTGTGGATCCCAGAGAGAATATTGCAGCTCCTGCTGCTGCCAGTATCGCGCCTGCAGTACGAGCCCCTTCCGACAGCAGAAATTCTTCCACAGCATCCTGAACAGCGCGGTTCCTGGGGGTGTTGGCAGCAACGAAAACAGTACGATCCAGTGGGCACCGGCTGATCCTCCCTGCACAGTCTGTGCAGATCGTGTGTCCACAAGGCAGAACTGCAGTGTTCAACAGAAAGCAATAGCACACAATGCAGTGATAGTTCTTCTTCGGGGCTTCCACAATGTACCGGCCGCTATCCGCCGAGGGCCTGCGCTCTGCTGGCGGCGGTTGCTGTAAGTCATCAAGCAAGTTTGCGGTCTGCGCTTCTGCAAAATCAGCATCTTCAGATGGCGTGTCACCCGGGCGTCTGGGCAAGGAATTGCGCCGCGGAGCTGAACCCAACAGCCTCTCTAGGGAGGCCTCAACGGTCTCCTCTTCCGCATGATCTGGTGGCAGGTCCTGTGTCCGCGGTGCTCGTGCCGAGAACGTCTGCGGCTGAGTCAATGGCTGCGGCTCAGTCAACGTCTCCGGCTGAGCAAGTGGGTTCTCATCAATCACAGAACTGGTGTCACTGTCCTGATTTTCATCCTCCTCATTCTGCGCGACGTGCCTCCAGCGAGGTTCATCCAAATGACCCTGCCAGTCCCCAATCCAAGGTGCGAGCTCCGTTCTATCAGTGGCACGTCGTGTGTGCCTGTGTCGAACTCCAGACTTTTCGTATTTGCATGGCGTACAAGTTGCAAACCGCTGTGCATAGGCAATTTGGAAGCTCAGGCAGTGCGGTGTGCACATTCCCTTGCTGCAGTTCTTTGGCACTGGCGCGTAGCATGTGCCACCCGGTGCCTTGCAGCGCCGCTGAGGTGCAGGACAACTGGTGGGGCGCCATGTCCCTGTGCTTGGCTGCCGGCCCACTGCATTCGGACCCATGAGGTAGCTGGCCAGTGTGTGCTTCCGCCTCTCCAATGAGCTGGGGCCAAGACCAAGAGCGTGCGCATCGGCAGACGCCTCCTTCTGGCTTGCACGCTCAGCCTTTTCCAATTTCTTTTGTTCTCGCCACGCAGGCGCATCCTGCAAACTGGTGACAAAGACATCAAACTTTATTTGATCTGCAGTGGTGGGCGTCACCCCTCTCTCAGACAGCATGGCCAGCCACAGTGATCTGGCAGTTTGTTTCCAGGTGTCCGACGGCAGATCACTGTAGTCCCAATACACGGCGTACCAAACATCATCACCAAGCAAACTGCCATGTCCATGCGGCCCAATGCGCGCCGCTATCCATTGAGGCGTGTACTCGTTGGGCAGCACCTCGCAAATGCGCGTGAAGTTTCTGCCAGTGCGGCTGAAGATGCAAAGCAACAATCTTTTGAATGAATCCGTAGTTCTCTGCCCACGCACACGCCTCATGTTGGACGCCCTGCACAGAGGGGTGGAAGCGTGTACCACAGCGTGAACTCTTGTAGCGGCGTCGCCTCACTGTTGGACGCCCTGCACACAGGGGTGGAAGCGTGAACCACAGCGTGAACCCTTGTCGCGGCGTCGCCTCATATGATGGACGCCTTGCACACAGGGGTGGAAGCGTGTACCACAGCGTGAACTCTTGTAGCGGCGTCGCCTCACGTTGGACGCCCTGCACACAGGGGTGGAAGCGTGTACCACAGCGTGAACCCTTGTCGCGGCGTCGCCTCATATGATGGACGCCCTGCACAAAGGGGTGGAAGCGTGTACCACATCGTGAACCTTGTCGCATTGTTGGCGGTGCTGTAATCCGCCGCACTGAGACTCATTAAGAGTGGAGGACCATCAGGCACCTTTCACGTCACTTGGCCCGGCTCGCAAGAATCATGGATGGCAGCGCTTCACTGACACTCCTTAAGAGTGGAGGACCATCAAACACTGTTCCCGCCAAGAGCCATGGATTGCTTCGTTGCCCTCACTGTTGATTTCATAGACAGCACATATCTGAGACGATGAAAGAAGAATGTTACTCATTAGTTACATTAGCACTATTAGAATGTTTGTTCCGCTGTTGTCATATCGTTTGTGCACTGCTCAATCATTTAAGTTCTTCAGTCCTTAAGTCTTGAAGTTTACGTGGATCTCTGTGGATCGTTCTGATAGCGGCGACTCCCCGCACTGCGCTCCACTTGCAGCAATGCCGCTCATGAATGCCACCGGGTACAGAATGGGTTTTCTGCTGTTCCTGGTGGCAAATTCCATTTTCACATTAGAGGAGTTTGTAATTAGAATCTCCTTCCTGCGATTGGGGTACAGCCAGATTGCATGTGCGAGGACATTGGGAATTGGTCGGGACTACTGTATCCAAGTACTACGTGACGTGTCACAACGGGCTCACCTGTGGGATACGTTCACGGATGCTTTTGAACGCCGATGGGAATTCCACCAACACAGTCATCCAATTCACCGCCATGTGTCTGCTATTGTCGATAGCACGCATGTGGCCATCCAGTCACCTTCGCACCCGGTAGACCGGGAGCTGTTCTGGTTCGACAAACCCACTTACCGCGGGCATGCGCTCGCGTTTAATGCCATGATCAACTGGGGGCGCGAGATCATTGCCTGCTCGTGGTGGTATCCGCCCTGTGCCACCGATGCTGAGATGACGGCGGACATGGATGCATCCATTCCCTGGAACTTTAATGGTCCTCGGCCTGACTTCCGCCTCGGTGACTGTCACTACAGCACTGCGGACAACATGTTCTGCCGTGTGGCCGGGGGGGATGGCCGGTGACCTGGTTCATGGTGCATTACAACCAGATGATCAATGAAGGCCGTCATCTAGTGGAGAATGTTCTCAGCAATGTTAAGAAGTGGCGATTCTGGAACGGCCGTGATGAGGCTCCCGGGCGCCCGTATAACTACGACTTCCTTGCCGGCCTGTTCATTTTCTGCTGTAACCTACATAACATGGAGCAGAGGTACACCGAAAGTCTATAACCATAATAGTACAGGCTGCAATGATGTGATTGTCTTTTTTTATGCTCGTGCGTATTGTGTTTTGGGGCACAGGAAGTGTTTCGTACGCAATCACGTAACAATCATTTTCTTTTTCAAAACCGAGAATTGATGTGCAGCAAGGCGGGTTGTCAACCTAAACAGAAACAGCACAATGGGCACGCAGGAACAGGATGAAAAACCAACAAGCTCAGGAAGCAGGTAGCAATCTTCTTCTTTTTTGAAACGAATAATTGGTGTACATGAAGCGGGTTGTCAGCCGGGAAAGTCACAATAGGCATGCAAAAACAGTATGAAATACCACCAAACGCTGAATGAACGCAAAATGGTTTTTTTCGTAGTGCAAACAAGCAGATATTTTGGACCCTGTCGTATCCTGCCGTATCCTGCCGTATCCTGCCGTATCCTGCCGTATCTGCCGTATCCTGCCGTTTCCTGCCGTATCCTGCCGTATCCTGCCGTATCCTGCCGTATCCTGCCGTATCCTGCCGTATCCTCACGTATCCTGCCGTATCCTGCCGTATCCTGCCGTATCCTGCCGTATCCTGCCGTATCCTGCCGTATCGAATACGCGTAACAGGGAAACCCCACTACCAGTCTTGCTGACCCTAACCCCTACCCGCTCCATTGGAAGGCCGTGACAATGAGGTCTCAGGTCCTACTGACCCACCTGTGAGAATGCAAGAGATCACAGCGCTACTAAGCTGCTGTGACCTAACAGTGACATCACAAAACGTTTCTCTGTTACGGCTTGGAGGGAAGTAGTGTTTCCTTTGCGTGCACAGTGTGTGAGGATGTCCGTTTCACGCTATACAGGGCCTGGCGTAGGCAGGAGGGAGCAGTGTGATCTGCGCCCGCTGTAGCTGGACAGAAAAAAACATTTGCTGCACTAATCACCCCGACCTTTGTCACCTGAGAATATAGTGGGATGCAGGACAGTTTGAGTCTGAGGAACCTAACCAACCTCATCTTATTATACGGGTCTCAAGTTGGAAAACAATACACTGTCCCCAAACTGTTGTAGGGAGCAAGCAAGCGTTAAGGAGACCGCCCGTTCTCTTATAGAACGTAGGGCGGAGCCCTCGGTACCCTAACAAGAGTTTCACCGCGTGCACAGCACGTGGCTCACAGCCCTCTTATGCATCATGCAGTATGTAGGGAAGGAAGGCGAGTCAAAGACGACCTTTCACCTACCATTAAACCAAAAGTGAAGAAACTCAACCATCCCCCAGTGCCCCGGGGGTAACGCGGGGACACACAGTGCAAACAAAAACCAGGAGGTGAGCTGCCCTTGGCTTACTCACTTTACTCACCGGGCATCATGTGTATGCCGAGGGACAACGAACGCAAGAGCAACCCTAAGCTTTTAAACAACCCTAGGGCGATTTATAAACAACCCCCAAGGATTAAAGCATCGTGTGTATTATGCACTTCTTCCTTTGTTTCCTGCAGGAGAGAGAGAGAGTGAAATGACGGGCAACTGCACAACGTAAAACGAAGCCTAGCGTTTTAAACAACCCTACTTTAACGCTAAGGCAAAAGAGAACAAGGAAGCACTTTCTTTCTGACCTGTGGAGAAAAGAGGAAAGTGAAGGGATGCACAGTGAAATTGCCACAGCGTGCGGATGCCCAGATTAGGCACACACATCGCAAGCACAGCGCGCACTGTAACCCTACGTGCGCGCTGCGTGCTCCATTCGTCTGACATACCTTTGATTCTTGATGCTATCTGTGCAGAGCGAGAAAGGTGAACACCCATACCCCCAACCAACGCAGCGGTGACAACACTAGCGTTTCAACGAAATAAAAAACACGAACACAATGCATAAGTGTGTCATGACAGTAACATACCCGAGAGGCGGGTTGTCTGCATGCTCTGTTGTTTGGCTATTCATTTCATACTTTCTCCTAATGTTTATACATTTTTCGATGCGACTGTGCAAAATTTTCTTTTCAAAGCTTTCGAAACTACAGCTCATACCCCCTTTTCCAGGAGCCGTTTAAGCCCCCACGCCTCTTTTTGTGGCGTGCGGCCCTCCTGCGCTTGTCTGCGACTGCTAGCTTTAGATAAAATATGACGATTTCTTACGTCTTTTTGTCAACTTTTAGCGATTTGATTTTTTCAATCACTACCGGTTTTGCTAAACAACAGGAATCACACCCTGTTGGTTGCATTTTCTATTTGTTTCAGCTCCTGCAGGTTTGGGCCCTGCATTGGGAGTATTGCTCCGCACTGGCCCTTGGTCAGGACGTTTACTGAAACACTGTATATACAGCGATGGCCGTCTGCATGAGAGCGTTTGACTGTACCCCAGTGGGCAAGCATGTACACTCTGGTGAGGGAGTCCGGGGTTCCAACGCCAGTTCCTCCAAATGTTTGCCAAAGGGTTGCGCCGCACGCTGGCGCCTTTTAAAGAATGCCCCTTCGAAGGGACATCATACACGGTACATTACACCGTTTCTTGAGGGTAACTACAGTGTGATAAACTTCTCTGAAGAAATGAAAATGTCATATGCTGGTTTCAGGCATTTTCTGAGGCAATTTCAGGGTAATTTGAGCCTTTTTCTTGGTCCTACCAGCTTGATCAACTAGTAGGGGGGAGTAGGATAACGTCACTGCCATGTCTTTCCTGGGTTACCTGATCCAGGCCAACCCCGCTCCAAACCTTGGGAAGTTATGGAGACTAACATCTAATCATTTTAATCACTCCTGTTGAAATGTTTAGTACATTTTCAAAGTAACTAGGGTAAGAAACCCCAGCCCCCCATGAAGTTTGCCCCTACTACTCAAGTGAGCGGAGGTACCTTCCTTCATGGAGGTAATACTGAAATACAATAGGCATTTCATGCGTTGGGCCTTGTTGTTTAAGCCTAGTGGTCTCCCACCTCAGGACCCCTATACCCATTTGTTTTACCTACTTATTGTGGGCCTACGCTTCAACTGATTCTGAATTCAGTTGCTTGGCCATGCTGACCAGCGCAAAATCTTGTGTCTGGCCCAACCTACATGCCCCAGATTTCTAACCCACTCCATTGCATGCCACAAGATGCGCATGAGGTGCTTCAGACTGATTCTGAGGCCAGACGTATGTCAGCTTTCCAAATAAAAATCATTTGTTTTGTCCCATTGTCAGTGAATGTGTGTACTTAATCTTGCATTGTCTATCTGCAGCCCTTCTGTGATACATTGGATTTCAAAACTATTCCTTGATTCGATCCATATCCTGTTCATGCTCTACTTGCCGCTGTGGTCCTGTCTTCCAACTCAACAACCTGCAGGATTTCATCAGAACCTTTAGGGCACTAATTAAGGATATTCCCTCTCCCGACACCCATACGGTGACCCTGAGGTGCCACCAAAACAGCTGCTGGGTCGCACAGTGGGATTCAAAGCGCTCCACGACCTTAGTACGGAAGTGCACAACAGAGCCGCGGACGGCCAGTCGATGGGACACCATTTCAGACACCCTACCCACCACACCAACCACCCCCTGGCGCACTGGCTGGTGCTCAAACCCGCTATGCACTGGACAGTGGATGCCACAGCAACCAATATCACACTCTCCGCCACGTGGCTGACCCTAACCCGCAACTTCACAGCCTGCCTACGCAGGCATGGGATGACGCACATACAACACTGGATGTCATGGCCCACGGGGGCCGGCAAAAAACCTGCTTTTGCTGACCTTTCGAATTTTGGGAAAAAACAGCTGCTAGAATCGAGGGTGATTGCCAATCCGTTCACAATCAGCTGCCGGCAACGGCTCAGAGCATGGTTCATGGGCCAACAACTGTTGGCTATTGCGCTCCTGCGACAAAGAAGCTGGTTCACCACTACCAGAACAACCTTCGCTTTCACTGGCCGTCGACCGAAGCCCCAAACGAGCCCCCGCGGGGGCAGCTGCAGCAGCACACATGGTTTTGGCCTGCACCTCAACCAAAGCGTCTACCGCAGGGAGGGGCAAGGTTTGATGCAATTGCCCATGTGGCCGCGGAGAAGAACAAACAATACCTGCGGCGAGGGCCACAAGGGCAATGCTGATTGAAAAATCTATGTCCTGCCTCGGCTAGCCATGAGAGCAACCGATTGGGCCGCAAATATATTCCGAAATGACTGATGATGCAGCGGCTCCCTGCATGTGGGACAAAGCTTCATTTGCCGTGGTACAATCTGCTCTACTACCAAATACTAGCACCAGATGCAACACAAATCCTGCATTACTAAAGGATTCCTTTCCATATCCATTGGGTCCGCAGGCAAAGACGTATTGCATTCCGGGACCAGGCAAAGGTTAACAGCCTTGAGAGGGAGACATCCCTCACATTGCCGGCAGCATGTATGCCCTTGGCCACAGCCTAGCATCACAGGACTATGTTCGCCCGTAAGCAACTCGACACATAGTTCGCAAAATCACTGTTGTGGTGGTGTATCTGTAAGTGCGGCTAGCCCCATCTGCTCAGATTTTCAGACATTCTGCCCAGATTGGCTACATTTTGGTCATTTTCTTTGCTTCGGCGGAATTGCCGCCTCGCAGCTCAGTCACAGGATATTTCCTATATATTTCTGATATGCCGGATTTGATTCCGCGGTCCATTTCCCGTAAATCCACCGCGTTTCGCTATTTTAGCTGGAATCGCCATTTGCAGCTGACGCGCGCTCGCGGGCCAGATCGGCCAAACCTTTTTACATAAATGGATTATTTAAATCTTTTCAGACAGTTTTGGACACTCAGATGTATTTAGAATAATTCCCCTCAATTTTCTTCATAGACTGGGATTTTCTGCCGGATAACAATCAGCATGGACCTTGCTTCTGTTGTCGCTGCTCTCGCCTCTGTTGGTGTCCGAGTATCCGGTTCTACCCCCAAAGACAACATCCAGGGAGACTCCTCGCGTGCCTGCCCCACTGGTCTTGCCGGCCCCGAGCCCTCCGGCACCCACAACGACCCAGGGCAGCACTTTCATGGTAGCAGAGGCTACCTGAATGTTGTTCCTTTGGTGTCCCAACCACAGCTAGCCCCCCAGTACGGCCCCGTAGACTCCGCCACCTCCGGAGACGTAACGATTACGCTGCCGTGGTGCTGTGCGAACGAGGCCTTGAGAGGAATGCCTTGCGCAAGCCCAAATTGCCCAAGAAGGGCACAAATCAGCAGCTGTGGAGGCCCAGATTACAATCAAGATCCCAGTCGAAATTGGCCATCAAGCAGCTGGAATCTCCCAGCCTACGCTAATGGCAACGCTCCGGTGGAGCTTACGGACTTGGCAGGTACCAATACTCCCTACCAATGTCCACATTTTGAGACCATCGACGCCGATATTGACGACATTGAGATGGGTGGTCCAGGTGAGGTACCTACCTATAATCGACCAGCCTCATGGGCACAATGGGACAACCATTTGTCTTCCGAAGTGACCCGTAACCTTGAGGCGCTTGAGGCCCTTTGTCTATTAGCCACGTCTAAGTTGATAGGACAAGAAAGAATCGCCTCTGAATTTTTATTTGAATATTTTTTCCTCCTTCAAGAAGAAATTAATACCAGGATGTGGTGGTGTTCTCAAGAAGATGAATCTTTTGCCATTTTTTTGCAGATCTGGGAGGCAAGTCCCTTCCCGAAGGAGAAGACCAAGGCACCTGTTGCCGGGCCCTCCGCCCCTCATCCCTCTGTTTCCATCCGCGACGATCTAGCCGCCGCGGTTGAGGAAGGAATTTTAGAGGCAGCTAGGCAGGCAAGCCTGGAAATTAGGACTGAAGGAGCTCCCCAAGTAGACTCCTGGCTGCGAACCACTGAGATTAGCGGTCCGACAGCCTGCTCAGGCCCTTCAGGACACGGTATGTACTGTCCTGCCAACTGCTCTTGCAGATTACAGCGAGATACTGAGCTCCAACTGCTCAAAGATCAAATGCAACTCATCATTCAGACGCTGGGAATTAAAGATCTTTTCAAGACCCACATGAGGTCTGAGGGCGCATCATCGGTGGAACAAACAACAGAACCGTCGGAGGAGGCGACAGAAATTTTTTCGATTGCTCCTTCGGTGGACTCTAAGACCACCGACGCAAGGATCAGCAGGACTAAGCTAAAGGAAAGGGTTACAATCTCTCGATCTCAGAGTAGATCGGCGAAGGCTAGGAATGAGGCTCAGAATGCCAAACGAACTGCCTCCCGTACTACCCTTCCTGCTGTTGATTCCAATGCAATTGCCCAGATGTTGCTCGCCCAGACCCTCGCCGGAGCTGGTGTGGCTAATGATGCCGCCAAGGTGTCTGCCATTACGGCCGGTGTTGGGCTGGATTCACTTCTAAATCCGACTTCATTGCGACTTCGTCAGGTTGCCAAGCAACCAAAGTATAATGGGAACCCCAGACGTTGGCCTCAGTTCCAACGGGAATTTAAACTGTGGGTTAAGACTCAAAAACTCCAGGATGATCAGTTCCTGATGGCGCTCTTGGACTGCCTTGAGGGAGCGCCGGCCAACACTTGGCTCAGGACCTGGAGTGATCGTGAGGATTCAAGTTCCCCCCTTACCTTTGATGAGGTGTGGGAACAGTTGGAGGTACGTGGATCCCGACTGCCAGAGGACCATTACCACCAGATGTTGAAGAATTTTCCTTCGTTCTCGCGATTAATCTTGCACGAAGTGCAAGACAAGAGACAGCGCTTCTGGAATCTCGTAGAAGAATCTGAACATTCAGGCGAAACATTTTCTAGTGCCGAGCTGAAAAATTTGATTTTAGACAAGATCCCCTCAGAAACCGCCGCCACCCTTCGGAATAGACAGTCCGAAGAAAAGGTCAAGACCTGGTGGGCGGAAGTCGATGGCTTCGACGCCTCGGCCAACCGGTTTACAGTCAGGGAGGCACTTCAAAAGTGCTCCCCCACGTCGTTTACCAAGGTGAAATTCACTGAAAACACGTGGAAAATCAATTTTAATGAACACGAGGATCGGGACTTGTTTGTCCAAGTCCTCAATAGGGGAGTAAGTTTCCACGGCCATCGCCTGAAGGCCAGGAACTGGGTGTTTTCGTTTACCCCACAGGAACTGTGGGAAGAGGTTGAGCGGCTCGCTGACGCCGCCAATCAAAATTTCCATGAGGGTCTTGGGGGAAACAAGAATACCCAGCAAAACACCCAAAATGGGGCCCAAAAGGGCAACAAAAGGGTGAATGACACCCGGAATGTTCAGGATCATTGTAGCATCTGCCTTCTTCTAGGTTCTACGAACCGAGCTAAGACGCATTCTACTGCTAATCACCGATGGTCTGCTTACGATCACAAGGTGATTGGTGAAAATGTCAGTAATTCGCAGAATTCAGACAGGAATGACAGACAGGTGCATGGTGCAAAGGGGGGAAAGGGTAATCCGAACCCCTCTGGTGGAAACAAAAATACCGGAGGCCCTGGCGGGTCCCAAGGCAAAGGAAATCGGACTCCATCCGGTTCCGGTGGGCAGCCAAACGGCCAGACAAGTCCTAATGGCAACGCCGGAGGCGGAAATCGAAATCCAGGCCAAACCCCTCAATCCGGTACAAACAAAGGAAATGCTCCAGGATCACAGGGTAAAGGTAAGGGAAATCCTTCAGGAACCCCTTTCTCTGGTAAGGGCAGAGGGCGTGGCGACGGTGGTGGTCCATCATCCGGCGGCCGTGGCCGTGGACGTGGAAAAGGCAATCATCGTGTGGATCAGGTCTCAGGTGCAGATCAGGTGTCCGATGCGGATCGAGATTATGTCGAAACTGCCCTGAATCCAGCGGATGATCCGTTCCAAGATGAGTGGATCGACGAATCAGGCTGTGTTCACAATTTTAACGCAGCCGCTGGAGGTCAGAACGCCTAGGGGAGCCACGAAAATCGCCCCTCCCCAGGCGATTTCAGGCATGATCCCCAAATTCCTGATCGACCATTACTTGATGTAGGGTCGCTTGTCTCCTCTCCCCTGGATCCGGCAGCGGATCCTTCTGTTGTAGTGGACGAGGTTGGTGTACAGTCCAAGCACAGGGCCCGTCAGTTTGTCACAAAGCTGTGGGTCTCTGATTGCAAGGGAAATTTTCACCTCGCCACTTGTTTGTGTGACAATGGATCAGAGGTAAATCTCCAATCCAATTCATTCTTACCCGACGACTGCGTGTTTGAGTCGCCTCATCCTGTTACCCTCGAGGGAGTTTCTGGACATTCTCTCGCAGGTGGGCAACGCGGTTGTTATATATCAACTCATTTGGTCGCTCAAGACCTTTGGGAAGAGCAAAATGTGGAAGAAGTTGTCCTTAAGGATGACTACTTCTATCGTGCTGACATAAAGTATGACCTTTATTTGGGCCATCCTTGGCTTCGCAAGAACAGGGTAGCGCCCGTAGGTCATCGTCGTTGTTTTTTGCTGGAGTCAGGTCCCTTGGAGCGTCCTGAATTTCGTTTTTTGCCTGCAGGGTTTAAAAGTGCAGAAGAATTTTTGAAGCAAAAAGTGACACCAAAATTTGGTGAAGATGTCACCATTGCAGAGGTGAATGGGAGTGCCGATTACTCCCAAGAGTTAGAATGTCTTCGTAGGGACTCCCAGCCACGACGCCCTTCGCGCTGGCACTCTTCATCCTACAGAGTTGTCGACAAATGGCGCGATGCAATTTGTGAATACTTTCATGAACACCATTCCTTTTGGCCACAGTATGATGCATTTGCTAACCGTATGAACAAGCGCTTTGACAAGCACTTCAGCGACGCTTGGACCCACAAATGGGACAAAAAGTTGTGGATTAATCCTCCGTTTCACTTAATCCAGCAGGTCATCCACAAAATCAAGCAAGATAAAACCCAGGCAATTTTAGTTGTGCCCTTGTGGGACGACAAGCCTTGGTTTCAGGAATTACAGGACATTTGTGTTGATTACATCGAACTTCCCAGGAAGATTAAGCTGTATGCCAGGGACGACACAGGTCCCCTGCCACAGCGGTCCTGGAGTTCGCTTGCATTCCTGGTGGATGGAAAGCTTTCTGACTCTAATTCTGCTGATTCTAGTACAGATTCCTGTGTTGGGTCTGAATCTGAGGTTGAGCGTGGTACTGATGATGAATCTATTTTTTCTGATTTTTGTCCGTCAGATACCCAAGGTGATTCAACGTCCAATGGATCCGCCTCGTCTCCCTCTTCCCCAATACGGTCGACACCGAAAAGAATCTTCAGTGCACGGGCGAGGAAAAATCTCCAATCGCGCCGCAAATTCAGAGTTTTTTATGAAAAACCCCCTGTGGAAGCTTTCATGGATCCTTTCGAGGAGCTGGATCACGAAGAGAATCTCTGGGATTTCGACACACGACCCACCTATCTTCAAGAGGCAGTTGATACGGACCTGTTTAGGGACATCCGTAAGAAGATTCTTCCTGCCAAAGCCGAAGAAGTTGCCAAAGTTTTTTCGACAGTAATTCCTGGCGATCAGGTGGACACTGAATTGTGTTCCAAGTCAAGAGAAAAGATTTTTGAGGAACGGAAGGACACAACCCTTTCAGGAAAGTTGATCAAAGACCCCCCTGTCCGTGGACAGTTCGGTGAAGCCTTCATCGAGCTTCGTGAAGGGTACAAGGCAAAAAAACAGCGCCCTTACGAAAATCATGGACATAAACATGAGATCCTCAGAAAATTCATCGAGAGAAATCTCAGGGAATTTGGTTGGCTTGAGGGTTGTATGACCAGCGAATGGTGCTGTTCACCCTTCACAGTCCCGAAGCCACCGCCTGCAGACCAGAACACCATAGATGGTTGGCGAATGGTTGTTGATTTTCGCAATCTCAACGCCGAAACCAAGGCGGATTCACACCCCCTGCCCCTCATTGAGGAGGAGATCGCCAAGAGGGCAAGAGGTCGTTTGTTTTCTGTGCTGGATCTCCGTCACGGCTTTCACCAAATGCCGTTGAGGAAGGACAGCCGACCTCTCACCTGTATGTGCACGCCATGTGGTCCAGTCCAATGGACCGTCATGCCCATGGGGCTGAAGAACGCCCCCTCATTTTTTCAAAGAATGATGGAGGATGTGCTGTTCACAACCCATCCTGAGCTTCTTGCCTTTGTGAGTGTGTACATAGATGACATAATCATCGCGACGGAGGGGGAGGGACTGACCGAAGCCGAGCTGGTGGCCCTACATGAGAAGCAGCTGAACCAAGTTTTGGACATTCTTGACGCCAATCAGCTGATTTGTGGGCCAAAGAAGGGAAAATTATTTTTAAAATCAGTCGAATTTTGTGGTTCTCTCCTAGAGAATGGCACCCGACGACCCAGTCCAGGGAAGTTAGTCGCTATTCAGAAGTGGAAGCGCCCTGAGACGATCACGGAGTTGAGAGGATTCCTGGGTTGTTGCAATTTTTACCACACTTTTGTGCCGAATTATGCCAAATTTGCTGCCCCCCTCACTGAATTATTGAAGGTAGGGAGAGATGCGGGCAAGGCAGGTTCAAAGGTTCGTGTCAAGTGGACTGACGAGTGCGAGGAGGCCTTCCATCACTTGAAGGCGGCCCTCTGCGAAGTCGCCACGTTGCATGTGCCCCAATTTGACCGACCCTTCTACATTAGAACAGACGCATCTAGGTACGCGATCGGAGCTGTCCTTGAACAGGTTGATGAAGCCACCGGCGATCATTACCCTCTTGCATTTTGGTCTCGGAAGCTAGCCCCACGCCAAATGCAATGGTCGCCGCGTGAGCAAGAGACTTACGCCATAATTTGCGCTCTAAAAAAGTACCAATCGTGGGTTGGCACCAATCGAGTCGAGGTCCTGACGGATCATCGATCTCTGGAGTATTGGGCCACCGAACACATTGATACTGTCGCGAGCCCAGCTGGTCGACGGGCCAGATGGCACGAATTTCTCAGTCTGTTTGACCTCCATCTGTCGTATTTGCCTGGAAAACACAACACGGTAGCGGATGCTCTGAGCCGATGGGCTTACCCCGCCTCAGAGGGGCTGCAAAGTACCAACATCCATGGTACGGAGCAGGACCGCCATGTCATCATCGAATGGGATCAGGAAGAAAAGAAACTCATTCGACGTGCATGCATGCAGTGCGCTGTTAAACAGCACGCATTGCCGTGTCACGACATCACGGCCATTTCAGATCCGGCGCATGCCCATGAGATCTGCACCAAAACGCTGAAAGTCGTGGAAAAAGTCACCGATCCCTCCTCAGGGAGTGTGAAACGGTTTGACTACACCCGACGAGTAAGTCGATTTCGGTTGATCCAAGGCATTAAGCGTCGTGATCCGGCCAAAACTCCACCCCTGCCTAAAGATTCCCTGATCATCCGTGACTGGACGTCCGATTATCTGCAGGATCCCATGTTTAAAGAGGTCTTTGGAAATCTCCAATCCAAAGATGCTCACAAGGACGGGATTTTTGCTGAGTACTCGTTGGATGGGGGGAAGCTGTGGATGGAGGGTAAATTGTGTGTGCCAGACGCCCTAGCCCCTCGAGTGTTAAACTGGTGGCACAAATGGGAGTCCCCCCACGCACATGGCCGTCGGCTGTGGTCGATGATTAAGCATAGGTTGTTTGGATCGAGGCTCTACACTCATTGCATGAAAGTAGCTGCCGGATGCGCCCAATGTGCTGTCTCGACGCCCCCCAGCGCGAAGAAGCACGGCCATCTGAGGCCTCATTCTATTCCGGAGCGCCTCTTTAACAGAGTCACCAGTGATTTTTTCTATCTCGGTGAACTCGATGACGAAGAGTGCCATTGGACTAATAAAAAAGTCAATGGTGTGCTCCTCATTCAGTGCCGTCATTCCGGCTACATTCAAGTGTTGCCTTGCAACATTGAGTCGATGACTGGCAAGGCTGCCGCCAAATGGTGCGCGCAGACCTGGATGGGAGGTTGGGACGTCCCATCCGAGGTGGTGACAGATTCAGGCAAAGAGTACACCTCCGAATGGTGGAGAGAATTATGTGCTCGCCTTGGAATCCACCACCTCCGATGTGAAATCCACTCGCATCGAGCGCTGCCTGGCGAAAGAGCCGGCCGCTCTATAATTAATATGCTTCGTAAGGAGCTCGCGAGTGAAAAGGATTTCCATTGGATGGAAGTTCTCTTCGCATTGCTTCGCCGTTACCACAACACGCCTTTGTATCATGGCCTTTCTCCAAATGAAATTGTCTTTGGACGAAAGAAGTGTTGGTGGAACATGCCGTTGAATAATCCTCGCCCCTGTAAAGATGCTTCGCTGTTTTTGGACGAAGTCCAACGAGCAGATAAAACTGTGTCGAAATTAATCGAGAAGCATCAAGCTGACTGGCTTTGGGTTCAAAATCAAGGTCGAAAAAACCCCCACAATTTTGAAGTCGATGATCGAGTTTGGCTTCGAAAATCCGAAACCACCCTGGACGGAGATGACAAGCTTCTTCCCTTGTGGGAGGGGCCATTCGCTGTTACAGCGCGTCTTGGTGAGAGCAGGTGGAGGATTCGTGTGGATGTCAGCAGGGAAATTGACGTTTCGGGCGATCGCCTCAAGAGAGAGATCTCCTCCCCCAAGGATCGGGTTAAACCCCTTTTTTGGACTGCAAAACACTTGTCCGATCGGGTCATCGAAGGGGGAAAGTACGAACTCAAGAGGATTGTTGAAGCAAGACGTGACGCCAAGGGCGAATGGGAATTTCTGTGTGAGTGGAGGGGCTTTGATTCCAGTCACAACAACTGGGAACCAGCCCAATCTTTTGTCCATGGATACACCAAGGGGTTCATCGACTTCCTCAAGAAGCACCCCGAAATTGGTGTACTCCTGACAGATTGTTTGTCGAAACCAGACAGACAAGTGGAGAGCGACGGAAAACGACCTGTGGTGAATCGAGATCCAGCCTTTTACGGCCCTCAGCAGCCACATTCCAGGGCTGATCCGTCGATCCCCCCTCCTGCGGTCAGGCCAGCCCAGGAGCCACATGAGGACCAAGCTTCGAGTTTGGCCGCTGATTTGCAGCGCCCAAGCCGTACGAGGGCCAGGCCAGACAGGTTGGTGGTCACATGTATTCGTGCTTGGCCGAATTGAGGAAGCCATCCTACCACATTCTGCTCAATCCACTGTTCATTCTTTCTGTTTATGTCATGATGTGGAGAACTGCGAATGTTTGATAATTTGACGTCAATCAAATTTTCTTTGGTCTCCGTTCGGCAGACAAGGCGTAGATACGCTGACGGAGTGTGCTGCCGTGTTCAGAAAAAACCAAACTCAGGCTTAATTCAGGCAGATTCGGGGTAATCTTGTCTCTGTTGGTCTGTGCATCTTTGGAATTTGGCTACTCGTGCAGATGGAAGCAAATGTACATAATCAAAACGCTGGCCAGCGACATTCACCCCTACAGGCAACCCCTGTAGTACTGGCTGCACCAGATGCGACGCCAGGAACTCAGATCTCACCTTCATTTGCTGTGATGCTAACGCCAAAGTCCAGATTCAGATCCAGGATCCTCAAATTTACCTTGAATTTCTCAGGTTTGTCCATCATTCTGCCACTGTTGTACGAAACCCAGACGTCAATTGTTCAGACAATCTTCATCTAGGAGCTCTAGGGACTTCTAACAGTCACCTCTGAAGTCCGTAAGCTTCGTTGTATTTTTGGCACATGCCAATGTGAGCTCAATCCGACCTGAAACTGTCGAAAAAGGTGAATCCAAGTGTCTTGTGGGACTCTATCGAAAGATTGGCCTTGTCCAAGTCAATTGACACCACCGCCACTGTAAGTTCGGTGTCTCTCAGTTATATACTGTCAGTAAAGCGCCTTCAGCGAACCTTCGGCGCGTTACATGCCAAGGATCCAGGGCTATCATGTCCCATCATGATGCATCATCACATGATCCACATTTTCAATGAATCTGTTGGATGCTCGCGAATCAACGTGCCGGAAAGCACAATTGAGCTGAATAAACGACAATATATATTAACTTTAGTCTAAACGAAGGTGTTGGTAGTTTCAGTTGTACACATTCCGCTTCATTTCACCTTCATCTCAGGGAATTTACTCATGTTAGGACAATTTAGATTGATTTCCTTGTCATCTCCCATCATTCCTCGAAGATCTATTTGGATCTAAGTGAACAGAAAGACATCCTTACCTTCGGTGGTTCACTTAGGGTCTGTAGACTACATGTGTATTTGTTTAACCTCTCTGTAATTGCTTCATCCCCTTAATCTCTTTTGCTGAATTTTGTGATCATCCACCAGATGCGCCAAATCTGAGCCACATGCTGCAGTTTTCAGAACGACAAAAGCGGGATAACACGATGTAGAGTTCGGCAAGGACACCGTAGCGTGCCCGCGACAGCGAAACTGTGCCAGAGCGCTGAGATGTCACTCCAATTCTTGATCCCCCCACTCAATCCACCAATAATCTACCTCATTCTCAACCAACGCATGGTTTGGTATCGATTCTCGATACGTTTACATGCTTTCTAGCCCTTGACCTAATGTTTTACTGCACGGAGGACTGTTCGTCACTTCTCATCCTGTCTCATTTCAGGTTCATCCAGCCTGATTCAGTGCCAATTCAGCCCAAATCAGGTCAGATCAAGCAGATTTCGCCCCATCGAGGCTACATTTCTATTTTTTTCTGGGACTTACCCGCACTACGTTCTTCGTTGACGTAGCGACACACCCCAGTGTGTTTTTGGAGGGGGAGTGTAAGTGCGGCTAGCCCCATCTGCTCAGATTTTCAGACATTCTGCCCAGATTGGCTACATTTTGGTCATTTTCTTTGCTTCGGCGGAATTGCCGCCTCGCAGCTCAGTCACAGGATATTTCCTATATATTTCTGATATGCCGGATTTGATTCCGCGGTCCATTTCCCGTAAATCCACCGCGTTTCGCTATTTTAGCTGGAATCGCCATTTGCAGCTGACGCGCGCTCGCGGGCCAGATCGGCCAAACCTTTTTACATAAATGGATTATTTAAATCTTTTCAGACAGTTTTGGACACTCAGATGTATTTAGAATAATTCCCCTCAATTTTCTTCATAGACTGGGATTTTCTGCCGGATAACAATCAGCATGGACCTTGCTTCTGTTGTCGCTGCTCTCGCCTCTGTTGGTGTCCGAGTATCCGGTTCTACCCCCAACAACAACATCCAGGGAGACTCCTCGCGTGCCTGCCCCACTGGTCTTGCCGGCCCCGAGCCCTCCGGCACCCACAACGACCCAGGGCAGCACTTTCAGTATCAATGCACCACTCAGGTACCTCGCCATCAGGCCGCCGTGCCTCTTGAGGGACTTCTGCAGATGCAACTGGAGAATGGTGAGGTGCTGCTGACATCACTGGTGGAATTGCAGCTGCAACATTGTGAGGTGCCGTCGGCACAACTTCTGCATGTGTAGGGTCAGCTCCAGCATGTTGTGGGGCGGCTGGCGGAGGCTGTGCAGTTTCAGCTGCAGTATGTTGGGAAGAAAGGGGCAGTAGCCGTTCGATGAATATACCATCATCAGTGGCATGGTCAATGGACATTACAGATGCAGCAGATGAAGCATCTGCGGCCCTAGAAGCCTAGGAGGCCAGCGGTTTCGTGCTGCAGGTGCGATCGCAATGCTTTGCCGAACACTATGATCCGGATCATTGTCGGCCGGGCGTGGACGAGGGGTATTGGTGGGCCGTGCTGAAGCCATAGCTGCAATGTCATCAGGTGGACGAAGGGCATTGGTAGCAATCTCGGTATCCTCCGTCAAACCCAGTTGCTCCACGATGTTACAGTCCTCTGTACCCGAATAATGTCCCCGGCACGTGCGCAAATGCTCTTCGTCAGCAAGAAGAAGAATTCGCCATCGACGCCAATGTTTTGCCTGAATCGCTTGGCCGTGCTCCGTCCCCAACCAGCTCCCGTGATCGCTCTTCACAATGATTGAGCCCGAGGCACCTCGCCTGCGCCATGGGGCTGCATTGTTTCCCATAGCTGCCAGAGTCCCGAGGCCCATGCGCGTGCATAAAGCAAGCAGGTACTCTACATCACCTCTTTCATACGCTTGGTTCACTGGAACCTCTTGTGGTTGGACATCGGCCATTAATATATTTCGCACATTGCGCGCACCAGCATTCCAGGGTGAATTCCAGGGACGGAAAAACTGAAACCTGCTTTCGGCGGTTTTCACTAGCTGGTAAGGTGGGTGTAGATCCTCTCCCGAAGCTCCAGAAGGATCTTCTGTGTCATATTCAGGGTTTTGTCTTTCTTGCAATAGACGCAAACGTGACTGTCAATCACCATTTGAAGGAGCCCTGAGGACGAAATGGTGCAAGATGCCTATACTTCCAAAAGATGGACTGCAGTTTGCGTGTAGCAAGGTTACTGTTCTATGGGCGAGCGGTCTGATCCTTGCCACCTGTGCCCTCGCTGTTGTGCACAGCTGTGCTGTGCTGTGCCGTGCGGTGCTAAATTGTGCTGTGCTGTGCTGTGCCGTGCGGTGATGAGCTGGGCTGTGCAGTGCCGTGCGGTGCTGAGTTGTGGTGCGCTCTGCCGTGCGGTGCTGAATGGTGCTGTGCTGTGCCGTACGGTGCTGAATGGTGTCGTGCTGTGCCGTGCGGGCCAAATTGTACACACACACACACACTGCTCCGTCCCCAACCAGCTCCCGTGCTCGCTTTTCACAATGATTGAGCCCGAGGCACCTCGCCTGCGCCATGGGGCTGCATTGTTTCCCATAGCTGCCCAAGTCCGGAGGCCCATGCGCGTGCATAAAGCAAGCAGGTACTCTACCCCACCTTCTTCATACGCTTGGTTCACTGGAACCTCTTGTGGTGGGACATCGGCCATTAATATATTTTGCACATTGCGTGCACCAGCATTCCAGGGTGAATTCCAGGGACGGCAAAACTGAAACCTTCTTTCGGCGGTTTTCACTAGTTGGTAAGGTGGGTGTAGATCCACTCCCAAAGCTCCAGAAGGATCTTCTGTGTCATATTCAGGGTTTCGTCTTTCTTGCAATAGACGCAAACGTGACTGTCAATCACCATTTGAAGAAGCCCTGAAGACGAAAGGGTGCAAGATGCCTATACTTTCAAAAGATGGACTGCAGTTTGCATGTAGCAGGGTTACTGTTCTTTGGGCGAGCGGTCTGATCCTTGCCACCTGTGCCCTTGCTGTTGTGCACAGCTGTGCTGTGCTGTGCCGTGCGGTGCTAAATTGTGCTGTGCTGTGCCGTGCGGTGATGAGCTGGGCTGTGCAGTGCCGTGCGGTGCTGAGTTGTGGTGCGCTCTGATGTGCGGTGCTGAATGGTGCTGTGCTATGCCGTACGGTGCTGAATGGTGTCGTGCTGTGCCGTGCGGGCTAAGTTGTACACACACACACACACAAGTACCATTTCTTACTTGTTTCTTCTTCTCCCGGCCTTGTCTGAGATAACAGAAGGCATGTTCACGACAGAAACTAGAAACACAAAATGCAGCAAGAGAAGGACAAAGGAAACACAATCTGAAACACATTTTGGATGAACTGAATGAAATGCTTGCATAAATAATCGTTCCTGCTATGAGTTCTTGCTATCGGGACAAGTTCTTGTTGTCCGGACCTGTCGGGATAATTTCTGCTCGGGACAGTTTGCAGTTGACACTTATCTTTATCTTTATCATTTAGCTCTCAGTTTCAGGTCAAATCTACCTGCGGAATGTAGTGATTCCATTAAAGATGAAAATTCACCAAACGCTAAAAGTTCATACATGGAACAATGAAATGATGTCTTCATAAGAACCCAAATAAATGTAAACCATTGGTTCTCATTTTCTTCCCATATATTCACCTAAATAAGAATCCATGTACTACTTTGTCTCACTTGTTGTCTTCCGAAAGCCTTTTGCTCTCCTGTCGCACCACTGTCGCCTTCCTTCCTCCTTCCTGTCGCAAAAAAAAATCCTGTCGCTCCCCTGTGGCTCTCCTGTCCCTTTCTGCTGTTGCTCTCCTGTCGCTTCCATCTCGCCGTTAGCCCTTTCGCCCTCCTGTCGTCTTCCTTTTGCTTTCCTGTTGCTCATCCTGTCGCTATGTCTTGTTTCCTGTTGCTTCCCCTCTGTCTCCCTGTCGCCACCCTGACCCCCCCCTGGCGCCCTTCTGTTGCCCTCCTGTCGCAGCTCCCCTGCCGCACTTTCTGTCGCCTGCCTGTTGCTTCCTGTTGCTTCCCTGCTGCTTTGCTGCCGCCTTTCAGTTGTCTTCCTGTCAACACCCTGTCGCCTTCCTGTCGCACCCTGCCGAATTTCACCGCTGCCTGCTTCACGCAGCCCGAGTCTACTGGCTTGGGTGCTGCATGGTGGGGTGTGTGGAATGCCGTCACACCTGGTGCTCGAAGATGAAATCTGCCATGGTGCGGGCGCCCTTCATGCTCTGTTTGATATCCTGGAGCAGCCACCGAGTCCGGACCTTGAGGTCGAGCTGTCCCGCGTTGGAGATCCGGGGGAGCCAGGGATCCAGGTGAAGCGCCGCTGCGCGTTCTGCTTCCGCAGTTGTTTGGTGGGTGTCCTCCTCCAATTGCGCGTAGTCCAGGCTCTCCTGTCCCGAGGGTGGGGTGGTCCGCCAAGGCAGACAGACTGCTGGCCAGCGGGTGGCGGTGGTGTCCGCTGGCTTACTGGCCTTTTGCCCCTCTGCGTCCTGTATGCGCGGGCTCTGGTCCATGGTTGTTGCTGGTCGTCCATCCAGGGGGCCTTCACCCGCGGCGGCGGTGCGGTTGGCGACCGCCTGTCTCAAGGCGGCATAGTTGCAATGAAGTGTGCCTGGCAGGATGCCGATGACATGCCGAGGTTTTCGGGAAGTTACTGGGTAGGTGTGGCAGGCTCTGGTGGCGGTGTTGCACGGCTAGAAGGGGGCGCTGGGCCTACTGCGGTGGCTCCGTCCAGGCATGACGCCATGAAGGCATTGAAGAACTCATCGTTGCAGGACGTGCCCGCCCGTCGGTAGCCCTTTGCCAATAGCCACTGCCGGCTCATGGAAGGTGGACGCAAGGACGTTCTCCGCTTCCGAGCTGGCTGGTCGTCGCACACCTTAACGGGCGCTGTATCTGCGGCGTCGTCCAGCCGGACACCCTCGTCCACGGCTGTGGGTCTCGGTTGGCCGGCGCAGTCCGTTCCCAATCTGGCCCCCGTCCCCCTGGCGCCGTAGGGTGCTGTCCCCCGCCAGCCGGTTTGGACACGCCTCTGCCTCGCGCAGGGCAGGCAGGGCGTTCCACCGGTGACGTCCGCTGTTCCGAGGAAGGTCGCAGGCGATGATGGAGCGTCGAGACCCGTATTTGCGGCCATGTGGTGGTCCGCCCGTCGTCCATGGCCGTGGGTTGCGTGGGGGTTGGCATCATCAGTGGGGTCCTCGACCTGTTCCCCGGGGGTGCGCACCCGGGGTTCAGCTTCTGGTTCCCCAATTCCCGTGCCGGGCCAGTTGGTGTCCGCCGCGGCATAGTTCTCTCGCGCTGCCGCGTCCGACTGGTGGTTGGACGGTGGGCGGAGGGCCTCACTGGTGGTGTCTGCCGGTGTTGCAGGCGGTGTTTGGGCATTGAGACCCGTTGTTCAGACGGTTGCTGTCTCCACCTCCATGACGTTCACCGGCGCAGGGTATGGTGAGCGGTCCGGCCCTTCGCAATTTTCGTCTTCTGCCTCCCCCCGGCTCCGGTCCTGATGTCTTCCGCGGACACCCCCCGTCGTGGACTGGTCAGTTGCGTGGGTGGCGCATCCGCGCTGTCCCCCGTCCGTACCTCCTTTCCGGCCTTTGGGTTGTTCTACTCCGGTGGCGTGTGACCCGTCGTTGCCCGCATCCCATCTGCGCCTGTCGTGGTAGGCGACCCTGCCATGGCTGCCTGGTGGCGCCCCCCGGCCAGGGTTAGGGCCGGCGCCGGCCTCTGCTGGTGTGGCACTGTTGTTCAGGGCTCCTGGTGCGGCGCGCTTACCCAGTGGCGCTCAGGACTCTGCTGCGTGCCGGGATGGATGCACGGGCCGCAATTGGGAGACTGCAGTGTCGTACAAGTGTCGTCGGCTGGGCTGCCGTGGATGATGCCCCCTGGCCGACGTTTGAGCCTGCGGGGTCAGGCTCCCTCCAGGGTCCGGACTGCTCGTGCTTTGCTGGCGTGTGGTGCCGAGAACGTCCTCGGGCCGTGCGCTGCTACTGGGGCCTGATTCTGCCGCTGTCCGGTATAGCATGCGCCCCGTCTCGACTGGAGGCGTCAGACGTCCACGGTTCGCATTCGGTGTGCCCTGGGGAGGTACGCTGGTGCTGTCAGTATGTCGTTGTGCCGTTGGTGGGTAGTGTTGTGCCGCCCGCTTGGCGGCACGGTCTTGTCTGGTCCTTGGTGGTTGGTCAACCTCTTGATCGTGCCGGAGCCCCTGTACCCCAAATTTCGTTTCGTGGTCGCGGTTGAGCGCGGATGGCCGCGCTGAGGCCGGAGCTGGGTGAGCTCATGCTGGACCAGGGTGGAGCTGTGATGCTCCAGGACGCCCTGGCCACTGCTGCATTGCCAAAGGTGCCCGGTTCTGGCGGGGAGACGAGCGGCTGCTTGGATGGCTCCACCACATTCCATATCCACGTGGGGACGGGGATCCGCTTCCATGGCATCCATACCTCCATGAGTCTCCCAGCTTTGTTTCTGGGGCATAGGCCCCCACTGCGGCAGAGAACGTCTCCCCACTCCTGGCCGTTGGAGCTGCGAACGATCGCCATGGGGCACTCGGCGTCCCCCAAGAGCCAGCAGAAGGCGAAGGGGAGGCGGGCGGTGAGGGGAGGGTGACAGCCCTGTAGTTGTCAATGTTCATGGGACTCGGGCCCAGGCTTCAGCAAATCGCTGAAGAGTGGCGGGCTACCCCGCGGCACCGTGCCGTAGGGCTGGTGTTTAGGCACCCAGTTGGTGGGGTTGTCCCCTGCCCGCATCTGCCAGCGTGCCGGGCGCCAGGGAGGGCTGGCCGTTGGCGCCGGCTGGTGTTCCAGCACCTTCAGCCCCGGCACATCACGGCTGTGCCTGCCGCCAATGTGGTCGTCAGGGCCCCAGACGCTGTCGGTGGACAGCATCCGGACTGTCTTCATCAAGATGTCCTCATCCGGGGTCTCTCGGGCGGTCAGGCTGGTGCAGACCCGGTGCCGCTGCCTGCAGAGCGGGCAGGCGTGCGGGTTGACGACGCACAGGCTGCAGAACCAGTGCTTTGTCTCGGCGCTGCTGCAGCCAAGGTTGTGCCCTGGCAGGCCGCACTCAAAGCATAAGTTGCACAGCTGTCCATCCGGATGGGGAGCCCTGCCTTCAGGCATCCTCAGAAAAAACGTGGCGGTGGGGAACAGCGACTCTGTTGTGTGAGGGGGCGTGATACGCGGTGCGGATATTGTCCCCCGAGGGCTATCGGGGGTGTGGTTCGTTTGAACTGGTTGGTAGTGTAGGAAAAGGCTGTAGTACGTGCCTTTGTTGTCCGAGGAATGCCCTGTCGCCTGTGTGTATAACTGGACTCAATGCTGCAGTTGCGTGTCCGCCTCTTTGATGGCTGTGAGTTGCATTTGGCTTTTGTATCGGGCGCGTTGTCGGCGATGACTCTGGAGAGTTGGAGTAGCACCGCTACCCTGAATACCGCCTCCTTGATCTCCGGCTGCGGCATTATGCGGCCTACCTTGTTTGCCGGTGGCGTTGCGGAGCCCCAACTGGCCTCTTGTGCGATCGTGTCTTCTGTCCTCCATGTGGCCAGATGGACCTCTTCCTGGCGGGCATCGTGTGAAGTGCTCCCACGTTTCCGGCCGCTGTAGGTGGTATCGGCATATGGTGTAGCCGGGGGGTATGTCAATGCCCTTTCTGTTGTATCATCACGCGGATCTGTCGAGAAAGGGTGGTTGCTACAATGACACGGGACGAGCATATTACCACCCACAATCTCTCAGATCTATGGTCCACATCCAGGGGAGCCACACCGACAACACCCTCATGAGCCGCGTCCAACCTGAGCTACAAACGGCGCTGTACTTCTCGGCACTCAACCTGTTTGAATTACCGGTACACCTACAAGAGCGACAGGCTCAACTCCCACTAGATCACGGCATCTGGAACCCAGGCCGGGGGTTCTCCGGGGTGCAGGATCTGGGGCAGGTGTTGGAGGTGTCCGTGCATGTGGTCATGAAGCGGAGGCTTTTCCTACTCTGACAAGTGCTCCGCAAGCTGCTTGTGGGTGGGCAGGGTGATGTGTTCGTTGCCCAGGCTCTAGCCATGGTATTCCTGTCTGACTACGTGTAGGACAACGTGCCACCGGGAGATTCTGTAATGCCGCCCACAGGTGCAGTGCCTGTGTTTCAGGCTGTAGTCCGTCAATTTGTGCACTGACTGCCTGGCTAGTCCTCTTATGATCTGGAAGTCCGCCGCTGCGTTGACTACCACCCCCACGTGGTGTCGGGTGGTATCAGGTGGTGGCCAAACACCTCAGCGCAACACCAGAAAGCCCTGTGTACCACGTTCAACACCAGTGCTCACGCGCCGTCCCGGAGAAGCAGACCATGGAATGGACCATGTACCGCCCGAAACGCGCGTACCTGCTCCAGTACGTACACAACTACCTTGCGCATTGACACGAAAGTAGTGACGAGTATGTGCAAATGAACGCAGCAGATATGGAGATCATCCACCAGGGGATAAGCGTTTACGCTTCCCACCACATCACGACGGCCACCGCCAGACCGTGGGCGAACACAACACATAGGACGCGTAACCACGCTGACCAGCTGACAACCCCGTGCTGCCTCACCGTCATTTTTGCGGATACCTCCAGCACGGGGGTCCTCACGCCGCCAGCTTGCGCGGCAGCTCTGAAGCTTCGACCAGACACGGCAGGCAAAATACAAAAACACCACCTGACAGGAACCACAATCTTCAGAGCATCCTCGCACGGTGAACTGAAGACACTGGCGATCATTGTAGATGCCATAAGCCCCACACACAGACAACCACAGGACCACCTGACACCACGTGTGGGTGGTAGTCAACAGAGCGGTGGAGGCAGGTAGGTAGGTATCTTCAGGAGCTCGGGATGCCTCCTTTGACAATGCAGGAAGAAGGTTCTACCAAGGGGACATCCTGTCCCTCCCACTGCCCTAGGTCAGGTGCCTCTTAAGCCGCTCCCGCGGTTGCTTCGGAAGGCATCATGGCCATCCGGTCCAGGTGTCCCGGTTGAGAGGGTGTCCCCACATGTGTCCATAGGGCCACATGCCCTCTTCTTTGGACAGCAGCTCTGGGGGCTGTACAGCCATGTGGAGTATCTCTCACCACAAGAAGTATTGCTCCCGCTAGTCTACGGTACGTCCGCCTCACCCTTGCAGCCTTGTGTGTTGAGTTGTGGGGCCTCTCTGCTTTGCAGGCAGCCCCCTCCTGGACTGTGTACCGGCTCGCCTGTCACTTGTTGCTTCCATGGCTCCGGTTGACGTTTGCCATCGTCACCGATGCAGCCTGGCCGGGCTGGAGCCAGTGGCTTTGGGTCGGTGGGTCAGCTGGGTCGCCCCAGTGCGTCCAACCCATGGGGTGTTGCTTCTTTGCCGTCCCTCGGCCGCCCTACATGTGCACGTGTGTGCGGTGTCCTCGGCTACTTGGCTCCTGTTCACCGGTGTGCCCGCTCAGTGCGTTGTGTTGCGCGTGCTTTGTCCTGAGCCACTTGGCTCTTGTTCACCGGTGTGCCCGCTCGGTATGTTGTGTTGTGTGTGCGGTGTCCTGGGCCAGCTGGCTCCTGTTCACCACCGTGCCCGCAGGCTGTGTTGTGTCGCATGTGCGGTGTCCTGGGCCACTTGGCTCCTGTTCACCAGCGGGCCCGCTCGTGCGTTGCTTTGCTTGTGCCGTGTCCTGGGCCACTTGGCTCCTGTTCACCGGTGTGCCGTCTCAATGTGTTGTGTTGCGTGTGCGGTGTCCTTGGCCACTTGGCTCTCATTTCACCGGTGTGCATGCTCGGTTTGTTGTGTTGCTTGTGCGGTGTCCTGAGCACTTAGCTCCTGTTCACCGGTGTGCCCGCTCGGTGTGTTGTGCTGCGCGCGCGGTGTCCTGGACCACTTGCGTCCTGTGCACCGGTGTGCCCGCGCGGTGTGTCGTGTCGCGTGTGCGGTGTCCAGGGCCACTTGGCTCCTGTTCACCGGTGCGCCAGCTCGGTGCCCTGCTTTGCTCGTGCGGTGTCCTGGGCCACTGGGCTCCTGTTCACCGGTGTGCAAGCTCGGTGCGTTGTGATGCTTGTGTGGTGTCCTGGGCCACTTGGCTCCTGTTCACCGGTGTGCCCGCTCGGTGCGTTGCTTTGCATGTACGGTGTCCTTGGCCAATTGGCTCCTGTTCAACGGTGTGCCCGTGTGGTTTGTTGTGTTGCGTCTGCAGTGTTCTGGGCCACTTGGTTCCTGTTCACCAGTGCGCCCGCTGGGTGTGTTGCTTTGCTGCTGCGGTGTCCTGGGCCACTTGGCTCCTGCTCACCGGTGTGCCCGCTCGGTGTGTTGTGTTGTGTGTGTGATGTCCTGGGCCACCTGGCTCTCATTCACCGGTGTGCGCGCTCCGTCATTTGCTTTGCTTGTGCGGTGTCCTGGGCCACTTGGCTCCTCTTCACCGGTGTGCCCGCCCTGTATGTTGTGTTGCGCTTGCGCCTCCTGGGCCACTTGTCTCCTGTTCACCGGTGTGCCCGCTTGGTGTGTTGTGCTGCGCGCGCGGTGTCCTGGACCACTTGGGTTCTGTTCACCGGTGTGCCCGCGCGGTGTGTTGTGTCGCGTGTGCGGTGTCCTTGGCCACTTGGCTCCTGTTCACCGGTGCGCCAGCTCGGTGCCTTGCTTTGCTCATGCGGTGTCCTGAGCCACTGGGGACCCGTTCACCGGTGTGCAAGCTCGGTGCGTTGTGATGCTTGTGTGGTGTCCTGGGCCACTTGACTCCTGTTCACCGGTGTGCCCGCTCGGTGCGTTGCTTTGCGTGTACGGTGTCCTGGGCCAATTGGCTCCTGTTCACCGGTGTGCCCGTGTGGTTTGTTGTGTTGCGTCTGCAGTGTTCTGGGCCACTTGGCTCCTGTTCACCTGTGCGCCCGCTCGGTGTGTTGCTTTGCTGGTGCGGTGTCCTGGGCCACTTGGCTCCTGTTCACTGGTGTGCCCCCTCGGTGTGTTGTGTTGCGTGTGTGGTGTCCTGGGCCACCTGGCTCCTATTCACCGGTGTGCGGCTCCGTCCTTTGCTTTGCTTGTGCGGTGTCCTGGGCCACTTGGCTCCTGTTCACCGGTGTGCCCGCCCTGTGTGTTGTGTTGCGTTCGCGCCTCCTGGGCCACTTGTCTTCTGTTCACCAGTGTGCCCGCTCGGTGTGTTGTGTTGCGTGTGCGGTGCCCTGGGCCACTTGGCTCCTGTTCACCAGTGTGCCCGCTCCGTCCGTTCCTTTTCTTGTGCGGTGTCCTGCGGCATTTGGCTTCTGTTCACTGATGTGCCCGCTTGGTGTGTTGTGTTCCTTGTGCGGTGTCCTAGGCCACTTGGCTTCTGTTCACCGGTGTGCCCGCTCTGTGTGTTGTGTTGCGTGTGCGCTGTCCTGGGCCTCTTCGCTCCTGTTCACCGCTGTGCCCGCTTGGTGCGTTGTGTTGCGTGTACGGTGTCCTGGGCCACTTGGCTCCTGCCACCGCTGTGCTCGCTCGGTGTGCTGTGTTGGGTGTGTTGTGTCCTGGGCCACTCGGCTCCTGTTCACCGATGTGCTCGCTCGGTGTGTTGGGCCATGTGTTGCGTTTGCGGTATTGCGTGTGCAGGGCGCACACTCGTCCATCAGGACAGCGGCTGTTCCTAGCCGGCAGGGGCTGGGTACCCTCCGGGCGCGCACTCGTCCATGCGGACGGCGGCTGTTTGGTAGCCGGCAGGGGCTGGGTATCCTCCGGGCGCGAACTCGTCTATCCGGACGGCGGCTAATCGCAGTCGGCAGGGAGTGGGTAACCTTCGGGCACGCACTCGTCCATCCGGACGGCGGCTGTTCCGTAACCGGCAGGGGCTGGTGTCGCTGCCGGGCGCGCACACGTCTGTCTTGGCGGCTACTGGAGTTGCTTGGCACCTGTTCTCGCGCCATGGTTCGTTGCGTGTTGTGCGCACTCACCGGGGTTCCAGCACCTGGCGGACCTTGTTGCTTGGCACCTGTCTGTGTGCCTTGGTTGTTGCCAGCGGCGTGCATCTCTGGCGTACCTCGTGGCCCCGTGTGGTGCGCCGCGCCTCATCCAGTCTGGTCGCTCTCGGTGCTCCGATTGGCTTTCCGATCGCCGTGGTGCCTTTTCCCACCCCGGGGGCTTGCGCCCCCGGCTTTACTGGGTGGCTGGGCGGGGCACGCGGAGACCGGCTGAGAACCCGGCTCATAGCGCCGAGGCAGGGGCGCCAGGCTCGCTCCGCGTTGTACCTGCTCGGGGCCCCGCCATGGGATTGTCCCTTGCGGGTCCCCAGGGCAACAGTCTTGGGCTGGGTGCGCTGTGTTGGTTGGCGTGTGTGGACCTGGTCAGTGACGCGTCTGGTTTCCCGTACCCTCCGTCGTTCGAAGGGGGACTCGGCCGGTGCACCGGGGCTGTTTTGTTGGGACGCCGACACCTTCCCTTGCGGGTCGGACGACGCCACGAAACGGGCGTACCTGCTACAGTACGTACACAACTACCCTGCGCATGGACACGAAAGGAGCGACGAGTATGTGCAAATGAACGCGGCAGAGACGGAGATCATTCACCAGGGATTAAGCGTTTACGCCTCCCACCAGATCACACCAGCCACCACCAGAGCGGTGGCCAACACAACACAAGAGGTGCGTAACCACGCCTACCAGCTGACAACCCCGCGCTGCCTCACCGTCTTTTTTGCGGATACCTCCGGCTCGGGGGGCCTCACACCGGCAGCTTCGGGGGCAGCTCTGGAACTCCGACCGGAAACGGCAGGCAAATTACGACAACACCACCTGACAGGAACCACCATCTTCAGGGCATCCTCGCATTGTGAAGTGAAGACACTAACGATCATTGTAGACGCCATAAGCACCACACACGGACAACCAGAGGACCACCCAACACCACGTGTGGGTGGTAGTCAACGCAGCAGTGGACTTCCAGATAATACGAGGACTAGCCAGGCAATCAGTGCACAGATCAACGGACACAGGCACTGCACCTGTGGGCGGCATAACACAATCTCCCAAGGCATTTTGTCCTACACTTAGTCAGACAGGACTTTCATAGCTAGAGCGAGGGCAACGAACACATCACCCTGCACGCCCACAAGCACCTTGCGCAGCACTTGTCAACCCCGGGAAAGCGTCCGCTGCATGACTACATGCACACACACCTCGAACACCTGCAACCAATCCTGCACCTCGGAGAACCGTCGGCCTGGGTTCCAGATGACGTGATCTACAATGACACGGGACGAGCATACCACTACCCACAACCTCTCAGATCCATTGCCCACGTCTGGGGGGCCACACCGACAACACCCTCATGAGCGGCGTCCAACATGAGCTACAAACGGAGCTGTACTTCTCGGCCCTCGACCCGTCTCGATTACCGCTACATCTTCAAAAGCGACGGGCTCAACTCCTACTCGAACAACTACCCTTTCTCGGCAGGCTGGCTCGATGGTACAAAAGGGAGGGGATTGCCATACCCCCTGACTACACCATATTCCGATACCACCTACAGCGGCCGGCAACGTGGGACCACTTCACACAATGCCCGCTGGCCCAGGAAGGCGTCCAGCTGGCCACATGGAAGACAAAAGAGATGATCACACAACACGCCGGTTGAGGCCCGGCAACGCCACCGGCCAACAAGGTACGGCACCTAATGCGGCAGCCTGAGATCAAGGAGGCGGGATTCAAAGAAGCGCTGCCACTTCAACTCTCCCGAGTCATCGCCGCCAACGCGCCCCAAACAAAAGCCACAGTGAGCCACATGCAACTCACAGCCTTCAAAAGGGCGGACAAGCAACTGCAGCATCGAGTTCAGTTGTATACACAGGCGACACAACATTCTCCGGACGACAAAGGCAGGTACTACAGCCTATTCATGCACTACCAACCGCTTCAACCGACAAACACCGCCAGATAGCCCCCGGGGGACAATGTCCACACCGCATATCAAGCCCCCTCACACACCACACTACACGGACCCGTGGCGCACGCAACCCCTGGCTGAGACCTGCTGTGCCCCACCGCCACGTTTCTCCTGAGGATGCCTGAAGGCGAGGCTTCCCGTCTGGAGGGACAGCTGTGCAACGTTTGCTTCCAGTACGGCCAGCCGGGGCTCAACCTTGGCTGCGGCAGCGCCGGGACGAAGCACTGGCTCTGCAGCCAGGCGTCGTCAAGCAACACACCTGCCCGCTCTGCAGACCACGGCACCCCGTCTGCACCAGCCCAACCCCCCGAGGGACCCAGGATGAGGACATCTCGATGGTGACGGTCCACATGCTGGCCACACACAACGTCTGGGCCTCCAACCACGACATAGGCGGCAGGTACAGCCGTGATGTGAAGAGGCTTGAGGTGCTGGAGCACCCGCCAACGCCACCGGCCAGCCCCCCCTTGCACCCGGCGCGCTGGCAGACGCCGGCAGGGGAGAACCCCACCAACTGGGTGCCAGAACACGAGCCCTACGACACAGTGCCGCCGAGTAGCCTGCCCCTCCTCAGCGAGTTGCTGAGAAGCTGGGGCCCAAGTCCCATAACCATTGAAAACTACAGGGCCATCACCCTCCCCCTCATCGCCCGCCTCCCCTTCGCCTTCACCTGGCTGGTTGGGGACGCCGAGTGAGCCTTGGAGATTGTTCGCAGCTCCAACGGCAAGGAGTGGGGATACGTCCTCCGCTGCAGTGAGGGCCTGTGCCCCGCCAAAGCAACTGGGAGCCTGATGGAGGTATGGATGCTTTGGAGGCAGACCCCCGTCCCCAAGTGGCTACAGCCTGTGGTCGAGCAATCCAACCAGGCGCTCGTCCCCCCGCCAGAACCGGGCCCCTATGGCAATGCGGCAGTGGCCAGGGCGCCCTGGAGCATCACAGCTCCACCTTGGTCCAGCTTCAGCTCACCCAGCTCCAGCCTCAGCGCGGCCATCCGCGCCAAACCGCGACCACGAAACATAACTTGGGCTACAGGGGCTCCGGCACCATAAAAGGGTTGACCCACCACCAAGGACCCGACAAGACCGTGCCGCCACCTGCACAACGACATACTGACGCCACCAGCGCACCACCCCAGGGCGCACCTGATGCGAACCGTGGCTATCCGAGGCCTCCAGCTGAGAGGGGGCGCATGCCGTACCGGACAGCTGCAAAAACAGGCCCCACTAGCAGCGCACGCCCACAAACCACGAGCACTGGGGACCCTCCAAGGAGCCTGACCCAGCAGGGTGAAATATAAGCCCTTGGGCATCATCCCCCGGACCCGACACGGACTGAACAGACGCCCCACCCGCACTGCGACGCAGCAGCGGAGCCGACAGCACCTGTACGACACTGCAGTCCCCCAGTCCCGGCCTCAGCCTCGACTCTGGCACGCAGCAGAGTCCCGAGCGCCACTGCGCGGGTAAGCGCGCCGCACCACGAGCCCCGAACAACAGTGCTACTGAAGCGGTACCCAGAACCTATGGCCCATGGCCCGGAGGCCTGTGAGCCGTCACACCCGTGCGGAAGCCGTTGACACCGGCTGTCAGCGGGACATCCCTGTTCTCTAACCCGCGGGATCTGGAACCCGATTTCTAACCATTAGATCAATGTAGAATTACCATAACTTTATTGTCTTAGGCGATTCTCGGTCGGAAATCGGTGAAATACCGGATTTCTACCGCGATTTCCAATTGTCGTGAAATCGCCGCCAGACGTCGCACGTTCCGTGCACTGCATTAGATAATTCTGTAAAGCAATTTTTCTTGAAGTTAAGACTGAAACAGTCTTCGAGTGATCCGCAATTTTTTCCTTGATATAACGGATCGCGTCCCAGATTTTTCCCAGAAAATCTGGGCAGCCAAAGGCCCTTTGAACCCCCAAGTGGAATAACAAGGGCTACGAGCGTTCAAGCGCCCAAGGACGAGCTAACGTGCCTCATAGGCACTGTGTATGAGGTTTTGCCCCCCAAAGTCATAGGATGAGGCCAAATGATTCCAACTCCATAGGCCCAAAGGGTTATTTTTTTTGAGTGTTCTCCAAGAAGTGCGCTTTTTCACGTACTTGGCGTCCAAGTACGTGTAGAAGTCTGTTGAATTGGCGTTTTCTCCCTCTTTGCTTGCCTCTACATCCGGGGCATATCACTTGTCTTCCCCGGATAGTGCATATATGATCTCCATATATATATTGGCAATATATTTTGCGTGCATGCTAAAATTCGGCTTTCAGAAAGGAGGTCGATTTTCGACCAAAGCACTTGCATGCGTGTTAAGGGACCACAGTTACATTAGAATATAGGCATACTTTGATTCTAGGCCACCAAGTTGGGTGTAGAAGGCGTGGGTAGGGTTGTATGCCATATTTGGTGTCATATCGCGTGCCCATTTGGCGGGTGCACCATTCCGAGACTACCCCGCCAATGGACCCCATATCGCACGAGGCCCTTCGTTGTACTCCCAACCAACACTCGCAAGCCTAACCTTCGTGAAGCGACGCTTGTGGAGCGCTGCCGAACCGATGCGTTGCGAGCAAGGTGTGTTTCTTGCAATATTCCATTTTTGCATGTGCCCACTTGGGAGGCAGCGCGCGCGACCTTCCAAAGTGCCCCAAGTGGAGCACATATGTGGAATCGAAGGTCATTGGTGTCAAGTCATTGTGTCTAAAAAGATTGGTCGATAACTCAATCCAAGCCGAAGCTTTCAAGGCACTTTTGCGTGTCTTCTCGCGAATTTTGCTGTTTTTGGCCCGTCATGATGTCAAGTGGCGACCGTTCATCTCAACGTTGCGCTCAATTGACATCATGACCCAAGTATGTTTTGAGGGTACATACTTCTGTGCCCAACATATCTTGGACCTGGCGAATAACTCCTCTTGGGCTGGGCATACCGTGGCCGCCATGTTGGCGATTTAAGACTATCCCAAATCATGGGCTCACTTGGCGACCCTGCCATTCCCAAAACCGGAGGGGTTGGGCGATGTCCAAAAGACATGTTGGACGCATATGACTTGATACCAATCCAATGGCACACTCCGGTCCAAGTCGGGCATGTGCCTCATTTGCCCCAACCATGAGTGTGCGCATTTTCGGCCATTTTGAGCAATTTTCGACATTTTCTGCCCGCCGTGCACCATGTTCAGCCCCCTCGTGCACGCCGGACGCATTGACCAATGGACCATATATGACATGGGTGTTATGGATATTGGTCACCATGGCTCGCACACCACGTGGGCGAGGCGGAGCAACCTTCGTCAAGGTGCTAGCCCAAACTGAGTGTGGACGATTTCGCCATTTTGGCATTCGTGGACCCAACTGGTATTGTCACCACGCTGAGTGGCATTGAGATCTCTGGGAGCGAAAGGCATGGGAGTCTTTGTCAGACTCCTGGTGGATCGCGTATGGAATGACGAATCAGATCTCCAAGCCGGCGTGGAGATATACTATTGGGAGCACCCCCGGATTTTGGCTCATTTTGAGCAGCCAAAATGACCCCCTTTTGGGACCCCAATTTCAGCCCCCCGTGTGGTCAATTGGCGGCCCCATATTCCTTTGCCCACATGGATCCCGGACCTAATTGCACGTTGTACACCCAGATAGAGGTTTTAGCTCCTGCCTCCTTTCCTGTGAGTTATTGGCCTTGCCCTGGCCGGGCGAGCCACGCGTGGGAATGACGCCAATTTTGGTGATTTTGGCATCATGACCCCACTTGATGCACCCGTGGTGCCCTGATGCCGGGACCTCAGAAGGGAACCAGGTTGGGTGAGGGCTCCGGGCAGTTTGTACGCAAAGGGCATAGGGTCAGTTGCCTCGTCTCTACCTCTGGCGCGTCCAGACGAGGGGTCAGTTTTGGAAATTTTTGAGCTAATATCAGTTTGGGCTGAAACAGCCCATTTTCAGCTACCAACTGCTAGGGGATAATGGCGGGGCCATATCTCTGGCTCGGAGAGGAGTTGGGACCTGCTGTTAAGGGAGCATGGGGAGCCACTGTCGGTTGGCCTTGGAGCCTGACTTGGTCCCCAGGAACTCGCCTGTGGCTGGGCGGGACACCCCCCCTATTGGCAGGGTTTCAGGGTCCGGACTGAGTAGGGCATGGGTTGTGTTTGAGCCCCCGCCCCCACCAGCCACTGAGAGGGTCGGACCTGGGACTGGGATATGATTTGGGACTGAGTGTCTATTGTCCTGTGATGCCCTTACCCCAGTCCAGTCCTTACCCCATGTGTACATATCCTGATGTGTTGCTGTACATACTTTTGTTCCCTTGTTTCAGAGTGGCAAGGATCCTGAAACGCTTTGTCACATGACACGAGCGTATTGATGCCCCTGTGAGCGCAGTGCTTTGCCTGCCTGCTTGCTTGTGCGTGTCACCGCAGCGTCCCGTGGCCAGGCTTCCCACAGGAACGCGTCAAAAGCTTTTCACCGCCGCGGGGTTACCCATCTCTCGCGTGCCACTCGGGGCCACCAACCTCGAGCAGCGCGGCGCAGCAGCTCGCAGCTCGCAGCTCGCAGCGCAGCGCAGCGGCTCGCAGCGCCGCCCAGCGACAGCGCCAAGTCCGTGAAGGAAGAGCAGGGACCTGAAGTCCGACATCAACGAGTTCCTTCGGCCGACCAGCAAGGCCGCACTCCCAGCTACAGCAACCACCTCCACAACCACCGCCCGACCAGCATCGGCCTCAGTCCCAGTCTAGTGCTACATCACCCACCTCAACAACCACCCCAGGACCACTGCATCGAGGGGAACGATGGTGAATTGGGATGAGGCGGGCAAGACGTGGCCGCAGCCCTAACCCCCATGCGGCGCGCCTACTGCGTGGGTTGCTGTGGGGGCAGCACTACCGGCACAGCAATCCCCAGTGCAAAGGCAGCATGCCCGGGAGCCTCGAGCTCCGCGAGGACATGGACGAGGACCGCCTGCGGGCAGTGGAGGAATGGCTGCGGGCGGAAGGGTACGCGTACCGCTTCAGCCGCAAGCGCTGGGGGGTCTGGACCCGCCCAGACAGGCCCGGCGAAGGGCTGCGCCCCGACAGGATTGAGGAGGACAAGAAGCCCAACGAGTACCCGTCGGGCGCCTCGAACAACGTCTCCATGTGGGACATGATCGAAAAGGAGTTCCCGGAGCTGGGGAACGCGCGCACGCTGCAGGGCAGCAGCAGCAGCAGTGCGTCTCCTGGCAAGGAGAAGCGTTCCGCCGGGGACAGGAAGCAGGACAGGAAGTGGCGGGAGTACAAGGAATCCCTGGCCGCCGACGCCGCCCAAGGCGCCAGGGGCGGAACCCCAGCCCACAGCCCCCAACGGGCCGGTGGTGGTCACCACCCCGCCCACACCACCCTTGACGACTTCCTGGAAGTCGCAAAGCATGCCAAGGCAAAGCCCCGTCAGCTGCACCTGAGGGAGTCAGGCCCCAGCAGCGACGTGGAGTCGGCCCACCGCGGGAAGATTCCAGCCGACCAGGCCAGCTCCAGCAGCAGCGTCGCTCCCGACCAAATGGACGTGGCTCGTGCCTGTGAGCGCGCCTGTGGGGTGCCCTGCAACCTTCGGGTTGCCCGGCAACGGGCCACGCAGCACAACGCTGCCATGGAGGGCGCCGTCGGCATCGCCCAGCAGGAGGCTGCGGAGTTGGCGCATGGCATGGCCATCCACGCCTCGACCGTGGCGGCCATTGCGGCCCGACTCACGGCCGCAGTCGCCCATGAGGCAGCGACCGCCCAGGTCAAGGGTGAGGTGGCGGCAGCCGCCGAGGAAGCCCGCCTGACGCAGGAGGCCATTGCCTGCAAGGAGGCCGAGGTGAAGGCGCTGGAAGAGGTGCTGGCCCAAGAGAGGGCAAAGAAGGAGGCGGAGGAAAGGGCCATCGCCGAAGCGACGGCTAAGGCCCAGGCGGACGCCGCCAAGAAGGACGCCATCGAGGCTGCGCGACGGAAGGTCGCTGAGGAGAGGGCCAAGACGGAGGCGGAGCTGGAAGCCTTGGAAGCGGAGAAGGCTCGGCTGCAGCAGTCGCGGGAAGGCCGCCGCAATGGAGGCGGAGGCCAAGCTCCGCCGCCAGACTCCCCCGGGAGGATCCCGAGTGGAGACCCTTCGAAAGCTTTTCGAAGGGGACGCCTCCTCCAAGATGGCGCTGGATCCGGAGGAGGTGGACACGGGCAGCAGTGGGAGCAGTGGCCCCGCTGCCTTTCGACGGAGGAAGGGTAAGGGGAAGACCCCGGGGAGGTCACGGAGGCCAGCGGGCGGACACCCCCCTGACAGCGACCCCTTCTTCACCGCCAGCGACGGGGATGAACTAGGCCGCCGACATCGCCGAGGAGTGGCTGGCGGAGGAGGCGGAGACGTCCCCATGGAGCCGGAGTCGGAGAGTGACGAGCTCCCTCCTCCCTACCGGAGCTCGGAGTCTTCCGCGTGCGGGACCGAGACGCCCAGGTGGGGCGACATGGACGAAGATGATGACATGGACTTCGACTACACGAAGAAGCCCCCATCCTCGGACCCACCGAGGCGACCCGGCGGAGACCCACCAGGACCCCCTGGCGGAGGACCATCAGGACCCCCTTGAGGACGCCCACCAAGTGCACCCCCTGGAGGCGGACCACCAGGCGGGGGAACGAGAGCAGGGAGGCCGCGGCGCGACACCCCCCCCCCCCCCCGCCCCCCCGCCGGCCCGCCGGCCGCAGGGGCCCCGGCCCCCACCCCCCGAGGCTGAAGGGACGGACCCCCCCGCCCGAGAGGGGAGCCGGAGTGTGACCCGCCCCGACGCCCCAGCCGCCGGCTCCAATGGGGGCCGCGAAGAGCAAGTGGGCCCGCGCCTGCGCACCGGGACGCCGCGCAGATCGTGCCCAGAGAAGCCGGGTGGGCGCGAACCGGAATGGTATGGGTGGCCACGCCCCCCATGGACAGCACGACGCCAGGGGACGCCCGCTTTGTTGCCTACCCAGGGACGGCGGCCCCGCAACCCGCTAACCACTGACCGCTGACCCTCACGGCCACCCTCGGCCGGCCAGCGCCGCGCGGCAACGGCCGGGAGATGAGGGGCCCCAGGGAGGGACTGCGGGAGGATCCGGCACTCGGTAGAGGGGGGCGGGGGAAGGGCGCGCCCCCCCTAGCCGATGGCTGGCCCCCGGGGCTGGGACCGCCAAGCCGCCCCCCCCCCCCCCTTTTTTTTGGCCGACAGGGGGCATCGCCAGGGAACCGGAGGACCCCCCCTCACTCCCCCCCCCCCCCCCCTCCCACACAGGCCCGAGAGCAGGCGGGGTGGCCCCCCCCCCCCCCCCCGCACCCACCCCAGCTGGGGAGCCACAGGCGCGACCCTCCGCCCCCCCAGGGCCGGGGGGGCGCCCCCACCCACAGGAGGAACGGCGACACGGTAAGGGCAGCGGCGGCTGGACCTGCCCCCACGAACCCACACCGGCGTGCCGGAGCAACGCGCACAACGGAGCACGAAGGAGGCCGCGCCCCACATGACCCTCCCGTGACCACAGCCCACTCCGAGGGGAAAGAGGGGGGGTTTGCAGGTCAGCCGGGGCCCCCAGGGGAGCGGTCCACGGGCCGCCCCTCACCCCCCCCCGCCCCGGGGCGGCACGTCAGCCCCGACCGCACGCGCGCGCCGGAGGGGAGGGCCAGAAAGGGGTACCACAGGCCGCCGCCCGGAACGAGAGCGGGGAGGCCGCAGCGCGACACCCCCCCCGAGGCAAGGGGAATGGGCCCCCCCACCCGAGAGGGGGGCCGGAGTGTGACCCGCCCCCCCGCTCCGGCCGCCGGCCCACAAGGGGGCCGCGAAGAACAAACGGGCCCACGCCTGCGCACAGGGACGCCGCACAGATCGTACCCGGAGAGGCTGGGTGAACACGAACCGGAGTGGTATGGGGGGCCACGCCCCCCATGGACGGCGCAACGCCAGTGACGCCCGCTTTGTTGCCTGCCCAGGGAAGGCAGAGGGACGGAAAGAGACAGAGCGACCCCCCGCCCTACAGTCAGTCGGCGACCCGGTGGTGCTACTGCCCGCCACTTACCCCAATGCACGTCAGTCGGCGATCCAACGCACCCCACCCAGCCCCCTCCCCAGTCCCGACCCCGTGCGCGTGGACTGCGCGTGGACGGCGCACAGCCCCACCCTCAGGGCAGGATACATAGCCGACGACACCCCACAGTGGCAAGAGACTCCCGCGGACGGGGGCACCCCCCCGGGGACGCCCGGCCGCCGCCCCCGCAACCCCAAGCCAAGTAGGGGGGAACCGGGACCGGACCGCCCCCCCCCAAGCGCGCCAGACGGAGCACGGGACCGGGGCAGGACACGCGGAGGGGCACGGACCACATGGAACGGCCCTACCAGCGCCCAGTGCCGGGACCACGCGAGATGCGCGCGCCACACCGCCCAGCGGGGAGCGGACACCGCGAGAGCGCGAGCGCACACACACGAAAAGGACACGCGGGGACCACCAGAAGGGCAACCGGACCGAGCGCGCGGAACGCACAGACCACCTGGAATGGCGTACCAGCGAGCGAGGGTAAGGGACACCCGGACGGGACGGCCCGCCACACGCAACGCGGGATACGCGGGGCGGGAAGGGGGAAGAAGGGGAAACACAACACCAGGAACCGGCCCGAACCCCCCCGAACCGGCCGCGAGCGCCGCGCACACACAGACGGGACACTGCACCCGCCAAGGCAGTAGTGGCGGACAGCGCCACGCCCCAACCCCTAGGCTAGGCAGCCACCGCGCCAGCCCAAGGGGGTCCCACTGGCGACAAGCCAGTAGCACGGGCCCGGCGGCGCCGGTGCCCCGGGCGACCACGCATTAGGGGGGCGACGCAGTGGGTAAGCGCCCGCGGCCACGGCTGCGAATTGATGCACTGACCGGGGAGTGGCGAAACGGGGACGCCGGGGAAGGACGGGGCTCCGAGCTCTGTGAACCCGGGGGACTCCGCCACCAGGCAGGAGGTGCGTCTTGGAGGGCCCCCCACTAGGACCCGGTGGGGAGGATATCACCTGGCCCGACCAGGTGGCCCCCCGGGGCCGAAAGGCGTCTAGTACCCGCAAAATCAAACACCAAACACCAAACACCAAACACCGCCTGCGGGCAGTGGAGGAATGGCTGCGGGCGGAAGGGTACGCGTACCGCTTCAGCCGCAAGCGCTGGGGGGTCTGGACCCGCCCAGACAGGCCCGGCGAAGGGCTGCGCCCCGACAGGATTGAGGAGGACCTACAAGGAATCCCTGGCCGCCGACGCCGCCCAAGGCGCCAGGGGCGGAACCCCAGCCCACAGCCCCCAACGGGCCGGTGGTGGTCACCACCCCGCCCACACCACCCTTGACGACTTCCTGGAAGTCGCAAAGCATGCCAAGGCAAAGCCCCGTCAGCTGCACCTGAGGAAGTCAGGCCCCAGCAGCGACGTGGAGTCGGCCCACCGCGGGAAGATTCCAGCCGACCAGGCCAGCTCCAGCAGCAGCGTCGCTCCCGACCAAATGGACGTGGCGCGTGCCTGTGAGCGCGCCTGTGGGGTGCCCTGCAACCTTCGGGTTGCCCGGCAACGGGCCACGCAGCACAACGCTGCCATGGAGGGCGCCGTCGGCATCGCCCAGCAGGAGGCTGCGGAGTTGGCGCATGGCATGGCCATCCACGCCTCGACCGTGGCGGCCATTGCGGCCCGACTCACGGCCGCAGTCGCCCATGAGGCAGCGACCGCCCAGGTCAAGGGTGAGGTGGCGGCAGCCGCCGAGGAAGCCCGCCTGACGCAGGAGGCCATTGCCTGCAAGGAGGCCGAGGTGAAGGCGCTGGAAGAGGTGCTGGCCCAAGAGAGGGCAAAGAAGGAGGCGGAGGAAAGGGCCATCGCCGAAGCGACGGCTAAGGCCCAGGCGGACGCCGCCAAGAAGGACGCCATCGAGGCTGCGCGACGGAAGGTCGCTGAGGAGAGGGCCAAGACGGAGGCGGAGCTGGAAGCCTTGGAAGCGGAGAAGGCTCGGCTGCAGCAGTCGCGGGAAGGCCGCCGCAATGGAGGCGGAGGCCAAGCTCCGCCGCCAGACTCCCCCGGGAGGATCCCGAGTGGAGACCCTTCGAAAGCTTTTCGAAGGGGACGCCTCCTCCAAGATGGCGCTGGATCCGGAGGAGGTGGACACGGGCAGCAGTGGGAGCAGTGGCCCCGCTGCCTTTCGACGGAGGAAGGGTAAGGGGAAGACCCCGGGGAGGTCACGGAGGCCAGCGGGCGGACACCCCCCTGACAGCGACCCCTTCTTCACCGCCAGCGACGGGGATGAACTAGGCCGCCGACATCGCCGAGGAGTGGCTGGCGGAGGAGGCGGAGACGTCCCCATGGAGCCGGAGTCGGAGAGTGACGAGCTCCCTCCTCCCTACCGGAGCTCGGAGTCTTCCGCGTGCGGGACCGAGACGCCCAGGTGGGGCGACATGGACGAAGATGATGACATGGACTTCGACTACACGAAGAAGCCCCCATCCTCGGACCCACCGAGGCGACCCGGCGGAGACCCACCAGGACCCCCTGGCGGAGGACCATCAGGACCCCCTTGAGGACGCCCACCAAGTGCACCCCCTGGAGGCAGACCACCAGGCGGGGGAGGACCCCCTGCACCGGGCGGACCCGGCAGAGGTCCTCCTGGAGGACCCCCTGGGGACCCCGACGACCCACCAGGGAACGGCGACCCGGATTCCACCTGGCGATGGATCGTCGACCTCTGCAGGAGGGTCCAGTCCCTCGAGCGCGAGGTAGACACGGGCAAGGGCGAGATGACTCGCATCGCCAGGGTCGCCGCGCGCGGACAGAAGGAGCTGGACATCGCCGAGATCGAGATGGTCAAGAGCGCCAAGGTCGCCACCGCCACCCAGAGGCAACTGGACATCGCCAAGGGCGAGACCAGGCAGCTGAACAGGGTCATCAGCGGCCTGCAGCAGAGGTTGGACGTGCTGGAAGGCCGTGGGAGCGTCGGCAGCGACCACCCACCCCTGGAGTCTGGCTCGTCGGACGACGGCTGGGGACCTGGACCAGGTCCAGGCAGACTTCACGCCCCCGGCTGAGCCCCTAGGAGTCGCCCCAGCGCCAGTGCCCCCTCTCTCAGCGCCCCCTGTCACCACAGCGTGGGCCGCCGCAACGAGCGCGTGCCGCCCGGCAGTGGCAGTGAGGATTGGCGTGATGAGTAGCTCAGTTCGGAGTACCACGATCGCCCTCACTTTCCGAGTGTCTATTTTTTTTCTATTTCAGAAAATCGATGCTGTATTGGGGATTGGATAAATAGAAATCGTCCATTCCAATCCATCACGCAGAAGGGCGTGCTGTTCCTATTCGACCTCAAATCCAACCACCCATTTTCCCCATTGATTGACCTTGCCGTTCCTTTGAACCGACCGTTAGCCAACCTTGACACCTTGATCAATTTTGCACTCGTCCCCGACATTACGTTCTACCAAACCAATTCAATTATTGCAATGGCTGGCCTTTTCAACTTCTCGAGCTCCAAGTCCTCTTCGTCAGATTCAGAAAAACAAACTTTGGCAACCGACCTTAATTTGGTGAGTCCAACTACGTCGAAACTAGCGGTTTGGACAACTAAGTGCAACCAAAAGGATATCCAGAACGACTATAAGTACTTTGCCTTGAACGACGAGAAAACCCGTGCCTTCAACCGCAGGGCCATATCCTTACCGACACAAGCACGCAGGGAGTTATTTGATAGAGCACCATGGAGAGTTGGGCTTCATGATGATGATCTACACATATCACTAGGAGACCTTCAACTCCCTCAAGGAACAAAACGGTACTCAATGACGGAAGCCCACGAACCGATAAAAAACATCAAGGAGGCCCGCAAGACCTATAGGGAATTCTACGTCTTCCCGCCCAATGACAAGAAAGACCCGCCTCCAAACTAATTGTCCTCCAAGGTATGGTCAAAGGCCATTGAAAGTGCATTGGTAGAGTTGAAGAACGAGGATGCGGAGAAAGCCTACACCGGGTGGATCACCATGGAAAGTTGGGAAAGACACACCATGGCCAAGAACCACCTCTTGTTCGCGGCCGGCCCCTTGATCGACCTCACACAGTGGGTAGACAAAGTGGTAGTACACCACGGCACTCGACCTATGATACCAACGCGGCCCTTCTCCCTAAAAGAGGGATACATCCCTCAAAGACCATACGTGTCCATCCACATCAACACATCCAAAAAAATAGATGATGACATCGCCTTCGAGGACCTCAACTATCAAGGACATGACCTACAACTTGCTCTCAATGCCATCCAAGTGAACAAAACGCTCGCCGCCGTTGATGTCACACTAAGAATTGACGTTCATAAGGATATTCTCTTCAAATATTATAATGAACGGCATATCCTTGATGTGTCCAATGGGAAAAACCCCTCCCCGGTGACGGAAAAAACCCTCACGGATGTAAGAGGTTTTCAAAAGTTTTTGAATAGAACTTTTGAACCGGGTCAAGACGATATTTCCCTCAACCCAAGGCAAGCCTTCTATCCGTTAGGTGGTGGAGTCATTCTTCGGTCCGCACAGGACCGACTAATGAGATTTGAGTGGACACTAGCCTCCCAAAGGGGTGAACGCCTTCTCCAAAAAATATTGGAACACGAGTGGGCCAAGTCCGGTTCGATGTTCGCCATGCGTGTGAAAGACATAGAGGGAGGAAACTTGTACCAAATTCAAGCTTCTCGCGATCATCTTGCTTCTCGGCCGGAAGTAGACGCTCTTGAACTGTGGTCCACTTTCAATAGAAACCCGTACGCGAAACCACCCTATGTCTACACCAAAGGCACTACTGCCCGGTCTCTCAAAAGCATTCTCACAAACTTAGACGTTTGAGGATTCGCTTGTGAGGGCGGGAGGAACCCCACCAAATCTTTCGCGTGGAGTCTCTTCCACAACGAAGGATTTGTGTTGTTCTACGGTCCGGACTCCTCCTTGGTCAGATTTTGGGGACCCACGGGCGCTAAAGATCCCAGTGACACCGCCCCACGCCTCAATCCAATTGTTCATAGCTCCTGGGCTCAACCCCCGGACAAGTCGTTTTTTGAAATCCAAACTCCAAGCTCAGAACGGGCCCTGCACGCCCAAGTAGTTGCCGGGCTCCTTGGCCCCTTTAAAAATTGGAGGCACGCGGCGGACCCCCACTTTGATTGCAATGTCTCTAGGGCCGAGTACATCCACGAGGATTTTGCAATCCTAGCCCACCATTTCTGCATGGGAACCACCTCAATAGTCAGTGCATACCCCAATGACATAAAGAGGCAAGCTCTACTGGCCTCAGAAGACCCCAGCCTCTCCCCTCACAACAAGGCCGTCATGGCGGGCACCAGGTTGGGCTCGCAGTCCTTTGTCTCCAGCATCATCGAAGAGGATGAGCGTCTCGCCGCGCCTCCAATGTCAGGGAATGAAAAAATTGAATTGTTGTCCGAAATCAATGCCGACAATGCCACGGATGCACTATCCGGAGCATTAGTACAGCCCAATGCCATCGACAATGAACAGGAATCTGAGTTGCTCAAAGCAATTGAATCTCGTGATGACTGGGACACCCGCACCCGAAGAAGACTCAAACACTTTTGTTTTTCTCATGAGATTGGCAGTGGGAATATCCAACCGTCAAGTCCAATTCCAGAATTTCTCGGCGCTGCACAAAACTTGGCTCAGCAACTGCTACGTGAAAATGACATAGAAGACGTCCTCAACCAATGCACCATGGCGGATTACCCCCCCGGGGTGGGAGTCTCCGACCATCTTGAACATTTCATGTTGGGTAAAGTTGTTGTTACTCTGCATTTGCTGTGTACGATGCCAATGGTTCTCGTTCCCAAGGCAGGAGGAGAGCCCACCACAATCCTCCTGGAACGGCTGTCCATCACGGGCCTAACAGGCGCCTCACGGTACGGCTATAAGCATGGAATCCGGTCTTCATCGCACGATGTCATCAATGGAGCACAAGTGCCCCGAGCACGACGCATCGCCATTGTGTTTAGAAGCGTACCCAACGTATTTCACGATGCAAATGAATAATTCTGCCTCTCTGTGGTGGGTGATTTGCCCTCTCTTTACCCTCTCAGTGTTTTTATACCACATTATAAATAAGCGCCTCGCCGACCCCACGAAGAGCGCAAGCAGTGCTTCGCTGACCCCAACCAGTGAAGTATGTTGGCGTCTGTGGTGTTCGTTTTGCTGGTTACACGCATCACGGTTCCTAGAGTTTTCTGCGAAGCCTGGTACTACCCATTGCTTCATTGAGGTTTTTCACTCAAGCTTGGTCTTTCGTAATGTCGCCCTCGCCAACCCCACGTCTAGTTCAAGCAATGCTTCGCCCGCTACAACCAATGAAGTATGTGGTCGTCTACTCTCTTCTTTCTGCTGGTTCCATGCAGTGCGGCAGCTCGATTTTACAGCCAATTCTGCCAATGCTCCCTGTTTCATTGAAGTTTTTCACTCGAGTTTGCCCCGTCGCGGAGCCGCACTCGTCAGCCCCATGAAGAGTACAAACAATGCTTCGCTGGCTCCAACCAGTGAAGTATGTTGGTGTCTGCTGCGTTCGTTCTGCGGGGTACACACATCGCGGTTCTCTGACTTTTCGGCCAAGCCTGTCAATACTCACTGTTTCATTGAGGTTTTTCACTCGTGCTTGCTCCGCTGTAGAGCCGCCCTTGCCAACCCCGCGTCGAGTGCAAGCAAAACTTCACTGGCTTCAACCAGTGAGGTATGTTGTAGTGTTCTTTTGTTTTTCTGCTGGTTCCATGCAGTGCGGGTGCCTGAATGTTCAGCCAATTCTGCCAATGCTCCTTGCTTAGTTGAGGTTTCTCACGCGAAGTTTCCCCGTCGTGGAGCCACACTCGTCAACCCTGTGAAGTGTACAGGCAATGCTTCGCTGGATTCAACCAGTGAAGTATGCTGGCTCCTGTTCCTCTGGTTGCGCTGGTCCCACGCATCACGAATGCTCGAGCTTCCTGCCCAGTCTATCAGTACTCGATGCTGCATTGAAATTCCTCACTTGAACTCGCTGAGTCGTAGGGCCACCCCAGTCAACCCGAAGAAGAGTACAAACGGGGCTTCGCTGGCTTCAACAAGTGAAGGTCGTGAGAGTCTACTCTTTTCTTTTCACTGGTTACACGTAGGATGGCTGATTGACCCTGCTGCCAGGTCCGTCAAGACGTGTCGTTTCAGTGAAGTTCTCCACCCAGATCTGCCGAGTAGCAAAGGCGTCCTCGCCACCCCAACGAAGAGTACAAGCAAAGCTTCGCTGGTCTCAGCCAGTGAAGTATGTTGTTGTCTGCTCTACCCGTTTTGCTGGTCGCTGGATTTTCCTGTCAAGTCTGTCAAGATTCATTGTTTCACTGAGGTGCTCCACCCAAGTTCGCTCTGTGGGAGAGCCGGCCTCGGGTTGCAAGCAAGAGATTACATTCTACTGACCTCACATCTTCGGTATGTGATCCCCCTTGCTGGGAACACAGAATCACTGACTGCAGGCAGTCATTTCAGACATGACGTCCACAGTTTCGATTCGTCCTGCCCCTTCAGTGTATTCCCGCGTTACGATACACGCACTGTGCATGATCAGGCGCTCAGTGATCTTCTTCATCATGAGCCGAGCCCTCGTACACAATCACTGAATTTAGTTCTCTGTCATGGGTCCAAAGAGTCCGGACGTTTAGAGCTATCTGACTTCCACCAAGTCAACAGCCAGGTATCACCACCGAACACTGAAACCCATCCAGGCTACCCCCCCGATCAGCCGATACCCCCAAATAGATGTGACAATGGTCGACCCGCTCAGCAGACACTCTGGTTGTGCGCTGACAAAAGAATCTTTGCTACCTGGATTGCAGATTGTTTCAAGGATATTACTTTCGACCACAGCGGCCCGCAAGCTTCGCTGTCCATACACGGCGTAGCAGGTCTGCACTTGCAAGTTGATCTTTGTGACTGTCCGCTACCCCTCTTTCCCACGTCCGCCCGCGTTCCGACGAGCGCACTCGGTTCCGAGAACTCGGGCAACCTCAAGCTGGTTTTAAACTCTCAGGGCAGCTTCATCCCCCCCTTCCCCTGTCGAGGGACAACCATCAATCACGGCCTGCACCCGCAGTCTCCACGGGTTATGATCTCAGGGAAGCTTTACGCACCATAGGTGTAAGAGATGCCCTCATTGATCGACTCCTGGGGGTGCCAGACGTCGTGGCAGAACCACCTCCAGACCATCAGAGGGCACTGCCCGGTCCCCCCATCAGCCCGCACCCCAACGAAATGGAACACCATGCAAACCCACATGTCCCCCTGCGCCCCCCCCCCCAACCGCACCATCGCAAAGTCGCCGACCGCCCGGAGCGTCAGCATCAGCCACTCCTGCGTATGCGCTCCCAAAACTTAAACAAGCAGCCCCCTGAACAGTTCATCCATGCTGACCTACACCAGGGTTGGGATGTACTGTTTTACCAGGAGGTCACACACGCCCCTCTGCTCCCCTTCGGTTGGTCTCCCCTCCCGATAGAACCAAAATTTTTTTCTTCGGTACTGCCCACCCGAGCCGAAGGCTCATGGCTTGTAATCGCATCTAGGCTCGCACCTTACGTCTTTGAGATCCCATCACCCTGCCCTGGAGCCCTGTGCACAGCTGCCCTGCATTTGCCGGGTCAGCCCCCAATTCTCCTGGCTTCAGTGTATGCACAGTCTCCCAGACGTCTTGAGATCGAGCGAGAGCTCAACAAGCTGTTTGGTAAATACCCCCTCTGGATTCTTGGAGGTGATTTCAACGCACAACTCACTCCCCTAGACACTAACAGATCTACTGTAAACAGATGGAACTGGTTGAGCTCGCTGATTGAAGACAAGCGTGAGGGTGTTGATTCTTTCCGTAGCAAGCACCAAAACACGTTGCAGTTTACCCGCTATCGGTCCGCTCTTCTTCCGTGTGATACACGCATCCCTACGTGCTCATTTGGATCAGGTACCCTTGAATTACCCAAGTGAAACCGTGGTTCAACCGAGTTCAACCGCGCACTTTCATTACGGCTTCCCCACGGTTGAACCCCTATCGAGGTACAGCAACAAATTGCTAATTAGCAACCTGAAAACCGCTATTTCTCAGCCCTGCAAGAGATGCCACACCCCCTAAAAAGAATGTTTTTGAAAACCTTCTTACCTCATTGCTGCAAAACACTGGAGACATATTTCTCTTGGATCATATTTCACGGCGGTGGTGTTGTAGGTGCCAGTGGCGGCGGCTGTATTGGTGAAACCGCACGGCTTCACCATCAACTTTTCGTTAGGCGTGGTGACATACACCCCTGCGCCTTGTTTGGATTCCCCTTAGGACTTTGGACCCTTTTTAGTGAACAACAATTACATGCAAGCCTACACTTGATTGTCAGAAGCTTGTTTCCTCATAGATTGCACTAAAATGTAACCGGCTTTCGAGGTGGTTCAACCGCTGGACAGGCGCGCGGTTGAACCGGCTTCACCGGGTCAACCGCTGTTGCACGAAGCGCTACAGAAAAAACACATCTTCACCTTGGGAAGCCAAACGTGACCAGTTCGTTCTGCATCGCCACAGGCAGACGTCCCCATGCAATGCCTGTGTACGGTACGAGCACAATGCGCTGTCCAGACCACGCCAGAGGCACGTGGGGCCTAAGAGCGTTAAACATGACCCCATATCGAGGATCCACAATGTGTCCCCATAATAAATCACGCCCCCAACGTATCCATGCAGGATGAGAAGGCCCATTTGCACAAAGTAGGGCACTGGTAAACAGTTCCCCCCCCACAAAATCACCCAGGGCTATTTCCACCGTAAGGGGACTGTCATCCTTTGGATGCGTGTAAAGGGAAGCTCAGGACAGGACAGAACAAGGTTGGTTTCTTCTGTGGACCTCTGCATTTGGCAGGGTCAGGACTACAGCAATTATGTCTAATTTCTGTTTGTTGTGCATGACATAGCCCCATATAAGTTTTTTGCTGTGGTGCGTCGCAGATGCCGCTATTTGGGCACTGCAGGGCACGCGTGCGCACTGACGTGTGCATTGTTTTCTTTCTGAGAAGCACTGATTTTTATTATAAAAAGATCTGATTTTGTAGGATTTTAGCATGTTTACAGTGTATGTATTGTGCTGAGCGTCCATTATTGTTTAGGCCATGAAACGGCTTATCTGTTGAATCACTCCGTATCACCAAGTCAAGATTGATCAACTCATTTGATTTATTGCGTGCGGCAATTACAAGAAGGGCGTCGTTTCAAGGTTTTCAAAATGGTACTGCAGGAGATTCAAAATGAGAGGTTTGAAAATTCTGAGTACTGGCCGAAACAAGACTCTGAGGTCTTGAAATATTCAACAGATATACACGACGTTTCTTTGCCTTTGCCTGTAGCTGCAGATGAGATCAATAAGAGTGAGGAGTGCAATCACAGGAGTCTACGGCCCGACCGAGCCGTCAATCAAGACACCATCAAGGCGCCGTCCAGACCAGCGCCAGCCCCGCCCAGGACAACACCGCCGCCGCAGCGCCTTTCAAGTGGAGTAACAGAAGTGCCACGATGTACTGAAGCCGCCGCCATCACAGCAGTGCAACGACTCGTCGCAGAGGAAGAACGAATAAGGCAAAGTCTCAGGTATGAGCAACAAGTCATCTGCGCGAAGAGGTACGCGAACTTTGGCCACGTTTTTCAAAAGCTCTATTGTCGGTTGTTCCAGCCTTCGTTGAATTCGGGGCAGACAAGTACGCCGCTGAACGAACTGAAGGAACCACGGGAGCGCTCATTGAAGGAGCTGGCGGATTCCAGCAAGGCAACGCCAAAGAAGAACACCGCAAAATCGAATGCGCCGCCGAACAAGAACAAAGCGTCTGAGTACTCAGGTGTGTTGGCGAAGTTGGAGACGTCGTTGGAAAATTCCTTGAAGCGATCCTTAAGTGACCTCCGACAAGTTGTGGAACTGTTGGGTAACTGTTCGCCCTCTGTGTCCGTCAGAACGAACAAATGGAACAAGTTCGTCGATAAGCAAGAACCAAGGCCCGTTTCAAGTGTGACGAAGCGCCGGCAGAACGAATCCCAAGTGACTGAGCGCCGAACGGACGAGTTACAAGCGAGTTTGGATGATTTTGACGCGTGGACAGTAACTTCGGGAGATCCTGGTGGAGTTCAGCAGCGAAGGAGCTCCACAAATGAGTCGTCGAACGTCGCGAGGCCCAAACAAAGGGGACAGCGAGCAGGACGAGCTGTGCAGCGTCGCCGCGCTATAGCCAAGTTCTTTGAGGTATTAAACTCAATCCAAGGTCGCGCATGCCGAGGTACAAGCGAGAAGAAGACCGAGTGCCCTACGCGAGACATGTGGGGGCAGTCTGTGGTGAACTCCAAGGAGAACCAAGGGAATCCCTTCTTGGACTGAGCAGTGCTCTTTAAAGCGCGCTGCTTTTGCCGTTGGCGCGCTGGCTGAAGCGCAATGCCTTTGGTGTGCTCAACGAAGGGAGAGGCCTCCGGAAAATAGTGGATCATAACCATCAACAAAATGATCAACAAGTTCGGAAACTTCACCAAGACCTCATGGGGTTTCATACTTCGTTGAAGCAATCATACGACAGACTTGTGGAATGCGCAAGCAATGTAGACAAACAAATGGAGACCATCACCAACTCAATTTCGACATCAACAAGCATGCTTTGGCCATGATTCAACTACAAGAGGAGCAACAACAAGCCAGCTCTTCACATCAAGGGCCATTGGTTCAATATGGTGGAAATTTTCCACAAACACCACAAGATCAATTGATACCTCATCAAGAAGGGCCCCAAGAGTTACCACCACATCAAGATAGTGCAGTGGATAATATGGGAGTGCAACCGTGAGCGTTTTTCAATTTGCGAGCGCTTGCAGCGCTTTCTTTGTCAGTTTTTGGCGCTGTGAGCGCCTTGTGGTATATATCTGCCACAGATGGCAGAATGTGATGTAAATTACAATGCATCCAAAAGTTGACTTTGTCAACGAGGTCTGTTTTGGCCTCTTCTTGGGCGCCAAGCGCCTTGTGTGCTGGCACTGACATGTGCCTTTGCTTTCTTTTCCGCTGTAGATACTATTTTGGATCTGCAATGAGCAGTGGTGGGATACACCCTGCTTTACACTTTGAGTGAACTCTGGTTTACTCAGTTTGGCAATTCTGTTTTGCTTTGCACCTGCCTGCTTGTGAGCAGTGTGTCTTTTTTTCTTTTTTAGCTGCTTCTGTCTTGGAGAAAAAGCAGAGTGGTTTTCCCGTTTGTTTTTCTGCTTTTGTTGAAAAAAGCAGGGGTTTTCTTTCTGTATTTTTATACTAAATTTTATCTGTGCCATGAGCACCTCAGGTTGTGTGCCATGAGCACTTATCAGGTTTTTACACCCTGTGAGGAGTTTGAGTGGGTATAGGTTGAAACACCACTTCACCACTTCCCTAGGGCACTGTTTGGTGACAGAAATCCCTTTCAGGAGGGTAAAGCTATCTGTGGTATCAGTGGTATTCCACTAGCATGATCTGCACATAGATAGTAGCTGTTTTTACCTGGAATGAGTAGAAATAGCCAGATCACAGACAAGAATATCTGTATTGTATTGTAGGTGAAGGCCTGCATGTTTTGCTTTTTTTTTTCTCGGGTCAGCAACTCATTTGGGGAGTGCTGAGCCTGGGGGGGGAGTGTAAACATGCAAGGCAGCCTTTTGGGTGCTTGCGTTTTACACCCACCCAGCTCTGTCTGAGCTTTTCCCAGCCCTATGGTAAAACCCTTCGCACCCTTTTGTTTTGGGGTCTCAGCCACACATCAGGGTATGTGTGGGCTTGGGGGGGGAGTGTAAAGGGAAGCTCAGGACAGGACAGAACAAGGTTGGTTTCTTCTGTGGACCTCTGCATTTGGCAGGGTCAGGATTACAGCAATTATGTCTAATTTCTGTTTGTTGTGCATGACATAGCCCCATATAAGTTTTTTGCTGTGGTGCGTCGCAGATGCCGCTATTTGGGCACTGCAGGGCACGCGTGCGCACTGACGTGTGCATTGTTTTCTTTCTGAGAAGCACTGATTTTTATTATAAAAAGATCTGATTTTGTAGGATTTTAGCATGTTTACAGTGTATGTATTGTGCTGAGCGTCCATTATTGTTTAGGCCATGAAACGGCTTATCTGTTGAATCACTCCGTATCACCAAGTCAAGATTGATCAACTCATTTGATTTATTGCGTGCGGCAATTACAAGAAGGGCGTCGTTTCAAGGTTTTCAAAATGGGACTGCAGGAGATTCAAAATGAGAGGTTTGAAAATTCTGAGTACTGGCCGAAACAAGACTCTGAGGTCTTGAAATGCGTATGTACAAGCATGGGATGATCGCCCACCCCATGGACCACTGCGAGCGCAGTGTAGGTTAGTTGGGGGAGTACACTTCGGATGTGTGCGTTCACGCGCCGGACCAGTTCCGGATCTCTCCTCGTTTGCACTGCAACTTGCACACGGTGATGCCCCTGCACCATTACGGCCCCCCACAACTGCCTACGGTACCGTGCTCCATGTCCTTTCCGCCACTGCCACCCCCTCATTCCCTTGAGGCACGTAAAAAGTCAGTCGTTTGGGAGTGGCTCTTCCTTCACGTGAGGCACTGGTGCACCAACCTCTGGGGCTGCCTCTTCGTTATCTTCCTGCTTACATGCACGCATTTCCTCGTCCTTCGGCGCTTCACCAACCTCCACAATCTCCTCTTGCCCAACCGGGGCTGCAGGCGAGTCCTCCCCACTGTGCTGGTGCTCCTGCACCCCTGGACCAGCAGACTCCACCTTTTCCTCTTTGACCACCTGTTCTTCACTCTCCTTTGGCTCTGGAATCACGGGCGGCGTCGGCACAGGAACCCCATTGTCACTGTCCTTTTCCGCTTCAGCTTCCGGCGCGGTAGTGACCTCCTTCTCCTCGAGTGGACTGTACGAGGGGGAGTCCTACACTGTCTTCTTGACCTCCTCATCGATCGCTTCAGCTTCTGGCGCGGGAGTGACCTCCTTCTCCTCGAGTGGACTGTACGAGGGGGAGTCCTCCATTGTCTTCTTGCCCTCCTCATCGATCGCTTCCTGTTTCTGGGCGCGGCGCTCTTTCAACGCCTCCTCGGCAGCGTGGGGGTTACTGAAGCTTGTGCTGTCCTTGACTGCAATAACTGGCCACGTTGTCCCAGCTGCATCGCCCTCCTCCTTCCACTGTGGGGGAAGGAAGACCAATTCTTCCCCCTTTTTGGGCCGGGGGGTCCCCTTCGTGGCTTTTCCCGGGGTACCCACGGCCAGACGTGGCTCGCCATCAGGACCGTCCACAATGACCCATCGAATCGGCGTGTTGGCCGCCCATCCGAACCGCTGTCGCAGCTCTTTGCGCGTGTCCTCAACCGCCAGTCGTCGTTGTTGGGCTTGATCCAGGCTCTGCAAAAGAGAAAAAATAGTGAAACCGTGGTTCAGGCGGTGCAAGCGTGCGGTTGAACCACACTTCACCGGTTCAACCGCGCACAGTTCCAGAGCTGACGCATGCGCCGATTCTGCCCTGATCGACTTCTCCTCGTCGCCATCCTTCGATCCCGCAGCCAACTCTGTTGCCAGGGCCTTTACATCCCGCGCCGTGTCGCTGGGGAGCTTGCCGGAGTCACTGTCGGAACTGGGGGCCGGAACTACCTTCTTCTTCTTCTTTTTTGGGATATGCTTTGCGGCTGGGACCCATTCGTGCTCCTCAAAAAGGGGGTCTCGGATTTACCCGAATAGGTGAGGAGGAAAGAAGAGATGGCGAAGCAATAGCACTACACAAGACACATATATGGGCCAACTCCTTAAAACCGGTTTGTTTTCTCTGTTTTCTGCTCATTTGGTGCCCTTTGCTACCTTTCATTGAAACGGGCACCCTCAAAAAATACACAAAAATGGTATTATACATGAAAAATGAACTTTTGACCTCAATACCCCCCATGGGGTTTGAACCCACACTCTACCAACCTTAGAGTTGTGTTTTTCCTCTAAGCTACGACCTGTCGTCGACGATCTCAGAGAAAACCGTAGTATAATAAAAAATTTGGAAAATCAGTACTCCTTACATGCTCCAACCACTATTAACCTCCCATGCTCTTAAAACCGTGGCAACCGACGACCCAAGTGTCAACTGCTTTTCACGGTGAGCGAAGAACTTAAGGGAGGGACAGGGTGGGCATATATGTGTCTTGTGTAGTGCTATTGCTTCGCCATCTCTTCTTTCCTCCTCACCTATTCGGGTAAATCCGAGCTGGCTCAGCTAGCACTACACAATCCCCATATATGGGCAACAGAACGGAAGAACTGAGCTCCCGTGAACTGAACCCTTATATAAGAATTAATTAATCGCCAGGCGCGAAGCGCGCGCCGCTTCCCCAGTCGCCAGATCAGGAGGGACCAGAACTTGCGTGATGCGCAACAGAGCTCTGGTCCTGTCGTAAAACTTCCTGAATGTATCGTAACAGGACCAATCACCCAATGCCGCTACCACATGCGGATCCACGCCAAGATAGATTAGTGCAGTTGCTGCTGCTCCTCGTGTAGAATGCGCGGAAAACGAATCCGTCTCCAGTTCCCCCAATTCCAGTAGGTGTTTCCTTAACCAGCGAGTAGTGAGACCGTTAATGGTATCAGACGATAAAGGCTTCCGTGGCTTTCGTAGGGACACAAAAATCTCAGAACCCTCGTAATCACCAGTAGCTTCCAAATAACGCGCTAAGCAGCGCTGCGGATCAATTGACGGTGGCGTAACATTGTGAATAGGATAACGTGCATAGTATCTCCTCCCTTTGCGCTTAGCAGAAATGAACCAAGGCTGAGCAGCGCGTTGGATATCCCTACGTGATCGCGCCAGATCAACGCCTCGGAACAAGGCAAAGAATCTCAAGGACAAAATGGCTTGCAAGCGCAGCTGAGCTTCCGTCTCCACAGGTTGCTGATGCATGACTTGTATAAGACGCCGTACATCATAGAAACGATGATAATGAGGAACACTGACGAACCAGTCACGTTTCAAGTTGCGTAGCATACCCTCGAAACGTAGTTGCGAAAAGCACGGGAATAAACACACTGCTGAATACGCCATACGCCCAGCACTTAAAGAATGCGTGCGTGAAAACTTTAAAAGTTGCACCGCCACCGTCATCAGTGGGATTTGACCAAAGCGCTCCACCTTTAACAGTGGAGCAAGCGCCGCGTCTTGTAACAAGAACGTACCAAACATGTGCCACGCAGAATTGTAACGTTTCAAGGTGTCCTTCCCGATTTCATTGATGATGAGCGTCGCCTCTTCGTTGGTAGCTCCTCGCAATTGATAGTATTCACGCAAACATACGCCAAGGTCAACACGAAACGTGGTTGTGTCTCTGTGCCGTCTGGCATTTGCAACCGGAACTCCGACGTGTTCACTGCGAACTTCACGTGTTTCATCAATAGGTTCCACCAAACTTCGCGCGGCCTGTACGGCAGAGCCATGAGAACCTCCACCCCTGGTGACTCCAACACTTGGTTGACCAACTGAGGTATGTGCTTGAACGGCGGGAAGACCCACCCCGGTGAAAGTAAAGTTAGATTCTGGGAGAAGACATCGATGGCGTAAGCCCCCGGCTGAGGACACGGACTGACGAACTTGCTGCACACCGCATTGGAACTCCTTGACATCCAATCGATTTCCGGCTGAATCCAACTTTTGAACTCCTCCAGGATCCAAGTCAACACGTCCGACGGGAAGGTAGCCTCCGACGGTGTCCAACGAAGCCGAGACCAAATGTCCGCCGGATTTACCGAGGTGTGCACGTAAAACGGTTGAATCTCGATGCGATTGGCTTGTGTAAAATTCCACAGTTGGAGAATCAATGCGTTGAACCGCGGCTTGCGACCTCCCCACTTGCGGAGATACCAGTAAAGGACCATTGAGTCGGTGAAAAATCGCAGCGTGGTGTCCCTCAGCGCATACGCTTGAATCGTCAGTAGGGCTCCCCTGAACTCTTTGACGTTTATGTGTTCCTCTCGATTCAGGAACCAACCGAACGCTGCTTGGGCATTCCCTTGAAGGACTCCGCCCCACGCCAGATCCGACGCGTCCGAGTACATGTCCCTGACGTGACCCATGGAAACTACGAAGGTGCGTCCCTTCCACTGGTGTAACTCGTCCGCCAGATCCATCAACTGACGTGACACGCGCTCCGGGAGCGCCACGTCTGCCTCCCAGCCAGCCTGGACTGCCACCGCCACGTGCACCGCCAGGGCGTCGCTGAGGAGTCGGATATGGGGCATGGCGAACAACAAGGAACGGATTCTTCCAAGAACGGAGGCGCATCGCCTCACTGATGGTGTGTGACTGTGTGCCAGTCTGTTCACGTCCCGAAAATTTGCTTGTAGGCGCTTTGGAGGTACCGCGACGAATCCTTCCCTGAAGTTCAGCATAAAACCAAGCATTATAATTTCTTGCGACGGCTCCAAACATGATTTTGGGACATTGACCAATATACCCAACCGATGCAAAAGTTGTACCAAAAAACGTGTGTGTTCCAGACATTCACGGTAAGTATTGCCAATGATGAGCCAATCGTCCAAGTAGACCCAAACGAGTGCTCCGCGTTCACGCACGGTATTTAAAATTGGTTGCATGAGGCGTTGCCATTCCCGTGGTGCAACGTTTAATCCAAACGGCAAAACGCACCACCTGTAAAATTCACCGTCGACGTAGACCCCCAAATAAGGTCGATCCCGCGGATGGATACCCATGTGAAAATAAGCACTTTTCAGGTCAATTTTGCAAGCATACTGACCGGGTCTCAAGAACGGTAAAATGCCCCACAGAGTGACCAAACGAAAATAGGTGGTCTGTACAAACTGGTTCACGTTCTTCAAATTGGTGATAGGTCGACGGCCTCCCTCAGGATGTGCCTCGTCTGACGCTTTGTCCACTGCGAACATACTTGCACAACACTTAATGTCTTTGCGCTCGACGCATTCCATGCAACCCTGTTGTACTGCATCCAAAACGTGTTTTACCAATTCAGGGTCGGTTACCTCTGCGTGGGAAGAACGAGGACGGAAGTCGTCGGTTGGTCGATCCGGATCAAAACCGTCAACCCAATCAAGCTGCAGCCCATTGCGAATCACTGATGCCGCGTATGTGTCCTTCAACGTTTCCCATTCATGCAATTGTGCACGACAGCGCAAATAGAGTGGCAGGTGGGGATGGATCGGCGGTGGCACGCACACGGCTGGTGCCAATAAATCCTCTACAGTCAAGCTACTGCTGTGGTCGTTCATCTAACTTGTCGTTACGTGGCACAAATCTTTGGGTGAAACCCTTACCTTTGCCTTTGCCTCCTTTGCCAGATCTCCGTGGATCAAAACGACCTCGTGTTGAAAACGAACGGAAAGAACTACGATGCGAGTAAGGGGAGAAACGCGTGCCTCTCAGGTCTTTTTGTAATTTGTTGCGCGACTGAAGTAGTGACATGTCATCCTTCGAGAGTAACTCTGGTGCAATCGCAGGTTGTTCAAACCGTTTATCTACTGCCACTCGCCGGGAGCTTTGGATGCTGTAGTCCAACGCACCCAACATTGCAAACAAATGTTCACATAGTACCAATGAAACAGGTGCTTCCGGAGCTACCGTTGTGTCATCTTCGCGTGTTAAGACTACTCCCAGGACTCGCATGGCGTCTTTTACCTGTTGTTCCCAACGACGCTTCTCTGCGTCCGCTGGATGTTTGTGCGTTGGCGCGTTATTAACAGCTGCCCTATGGAACTCGTCGAACACTGGCAAGTGCTTCAACATCTTTTTTCTGCGAAACTCGTCTTGCAAAACCTTTCGCTCTTCCAGGAGTGCAGACAAGCGTGAAGGAAGCGACAGAACCTCATCGCGCCACACGAACGTGGACTCCTTGTCCGACGCGGGGCCAGCGTGGTCCTTGGGACCGCTCAAAGTTTCGCATGCCAAGAAGACGTCTTCGCGATGCGACGACGTTCCTGTTCTGCCAATGTCGTCGCCCTTTAAGGTGAGTAAGGCATCACGAACCAAGGCCATCGTGTCTTTGACAGTGGCCAGTGTTTTCTTTCCTGTAAGTTTGGAATACAGTGACGCTGCCTGCCAAGGACTGAGACCACTCATTGCGCCTTCCTTTGCCAACTGTGCTGCATGTTCCAACGACTCAGAACTCAGGTTCCACGCCGAATCCGGCAATTTCAGCACGAACTCGTGAAAATCCAGTGTCTCATTTTCTTCTGTCATTTTGTTAAAATTTATATCCTTAAAACATTTTGGATTGCATCAGAAATCAAAGCTCTGGGTACAGCAAATCACTAGTTGAACAACTCAGTGAGCGCGTGACCGGTTTTAAGAGCATGGGAGGTTAATAGTGGTTGGAGCATGTAAGGAGTACTGATTTTCCAAATTTTTTATTATACTACGGTTTTCTCTGAGATCGTCGACGACAGGTCGTAGCTTAGAGGAAAAACACAACTCTAAGGTTGGTAGAGTGTGGGTTCAAACCCCATATATGGGGATTGTGTAGTGCTAGCTGAGCCAGCTGACTCGTCCGTCTCACTGCTGTCCGGGGCGATTTTCCGCTTTTTCGAGGAAGCACCGCTGCCAGTTTTGGCTTTCTTTTTCGGCTTCTTGTCGCCAGAGACTTGGGCCTTCGCGGGCGGTGCTTCAGCCTTTGCACTTGGCCGCTTCTCCTTCCGGAGCTCCTTCCGGGCGGACTGAAACAGGGACTTCGGAACCACTTTGCTGCCAGGGGTGTTCGTCTCTTCGGGTGGCGGTGGTGCTGGAAGACGTGGAGGCTTGGGGGCCTTTCCACTGCTCTCGGATGCTGCACCTGCTCCAAGTGGGCGGTCCCACACACTCTTGTAGAACTCCTCAAAGCTCTCTCCCACAGGACTTGGTTGGGGCGCGGTGGTGACGGCTGGACCGGACTCCAGAGGCGTTGACCTCTGCCGTTCTGGCGCAGGACTGCCTTGCCCGGCATTGCCCAATTCCCGCAAGCCCCGCTGCACGCCACGACTCATGCGGTCGACCACTTGAGCGGCGCCAGGGATCTGCCGATTCCACACGTCCCACCACTCCACGATGGGCATGGGTGGCCATCGCCCGCGGACGACAATGCCAGGGCCACGCCGATCGACCACGAACATGTGCTCAGGCACATCACTGGCGTTCAACTGCAGAGAAAGCAAGGAGGCCAGTGAACCGCAGAAGTGGGGGAACGCGATTCAGTGTGTAGGAAGGTTACGCTCAAAAGTGCACGGTTGAAGACGGTGAAGGCGGTTCAGCCGCACGGTTGAACCCGCTGAAACGACGGTTGAACTACTGCACACCTGTTGCACCCCTTGGATCGCTTGAACCACACTTGGCTGCACGAATGGCGATGGTGCCATTGCCGGTGGCGCCGCTGCTGCCGTCGCGGCGCTTGCCTTGGCCTTCTTGTGCTTTCCCCCACCTGAGATGGTGGCGCCCATAGCCAGCATGCTGCTCGGAGTCGCCGTGTACCGCTGGACCTCCGATTCGTTGAACCAGCCTGGTGGCAACTCCACCGGGGCCTTGAAGAAGAAGCGCGGACCGTGTCCTGCGCTGTGACCACCGCCGCGGCCCACGGAGTCCGCGCCAAACCAGGACGCGCTCCTGGCAACACCGCAGCCCGTGGTGGCCCATATCCTGAACAGGGCTTCCAGCCCTGGTTCGTCCAGGGACATGTGGCCCTGGGGGTCGCTCGACAGACCCACACGGAGCACCTACAATCAGAAAAACGCACATCAGAACATTCATAAACAGAAAATCACACAGCAACGAAACGCAGCATGCGGCATATCAGAACATCTACCAAAAGACCGAAAAACACCAGCACAATCAACTAGCAAACAACAAGACAACAGCAGACCTTCCACTCCAAAAACTCCCCGGCGCTCAGGCACTTCGTCTCCCAGGGGTACGACTGTACCCCATCCTTGTCCTCTTGGCGGTGCTTCTTCATCCACAGCGTCATGGCACGGCGGAACAGGTACTTCGGCGTCACGTCGGCCAGCCACCGCCACTCAGGCGTCTCGGGCGCCAGGGTGGTGTCGGGGTTGCAGGTGTTGTGGACCACCACTTCTACCTTTAGCGGGAACTTGTCGGCCAGGTGGGGGGCTGGAGGCGCTGCCGCTGCTTGTGGCGCTGGCGCGGCAGGGGGATCGGCGCCTTGGCCCGTACCCAGTGCCCGCAGGCAGTCCTGCAAGGCCTTCCCCAAAGACTCGGGGTCCATGGTGCAAAGGCACCGGAGAGAAGCAGGGGTGAAACCGTGGGGAAGCCGGTTCAACCGCGCGGATGAACCTCCTGAACCACGGTTGAACCACACACACACCTCCTAGTTGCCAACTTCCAATTGAGCGTGCACTACGTGCTCATCTTCCCGTCGCCGCCGCCCGTCCCATCGAGGCATCTCCTTGTAGAAGAAGGTGCGCTCGTGCGCATGGCGGAGCATTGCCTCATCCTTTTCCTCCTTGGTAGCCTTACGACCACCTCCCCGGGAACTTGTGGTTAGAAAGTTGTCTTTAAAGACATAGTTCAGCGACTCAACAATGTCGCCACAACACATGGCCCCCCCCCAAAGGTTGCAAATTACCCAATACGATGGCCCCCTCGTTGCGGAGCCAAAGCAAGTAGGGGGATCGTTTATGGGGACATATAGTGTTTTGAAACCTCTTTGCAATTCGTGCACACCCTTGGACGAATGGATCAGATGTCCACCGATAGATAGCGGTTAGCAATTTCCCCATGTCCTCAACGGTAGTGGTGACATGTGGTGTTAGACGCAAACTCTTTGCAATGGGCAACCAATTGGCAAACAAGTGCCATGTCTCTTCCCCATCGGGGAAGGACCGGCCTTTCAAGAAAACATTGGTCTTAGCGTCCTTTAGGAGGCTTTGAACCTTGGATGGTTGTGGTACCGTCAACATTGTGGCTCGTGTGCGCACAAACGTTGTTAAGTATTCACCACATCGTATCACAAGATGAAGAACACACATGATGACACACCCTATACGGTCATCCACTTTCAATAATGGACTTTCGATGCACCCTTTTGCACCAACACAACTAACTTCTTGTTTCCTATACTTTAGGAATTTTGCTTCAAGTCTTGTACTTCGTCGCCATTCACACCCTACCCATCTTTCTTTCTCCCTAGACCATGTCGCAAAAGAATAAATTGAACCAATTTCATAAAATGTTGATAGACCAAGTATATGACGAAGCCAAGGGCTATCGCCTCCAATAATGACAACCGTTCGCACCCAAAACCCTCGGAGCAACATGTAGCCACGGTCAATAATTTGTTGTATTTTTTTAGTGTCTCTCCAAAGAGGACACGCACAAGATCCGTTTCATGCTCACTTACGAGAGCAAGGTCAAGGGTCCAATTGTAGAGCAAAGTTCGTGCTTTTTGCATGTGGTTTGCAAAACCACATGCAATTTGGCACCATGACCTTGCTCCACATGGAAACCCATCACCACGCACTATAAGTACATAGGGGTGATCATCCCTAAATCTTGGGAAGTGCATTTCTTCTAGTACATCCCTTTGATCACCTATATATTGTATCCAATCATCCACATCCCAACGAACCCCAACTCTTCCATCCTTTATGGTCGTTTTTAGTACTTGTCTCTTACTTAACGTGGACCAAGCTTTATCCATCGTTGCATACGACGGAAAGCAATGTGTCCATGGGACGGTGCTTGCACGGGTTTTCTTCTCTTTGGCATCGGCCCACGAAATAAGCTTCTTGTACCTAGGGACGGTTGAACCGAGAAATTGGGATAAAGTGCGCGGTTGAACCGGCGGTTGAATGGGTTGCCGTCATGGCACCAAAAAGCGTGCAATGGTACAAACCACAAAGTATTCACATTTGTGACGCGGGCAACACGTTGCAACTCATATGTTCATGCTTTGGGCAACATTAAGCGATTATTTTGCCGTGCAAACATTGTCATGAAGCGCAATCACAATTGTTTATTTGTGATAAGGGTTCAACCGCACCGTTGAACCCCGTTGAACCCCGTTGAACCACTTGTAGGCATGTGCGCATTGTGCCACATACCTTCGCTTCGGCATCCCAAGGTCCAAAATGAGGCGCACAGCGTCCGATCCTGTGAAAGCTTTTTTTGTAGCCCTTTTTGTCTGTTTGGAAGCCCTCTGTGTGTTACCAATTACGTCAGCAAGTTGTTTCCATAGGCGTTTTGTCGTGCCGTTTGTGCAAAAAAAGGTGAACAAGTCGTCCACCAGCTGTTGGTCCCCCCACCCGCTGTAGTGGTCGTTCACCACTTGCAGCCAGTGGTGGGACATTTTTTAATTTTTTTTAAAAAAGCTTTGTCACGCGTCAGTTTCAGGCGGTTATGCAAATATTTTGTTCTGAAACGCGCGCGATGCTGGCGCAGCCGCCACCGCCAGCGCTGGCGGTGGTTCAACCGCGGTTCAACCGCGGTTCAGCGGTTCAACCGCGCCCCTTCCGAGTTCAACCGGGTTAAACCAGGTAAAACCACTGTGTGAAGTACCTGATCCAAATGAGCACGTAGGGATCGACCTGTATTTGCTCTCCTCCCACCTTCTCATGCTCCCCTTCCTCACCTTGGATAGTGCGGACATTTGCGTCCAGGACAAGACCTCAGATCATCACCCTATACACTGCGCTCTCCAACTTCTCTGCACCCCACAATACCCCCCTCCACCTCCCGAACACACATTATTTCGGCGGCTTACGCAGGCTGAAGTTCGCGAATTTACCAACAAATTGAGTCCATTGGAAGAGTGGGCGAAGAATATACCCATGGATCAGGTATCCCTCGATGACTGTGTCCAGTAAATGAACACTGTCACTCAGCAAGTGGCTACCGCCTACCACGGTATCACTAGACCGTCGGTCCAGCATCGTGAGACGCGAATGGAACGGGAATTCAAACAGGCCCTGGCTGGTGTCCCTTCCAACACGGAGGGGCGAAAGAAGGCCTTGCGGAAACTACAGGGCCTTAACAGAAGGTGGACCAAAAAGCGCACGGAGAAGGAAAAAAAGCGATCGCACTACTGCATGATCAAAGGCCGGAAGATTAAGAAGGCTGTCGATCAGGCACTGAACCCTCAGCAACGCACGCAGGTCCACCTGTGGGATGAGTCACCTGACCCCCCGAACCTGGCCACTGAGCCTCCTCAAGCTGGCCGTGTCTTTTCTGAATGCCTCTCTAAGCTTGGGGGAGAACCTGACTTAGAAGTCCAAGATCTACTCCTGGACCAATTCATTAGTCATGTCCCCAAGTGCCCAGACGATGTGGGCACACACCCTCTCCCTCTCCCCGAACCTTCCTGGCTACGGAGCACTACTGCACGCGCCAGCCCTTCCAAGGCCACGGGAGAGGACGAGGTGAACTACTACGTCATTTCTCTCTGCCCTGAACATCTGCAGGCCTTTATTTTATCTGCCATTCACGTTCTACGTCATTGCCCCCCCCCCCACAATGGGCAAAGGCTAGGGTGTGTCTTCTTTACAAGAAAGGGGACCCAAAGAAGGCGTCTAATTACCGCCCGATCTGCCTCATCCAGTCTATTGTTAAACTCGCGTCTGTCTGGCAATGCCAGGCACTTACAAAACTAACAGCAGAGCATCGCCTGATTCACCCCTGCCAGCACGGGGGCCTCAAAAACCATAGGTGCGGTGACCACATCTATGATGTGGTGAGCCGGATGCTCCAGTCCAAAGGGCGCCTGTACCACCTGTACGTGGACTTCAACAAGACCTTTAACTCTGTCCCGTTGAAGGCCCTGTGGAGAACACTTCGGGGGTACGGCCTGCTGGACGAGCTAATCTCTTCTATCGCACGCTTGTACACACACGCCTTTGAGCAACCCCTCGTGGACGGAATAGCCACAGCAGGCCCTTACCAGAACCGGGGGGTCAGGCAGGGATGCCCCCTCAGCCCCCTCCTATTTGTACTCTACCTAAATTTAATGTTTTATTACCTGGTCACCAAAATAGAGTGGGGCCTAGAAAAAAGTATTCATGCTTTTATCGACGACATCCTCTTTAGAGCGCGCTCGCTAGCCGACATCCAGGTGGTCTTTGAAGCATTCGATGGACCGGCACGCCAGCTGGGACTAGATATGAACGTGGAAAAGACGGAGTTGCACATGTTACGTGGCAGTCAGCGGCGGTCATACAGTCAGCACACGGTGGCCGCGTCTCAACGAGGGACGCAGCAGGTAAACCGCATTCCGTCTACAAATACCCCGGGGTGTATTTTTCCACAACCGACCACGCGACACGAGTGTGGGAATTCGTCCGAGCGGAATTTATCTCTTTTTTTGCTCTGCTGGCGCCACTGCAGCTCACGGCGTCCGAGTTAATTTCCCTCGTTAACAAGCAATCAATCCCCACGATGGCCTACCGGCTCATGGCCGGCCCCATCACAGATGCACAACTCGTTGAACTGCAGCACCTCATCTGGAATAAAATCGCAGTTTTTGATAAACTGCCCCGTAGGCTCTCCCCCAAAGACCAACATCACAGCCGCTCCTCGCCCTGCTTTGGTCTGGGGCTTATGCCATTCCGCACGTTCATGCACACCCAGGTGCACAACTATTCAATAAGGTATTTCAACAGCGAGGGTCCCCCGCAAAGCAATTATTGGGTTCGTCGAGCCCTCACCGACAAGAGGGCCAACTGGCTCCAAAATTCGTTTGTTGACTCAGTACAGGCGTTGGGACGACGCTGCCATGGATTCGGGCCTTGGAATCCATGTAAAGTGGCTGACCTGCACCCAGGTGAAGCGGTATACGTCGAGTTCAACTCCAGCTGGCATCCTGGGACAGTTCTGCATGACCCCACGCCGACCTATGCTGTGGTGCAGTTTCATATCGACAACACACTTTTTCATATCAAAGACGCCCTTCATAATTTAAGCGTGCATGTCCCACCTCAGCCCAACCCCGCGAACCCAGAGCCGGCCCTCCACATGTCCATATCCCCTCCTCTCTTTACCTCCCACCCCCGCTCCCCCCTTACGCCATCCCGTACAGGTCAACACAAGTGGGATCTAACTCATTCGGCCATCTCTTTCGATACCCTGAGGAAATCCCATTACCACAGGTATCAGCACTGGTCTCGTGGGGATGTGTGAGCGTACGAAACGCGGTTGGACACCCGCAGGCGAACAACTGGCTGTGGGTGTGCCTCGACGGGTCCTGGGACAATCCTCTAGCTGGGTCAGCGGCGGTGATGGTCTGGCCGGATGGCACTGTCCTTGCACTTGCCATTCCCTGCCCCTGCCTTGGCAGCAAGGATGCTGAGTTCTGATCCTTCGTGCAGTGCACGTGCTACCTCCAGTCTGTAGGCTCTAAAGGCCAGGCATTTTTCTGCATTGATAACTCTAAACTTGTTGACTGTACTGACTGGGTTTTGTCCCAAAGCCCGTTCCCGCCGGCTTCGACATTCACTCAAGGAACATGGTTCCATACCGTCCACGGAGTAATCCGATCCTCTTCCTTCACGGTAGGAGTGGGGTGGCTCAAGTCACACGTGGGCTTCCCAGGAAACGAGGTGGCTGATGGTTTTGCTAAATACACCTCATATGCATGTGCCGTCCTCGAAGCCCACAAACAGCCCCCGGGACTCCATACTGTTACCTTTCATGGCAATCTTCACATTCACAAGCTCGGGGGGTCTCAAAGACGCCGTCTGTACCCCCCGCATGCACACACTGGTATTTTCCTGCCACTCAGCTTTGATTGGGCTCGACACCACTCGTGGTTTAGCTCCTTTGCGGCCAAGTGGGTACTGGGAGTAAGAGGAATTCACGGAGCCGGCCCGTTCTGGGATGTCTCAGACAGACAGTGTCCTCTGTGTGATACCCGCGACCCCCTAGACATCGCTTCCAGTGTGGCCTTTTGTGACGACATGAAACCTCTCCTGCACAAACTTGCCGACTCTTGGGGTCCTAACATATCCCCCGTGGTGCATCAGTGGCTGACTGGCCCCCGTTCGAGAGGGGAACTTCGAAATTTTGCCAGGACCCGGCTCCCTGTTTCCCTCTATGAACTCCTCACTGCCCCTCGTGAGCTCAAACATCAAGTGTACGAATCCTTGCCCACCCGAAGAAAAGCTCTCGCGTCCACAATTAAATCAGCGTGCAAACACCGCCGTGATCCCCCTCTCCCTGAACCGATCCCCCCCCCCCTGTCCCACAACAGCTTCTTTGAGTCAGGTGGACCCTACAGCATCTCTGACAGGGACCGGACTCAGAAATCCCACCTGTACCGCCCAACCAGCCCCATCCTCTCTGTGGTTTCGCTCAGAGGTACAGACACGCCCAGGGGAGTGAAACGTAAAAGGACCAGGGATCCACCTGGGCCAGCTTCCAGACGTTCCTGCAGTCAGCACAACAGGGAAAAGAGACGTCAGCTCTCCATAAACCAATTTCTGCCCCACGGTCCCCCGTGATATTGATTCGACCAATAACAGCCTTCAGTCCAGTCCTGGTCTCCGACGCACTTGTCGCCTCGTCCCTCTCCCACCCTTTGCCTCCACTTTCACACTCACAGCCAGCAGTGGCGCGGTCATTACCACTTCAGCCACGGGCTCAGCCCACGGCAACATGCCCCCCCCCCTCGACAGCATACTCCCCCTTCACCTGCCAGGTCTGTCTAATTCCAGCTGCCCCCCCCCCCCGGGAGTCTTTGCCCGGGTGCCGCACATCCCGTGTCTGTATGTGATTTCCAGCCCCCACCCCTGCCATAAATCTCCCCAGGTGTGCTACAACAAAGCAGCGAGAATCAGCGGTGTCCAACGAGTCGACCGGCTTCACCAAGGCAGTAAGGGTGTCTGTTCAGAGATTATTTGATGACAGCACCGATACCTGCTTGGCTGCAAGTGACCTGTTGGCTGCGATTTCTGCTTGCCTGCTGTGTTGAGCGTCCCCCACCCCCTTGGTATTTTTTTCTGGCTGTCTTGGATCTTCCCCCTTTTTTTTTTCCTTTCTTTTTTGCCCCTGTTTCTGTGTGGTTTTTCCTTGCTCCCACCTTAGGTAATCAGCACCTCACACTAACCAGAGCGTGGTTTGGCCTCAGGCTGGGGTGTTTACACGCTTCTCTGCCCTCTTAGATACTGTGGAAACTGCACCTTGTCTTTTTTTTGTATTTCTTCGTTACCTCACACTCCAGCCAGTCTCATAGGTGAATCACCTAGGGGGGAGTGACAGCTCAGGTCTCCTGCAGTCTGTGCATAGTTCAGGTTTCCGCGATTGTATGTAGGGTTTATGCCTTGGTAGGAGCATTGGTGAGCCATACCCGCTTGTTGTACCCTCCACAGGCGCCCAACAGGGGGCAGATTGGGCCTCAATCAGCCACGGTCGGCAGCAGTGGGTCACAACGCGGCGCAGCCACCCCCTACGGCCACATGTAGCATAGAACCGAACCACAAGAGTGCTGAACTTGTTGAGATGGTTTAAAAAGTACCATAACCGCCGTGCTCCACCGCGGACACCGGTACGCCCCTGACGCCCCGCACCAGCCCCGGAGCCAATCCCAACGGCTGGCGGACGTTATGGTGGACTCAGGGATGAGGTCCCCGGAGTAGACGTGGAGTGGGATGTCGGGATGTTGGCGGAAGAAGACCTGGAGGAGTTCTGCATTACCCCGCCGCATGGTGTACGACGGGAGGCCACTGAACGCAGCCGCCGGCGCCGTGATGAGGCGGCATACATGGAAGGAGTACGGCGTGAACATCTAGGTTCAGCGTACATGGAGGAACCATGGCGCAGCCACGCGGATACCGGGAAGGAGATGGAAGTGGCGGCCGTGGGAGTCCGTGGGAGAGGCCGATGGGAACCTCGGTCGACCTCGCGGCCGGCGTTCATGGTCTCTAAGGCCGCGGATGCCGCCGTGTGGGAAGACTTGAAGGACATCAAGCCCCCCATGTACGATGGCAACCCCCTCAACCTCAACCGCTTCTTGAAGAAGCTGGACGATTGGGGGATGACCGTCACTGAGGACATGGATCCCGCAGATGCGGAGAAATATGTCTTCAGACGGTTCAGGTACCGCCTGCCGGAAGTGCTCCAAGAGCTATACTTCGTGGCGACCAAGGAGGGGAAAATCAAGAACCTCAAGGAAGCCAAGAAGTGGCTCAACGAGCAGGAGCGGGTGGACGCTCCGCAAGTGGCTGCCAAGCGGTGGAAGTCCATCAAGCTTCAGCATGATGGACGGGAGATCCGCCTACGGGACTGGCGAGACTTCCGAGGGCAATACACCCTCTTCTGCCGCAACGTGGAGGACTGGAAGGAGGGTGACGAGCAGGCTCCCCTGCTCTCCATTCTGCCGGAAGCATGGATCAGGAGGGTCACCAAGGAGGAAGCCAAGAGGGCCAAGTCCAACCACACGGTCAAGATGATGCTCGCCAAGGAGTATCATTGGAACGTTGTGGCTTGGGCAAGGAGGAACGTGGCCCGGGATGTCAAACGGCACTCCCTGCTGAACGCTCTCCTCATCACCGTCACGGGCGATAGCGAGAAAACCGCAATGTGGCGCGTTGATGAGTGTGACGTGAGCGGCCAGACCATCCGTCTGCAGACCATTCCGGCGCGGATGAGCTGCGACGAGATCGTGGAGTGGGTTGGAGAGGAGGTGCTCAAGGAGTACCGGAACCTCCACCACACCCGCTGGTTGAGGCCAGGTGACCGTGACGTCAACTACGTTGGCGAGGGGCCTGGCGGGGAAGCTGCCATGGACCCAGCGGGAGCCGATGGCGATGAAGCTCTCGTCGACGATGACGACAACAATGAGCCCGCCGAGATGGCCGTTTGTGCATTCGTGGCCCACAACCTGAACGCGGGGAGCAACCGGGGAAGCTGGAAGCCCCTGCAACAGGGTTGGAAGAAGAGGGAGAAGAAGAATCCCCGCCGCATTGGCAACCCTCCGCTGTCCTTTGGGGAGTTCATATGAGCTCACTCTCAGGGATGTTTCGTGTGTTATGGGAGGAACAAAGGGTTCAACCATGACCACCGAACATGCCCCATCCACCAGGCCGACACGGAGGCCTACAAGAAGGCGCACAGGTCGAAGAAGCGTGCACCCGCGGGTATCCGGGAAGCCAAAGTGGAGGTCGAAAAGGAGGAGCTCTCCAAGCTGATGTCGTTGGGGACCGAGTTGGCCAAGGAGATCCAGGAGATCAAGAGGAACTGGGTCCCCAGGTCGGATAACAAGAACAAGGAGAACGACGAGAACGACAAGAACAAGCACAAGGACAAGAAGCCTAGGAATAGGGGAAAGAAGAAGGGTGTCAAGGAGGTTGATGCGGAGGAGAATACCCCTACTTCCACAACGAAAGCCCCCTAGCAGAGCCCCTGCAGCCAGGGGCCCCAGCTAGGGCGGTCGCAGGATGGTGTCGTGTGAAGCGCCACACCATCCCAGTCGGGAGTCGGTAATCACAAAGGGATTGCCGCGGGCGGAAGGCCCGGTCCGGCACCCGACAGTCGCGGTGGCGGGGTGAGGGCAAGTGAAGGCACGAGCCCTTGCACCCGTCCATCCTTCGCGACCAAGAATGTATTTGATGTGCTTCAAGATTCTTCCGAGAGTATCAGAGGATCACCCGGACCGCAGCTGGATGCTGCAGATGGGCAGCCTGAGCCCATTGTCCACGACCTGCACCAGTCGCTTGTTGAGCTTCTGGAACGGCCGGAGATCCTGAGCTTGCACGCCGTGCGCCGCGTTGGGCGTGAGCGGCAGTAGTTCCTTAAGGTCCGTGCCTTATGTGGGGAAGTGGAGAAGGTCTTCGACGTGTTGGTCGACACGGCAGCTCAGGTCAGCTTGGTCAAGGCTGGCCTACTTCCGCCAGAGTGTCTGACCGACAGTCGGAAACCTGTCAGGCTGAAGGTGGCGAACGGCCAGTACATGGTGGGAGGCACGAAGGAAGCGGCCATTGGGCTGCAGTTTGTGAACCACCGTGAGCTGAGCCGCCCGGACCTCGGCAAGGAAATCCTCCTGCAAGGTCGCTTCTACGAGGCCGAGATGGACTGGGACATGATCGTTGGGTACAACTTCATGATGGAGACAGACTCCGGCGCTCTTCCGGCTCAGGCCTCAATCACCCTGTACCAGGACGACGAACTCTCGTGGCTTTCGTCACCTGAACACCATGTGGAATGCCAATGGATCCACCCAGATTGCAATCAGCTCGAAGTGGCCGCGCTGGGCACTGAGCCAACTGGGCCAGCAAACCAGGAGTACGGCGTAATGCCGGAAGTGGCGAGCCGAGTGGTCGCGGACCTGGGAGCTTCGGATCTGGCCCTGGATGCGTTCTCTTCAGGAACCTCCGCCCCTCTTCGGGTTTGTGAGAAGTACTGGAGCGCCCAGGACTCCGCGTGGAAGAAGCACTGGGGTCCGCATCAGGGTTTGATGTGGATCCATTGCCCCCGATGGGACATTCCAAGAGCGATAGCGAAGATTCGCAAGGACCGCTCCAAGGCAGTGCTGGTTGTTCCTATTGGATGCACCGAGGACGAAAGTACCCGACATTGGGTGGTCTCATTGACCAACATGACCTTAAACAAGGTCGTCCTACCGGCTGGAGAGAGTGTCTATCAGGACACTAAGGGACAGCCCAAGCCACCCCGGAGATGGCGTACGGAATTCCACTATGTGGATGGGGGCCTTGATCAGGCCGACACCACGGACTTCGTGTGTGTCAACCGCATCATAGCGGAGCCATGGCGGCAATGCTTTGCGGTTTCCCCTGTTGACATCGGTGAATCGGAAGACCCCCTCGAAGAAGAGGAGTTGGATCTGGTTCAGGGGTATATGGGTCAGCCCTTTCACGACTGGGGAAGCCAACGTGAGGGCAAGGGCCAGGACAAACCCTGGTGGGAAGTGGACTCGATCGTCTCTGGTTCCTATGATGGGAACACCTTCGTGCAGAGGGTGCTGGACCACATGTCCAGCCAGGACGAGCCAATCGGCGCTAACCCACCCACCTACGGCGATCTGTTCCGAGGCAAGACCAGAGATGGCACTTTGGGCCACCTGGGAAGACCGCCTGAGCCGAAACCGAGCGGGGCCGCTACCCCTCAAGTAGGCTCCGTGGTCCAGGTGCCCGGAGAAGCCAGGGCGGAGTCCGATGATTGCCCCAAGATCCAGGCATTGAGGGCCAGGCTGAAGCAGAAGTATGGTGATACCTTCTTCAGCGGAAAACCTGTGTTTCCCCCACCGGTGCGTGGACCGTATGGCGAGGCCAAGATACGACTGAAGCAGGACCCCCGTCCGTATCGGCACCGGGAATTTGCCCTGAGGGGCGAGAGGAAGGAGGCCATGGAGAAGATCCACCAGGACTTCATCGAGAGAGGCTGGCTCGAGCCGTGCCACTCCGAGTGGGCCTCCCCGTGCTTCGTCGTCCCCAAGAAGGTTGCCGGTGAGTGGCGGCTCGAGGTTGACTACCGCGGCCTAAACGCCCAAACGCAGCATGACAGCTATACACTGCCCCTCATTGAGGACATGCTGCAAAAACAATGCCGGCGGAGGATCTTCACGGTGATTGACCTGAAACATGGTTATCATCAGCTGCCTCTCGCCGAGGAGTCCTGTGCCTGTACAGCCATGAGCACCCCAATTGGACCTCTCCAGTGGAAGGTGATGCCCATGGGCGTTACCAACGGCAATGCGGCTTTTCAGCGGATGCTGGAGAACCTGCCTGAGCCGGTGCGTGACTGTGCGGACACCTTCGTGGACGACGTGATCATCGCGTCCGGGGACCCCAGTATGAGCTACGAGGAGCTCCTGGAGGCACATGAGAGGGACGTCACTCGAGTGCTGGACCTTCTGGTTCGGCACAAACTCACGGGCAGCAGTGACAAGGCCACCAATGCGGTATGGGAGGTGGTCTTCGCTGGCCACGTAGTCAGGAACGGGCAGCGAAAGCCCATACCTGGCAAGGTGGCTGCGATTGAGCACTGGGAAAAGCCCAAAACGGTCTCTGAGCTACGGGCGTACTTGGGGTTCTGCAATTACTACTCGGGGTATATCAAGATGTATGCCGAGTATGCAGCCCCGATGACGACCATGCTCAAGGGCAACCGAGAGGAGACCAAGAAGGGGTCCAAGAAGGCTCTGGTCTGGATTGCTGAGTCCGACCGTGCCTTTGAGGGGATGAAGCAGGCGCTGCTATCCGCAGTGGGTCTGCACCTCGTGGATCCTGACCGAGCGTTCGTCCTGCGCACCGACGCTTCCGACTACGCCGTTGGCGCTGTGTTGGAACAAGTGCTTGAGGATGGGAGGCACGTGCCCGTGGCCTTGTGGAGCCAAGTCCTGGCGGAAGGCCAGAGACGGAAGTGGACGCCCCGAGAAAAGGAGGCGTATGCCATCGTCATTACTCTCAGGAAATGGGCTGGGTACATAGCCCTCCATCCTGTCACCGTCTGCACCGCCCATCAGAGTCTGCAGTCGTGGCACAAGGAGCACGTGGACGCCCCCTCCGGTCCTGCCTCCCGACGGGCAAGATGGCATGAGACCTTGGCCAAGTTCGATCTCACGGTTGTGTATGTCCCTGGCAAGGACAACACCGTGGCGGACTGTCTCAGTAGGTGGGCCTATCCCGCGAACAAGGGCATGACGGATGTCTCTGCCCATGGCGATGAGGCTGAGACCGCTGAGGCCAAGAGGATCATTGAATTGGAGCGCCTGATGGAGGAGGAGGGTGTTAAATGCTTCGTCGTCATGGCTGCGGATGCCCCTCTCGGAACGAGGATGGGCAGAGCGGTCAGAGTACTCGCCCCTGATGGAGCTGAGTCCGACAAGCACCTCTTCCCTGAATCTTGCCTCCAGGACGACTGGACCGACGACTACTCCAAGTCTGAGGCCTTTCAGGCCGAATATAGGGCTGTGACCGACCCTGATGACGGGCAGAAGTGGCCAAAGGGGCTGACTGAGGAAGATGGCAAGCTCTACCGGAATGGTAAGCTGCTGGTCCCAGAGTCCCGGGTGCTCGGGCTGTGTGAAGCTTGGCACCACCACATGATGCACCCAGGGGTCAAGAAGCAAGCCCTGGACATGCAGCGCCGGTTTGAGATCGACCAGATCAATCTCTACACCGCCATCAAGAAGGTCAGGAAGGGTTGCTCGGTCTGTCAGGCCTGCAAACCCGACAACCGGAACGTCAAGGGGGAAGCCCAATGGACTCCGGTACCTGACCAGCCCATGGAAAGCGTGGCCATGGACGTCTTCTCCATGCGCGAAGTTCACATTGGCAAGGAGACCTTTGACTGTGTGGTTCTTTGTGTGGACCGCCACAGCGGCTACATTGTAGCTGTTCCGGCACACAAAAAGGGGTTGCTTGCCAAAAAAGTGGCAGTCATGATGATTCGTCATTGGCTGACCGTCTTTGACATCCCCCGCACCATTTGCAGTGACCGAGGGCCGCAGTTTACTGGTGGCTGGTTCAAGGCCATGTGTTTCCTCATGGGAATACGTCACGCCAAGAGCGTCGCCTATCTCAGCCGGTCCAATGGCCGGGCTGAAGTGGCTGGACGGCAGCCGTTCGAGAAGCTGCGCAAGATTCACATCACCAATCCACGTCGGAACTGGTTTGAGGAGATGTGGCCTGCTCTGAAGGCCCATCATGACACCCCCACTCCGATGGTTTGTCCCCTCACCAGATTCTGTTCGGCAGGGACCCCCTGGGCCGGGGACGTCCCTTGTCTGGTGATGGTATGGCCATGGATGCCAAGGAATTCTTTGCGCGGCAAGAGGCAACGGCGCGGGACATCCGCCAGCAGCTCGAGAAGGAGCATGCTGAGCGTCAGAAGTCCGCCCCGAGCTCGACAGCGCAAAAGGTCAGGGTGGGAGACCCGGTGTGGGTGATCAGACCCCGCCCTATGGGCACCCACCGCACCAAGACCTGGTTCACACCCGTGTCAACCCGGAGAGGTGGTCCGCAGAATGGGTGAGGACACCTACCAAAAACAGTTCTGGGAGCGCCACGAGAGGAAACTCCGTGTGCGGAAACCCGACCTCCGTGGCCAACATGTGTCCCCGAACTACGCCGCACATGAGGCTGATTCTGACGATGACTATGCTGAGCAGGACGGCTATACTGTGGAGAAGATCCTGGCCCAGCGTCCGAACGCCTCGGCACCCGGAGGCCTGGAGTTCAAGGTTCGTTTACGAGGCTATGGGCCGTCCCACGACACATGGGAACCCGTCTGCTCGTTCGTGCCGCGGATCAATACCCCCTTCATGGACTACATCCGCAAGCACAAGACCAAGAACCATGTCTCGGACTTGGCAGCACTGACCCGGGCGATTGTAGCCAGGGGCGCCTGATCAGCGTCCTGAGCTCTCCCCTGATGCAGTTTGAGCGCTTGTTAGGTCGATGGATCGTCCCTCACTTGCTTGCCCTCTCCCATCTTCCGGTGACCTGCCATCAGAGTGGCCATATACCCCCCCCTGCTGAATCCAGAGGAGGATGGCCCCTCTCTTTTACTTCTATTCGTCACCCCCCACCTGCTGAATCCTTGGGAAACCAGGCAGGGGCGACTGACTTGACATTTACTGAGCTCTTAGGGCCTTGAAGCCCATACGACGTTGCGCAACGGATGCCGCTGTCATCGGCATTGCGATTTTTGGGTGTGTGGTCTGGTTCCATGGCACTTGCGGGGTCCAGACCAGTCTACGTGTGTCTGCAGACTATATATGGCCTGAACTCAGGCGTTTTCCTGTCCACCCTCCTGCATATGCCTTATCCTAACCGGGGCGTGGTTTGGCGCTCTGTCCAGAGTGTGTTTACATGCCTATTACCCCGCTTATTGCTTGTTTTTCTGCCCCCCCCAGGATGTGTGCATCTGTATGTTAAGTGTTGTCAGTCCATCACCGCGGTTGACTGTTTTTTCCCCCGAAGGGACATGAATCGGAATACGAAAGCGCCCTGAGTTGCTGTGTACATGCTCCTACATAAGGTCCAGCCTGGACCACTACCTAAGTACAAATTCTTCTGTTTGAGTGCCTGTGATACCGTGTGCCCTAGTGGCTGTGATGTGCTGAGATCCTGATGGCGCCAGGCGGGAAGCCCAGTTGCCTGACTACACTCCCAGCGGTCCGCCACTGTCAGTCCCAGTGTGAGCCTACCGACTCGCAGACGCACTTGCAGTCGGGTGGCGACCTCCGGTGTCCTGACCTCGGTCAGTCTGCCTGGGAAACTGGTGGTTTGAGGAGTCGACGCCTCCGCCCATACTGCATGGGGACTCCCCCGTGCATGGCCTTCGTGGTAATGGGGCGAGGGAAAAGACAGCTTTGATGCCCGATCCCTTAAGGAGGAGCTCGTTCGGCTGTACCAATCTGGACTCGCGTCGTGGATATGGACATGGTGCGCCCAAGGAAGGACCCGTGGGGACTCTCCCCCAGCCTGCGGCCTTGGGAAGCCTGGGGTAGCCTGATGGATCTTTGTGGTCGCTTTCAACCTGTGGGACCACCTCGGTCGTCGTGTGACGCCTATGATGGCCCTGTATGCCACTGCCACTGTGGTAGTGACCGTCGCAGCCGGCACCCGGTGCGCCTGGTATGGGTTAACGGGTCATTTGGATGCCGAACAATTACCGCCAGGACCCGGGACTTGATACTTGATACTATACTTGCAGTTACTAACAGCTACAGCACCGTATTTGTCTTACTGTGGGATCGTACTGGGCAGCCTAACCCGCAAATCGGCCTGAAGTGAGGATGTGACACCCCACCCCCCCTTCAGGGGATGGTCCTGGGTACCCGCTGCCATGCTTGGGTGTTATCGAGCCCCCCCAAGGGTTTGCTCTAAGGAGGGGGGTGAAGCGGTACCCAGAACCTATGGCCCATGGCCCGGAGGCCTGTGAGCCGTCACACCCGTGCGGAAGCCGTTGACACCGGCTGTCAGCGGGACATCAGTGTTCTCTAACCCGCGAGATCTGGAACCCGATTTCTAACCATTAAATCAATGTAGAATTACCATAACTTCATTGTCTTAGGCGATTCTCGGTCAGAAATCGGTGCATTACCGGATTTCTACCGCGATTTCCAATTGTCGTGAAATCGCCGCCAGACGTCGCACGTTCCGTGCACTGCATTAGATAATTCTGTAAAGCGATTTTTCTTGAAGTTAAGACTGAAACAGTCTTCGAGTGATCTGCAATTTTTTCCTTGATATAACGGATCGCGTCCCAGATTTTTCCCAGAAAATCTGGGCAGCCAAAGGCGCTTTGAACCCCGGAGTGGAACAACAAGGGTTACGAGCGTTCAAGCGCCCAAGGACGAACTAACGTGCCTCATAGGCACTGTGTATGAGGTTTTGCCCCCCATAGTCATAGGATGAGGCCAAAGGATCCCAACTCCATAGGCCCAAAGGGTTATTTATTTTGAGTGTTCTCCAAGAAGTGCGCTTTTTCACGTACTTGGCGTCCAAGTACGTGTAGAAGTATGTTGAGTTGGCGTTTTCTCCCTCTTTGTTTGCCTCTACATCCGGGGCATATCACTTGTCTTCCCCGGTTAGTGCATATATGATCTCCATATATATATTGGCAATATATTTTGCGTGCATGCTAAAATTCGGCTTTCCGAAAGGAGGTCAATTTTCGACCAAAGCACTTGCATGCGTGTTAAGGGACCAAAGTTACATTAGAATATAGGCATTCTTTGATTCTAGGCCACTAGGTTGGGCGTAGAAGGCGTGGGTAGGGTTGTATGCCATATTTGGTATCATACCGCGTGCTCATTTGGCGGGTGCACCATTTCGAGACTAACCCGCCAATGGACCCCATATCGCACGAGGCGTTTCGTTGTACTCCCAACCAACACTCGCAAGCCTAACCTCCGTGAAGCGACGCTTGTGGATCGCTCCCGAAGCGATGCGTTGCGAGCAAGGTGTGTTTCTTGCAATATTTCATTTGTGCATGTGCCCACTTGGGAGGCAGCGCGCGCGACCTTCCAAAGTGCCCCAAGTGGAGCACATATGTGGAATCGAAGGTCATTTGTGTCAAGTCATTGTGTTGAAAAGGATTGGTCGATAACTCAATCGAAGCCGAAGATATTATAATATATTTGTGTAACTTTCAAGGCACTTTTGCGTGTCTTTTCGCGAATTTTGCTGTTTTTGGCCCGTCATGATGTCAAGTGGCGACCGTGTATCTCAACGTTGCGCTCAATTGACATAATGACCCAAGTGAGTTCTGAGGGTACATACTTCGGTGCCCAACATATCTTGGACCCGGCAAATAACTCCTCTTGGGCTTGGCATACCGTGGCCGCCATGTTGGCGATTCGGGACTATCCCAAATCATGGGCTCACTTGGCGACCCTGCCATTCCCAAAACCGGAGGGGTTGGGCGACGCCCAAAAGACATGTTGGACGCATATGACTTGATACCAATCCTATGCCACACTCCGGTCCAAGTCGGGCATGTGCCTCATTTGCCCCAACCATGAGTGTGCACATATTCGGCCATTTTGAGCAATTTTCCACATTTTCTGCCCACCCTGCACCATGTTCAGCCCCCTTGTGCACGCCTGACGCATGGACCAATGGACCATATATGACATGGGTGATATGGACATTGGTCCCCATGGCTCGCACTACACATGGGCCAGGCAGAGCAACCTTCGTCAAGGTGCTAGCCTAAAGTGAGTGTGGACAACTTCGCCAGTTTGGCATTTGTGGACCCAATTGGGATTGTCACCACGCCGAGTGGCATGGATATTTCTCTGCGTCAAAGAGCATGGGAGTCTTCGTTGGACTCCCGGTGGATCGCATATGGAATGACAGATCCGATCTCCAAGCCGGCGTGGAGATGTAATATTGGGAGCACCCCCGGATTTTGGCTCATTTTGAGCAGCCAAAATGGCCCCCTTTTTGGGACCCCAATTTCAGCTGCCCGTGTGGTCAATTCGTGGCCCCATATCTCTATGTCCACAAGGAGCCCCGACCCAATTTGTACACTCAGATAAAAGTCCGGGGTCCTGCCTCCTGTCCTGTGAGTCATTGGCCTTGCCCTGGCTGGGCGAGCCACGCGTGGGAATGACGCCATATTTGGTGATTTTGGCATCATGACCCCACTTGATGCACCCGTGGTGCCCTGATGCCGGGACCTCAGAGGGAACCAGGTTGGGTGAGGGCTTCAGCGAGTTCGTACGCGAAGAGCATAGGGTCAGTTGCCTCGTTCCCACCTCTGGCGGGTCCGGACGGGGGGTCAATTTTGGAGATTTTTGAGCTAATATCAGTTTGGGCTGAAACAGCCCATTTTCAGCTACCAACTCCTAGGGGATAATGGCCGGGCCATATCTCTGGCTCAGAGAGGAGTTGGGACCTGCCGTTAAGGGAGCATAGGGAGCTATCATCGGTTCGCCTTGGAGCCGCACTTGGTTACCAGGAACCCGCCTGTGGCTGGGCGGGACACCTCCCCTATTGGCAGGGTCTCAGGGTCCGGACTGAGTAGGGCATGGGTTGTGTTTGAGCCTCCGCCCCCACCAGCCACTGGGAAGGTCGGACCTGGGATTGGGATATGAGTTGGGACTGAGTGTCTATTGTCCTGTGATGCACTTACCCCAGTCCAGTCTTAACCCCATGTGTACATATTCTGATGTTTTGCTGTACATACTTTTGTTCCCTTGTTTCAGAGTGGCAAGGATCCTGAAACGCTTTGTCACATGACACGAGCGTATTGATGCCCCTGTGAGCGCAGTGCTTTGCCTGCCTGCTTGCTTGTGCGTGTCACCGCAGCGTCTCGTGGCCAGGCCCCCCACGGAAACGCGTCACTACACCAGCAGGGGCCGGCGCTGGCCCAAACCCTGGCTGGAGGGCGCCATAAGGCAGCCACGGCAGGGTCGCCTACGACAACAGGCGCGGATGGGACGCGTGCAACCACGGGTCACATGCCACTGGAGTTGAACGACACAAACGCCGGACAGGTGGTACAGACGGGGCACAGCGCGGATGCCCCACCCACACCACAGACAAATCCACGACGGGGGGCATCCACCGAAGACACCGGGACCGGAGCCAGAGGGAGGCAGAAGACAAAAATCGCGAAGGGCCGGACCGCACACCATACCCGGGGCCGTTGGACGTCATGGAGGTCGCGACAAGGACTGTTCCAACAGCGGGTCTCAATGCCCAAGCACCGCCTGTGACACCAGAGGACACCACCAGTGGGGCCCTCCCCCGACAGTCCAACCACCAGTCGGAGGCGGCAGCGAGAGAGAACCATGCCGCGGCAGACACCGACCGGCCCGGCACGGAAACTGGGGAACCAGAGGCTGAACCACGGGTGCCCACCCCCGGAGAAAGGGTCGAGGACCCGACCGATGACGCCAACCCGCCGCAATCCACAGTCATGGACGAGCGGGCCCGCCACGACATGGCAGCAAACACGGGTCTACACGCCCGGGCATCGCCTGCGACCTCCCTGGGAACGGCGGACGTCACCAGTGGAACGGCCTGCCCACAAGTCAACCATCAGCTGGAGGCAGAGGCCCGTTTAAACAAGCCAGCTGGGGACACGGACCTACCAGTCACGGCGTTGGGGCGATTTGAGATCGAACAAGGGAACAACGCCGGCCCGGTGCCGGCCAAATTGGGAACGCACCGAAACAACCACCCACAGCGCCGGCCAACCGAGACCCAAAGCCGTGGACGAGGGTGTCCGACCGGAGGACGCCGCGGATACAGCGCCCTGGAAAGTGTCTGATGTTCAGCCACCCTGGGCTCAGGAAGCGGAGAAATTCCTTGCGTGGCTACTGGTCAAGGGCAACCGTCGGACGGGCACCTCTGCAACGATGGTTGCCTGGACGCCTTCATGGCATCATGCCGGGATGAAGCCCCCGCGGTAGGCCCAGTGCCCCCCTCTAGCCGTGCAACGACGCACAGAGAGGCTGCCACACCTACGCATGAACCTCCAAAAAGCCTCGGCATGTCATCGGCATCCCACCATGCACACCTTCATCGCAACTATGCCGCCTTGAGACCGGCGGTCAGCAACTGAATCGCCGCTGCGGGTGAAGGATCTGCGAATGGACGACCAGCAACAACCATGGACCAGAGCCCGCGCATACAGGACGCACAGGGACAACAGGCCAGTAAGCTGGCGGACACCACCGCCAGCCGCGGGCCAGCAGCCTGTCTGCCTCGGTGGACCACCCCACCCTCGGGACAGGAGAGCCTGGACTACGCACAATCGGAGGAGAATACCCAACCGCGGAAGCGGAACGCGCAGCGCCGCTTCACGTGGATCTGTGGCTCGCCCGGATCTCCAACACGGGGCACCTCACCCTCGCGGTCCGGACCTGGTTGCTGCTCCAGGATATACAACACAGAATGAACGGCACCCGCACCATGGCAGACGTCATCTTCGACGGGATCTGGGAAGGCATTCCACACCCTCAACCATGGAGCACCCAAACCAGTAGATTCGGGCTGCACAGAGCAGGCAGCGGTGAAATTATGTAGGGTGCAACAGGAAGGCAACAGGGTGGCGACAGGAAGACGACAGGGTGGCGACGGGAAGATGACAGGAAAGCGTTAGAAGAGCGGCAGGGAAGCGACAGAAAGCGACAGGCAGGCGACAGAAAGGCGGCAGGGGAGCTGCAACAGGAGGGCAACAGGAGGGCGACAGGGGGGCGACAGGGTGGCGACGGGGAGACGGACAGGGAAGCAAGAGGAAACAAGACATAGCTACAGGATGAGCGACAGGCAAGCAAAAGGAAGACAACAGGCGGGCAACAGGGCTAACGGCAACACTGAGGCGACGGGAAAGGTACAGCAGAAAGAGACAGGAGAGCGACAGGAGAGCGACAGGGTGTTTTTCGGCGACAGGAAGGCGGAAAGAAGGCAACAGGGGTGCGCCAGGAGAGCGACAGACTTCTGGAAGACAACAAGTGAGACAAAGTAGTACATGGATTCTTTTTTAGGCGAATACATGGAAAGAAAATGAGAACCAATGTTTTACATTTCTTTGGCTTCTTATGAAGATGTCATTCCACTGTTCCATGTATGAACTTTTAGCGTTTGGTGAATTTTAATCTTTTATGGAATCATTACATTCCGCAGGTAGATTTCACCTGAAACTGAGAGCTAAATGATAAGGATAATGATAAGTGTCAACTGCAAACAGTCCGGAGCAGAAATGATCCCGGCAGGTCCGGACAACAGGAGCTCGTCCCGACAGCAAGAACTCACAGCAAGAACGTTTATTTATGCAAGCATTTCATTAAGTTCATCCAAAATGCGTTTCTGATTGCGTTTCGTTTGTCCTATACTTGCCGCATTTTCTTTGTCTAGTTTCTGTTATGAACATGCCTTCTGTTATCTCAGACAAGGCCGCAACAGAAGAAACAAGAACGAAAAGGTATTTGTGTATGTGTGTGTGTATAAGCTAGCCCGCACGGCACAGCACAGCACCCTTCAGCACCGCACGGCACAGCACGGCACCATTCAGCACCACACGGCACTGCACAGCCCAACTCAACACGGCACGGCGCAGCACAGCACAAATTGACACCGTACGGCACAGCACAGCACAGCTGTGCACAAGAGCGAGGGCACACTTTGCAAGGAAGAGACTGCTATCCCGTTGGAGGGTAACCGACCCTGCTACAGGCAAACTGCAGTCCATTCTTTGGAAGTATAGGCATCTCGCACCCGTTCGTCTTCAGGGCTCCTTCAAATACTGATTGACAGTCACGTTTGCGTTGATTGCGAGAAAGACCACAGCCTGAACATGACACAGAAGATTGTTACCGAGCTTCAGGAGTGGATCTACACCCACCTGACCAAGTAGTGAAAACCGCCACAAGCAGTGAGTTGAGCCAGGTTTGAGTTTTGCCGTCCCTGGAATTCGCCCTGGAATGCTGGTGCACGCAATGTGCGAAATATATTAATAGCCGACGTCCCACAACAAGAGGTTCCTGTGAAGTGAGCGTATGAAGAAAGTCAGGTATAGTACCTGCTGGCTTTAGGCACGCGCACGGGCCTCGGGCAATGGGCAGCTCTCGCAAAAAATGCAGCCTCATGGTGCACAAGAGGTGCCTTGGGCTCAATCATTGTGCAGAGCGAGCACGGGAGCTGGTTGGGTACGGAGCGCGGGCAAAAGCGCAAAGTATTGCACCATGAATACAAGCAATTGGCTAGCTGCTATCAAGAAGCTAGGGGAAGAGTTGTTGAAAAAGTATACGAAGTATGGCACACCAGCTTTGAACATCAAATTTTCTTCCTACTTCCTGAACGTGGCAGAGACGTCTGCCAAGGACCTTGATGAGGTTCAGCGGGCGCGGGCACGTAGCTCCAATGCACCACTTAGAGGGCCCTTGAATGGTACCGAGGGCCCAACGGAACCAAGGAGGGACGTTTGCAACCCTCCTACGCAGAGGTCTGCTGCTGAACGCCCAAAAAGATGGTTATCGCCATAAAGTGTGCACCAGTCCTTGGAGGATGTGCAATTCGCGTGTGCCTGTTGACCTTTCCAAGAATTTGTGTGCCACTTGTTGCTGTGGCCTTGGTGTGGCCCTGTTGGTAGTCTCCAATGAGCTAGCTGTTGATCATGCAATCCCGGAGTGCTTGAGCAACCCAATGGTAAGCCATGCAGTTGGCAGTGCACGGCGGCCTAGGCACATACCTAATTGTTCGCATTCTGGGACGAGTTCGTGTTGGCGTCGATGACAAACTTTTCCTCTTGCTGACGAAGAGCATTTGCGCAAGTGGCGGGGACAATATTTGGGTACGGAGGACCATAACATCGTGGAGCAAGTGGGTTTGACCGAGGATATGGAGAATGCTACCAGTGCTCTTCGTCAATGGGATGACATTGCAGCTATTGCTTCAGCACGGTCCATCAATACCCCTCGTCCACGCCCGGCCGACAATGATCCGCATCGTAGTGTTCGGCAACGCATTGCGATCGCACCTGCAGCACGAGACCCCCCGGCCGCCTCGGCTTCTAGGGCCGCGAATGCTCCATCTGCTGCATCTGCAATGACCATTGACCATGCCACTGATGATTATATATTCATGGAACGGCTAATGCCCCTTCCTGCCCGAACATACTGCAGCTCAAACTGCACAGCCCCTACCAGCCGCACCAGAACATGCTGGAGCTGACCCTACACCTGCACAAGTTGTGCCGACGGCACCTCACAATTTTGCAGCTGCAATTCCACCGGTCTTGTCAGCAGCACCTCAACATGCTCCAGTTGCATCTGCACAGGTCACTTAAAAGGCACGGTGGCCTGATGGCTAGGCACCTGAGTGGTGCATTGATACACCACCACAACAGTATTTTTTCGAACTATGTTTCGAGTTGTTTACGGGCAACCATAGTCCTGTGATGCTAGGCTCTGGCAATGGCCATACATGCTGCCGGCAATGTGAGGGACATCTCCCTTTGGGGGCTGTTAAACTTTGCCCGGTCCCAGAATGCAATACGTCGTTACCTGCAGAACCATTGGATTTTGAAATCAATCCTGTAGTAATGCAAGATTGGCATTGTATCTGGTGCCAACATTTGGTAGTACAGCTGATTGTACCACGGCAAAAGAAGTGTTGTCCCACATGCCGGGAGCCGCTGCATCATCCGTCATTTCGGAATCTGCTTGCCGCCCAATTGGTTGCTTTCATGGCTAGCCGAGGCAGGACAGAAAAAATCAATCACCATTGCCCTCGTGGCGGTCGCCGCAGGTAGTTTTTGTTCCTTCACATTTCTTTCACATGGGCAATTGCATCCAACCTTGCTCCTCCCTGCCAAAGACACTTTGGTTGAGGGGCAGGCGCAAACCATGTGTGTTGCTGCAGCTGCCCCTACAGGGTCTTGTTTGGAATTTTAGTCGACGGCCAGTGAAAGCGAAGGTTGTTCTGGTAGTGGTGACCCTGCTTCTTTGTCCCAGGAGCGCAACACCCAACAATTGTTGGCCCATGAGCCGAACTCTGAGCCGTTGCCGGCGGCTGACTGTGATGGATTCGCAATCACCTATGATTCTGGCAGCTGTTTTCTCCCAAAATTGAACAAGTCAGCAAAGGCAGGTTTGTTGCCGGCCCCAAGAATAAGTCTTCCTACCCGAGTTTCACCGTGGAAGTTGACCCATTTTGGGACATTTTTGTCTGGTGGTACGGCAGAACAGTGCTGCTCACCAGTTTACCTGCTTATAGGCACGACAAAACAATGAAACTAGGTTTTGTACCGAGAGAGACCAAAAGAAACCTTTTATTTGAACTACACACCTCCAAAATCGGAGAGGGGGTTTCCTCCTACGCGATTACTTTCTCCAAGAATATGAAAAACCTTCAAATCTGATATATTTTCGCGTATTTTGCCTGCTCCAGGCTGGTACTGCAGATTTTCGGAAATGTCGCCCTTGTTTTACCTTCAAAAGTCGAGCACAAAAAAATTTCTCGAATCTTCATCGTTCATCCTCTTCGTATGCACATACTATCATATTATATGTAGCAGCTATCATACAAAATGCTTACAATAACCGCCTAAGCCCTAAACATGTGTGTGTACGGTGATAGGCACTCAAAAACCTACCTATGAATCACATGGAAATGGACCACAAACAGTGCAAAGTGGTGCCAAAAGCACCTCAAAGCTTCATCCTTCATCCAATTCTTATGCACATACTATCATATTCTATGTAGTTCTTATCACTCAAATGCATACAATACCAACCAAAGCTGCAAACATGTGTGTGGAGGGTGATCAAAAACCTAACCAAAAAAACCATACGGATATTTGGCCCCGTGGTGCATGAGACAGGGATGAGTAGCCTGGAATAAAGGCAAAACCTCGGTCTTCATGTAAGCTTCTACCAAGGATGATGATAATACCTCTATCCCACCTCTTACAGCCCTGTAAGGCCCTCTCCATGGCCTCCATAGACCCTAGAACCATGGAACAAAGTGGTGTTCAGCTAGAATTTCTCAAAATCTGCGCCTGCCAATCTGGATAGTTTTAGGTCAGCAGCAAGGTATTGATCTCAACAGCACGCTCATTTACTTTGCTTCCAACTGTGCAAGAAAGCTGACCTTTTGGCGATCTTCTCTTTCGCACGGCGGTCGGGAAGCTCTCATACCTCATGTTTCGCAAGAGTTTCTGTGTCACTACTGTGACACCGTTTTTGCCGATATAAGTTGTAATGGTGCAATTCAGTTGTCATTCTGGCATGAGGCCATATTGCCTGATTGCAATCTTGGCATCTTTAGCACGCTCTCTGACGGTATTCTGCCAGGATACGTTTTCTCTTGCTGTGTGGTTCTTCATCGAACTGCTTCGTTTGCAAGCAACGATTCATTTTCGATGTTGTCACTGTTTGAATGCAAAGGGTAGGGATGGAGGAACCCACGGTGACGTCTGATGTGTGCACGAACCGGCACATTTGCTTTCTTTAATGAGGAGGATGAAGCAATGATGCAAAGTGGATGGGTTGGAGTGCAAGGGCAATGGTCACAATTTGAAAGGGTTATGGAACAATATCAACGCCCGGGATCCGCTTTTGTGTTACAACTATCTCTAGGGTCCGCTCAGAACACAAATGTTGAACATATCCGCGAGGGGGTACTGCATCTCATTTTTACGATTCGCAGCAGCCACCATTGGAATCCAGCTTGATGAACCTATCCTATTTATAACATTGTTACGGGATGGCCAAGCGCAAGGAAGGTCTGCATTTTCGCCTTAGTAGATCGGTTTTCGAGCTTCTTTGCTAGGCGGCATAATTTCACCACTGTTCGCACGTTGTCACATCAACCACCAAATTTTTAGGGTTTCGTCTAAGTCCGGCTGTTCGCTCCGCCATCAAGGCCGTGTTTCACCGCTTGAACTCGACAAATTTGTTTGCAGCGCTATTTGCGCGACGCTAGGAATATGCAGACCGGGAACACCGATTCATGTGAAATATCTGGGCAATGATGGACTCAACTCATGTCTTCATCGCCAAGCCACAAGATCGGGTTCTACAGCGGCTTCTTTCGTTCAATAAGGGAGATGAAAGAGGTCATGCCATCCGTTTCAACGTATTTATCAATCGGCCCCATGAAGTCATCGCTTGTTTGTGGTGGTATCCTCCTAACGTATGCGACACGTTGAGACCGCAAATCGCCGTGTTTCAACGTCGAGGGTATCCACTTTTGCATAACAATGCCTTTTTTTTTAGGCCTATGACGCAGATATTAGCAGAGATACAGATGCTGCTCTCCCGTGGGGTTGGGATGGGCCTCGCCCTGATATGCGCCTTGGCGACCCTCATTATCGGACATATCCCAACACGGTGGCTCGGCTGCCGAGGCGACGACAGGAGCATGGTGTGCGCCAAGCCAGCCAAGGTAGAGGCGGGGGTCGAGGTGGTGGTCGTAGAGATCAAGGTCAACGTGGTTTTGGCTGGGGCAATGGTCGAAGACGGCCTGGGCAACATGCACAACATGTGGTAGCGGAAGTTCTTGTTCGTGTGTTACATCGAAAGCCAAATAGATGTGTGTTTGATATGCATAGTCGATTGCTCGTTCATCCTTGCATCTCAGGAGCGCATTGCTATTGAGAACGCATTACCCAACATTTTGCCTTTTTCGTCGAGTTAAGAGCCGGGGTGCATCGTACTAATATAACGAGTTGACCTACTTGTCCTTGGCGGTGTGTGTACTACATATTTGTGAGATTCAGTTTGATTTGCAAAATCGTTGCGAGCCTACAGCTGAGCTGCCATGCACATTTGCATGGTAGATCACCAAGAGTGTTAGGACTTTAGGACTTTGAAACGATGCAAACCATTGAAGCATTGAACTGCGATTCTGCATCACTGCTTCGCACACCCTTGGGGAGGTCCGGTAAGGCGCATTGTGACCTTTCTGCCTGAAGAAAGAACATTCTTGTTACTATGGAACTGCCCACTTGAGGTGTTGTGGCTTGCTTCGTCTAATTGCTTTTCACAACCAAATCTTGCCATTTGCTGGTGGGTGACAGGCAGCCCACAGGAAGGTGACAGGCAAGCCACATGAAAGCAACATGGGAGCAACAAGGTAACACATTCGGCGATAGGGAGGCGAAAGGGAGGCAACAGGAAGGCGACGGGGTGGCGACAGGAAGATGACAAGAAGGGGACAGCGCGGCGACCGACGAGCAACAGGCAAGCGACAGGACAGCAACAGGGTAGCAGGTTGGGCAACAAGGAAGCGACAGGGAAGCAACAGGAAGGCGAAAGGAAAGCAACAGGCAAGCGGCAAGAGAGCAACTTGGTAGCAAATTGGGCAACAAGAAAATGACAGGAAGGCAACAGGCAAGCGACAGGAAAGCGGCAGGGAGGCAACAGGACATAGCGACAGGACAGCTACAGGAGAGAGCAACAGGATGGCTACAGGGGAGCAACAGGAAGTCGCCAGACAGTAGCATAGCGACAGGAAACAACATGAGGCATCAGAAAACGACAGTACGGCGACAAAAGGGCGGCAGAAAAGCGGCAGGGAAGGGACGTTGGAGCGACAGGGGAGCGACGAGGAAACGAGCGAGAAGCCACAGGGGAGCCAAAGGGGGCCAAAAGTGCCGAAAAAGCGACAGGGAGGCGACAGGCAGGCGACAGGACGGCGACAGCGGAGCGAGGTCAGCCGAATCTGATTATTCTATGTGGCCAATTCCCTTATGGCACACATGGGGGCCTACACGCCGGACGACCTGAACCGGGTGCACTGGCTGTGGCATCACATGGCGGCCCTCCGCATCCGGGATGCCCTGCGCAGGCAGCACATCTCGAAGATCCGGTCCCCCAGTCCCGGAGGACCAGCCACCCGAGACAGGGCCACCGGACACCAGCGCCAGCGGTCCCAAGCGACCCAGGGGCCCCCGGGGCAAGTGGCACGCACCAGCCCCTCGCAGCACTCCCAAGGGCTACCCTCCCCCAGGGACTCCCCCTGCGGCCCTCAATGGAACCCCTTACGGCGGTTTGCCCACCCTGAGCCGCACCACGACGGTCCGCACATCCCGGGAATGGAGGCTGGTCAGCAAATCCCCCAGGGAACCGGAAAAGAGCCGGGGGACCAGGGGGACAACAAGCACCCAGCGCCACAGTTGCACACCACCACATGTGGGGTAGTCTTCCACGATGATGCAGATGAAGGCAGCGGCAACTCCAGCAGGCGACAAGGCCGGCAGATGTCGCCCACAGCCCAATGTCAGCGCCCGCCGAAGAAGCCCAGGACTGAACGACCAAAGATCCCCACTGTCCTCCCGCAGACCGAACGAGTGCGGCTGGCGACGGGGAGCGCTGCGTCGAGCTAATCCACTACCCCCTCCCCCGCGCGGCGGGAAAGCGCTGCACTGGGGCCACAGGACACCCCAGGGACACATCAGGGGAAGAGGAACGGACTCTAACAGCCGTATAGTTGCCGTGCCCATCCCCCCGTGACAGTGACCGTGCCGCAGCCCAGCAGCCCCGATCAGAGGGCCAACGTGCACACCGGAGCACGCCGAGACGCGCAGCATAGGGGGCGCGGAACTGCGCGAAGATGCCCGGGATAACCGGCTAGAAAGTGGCTCCGCCAACCACATCCATTAGGACCCCGCCAGCTGATCCCAGCCCCGGGTTGGGGACTCAACTGCCGGAGCACGCCGGCCGCGCAGGGGTGGGAGTTGCCACCCCTGGCCGCGATGCGAGACCAATCCATGAACGCAGCGCATCAGCACCAACACAGGACGGCCGCGTGCACGGAGCAAGGCACGGATGAACAAATGAGGGAGATTAAGAAAAAGTGTATTTCAATCCCTCGGGGCAAGCCTTGGTTGTTTTAGAGATGCCTTCTTTTTCAATCTTCTTGCCGCATCAACTTGTCCTGAGGCTGATGTCCCCCATTGTTGTGTGTGCCTCATGATACGGGTGTAGCTGTGATATGGCTGAGTTGAATCCCTCCTTCTCCAGTGCTTGCCCCTGGAACAACGTTCAGCTTCCGCCTAAATTGCTGGTGTCAGTCACGGAAATAATTTCACTTTGTGGTTTGAGGTTTCAGGTTTGGGGTTTCCAGTACTAGACTCCGGGAACTCGGGGGACGGGGCCCCGCGCCACGCGCGCGGAGGTCAGCCATCTGTCCCTCTGCCTCCCCCGCACAGGCATCAAAGCTGGCTTCCTCTGGGTTGCATAGGCCATGGGGGGTGCGGTCTCCATACTGCTCCGGTTTGCGTCCGTGTGCTTCTGCCCTGGCCCCGCCCAAGGGGGGCGCCATGGGGCAGCCTGGTCTCCTGGCAGGCGATCATGGGGCCAAACAGCCAGGCCTGCGGCGCCGTTACGCCTCGGGGGGGGGGGGCATAATCGGTTCGCGGGCGTGCGTGTCGCGGGTTGCGGAGGTTATGGGGGAGGGGGTTGGGTAGCGGTCAGGGGGCGCGTGGCGCGCGGACATGGCGGTTTGCCTGGCCTGGCTTTCAGCCTCGGGTGTCGCGGCGCCGGGTCGTACACCGCCGGCGGCCTTTCTGGGGGGGGAGGGTTGGGTTGGGTTGGGTCGAGGCCTCATCCGGACCTCCGGGACCACGGACATCGCCCTTCCCTGCGCGTCACAACTGGTCCGGCGGGTTCACGGTTGTCCGGTCTCAAGGCCTACCGGACTGATGACCGCCCCCGTACCCCGCGGTGGCACACGCAGGAGGGAGATGCCGCCGTGCCTGTGTGTGTGGGGCGCGTGTGCTGCCACGGGAAGTGTGTCGCCTGGTGCTCCAGGCCCCGTTGGGGAGGCTGGAGGAGCCTGACACTGAGCCCACCGGGGGAGTTGTCGGCCTGGACACGCCACCTCCAGGTCTACCGACATGCCGCTGGTCGCCCACTACTGCCGATGGCAGGGGGTGGCCATGCTCCACACACGACTGGGGGCGGTCCGCACTCCCTGATTGCACTGGCACGGGTGGTGCTGCTCTAGGCTGGACCAGCCTCCCACGGTGACGGGGCGGGCGGTTGGAGGGGCCCCGGGGCGCACCGAGCGCTTCCCTGCCCCGGGGTCCACCCGGGCCAGAGGTCCGGGCGGCGGTGCAACTGTCCTCGTAAACGGGGGGGCCCGGAGGGCACACCACCCGAGTGACCGCTCCTTTGCTGGGGGGGGAGGGGGGGGGCTTGCCTTCCGGTCTTGCGGAGGGGGTCCAGGGCCGTCATGGCCCGGCGGCGCTTGGCTCCGTGGTCCATGCTGCGGGGGGGGGGGGGGGGGGGGGTCCTCGGTTGGCCGCCGCCTTCCGTCAGTCCGCCGCGGGTCGGGGGTGGGGGGGAGCGGGCCGTGCAAGGGAAGTGCGGTCACCCCGCTCCTCATCAGCCCCCCGTATTGGTTCTCCGCTGTGCTGCTTGTGTGGCGGCTACGGATGCTGGGGGGTGGCCTTTCAGGTGCTGTGCTCGAGGGTCAGGGCTCGAGGGATCTGGGAGGAAAGCGGCTTGCGGGTCAGATGGGGCCAGCTCAGTGTTTGGGTTCCCCTGTGTGTCCGGGGGCGGCAATCGTTGCGGTCCACCATACTCCGGACCGCGCTTCAGCGGCGCACCGGCCTGGGACATGGATCACAGTTCAGGGGGGCTGTCCTCTTCCGTGCCCCTTGCGTTGCGGGCGGCAGGGGGGGGGGCGTGCTCGGAGGGTCATGGCTCGCTGGGGCAGGAGAGACCCTGTCTGCCGCCCTGGTCGGTGGTGTCGCGGGGGGGGGGGGTGCAGGGCGACCTTGCGTGCCCTACACCGCAACATGTTTGGCTGCAGGCTGCCAGGGCGGCCCCGCGGGCCCTTCAGCTCGGGGAGGCCTGGTGTTCGTGGGCGCCGCGGGCAGTGCGAGGGGTCGGGGGGGTTAGTGTTCAGCGGATCAGTCTCCTTCGCCGTGCGCACCCGTGTGCCGGGCACCGCCGGCGCGCGCCACGCCCACCGGCCACGCATGTCCTGGCGGGCGGGCCCTTTTGGGGGGGGGGCTGTCATCAGGCTCAGGCGGTCATTGCCCGCTTGGGGGGGCACCTCAGGTCGCTGGTCTGCGACCCCCCCCGCCTTCTGTGTTTGTAATCCATGGTTTGGTCCATCGCCAGGCCTTCGCTGTCACCTGCGCCTCCGTTTTTGTAGGGCCCTGGGTTGCGGCGGTGGCAGGTTCCTCGGGCGGTATCACCAGTGCATAATTTCTCCCTGTGCCATAGGCACGCCCAAGCAATTATCTCCGCCACTCTGTCGCTGAGCTTAGGGCCCCAGCGCCAAGTAATGCTTTTTTTTTATAAAGTCTGTCAGGATGGCGCTGGTATAGCTGAAATTTGTTATGTCGCGATGCTAAAGGTTGCACGCCCCAATGAAGCTGCGTACATCATGGAGTTCCTTTTTGGGGTCTTCTTGTTGTACCTTAGCATCCGTCAGGGGTTTGGCCTTAGATGTTGCCGGGGTCCACCACCCATAGCCAATGTCGAAACCCAGGTACCACATACTCTCCTGCATGAACTCACACTTCTCCAGCTTGAGTCGTCCGTGGTTCTTCTTGCAGACATCAAAGAAATTGCCCAGCATGATTATGTGATTCTGTTGGCTGTTCGTTCCCACTGATACATCGTTGATGTGTGTCTCCATCTGGGAGCCTCGGGTGATGCCTTCTTGAACCACGGGTCTACGACGTGGGATGGACAGGATCTTGTTTATCAGCTCTTGAAATAGAGCGGGTGCGTTAGCCACACCAAAGGGCATGACCTTCCACTTGAACACCCTACCCTGAGGGGTGATGCATGCCAGTAGCTCCTGGGCATTGGGCGTCAAGTACACCTGCCAGAACCCACTTTGCCTGTCCCTCTTAGTATAGTAGCGGCAGGACCTCATCTTCCCCTGGGTCGGCTCAATGTTTGGAATGGCCCCGAGTTGTTCAAGATGTTCTTGTTCAGCTCTGAATGGTCCACCATCAGCCGTTTGGCTGTAGACCCAGGCTTAGCCACCAGGAAACAGGAGCTGCAGTGTTGGGGGTAGTCCCCATCCCTGTACTCCAGGACCAGGCCGGCGTGGATACACTCTTGTATCTGTCGGTTGATCCCATCAGCCTGCTCTTCAGGAGCCGGGTAGGGCCTCCGACGTATCTTGTCACCCACAAACTTCGGTTTCAGCTTGAGGTCCATCTGGACCAGCTTGTCACAGGAAGCTGGAGGGGTTGGTTCACGGAATACCTCCTGGTATGTCCTAATCAGGTTCTGTACTCTCGGGTCCAAGGGTTTGATCTCGTCCTCCAGGTCCTCATCAGAGTAGGTTGCTTGCCTCTGGTGTAGAGAAGTCAGCTGCGGCATAGGCATGCTCGAGGGGGTTCGCATACCCCTTCCTCTGAGAGTTCATCTTCCTCGAGGGTCATCATATGAGCACTCCACACGCTCTTTCTGAGCTTCAGGTCCACCTCTCGTTGCCAGTTGGTTATCTTGTGTTCCAGGTCCTCTTTCAGCTGGGACATTTCTCCAATAGACCCTTGCTTCAATGGCCATGAGCTGCGAGTAGGTCTAGTGTAAAATAGCCTTTTCGCCACGGCTCTCCCCTTGGAGTCCACATACTCCGTCAACCTGGATCGGGTGCCCAACCCCTCGTCCAATGGCTCCTGTCCCCTCATGGAGAATAGGGGTTTCTTTGGGGTTGCGTACTTGGCGTTCTCCACTTCCTCCCCACATGTCTGGACGAAGAAGGCGTCATGGACGGCTTCGTCATTGGAGTGTATTGAGCTGGGTAGCTCGGACAGCCCACAGTCTGATACTACATCAGGATTAGGTACATGGCAGGGCCTGTTGGGGGCAACAGCGTCCGACACAACGTGGTTCTGTCCCCAAGGAGTAGTCTCCACGGCGTCTGGAGGCCGCATTCAGTCTCTCAGGACATCCAGGGTGTAGCCGCTTCTCTCACGTTCAATTTCCTGAACCAGAGCAGGGTCCAGATCTTCCCACGATACTGGGGCCAGGCTCCCGTCCACGATGCTTAGCATACTCCCCAATCCCAGTTTCCCAATAGGCGTCTTCCTGCCCAGAGGCACGTAGATGGTCAGGGGCAGCTTCTCCAATAGAGTACGCCAGTACTCATTTCCCCCACGCGCTCTCGAATTGGGAACGCAAGACCATACGAGAACGTTCCGAAGCCACCTTGGTCAACACCTTCCCCAGTTCACTAAACCTGGGGTTCCTGTAGGGGATCCCAAAAGATGGCCAGTAACGTTTGTAGCAGCAATTTAGCCCTCGGTTGCAGTAGAGGTCCAGCACGTGCTGCTTGTCACTGGCGAAAGAGCTCCAAGTTCCGGTCTTCCCTGCAGTATCCGGACTCCTTTAGACCATTGTCTAGGAAACCCCCAAGGAGCGGATACTCCTCTGTTTTGGAGGTGACCATTATGGCAGAGGATTTCCTTATGCATACCCTCAGGTAGGTTGACGTGTGCTCAGACTGCTCCAGCGGTAGAGATTCTCGTCCGTCACCATGGTCCACATGAAGGACGTAGGGCGCTTGCAGCGTGAGGAATAGAATCTGAGGGTGCTCGGCGAAGAAGTTGGTCCCAAGAGCTGAGTTGAAAGCTTCCGTATCCATCCCATAGAACCGGTGGGCAATGCTTCTACATCCCATATTCACCTCGACCTCGCAGTCCCCACAACTGTGCACCAGTTGACCATGCCCCAGGCAAATGCCTGCTGTGGGCGTGATGTTCTTCAGGTCCCCAAGAGGTAAAGGTTTCCTGGCCACAATAGATATAATGGCCCAAGTATCCAGTACCCCGGGGTATTCTCGTCCCCCAAGACGGATACGCACCCAGTACACCAGGTCTGTAGGTCCCCCAGAGCGTCCTTGTCAGAATTCAGCAGGAAAGGTCACATTGTACCCCTTCTTGCGCAGTTTTTGCCCCATCTGCATGAAGCGGGAACATTTACGGGGGGTAAACTCATCCCCACCTTTGTTGCCACGCTTAGCTCCTCGTTTTTTTGGGCTTGCGTCTGGGAACGGGTGGTAGGCCCGTCTTTTGCTGCCCTCCAGAGGGCTCAGGATTGATCCGCCCTAGCGCAGGGGTGAGGTTTCCTGGACCCGCCATGGTTCTTAACCTGGTTCTTCCTGTCAGGGCCGCCGCTTCCTCCAGCTTAGCCTTGTTCTTGGCCTTTGCCTTTGCCTCGTCCTTGAGACTTCCCCTTGCCCTTCTCGCCACTGCTCTTGCCTCCACAACTTCGACCACCATTTCTGGGCCTCGCTCTTCAGCTTGGCGGACAAGCGCTGCTTGTGGTAGCACTCATCCTCGTAGTGGTTGCCCTTGCCACAGAAGGGACAGGTGATCGTGCACCTGTACGGGTCGGGCATCTTAGCCTTCCCAACGCTGTTGGTCTCCTGCTTCTTGGCCTGGAGGGGTCGGGGGTGGGATAGCATCCGTCCCCGGACGCCCCACACCCAGGCAAAAGGAGCCCCCCCCGGGCACCCTCGTGCCGCCCCCACAGCGCGCAAAGCCAGCACGCAGGAGCGCGCGCTGTGGGGTTGGTGACGGGTCTCCACGCCCCCACCCCCCGCAACCACAGCAAGTGGGTAGTCGGCCCCGGCCGCACGCCCGAAAGGACGAGTGGTCGGGGGTGGGAGAGCGCCCGGCCCCGGACGCCCCGCACCCAGGCATGAGGCGCCCTCCCCGGGCAGCCTCATGCAGCTACCACAGCGCGCAAAGCCAGCACGCATAAGTGCGCGCGGTGGGGTTGGTGACGGGGCCCCACGCCAACATTCCCCGCACCCACAGCAAATGGGTAGTGGGCCCCGGCCGCATGCCCGAAAGGACGAGTGGTCGGGGGTGGGAGAGCGCCCGACCCCAGACGGCCCAAACCCAGGCAAGAGGCGCCCCCCCCGGGCACCCTCATGCCGCCCCCACAGCACGCAAGAGCGCGCGCTGTGGGGTTGGTGATGACTCCCCACGCCCGCACCCCCCGCACCCACAGACAGTGGGTAGTGGGCCCCGGCCGCACGCCCGAACGGAGAGGAGGTCGGGGGTGGGGAAGCGCCCGTCCCCGGACGCCACACACCCAGGCATGAGGCGCCCGCCCCCGGGCACCCTCATGCCGCCCCCACAGCGCGCAAAGCCAGCTCGCAAGAGCGCGCGCTGTGGGGTTGGTGACAGGTCCCCACGCCCGCACCCCCCGCACCCACAGGCAGTGGGTAGTGGGCCCCGGCCGCACGCCTGAACGGACGAGAGGTCCGGGGTGGGAGAGCGCCTGTCCCCGGACGCCACACACCCAGGCATGAGGCGCCCCCCCCCAGGCACCCTCATGCCCCCCCCACAGCGCGCAAAGCCAGCTCGCAAGAGCGTCGGCGGTGGGGTTGGTGACGGGTCCCCGCGCCCGCACCCCCCGCACCCACAGCCAGTGGGTAGTGGGCCCCGGCCGTACGCCCGAAAGGACGAGTGGTCGGAGGTGGGAGAGCGCCCAACCCCGGGTGCCCCGCACCCAGGCAAGAGCCGCCCCCCCGGGGCGCCCTTGTGCCGCCCCTACAGCGCTAATCCAGCGCGCAAGGCCAGCTCGCAAGAGCGCGCGCGGTGGGGTTGGTGACGGGTCCGCACGCCCGCAGCCACCCCACGGGGAGCGCGCAGCCCCAAGCCAGGTAGGGGGAAACGGGACCGGGCCACCCCCCTCAGAGCAAGCCAAACTGAGCACGGGACCGAGGCCAGACACGCGGAGGGGCACGGACCGAGTGAAACGGCCTTACCAGCGCCCGGCACCGGGACCGCGCGAGGTGCGCGCGCCATACCAACCCGGGGAGAGGGGGGGGGCGCGGACGCCGCGAGAGCGCGAGCGCACACACACACAAAGGACACGCGAGGAAAACCAGAAGGGCAACCGGACCGAGCCCGCGGAACGCACAGACCGCATGGAATGGCGTACCAGCGAGCGAGGATAAGGGACACCCAGACGAGACGGCCCCCCACACACAGCGCAGGAAACGTGGGGCGGGCAGGGGTAAACAGGGAAGACACAATACCCAGCACCGGCCCCAACCCCCCCAAACCGGCCGCGAGTGCCGCGCATACACGACCAGGGCACTGCACCTGCCAAGGCAGTAGTGGCGCATAGCGCCACACACCATCCCCAGGGCTAGGCAGCCTCCGCGCCAGCCCACAGGGGTCCCATTGGCGACAAGCCAGTAGCACGGGCCCGGCAGCGCCGGCACCCCGGGCGACCACGCATTAGGGGGGCGACGCGGTGGGTAAGCGCCCGCACCCACGGCTGCGAATGGACGCACTGACCGGGGAGTGGCGAAAAAGGAGAAGCCGGGGAGGGACGGGGCTCCGAGCCCTGTGAACCAGGGGGACTCCGCACCCAGGCAGGAGGTGCGTCTTGGAGGGCCCCGCACTAGGACCCGGTGGGGAGGATATCACCTGGCCCGACGTGTTTTGACAATAGCTAAACCAAGTAAAATCAATCCTTGCCACGTTTTCAAAAGACACTTCCCAATTGGCAGTCCTCAATGTAACACGGCAGCTGTACTCGGGCACAATAACCTTGAGTGAATCCCAAATTGGGGGGGTGGCCCCCCGGGGCCGAAAGGCGTCTAGTACCCGCAAAATCAATCCTCAAACCTCGTCCCCCAAGACAGATACGCACCCAGTACACCAGGTCTGTAGGTCCCCCAGATCGTCCTTGTCGGAATTCAGCGGGAAAGGTCACATCAAACCCCTTCTTGCGCAGTTTGTGCCCCATCTGCATGAAGCGGGAACATTTATGGGGGGTACACTCATCCCCACCTTTGTTGCCAGGCTTAGCTCCTTGTTTCTTTTGCGCTTGCGTCTGGGAACGGGTCGTAGGGCCGTCTTTTGCTGCCCTCCAGAGGGCTCAGGATTGATCCCCCCTGGCGTAGGGGTGACGTTTCCTGGACCTGCCATGGTTCTTAACCTGGTTCTAACTGTCAGGGCCGCCGCTTTTTCCAGCTTAGCCTTGTTCCTGGCCTTTGCCTTAGCCTCGTCCTTGAGATTCCCCCTTGCCCTTCTGGCCACTGCTCTTGCCTCCACCACTTGGACCGCGATTTCTAGGCCTCGCTCTTCAGTTTGGCGGACAAGCGCTGCTTGTGGTAGCACTCATCCTCGTGGTGGTTGCCCTTGCCACAGAAGGGACAGGTGAGTGTGCACCTGTACCGGTGGGGCATCTTAGCTTTCCCGACGCTGTTGGTCTCCTGCTTCTTGGCCTGGACCACGAAGCACTGGTGCTGGTCGCAGTCCCTGGCATGCAAGAGCCTGCCCTGCTCATCTCTGGCGTCACACCAAAAGAGGTCTTGTACATTGCTCATGTAGCAAGCACTCTTAGGGGTAGTCCATTGAGCAGGTCGAGGTCCTTTATACCCACAGCCATGGTATTCAATGTTGCCTCCTGCAGGGCGGTAGCCGCTGGTGTGCTAGTCCCTCTCCTTCTCCAGCGCCAACTCCAATCGAAGTACAGACAAGTCCTCTTAGCTGAGGGTTCTTGCCTTGCGCTCCACCGTAGCCCGACACTGATCCCACACGTCTCGTGAGATATTGGCCAGCAACCAGAAAAGCAGCTCGTCTCCGCCGTAAGATCCGGCGTCAGTCCCCCCACAAAACCGTCCACGTCGGCAAGTAGTTCATAGATACGCGCAGCGTTTGGGTTGCTGGGCAACATGGCCAGGTTCTGGATCTCAGTCCAGATGGATAGGTCGGTCTCGTAAGAGGAGTACTGCCTCTCAAGGGGAACCAGGAGATCGGCGAACGTCGCGGACTTAGTCACGATCTGCTTAACTTCCTTCTCCAGGTACTTGGTCTTGCAATATTGCATGACGAAGCACACTTCACCCGCCCAACAGTGTGGGTCTTGCCGGTCATCCTCAGGAACCGACCAAAATTCTCCGCGAACCCGCTGAGGTCCTCCCAGTGACCTCAGACAGGTTCAGCACAGTCCTTGGGGTGTCTATAGCCTCAGCCCACTTGGTGCGGCGCTCCTCATGGCGCCAGCTCTCCCTTCAGGTATTCTTCTTTTTGTCACTCAGCTTCTTGCGGTCCTCAAGCTCATCGTCCTCAGAGGTCGAATATTGACTATAGGGATGGAGGGTCGTCTTCCAACGGGTCACCGCCCAAGTCACTGAAGCCATAGGGCTCAACACCAACCATAGCCCCCAACGCTGTCAGCCCGAGCCGGTCCAACTCAGCACCTGTGGAATTCTCCACATGGCTGCAGTGCGCCTGTGCCGTTCTTGGCACGTAGCGGCTTCTTGGAACGGCTGCAGGGGTCGGCATAAATCAGCTTCTCACACCACGCAGGGTATGGGTGAGGCCCGCGACCAGGTAGTTGGCTTGTACTCGGTGCAGGGAAGCTCCAATGGTCACATGTGACCCACGAGTTGGTATCAGGGGCTTCAGTTCCCCGGATTCCTGAGTGGAGTCGGACGGTAGCTCACCTGTAGCGCCACGAAGACCTTCCTTCATCTCCGAGCCCGCCAGGGACCTGTTAGAGGATTTTCCAGATCCCATCCTCCGTCCTCCACAACACTCAGGACCACTCAGGCCACTCAGCGAAGAAACGCCAGGTTCTGGCATGGTATAGTCAGGCATTGGAAGAGGGCACACACCGACAGGCCCCTATGATAGGCATGAAGTTCAGGACAGGGGGCTGGCTCGAGAATACTAACATATGATGAGCAAGACGCCTCAGGTTGGCAAATTGAATGTGCCATAGGTGGCTCAGTTGCGGGTGGCTCCACACCATGGGTTGTGTAAGGCATGCCAGTAAAGCCTGTGCCCTCAGCCACAGGTGGAGTGGGTGTAGGAGAGCATGTTGCTGGATGTGTAGCTGGAAGTGTAGTGGCCGTAGGAGAGGATGCTGCAGGGTGCTCGGTTGCGTCTGGAGGGCTCCCAGAGGGCCTCCGCCGGAGGGTACATCATCTGTTCGTACATGCTCGCCTTCAGGGTTGTCTTCGGCTCCTACTCCCCCTGTATACTCCTCCTTTGCCTTGCCTTCAGGTGTTCGCACATGCAGCTCGCTGAAGGCAGCTCCCAGGCTTCCAAGGGAATCATTATTCACGCCCACTGAAAGGAGCTGAAGGTACAGGGTCCTCAGGTTCAGTTTCACCAGCAAGTTTGGGTTTTTGGGCCAGCTTGGCTGGTGCCGCTGAGGGCGCTGACGTCTTGGCAGTGTCCTTGGTGTGCATGGTATATTCTTCTGCCCTTCAGTAGTGATCATTCTCGGCGTACTACTTGTACTGCACGGGGCTGCACGTATGCAACAACTGTAAGGCTGTGCTACCAGAAGGTTTTAACAGCTTTCAGTAATGAAGTTTTTGATATGCTTGCTGTATATTCGGCTGCTGCTCCTGCTGCCTCTTGTTGATGCCTTGCTTTCCACTTGCCAAAGTGGTTTGGGTGAAACACAAGGATAGACCAAAGGCTCCCAGTCTCCGCAGTGCATAAGAATGAAATTCAGGAACAAATCCACAACATGAAGGGCTGCATTCAATGAAGAAAAGGTAGGTAGGTATCTCCGGGAGCTCGGGATGCCTCTATTGACAATGCAAGAAGAAGGTCTTACCAAGGAGACGTCCTGTCCCTCCCTATGCCCTATGTCAGGTGCCTCTTGAGCCGCTCCCGCATGTGCTCGGGGAGGCATTGTCACGGCCACCCGGTCCATGTGTCCCAGGTGTCCCCACATGTGTCCATGAGTAGGGCTACATTCCCCCTTCTTTGGGCGGCAGCTCTGGGGGCTGCCCAGCCGTGTGGAGAGTAAGAAAAAGTCACTGTCTTGTCTTTCTTGGAGGGCTTGATCCAGGCCAAGCCCCCCTTCAAACCCTTTGTTGATGCTAAGACAAACTTAAGTGTTTTTATCTCTCTTTTGTTGCCTAAAGTACACTTTCTCAAAGTAACTAGGGTTGTGACCCTAGCCCCCCATGAAGTTCACCCCTACCACTCAACTGAGCGGAGGTACCTTCCTTCATGGAGCATATACCGAACTAAATCAGGCATTACATGTTTTAGGCCTTGGAGGTTAAGCCTAGTGGTCTCCCACCCCAAGACCCCTATACTCAATTGTTTCTACCACTTATTGTGGTCCTACTTTGTAACTGTTTCTGAATTCAGTTGCTTGGCCAAGTCATTTTCTGTGTGGTCCTGACATCTATGCCCCACATTCCTAACCAGCACCATGACACCCAAAAGAGTGCACATGAAGTGCCTAATGCAACCTCTGAGGCAAGAGTCAGACCAATTTTCATATAAAATCTTTTGTATTGTCCATTTGTGATTGAATCTTTGTGTATAAACCTGCTTTGTCTATCTGCAGCCCTTCTGTGTTACACTGGATTCCAAAACCAATCATTGATTCGATCCACATCCTGTCCTTGCTCTACTTGCTGCTTTGGTTGGGGTATTCAACTACAAAAACCTGCAGGAATACATCAAAATATCTAGGGCATAATTCAAGGACATCTTTCCGGTAGCAGAGACAGTCCCTTGTGACCTTTTGAACCGACCCTGAGAAGAAGTGCAGAACAAAAGCTCAACAACAAGTTCATCATGTCCACGCCAAGCGTCAGGACCTGGCCTATCCGAACTGTCCAAGTACAAATCGGCAGCATGGCCCACCCAATGAGTGAACCACCTCAGCGAGCTCCACATCATCTCAGTGGCGCATCTGGGTCCCAAGGAGATCCAGGACGCAGAAGGGTGGAAGAGAATAAAGGTCTTACCACCGAGGCCTTAGCAGCACACGGTGGAGACAGCTACAGTCACCTCCACAGACGTGTAGCTGCCTCAATATCAAGATCAAATTGTCCAGCTTCATCCTCAATTGCCATTGAAGGACCTGAGGAGTATGAGGAGCTGAAGAAGAAGATGGATGAGTACATCCTACATGAGGAGTACTACAAATCCATCCGTGGGGAAGATGGAGAGGAGCCATTGGCTGTACATGGATCCATACCACGTACAGACCTAGGGTCCTACGCACACTCTGGTCCTCCGTCCACTGCATCCCTGCCGAGACGACTAAGACCTGAGTATCCAAGACCATGTTGTCCAACCCCAAGGGCTCCCGAAGTGGGCCCAACACGAGTCGAAGAACAACATCATCCAAGGCCAACCTACGGTGCCCTGGATCACACAGCCGAGCTGTTGGCCAAACTCCTGTCTGGATCAGAAGATCCAGATGTGACGGCCCTATCAGAGGCCATTAAGGCTAAACTGGGTATTGCAGAACCCTTACCCAAGCCAGAGTTGCCCTCTCTCTCTCCAGGACTGAGTACCCTGGCCGAAGATCTCAAGAGATCAAGGGTCTCAAGGCTGTTGCCTAAGGTTACCTGCCCCAGCCCCTTTCCCCCCCGTGCCAGGACAGTGCCTATGGCTGATCTACAGGACGTGCCTGTCACAGAGATCGAGAGAAGAGGCCTGTCAGCCCTGGCTCCTCTTGCCGGCGTGTCGCCTTCAGGCCTAACTCCGGGGGGTGGGAAGACGGGCAGACCAATCGCCCAGGCGAACATCCAGCTGGAACTGCCGGAGTTCGACCCCAAAGTGTCCGCGAACGGGCAGAAGAATTTGCAGAGTTCCTTTTGTTGACTGGCCAATCCCATGTGGATGTGGCCACCAAATGTTCACTGCTAAAACGCTCATGCAAAAAGAAGTTTTTGCAAAAACAGGTTAAACAGATTGTGAAAACCTGTTCTACCTGGGCAGAGGTACTCCTGAGGTTGGAGAAAACATTCCCAGTCTATGAGACTGACCTCAGCGTACGCACACAGATCGAGGAGCCACCTATGCTCCCTGAGTTTCCATCCGCTGCGCGAATTTCTGAGTATGTGTGCGACTTCGAGTACTTGTTTTCGAGGATGAATGTGGGCTCCTACGGAGCCGGGACAGGCCAGATGTACAGGGTCAAAGACCCATAGAGAAACCTGTGCTGTGAGGATAAATTTGCTGTGGTGTTCTGGGTGTGTGCTGCGTGTGTATATGGCGTGGTGTGTGTGTCACGGTGAAATGTGGTGTGTGTCTGTATTGTTTTAGCGATGCCTAGAGGCATACTACATTTTCATCTTAGTATTTGCCTAACCATAACGTTGTGACAAAGATTTTTGACCTATAAAACCAAGCAGTAGATCCAGGATGTTGCGTGGACTTCTGTTTCCCCAACAGATGTGACATAGACAGCACTATCCTCAGTGACTGAGGCGCTCCACTGAGTCCGGAGCCTTTCCATTTTTCCCTATTTTCTCATGAATGCTTAGCTATCCTAGTAGTCTACAGCCTAGGGGTCTGAGGCACCCTTTTTCAGATGTCCTGGGTTCAATACCAAGTCAGCCTAGCTAAGTAGGAAGTTTTTATGTGACATGGCAGTGCCCTAAGCGCCATATACCGCACCACCTCAGCACCTATCGGACCCAAAACAAACAGTGCTAATCTCTTTACAGCAACATGAAAGAAGAGAGTGTCCATGTGGGCAGTTTTCCGATTCTCTTTCTACCCCACACTCGCACCGACCGCACCCAGGACACACGGGTCGCAGAACCCTGGCTGCCCGCTCCAGAGGACCGGCGGCCGGGGGAGGGACAGCGCCGGACACCAGACGCCCCTCACAACGATGGCAGGCCGGCCCCCCGGGGGACGGCCCCCCACCATTCCCGCGGCACGCAGCCCCCACAGGGCATGCAGGCCAAGGGGACAGTGTTGGACCCCCGCAACCACACACCCGCGCCGACAGCACGTGGGTGGCGGACCCCAACAGCCCGCCAAGTGGGCGGGCAGTCGGGGGAGGGACAGCGCCTGACCTCAGACGCCCCTCACAAAGGTGGAACGCACCCCCCCCGGGGATGCCCTTCCGCCACCCCCACAGCGAGCAACGCCGGTCCGGAAGGGCGCACGCTGTGGGGACGGTGCTGGGTCCCCACGCCCGCACCGACCGCACCCGGGACACACGGGTTGCGGAACCCTTGCTGCCCGCTCCAGAGGACGGGCGGCAGGCGGAGGGACAGCCCCTGACACCAGACACCCCTCACAACGGTGGCAGGTCGTCCCCCCCGGGGACAGCCTTCCACCATTCCCGCGGCACGCAGCCCCCACAGGGCATGCAGGCCAAGGGGACAGTGTTGGGCCCCCACACCCACACACCTGCGCCCACAGCACGTGCGTGGTGGACCCCAACAGCCCTCCCAGTGGGCGGGCAGTCAGGGGAAGGACAGCGCCTGACCTCAGACGCCCCTCACAATGGTGGAAGGCACCCCCCCCGGGACGCCCTTCCGCAACCCCCACAGCGAGCAACGCCGGCCCGCAAGGGCGCACGCTGTGGGGCTGCTTCTGGGTCCCCACGCCTGCACCGACCGTACCCGGGACACACGGGTCGCGGAACCCTGGCTGCCCGCTCCAGACGACGGGCGGCCGGGGGAGGGACAGCGCCTGACATCAGACGCCCCTCACGACGGTGGCAGGCCAACCCCCCCGGGGACGGCCTTCCACCACCCCCGCGGCACGCAGCCCCCACAGGGCATGCAGGCCAAGGGAACAGTGTGGGGCCCCCACACCCACACACCCGCGCCCACAGCACGTGCGTGGCGGACCCCTACTGCCCGCCCAGTGGGCGGGCAGTCAGGGGAGGGACAGCGCCTGACCTCAGACGCCCATCACAATGGTGGAAGGCCCCCTGCCCGGGGACGCCCTTCCGCCATCCCCACAGCGAGCAACGCCCGCCCAAAAGGGCGCACGCTGTGGGGCCGGTGCTGGGTCCCCACGCCCGCACCGACCATACCCGGGACACACGGGTCGCGGAACCCTGGCTGCCCGCTCCAGAGGACAGGCGGCCGGGGGAGGGACAGCGCCTGACACCAGACGCCTCTTACAACGTTGGCAGGCCGACCCCCCGGGGACGGCCCCCCACCAGCCCCGCGGCACGCAGCCTCCACAGGGCATGCAGGCCAAGGGGACAGTGTTGGGCCTCCACACCCACACACCCGCGCCCGAAGCACGTGCGTGGCGGACCCCAACAGCCCGCCCAGTGGGCGGGCAGTCGGGGGAGGGACAGCGCCTGACCTCAGACGCCCCTCACAATGGTAGAAGGCACCCCCCCGGGGACGCCCTTCCGCAACCCCCACAGCGAGCAACGCCGGCCCGCAGGGGCGCACGCTGTGGGGCCGGTGCTGGGTCCCCATGCCCGCACCGACGGCACCCGGGACACACGGGTCGCGGAACCCTGGCTGCCCGCTCCAGAGGACGGGCAGCCGGGGGAGGGACAGCGCCTGACACCAGACGCCCCTCACAACGGTGGCAGGCCACCCCCCCCGGGGACAGCCCCCCACTACCCCCGCGGCACGCAGCCACCACAGGGCATGCAGGCCAAGGGGACAGTGTTGGGCCCCCACACCCACACACCCGCGCCAACAGCACGTGGCTGGCGGACCCCAACAGCCCGCCCAGTGGGCGGGCAGTCGGGGGAGGGACAGCGCCTGACCTCAGACGCCCCTCACAATGGTGGAAGGCATCCCCCCCGGGGACGCCCTTCCGCCATCCCCTCAGCGAGCAACGCCGGCCCGCAAGGGCGCACGCTGTGGGGCTGCTGCTGGGTCCCCACGCCCGCACCGACCGCACCCGGGACACAAGGGTCGCGGAACCCTGGCTGCCCGCTCCAGAGGACAGGCGGCCGGGGGAGGGACAGCGCCTGACACCAGACGCCTCTTACAACGTTGGCAGGCCACCCCCTCCGGGGAGGGCCCCCCACCACCCCCACGGCATGCAGCCCCCACAGGGCATACAGGCCAAGGGCACAGTGATGAGCCCCCACACCCACACATTTGCGCACACAGCACGTGGCTGGCGGACCCCAACAGCCCGCCCAGTGGGCGGGCGTCTGAGGTCAGGCGCTGTCCCTCCCCCGACTGCCCGCCCACTGGGCGGGCTGTTGGGGTCCGCCACCCGCGTGCTGTTGGCGCGGGTATGTGGCCTGTGGGGGCCCAACACTGTCCCCTTGGCCTGCATGCCCTGTGGGGGCTGCGTGCCGCGGGGGTGGTGGGGGGCTGTCCCCGGGGGGGGTGGCCTGCCACCGTTGTGAGGGGCGTCTGGTGTCAGGCGCTGTCCCTCCCCCGGCCGCCCGTCCCCTGGGGCGGGCAGCCGGGGTACCGCGACCCGTGTGTTCCGGGTGCGGTCGGTGCGGGCGCGGGGACCCAGCACCAGTTCCACAGCGTGCGCCCTTGCGGGCCGGCGTTGCTCGCTGTGGGGGTGGCGGAAGGGCGTCGCCGGGGAAGGTGCCTTCCACCGTTGTGAGGGGCGTCTGAGGTCAGGCGCTTCCCCTCCCTTGACCGCCCCTCACAATGGTGGAAGGCATCCCCCCCGGGGACGCCCTTCCGCCATGGCCACAGCGAGCAACGCCCGCCCGCAAGGGCGCACGCTGTGGGGCTGCTGCTGGGTCCCCACGCCCGCACCGACCGCACCCGGGACACACGGGTCGCGGAACCCTGGCTGCCCGCTCCAGAGGACGGGCGGCCGGGAGAGGGACAGCGCCTGACACCAGACGCCCGTTACAACGTTGGCAGGCCACCCCCTCCGGGGAGGGTCCCCCACCGGCCCCACGGCATGCAGCCCCCACAGGGCATACAGGCCAAGGGGACAGTGATGGGCCCCAACACCCACACATCCGTGCCCACAGCACGTGGCTGGCGGACCCCAACAGCCCGCCCAGTGGGCGGGCGGTCAAGGGAGGGGAAGCGCCTGACCTCAGACGCCCCTCACGACGGTGGAAGGCACCGCCCCCGGGGACGCCCTTCCGCCACCCCGACAGCGAGCAACGCCAGCCCGCAAGGGCGCATGCTGTGGAACTGGTGCTGGGTCCCCACGCCCGCACCGACCGTACCCGGAACACACGGGTCGCGGTACCCCGGCTGCCCGCCCCAGGGGACGGGCGGCCGGGGGAGGGACAGCGCCTGACACCAGACGCCCCTCACAACAGTGGCAGGCCACCCCCCCCCGGGTACGGCCCCCCACCACACCACCCCCGCGGCAAGCAGCCCCCACGGGGCATGCAGGCCAAAGGGACAGTATTGGGCCCCCACACCCACACACCAGCGCCCACAGCACGTGGGTAGCGGACCCCAACAGCCCGCCCAGTGCGCGGGCAGTCGGGGGCGGGGGAGCGCCTGACCTCAGACGCCCCTCGCAACAACAGCCCCATGCCAGGTAGGGGGGAACCGGGACCGGACCGCCCCCCCCCCCCAAGCACGCCAGACTGAGCAAGGGACAGGGGCAGGACACACAGAGGGGCACGGACCACGTGGAACGGCCCTACCAGCGCCCAGTGCCGGGACCGCGCGAGGTGTGCACGCCACACCACCCAGTGGGGGGGGGAGCGGACGCCGCGGGAGCGCGAGCGCACACACACGCGAAAGGCACGCGGGTACTACCAGAAGGGCAACCGGACCGAGCTCGCGGAACGCACAGACCGTGTGGAATGGCGTACCAGCGAGTGAGGGTAAGGGACACCCGGACGGGACAGCCAGCCACACGCAGCGCGGGACACGCGGGGCAGGAAGGACGAAACGGGAGAGACACAACACCAGGTACCGGCCCGAGCCCCCCGAACCGGCCGCGAGCGCCGCGCACACACAAACAGGGCACTGCACCAGCCAAGGCAGTAATGGCGCACTGCACCTCGTCCCAACCCCTAGTCTAGGCAGCCTCCGCACCAGCCCAAGGGAATCCCGCTGGCGACAAGCCAGTAGCACGGGCCCGGCGGCGCAGGCGCCCGGGCGACCACGCATTAGGGGGGCGACGCGGCGGGTAAGCGCCCGCAGCCGCAGCTGCGAATTGATGCACTGACCGGAGAGTGGCGAATAGGGGAAGCCGGGGAGGAACGGGGCTCCCAGCCCTGTGAACCCGGGAAACTCCGCCACCAGGCAGGAGGTGCGTCTTGAAGGGCCCCCCACTAGGACCCGGTGGGGAGCATATCACCAGGCCCGACCAGGTGGCCCCCCGGGGCCGAAAGGCGTCTAGTACCCGCAAAATGAAACCTAAAATCTCAAACCCAATTCTCTCTCTAACTCTGTGGTCTTTGTGAAGTTACTGTGTGTAAATACACTGTCTATCTTTTCTCCATTTTGGCCCAGGTGGCCCAGGACACCGCAAACGCAACACAAGACACCCAGCGGGCACACCGGTGAACAGGGGCCAAGGGGCCAAGGACACCGCACACACAACACAACACACCGAGCGGGCACACCGGTGATCAGGAGCCAAGTAGCCCAGGATACCGCAGACACAACACAACAAACCGCGCGGGCACCCTGGTGAACAGGAGCCAATTGGCCCAGAATACCGCACAAACAAAACGAAAGACAGAGCAGGCACACTGGTGAACAGGAGCAAAGTGCCCCAGGACACCGCCCACGCAAAGCAACACACGGAGCAGGCGCACCGGTGAACAGGAGCCAAGTGGCCCAGGACACCGCACACACAATACACCACACCGAGCGGGCGCACCCGTGAACAGGAGCCAAGTGGCCCAGGACACCGCAGACACAACACAACAAACCACGAGAGCACACCGCCGAACAGGAGCCAAGAGGCCCGGGACAGCGCGCACATGTAGGGCGGCCGAGGGACAGGAAAGAACCAACACCCCATGGGTTGGACACACCGGGGCGACCCGGCCGACCCACCGGGCCAGGGGCAGGAGCGGTACTCCGAGGCCACTGGTCCGAGCCCGGCCAGGCTGCATCAGGGACCATGGCAAACGTCACCTCGAGCCATCGAAGCAACCGGTGACAGGCGAGCCAGTACACAGTCCAGGAGGGGGGGGGTCGCCTGCCAGGCAGAGTGGCCCTGCAACTCAAGCCACAAGAGTGAGGCGGTCGTACCGTAGACAAGCGGGAGCAATACCCCTTGTGGTGAGAGATACTCCAAGAAAGATGTCCTTGAATTATGCCCTAGATATTTTGATGTATTCCTGCAGGTTTTTGTAGTTGAAAACCCCAACCAAAGCAGCAAGTAGAGCAAGGACAGGATGTGGATCGAATCAATGATCTCTTGAGATCTTCGGCCAGGGTACTCAGTCCTGGAGAGAGAGAGGGCAACTCTGGCTTGGGTAAGGGTTCTGCAATACCCAGTTTAGCCTTAATGGCCTCCGACAGGGCCGTCACATCTGGATCTTCTGATCCAGACAGGAGTTTGGCCAACAGCTCGGCCGTGTGATCCAGGGCACGGTAGGTTGGCCTTGGATGATGTTGTTCTTCGACTCGTGTTGGGCCCACTTCGGGAGCCCTTGGGGTTGGACAACATGGTCTTGGATACTCAGGTCTTGGTCGTCTCGGCAGGGATGCAGTGGACGGAGGACCAGAGTGTGCGTAGCCCCCTAGGTCTGTACGTGGTATGGATCCATGTACAGCCAATGGCTCCTCTCCATCTTCCCCACGGATGGATTTGTAGTACTCCTCATGTAGGATGTACTCACTCATCTTCTTCTTCAGCTCCTCATACTCCTCAGGTCCTTCAATGGCAGTTGAGGATGAAGCTGGACAATTTGATCTTGATATTGAGGCAGCTACACGTCTGTGGAGGTGACTGTAGCTGTCTCCACCGTGTGCTGCTAAAGCCTCGGTGGTAAGGCCTTTATTCTCTTCCGCCCTTCTGCGTTCTGGATCTCCTTGGGACCCAGATGCGCCACTGAGATGCTATGGAGCTCGGTGAGGTGGTTCACTCATTGGGTGGGCCATGCTGCCCATTTGTACTTGGACCGTTCGGATAGGCCAGGTCCTGACGCTTGGCGTGGACATGATGAACTTGTTGTTGAGCTTTTGTTCTGCACTTCTTCTCAGGGTCGGTTCAAAAGGTCACAAGGGACTGTCTCTGCTACCGGAAAGATGTCCTTAAATTATGCCCTAGATATTTTGATGTATTCCTGCAGTTTTTTGTAGTTGAAGACCCCAACCAAAGCAGCAAGTAGAGCAAGGACAGGATGTGGATCGAATCAATGATTGGTTTTGGAATCCAGTGTAACACAGAAGGGCTGCAGATAGACAAAGCAGGTTTATACACAAAGATTCGATCACAAATGGACAATACAAAAGGTTTTATATGAAAATTGGTCTGACTCTTACCTCAGAGGTTGCATTAGGCACTTCATGTGCACTCTTGTGGGTGTAATGGTGCTGGTTAGGAATGTGGGGCATAGATGTCAGGACCACACAGAAAATGACTTGGCCAAGCAACTGAATTCAGAAACAGTTACAAAGTAGGACCACAATAAGTGGTAGAAACAATTGAGTATAGGGGTCTTGGGGTGGGAGACCACTAGGCTTAACCTCCAAGGCCTAAAACATGTAATGCCTGATTTAGTTCGGTATATGCTCCATGAAGGAAGGTACCTCCGCTCAGTTGAGTGGTAGGGGTGAACTTCATGGGGGGCTAGGGTCACAACCCTAGTTACTTTGAGAAAGTGTACTTTAGGCAGCAAAAGAGAGATAAAAACACTTAAGTTTGTCTTAGCATCAACAAAGGGTTTTAAGGGGGGCTTGGCCTGGATCAAGCCCTCCAACAAAGACAAGGCAGTGACTTTTTCCTACTCCCCCCTGGAGTACTAGTTGATCAAGCTAGAAGGACCAAGGAAAAAGGCTCAAATATTCCCAAAATTACCTCAGAAAATGCATTGAACTTACCAAAAACATCCTCATCACTTCATAGAAGCCTATCACACTGTAGGTACCCTCGAAAAACAGTGCAATGTACCGTGAATGATGTCCCCTCGATGGGGCATTCCTCAAAAGTCGCCGGCGTGCGACGAAAACTTTTGGAAAAAGTTTGGGGGTGGTGGGAATTGAACCCAGGACTCCCTCCCTAGAGCACATATGCTTGCCCGGTAGGGTACAGTCGAACGCTCTAATGCGGACGGCTATCGCTGTATAAACAGCGTTTTAGTATACGTCCTGACCAAGGGCCAGGGCGGAGCAATACTCCCAATGGAGGACACAAACCCCCAGGAGCTGGAAAAAATAGAAAATGTAACCAGCAGGGAGTGATTCCTGCGGTTTAGCGGAAGGGGTTGCGATTTAGCAAGTGAAATCGTTAAAAATCGACGAAACCACGCGGGAAATCGTCATTTTTACACATAACTCAAAGTCGCAGACAAGCGCAAAGGAAGCGGACTCCAAGAAAAGGGTTGCGCAAGCGTAAACGGCTTTTGGATAAGAAGGTATGAGCCGTAGTTTTTAATGTGCTAAAGGAGATTTTTGCACAGTTGCATCAAAATTTTTATAAACTTCAGAGTCAAGTATTCAAATTCAGCCCACACCACAGAGCAGGTCATCAACCCATCTCTCAGGTATGTCAGTGTCACCTCACACTCACGCATTGCGTTCGTGTTGGTTGTTTCGTTAAAGGGTTAGGGTTGTCAACGCTGTGCTCGTTGGGGGGTCGGGTGTTCCTCTCTCGTGCTCTGCACAGGTAAAAACAGGAATGAAAGGTATGCGATGCAAATGGAGCGCGCAGCGCGCACGTAGGGTTAGTATGTGCGCTGTGCTCGCGATGCATGTGCCTAATCGAGGCATTCACACGCTGTGTCGCTTTCCCTGACCCCAAATTCACCCTTGTCTTTTTCTTCACAGGTAAGTAAAGAAAGCGTTTGTTCGTGTGTGGCCGTGGCGTTAAAGTAGGGTTGCTCAAAACGCTTAGGCTTGTTTGGTGTTCGTTTGAATTCGGCATTCACACGATGCATGGTGAGTAAGGTAGGTTAGCCCAGGAGGAGCTCACCTCCTGGTTGAGTCAGTGTTTCAGCCTCCCTTCCCTGCGTGCACATGATGCATTAAAGGGTAGGCCACGCAAATTGCGCACGGTAAACATTGTTTAGGTTATCTAGAGGCTTCTCGGTACGTTCTTTACGAGAACCTGAGGAGTCTCTTAAAGCTTGCTTGCTTGACAGGGGAGCTGATCCGTCAGCGTGTTTGCGAACAGTGTATTATAGGTCACACTGAGAAGGGTATAATACCTGGAGTGTGGCTTGGTTCCTCCGTCGCAAACACCCCTTCATTTGCCTCTGTTGTACAGGTGGGAGAGGTTAAGGGTGATTGGTGCACGCAGCAGCTGCCTTCGGCGGCTATCCATTTTTCTGCCCCAGCAAAACAGGGGCGCTGATCACAAATCAAATCACTGTGCCTCAGCCAGTACTGGCGAGGGCAGTTTGACCTCAACGACATCTGCGCTGTGCACACAACGAGAGCACCCCTTCCCTCCAAGCCCTAGCAGGGGAAACGCGTTGTGGCGTCCCCTGTTAGGCCACAGCTGCTTAGGAGCGCTGTGTTCTCTTGTTTTTTTCACAGGAGGGCCATTAGGGCCTGAGTGAACCTCGACAGCAGCACCTTGTAGCGTGTGTAGGGGTTAGGGTCAGCAGGCCTGACAGGAGTGGACTGCAAGTGATGAGTGCTCACCCTGCCTTCGAAGGCCGGTGCTGGCGTTAGTGAGTGTAGTGTAGTGGTGTCTCCTGTCCCGCGTGCTTTTCCTCGTGGGCAGGGGAGTGCGTTAGCTTTTGGCCTGTAGCAAAAATGGGCGTTTTGTATGCCTTTAGCACACTTGGCCACCCCGTCCCTCTAGTAGGTAGGGCTTTTGCCGTCTCACCCCAAGGATAGGCGCCAGCACGGAAATTGGGCGCCATAGAGGTGGTAATGGTACCTGATTAGGACCTTCGGTCCGACGTCAGCGAAGCCCGGTCTCCGGGAGCCACGCTGGGGAGAGAAGTGAGACACATACAGACATACGTAGCACACTTGAGGGTATGGTAAACCCTGTAAGGGAGGGTAGAACCCCATGGGTCTGGACCAGTCAGGGGTCCTAACTGTGGGCTCGCTTGTCCCCAAGGAGGGAAGACACACCTTGCCTCATAACACCTTGCTTGTCATTCCCCCCTGGTGTAGGAAGCCACCGTTCTTCGTTGGCTCACCAAGGTCATTACATTAGGGAAGTACCCATGCAACACATGGTCAACAAGGCACACACTCGCTGGGTGGCTGCAATCATGATAAGCGGCCACCTGGCTCACGCTGGAAACCATAGGCATGGGTCTGCAGGGCGCAGACTGACACAGGGAGATTAGTTCCGCTTCCTACGCTGGGACATAGTCTCAGCACGGGTTAGGAGCTGCCCCTCGTTGTTCTCAACGAGGTAAGTGCGGAAGATGGGGTTGATACCCCCATCTGGTTGTATGAAGGCTGACATAGGTTCCCAGGTCGCCTCAGACAACCCATAGCCATCCCACAGGGTAAAGAATTACCAGCCCTGTTTATACTCGTGGCGAGCAATACCTGCAACCACGTAGTAACCATCGACTGCCATCTCATCGGCAGTCATCTCTTCGAGTTCGTCTGCCTCCTCTGGTCTGGCAGCGTTCTCTAGGTCTATACGTTCAATCTCACTGTCACTGAGGCGCCACTCATCCCAAGACAAGTCGTCAGGGGAGTGATAGTGCCTCAACTGCTTAGGTGCACACACCAGTTCACCACCTAGACGTGGACTGCACGTGACATGGATCCTGGATCCATCTATCCTGATGATACGATAGGGTCCAAAGTAAGGGTCCTGTAGGCAGTTACTTGGCCAGGAGGGTAGGCGTGAATGGTGTACCAAAACAAGGTCACCAACCTTGAAGCTGGCAGGTCGCCGTAGGCGGTTCCGTCAGCTCTGTTCACGGTCACGAATGTGCCTCAGGTTAGTACCAGCCTGGTTAGCCAGAGACTGCTTGTGTTCCAGCCAATCTCCCACAGGGCTCTTGAAGTCCTCAGGAAAGGGGGTTTTGAAGAACCAAGCAGGTCGTCCTCCATGGAACAGTTCGTGGGGGGTGAAACCCGTAGAAGAGCTCCGCTGTGAGTTCATGGACAGAACTGCCAAGGGCACTAGGCGTACCCAGTCCTTGGTGCGCTCCTGTTTCATCAGGATTCTTAGGTTTTGCTCCACCACATGGTACTGTCTCTCACAGAGAGGGTTAGACGTGTGAGTATAGGGCACACCTGTGGTTACCTCCACGTTGAGGGCATTTAGCACTCGTTTGTACCGACCAGTGTCACTGCGGATGCGTACATCTTCATCAGAGGGCACCTGCTTAGGTGCTCCATAGGGTTCGAACCATTGTTCGACCAACATTTTTACAGTCTGCTCACCTGTGATTTTCTTATTGCAAGGGAACACACGGGTGAAGCGAGATAGACCACAGGTGACCATGAGGCAACTATCATAGCCGCCAAAGCGTGGTAGGCTGTGGATGTAATCCACGTAGAGTAGAGAGTGAGCACAATGGGGTATGGGTAAGCTGGAGATCAGGCCCCTATCCCTACTGTCGCTCTACTTGCTGGCATGACAGCCACAAGCATCCACAATGGTCTGCATACGCGACCTCAGTTCAGTCAGGGTTAGACTAGAGTAGAAACACTCACGGAAGAAGTCCACTGAGCGATTAGGGCCAGTGTGACCAGAACTGAGATGGGACCACTGTAGGCACGCATCCAGTCGTGCCTCAGGCACCACAATTCGGTCCTCGTAGAAGAGGTACTGATTGTTTTTATACGACTGATGCCCGTCAATGACACGGGGTTCGAGACCAGTGCTCAGGGTTTGGAGAATTTCTTCATACTCTGACTGATAGTCGGTTAGACTCCAACCCTCCAGGATTCCAGCAGTGCGCATGGACAGGTCAAGCTGGACATCCATACGCTGGAAAGCCTCCTTGGCGAGCGCCTCAGAGCTCTCACCAATAAGCGCATCGAAGTTGTTGCGCGATATATAGTCAGACAGTTCATTCTTAATCCCGGGGATATGATGCACTGTCAGCCTGAACTGGCTCAGGTAAGTCCACCACCGCTTTAGCTTTGCTTTTTCTGGTGGTGGGCCCTTCTGAAAAGACTTCACAGGCTCCTGGTCACACAGCCAGACAATAGGGTTAGATCCCAGGAGTCGGGATTGTGACGATAGCACCAACATACCAGCCAGGAGTTCCTGGTCATAGGTGCTGTACTTGGAACGCGCTTGGTTCCATTTCCAATTCCAGTGTCCCAGCGGCACCAGTCGCCACTCACTGGTAGGATACTCATGTTTCAACGAACCATCACGGTTCAGTCCAGTAGTACGATAATGGCAGTGGGTTATTTCAGCGGGGTTAAGCTCCTGGCATTGGTAGATCGTACCACCCCCCCCCTACATCACTGGCATCAGTGATCAGGACTATCTCGCCCTCAGGGCGGGGCACTCCCAGGCAGTTGGAGGAGGCAATCTTCTTCTTCAACTCCTGGAAACACTCTTCCTCTCTGGAGGTCCACCTCCAGGGAGTTGTTTTCTTGATCAGGTCAGTGAGGGGTGCAGAGGAGTAAGTAAAATTGTGGATGTGACGCCGATAGAAATTACAGGCGCCCACAAAACTCCTCACATCGTGTAGACCCTTCTTAGGGTCATCGCGAATCTGCATGTCCTGTAGGGGCTGCATCTTAGACGCGGCTGGTTTCCACCAGCCATACCCCACGTCGAAACCCAAATACTCCATCTCCTCTTTCATAAACTCGCATTTTTCGAGTCTGATTCGGAGATGGTTTTCTTGACCGACAATGAAAAATTCACGGAGGAGAAGGACGTGGTCCTCTTTGGTATTCGTACCCAAACTCACGTCGTCGATGTGAGCCTCCATTTCTGCGCCCCGAGAAATCAACTCTTGTACTAGAGGCCTGCGCCTCAGTATGTACAAAATTTTGTTCATAAGCTCCTGGAAGAGCGCTGGGGCATTAGCCACCCCGAAAGGCATAACCTTCCACTTGAAGACACGACCCTTAGGGGTTATGAAAGCCAGCAGCTCCTGAGCTGCGGCGGTTAGGTCAACCTGCCAGAAAACAGAGCGTTTGTCCATTTTGGTCTTATACCTGCATTTGGCAATACGCTCCAGGGTGTTTTCCATGTTAGGAATACTCCCTGAGTGGTTCTGGGGTTTCTTGTAGACCTCACCATAGTCTACAACAAGATGTAGGGCAGTCGACCCTGGTTTAGCAACAAGGAAACAGGGACTGCAGTGATGGGGATAGTCCCCGTGTTTATACTCTTCAACGAGGCCAGCATCAATGCATTCTTGGATCTGGCGCTCGATTTCTTCGACCTGTTCCTGTGGAGCGGGATAGTGACGACGCCTCACTCGCGTCATTTCAAATTCTGGTTTCAATTTCAGGTCCATCTGGACCAGTTTTTATACAAGAAAGGGGAGGCGACAGGGCGCCGAACACCTCCTCATAGGTTATCAGCAGTTTCTTCAGGCGGGGGTCAAGGTTAAGACTCTCGAGTTTCTGAAGGAAATCCTCCTCAGCATGGAGGTTGCTTTTTCCATGTTCTTTCTTTTTATGCCGATCAGCAGTTTCGGCAGGCACAGTACCATCGTCCCACTCAGGGGGACATTGCTGCCCATAGTGTAGAGAATACACTAGAGGTATCTCAGGATCAGGCAGCGTATAGGACTCATCGTCCTCCTCAGACCAGATGGCGTATTTCCAGGTCTGTCTGAGGTATTGCAGCCGCTCTTGGCGCTCAATACCTTCGGCCTTCAGGTACAACAGCCGCCGGAGTTCTTGAGTGTCATGCTCAGACAATGGCATGTTATTAGCAGCAGGCCGCGCCAGAGCATCAGCACTCCGGGCCACGGGTTCACCTGTGTGCACAGGCTGCATGTGTAGCACTGGCTTCCCAACAGGGGAGGCGGGTTCAGAGGTTGACTCTAGATCTACCTCCTCTAGCAACAGCTGGGCTAGGAAAGCACTATGTTTTAGGTCAACACAGCTGGGATCAACAGAGGGAACAGTGCTGGCGATCTCAGACAGTAGGTCGTCAGCATCCTCTTTTACAGCTGCAGGTTCCAGATAGTCATCAGGAGACTCACACCCTGTAAGTGTGGCAGATAGGTGCTCGGGAGATCGATTTTTGAGATCACAAAGGGTCAGCCCACGATTTTCGGCCATGACCTCTTTTAGTAGCACCTGGTCTAGGTCACACAGGGGTACAGGATTGAGAGATCCAACGACGATGGACAGGAAACAGGCCCACTCAGGGGCCTGCATAGCTGTGTCTGAGTCCTCAGGCACATAGATGGGGCCGTCGGGGAGTTGCACTCTTCGCACGGTCATTCGATCTAGCATACGGCGCCAGTAAGCATGTTCACCAGAGCAACCCCAGTCAGGGGTGCACATAACAACCCTTCCTCCCTCATAAGCGATTTTGGTTAGAACCTTCGCGAGCAGGGAGAAGGGAGGGTTAGCATACGCTAGGCCCATCGCTTTCCAGAAGAAACGGAAAGCATTGTTCAGTTGTTTTGAGCAGTACAACTGCATGATGTGCTGTTGTTGGGTCGCAAACAATTCCACCTGGATCTCATCCAGGTTTACCTGAAGGGCCGCCAGTCCATTTTCAAGAACATGACGGGCCAGTTGGTAGTTTCCAGTACGATAGTTTGTCTTGGCTGCGTAGCGCAGCCCAGACTCTTCTCGTCCTGACAGCTCCAAAGGAACGGAGAATAGCCCACTGCCAAAGTCGCAGTGCAAAGAGTAAGGACGCTGTAGGGACAGCATTTTTACCTGGGGGTTTCTTCTTAGAAAGTTGGTGCCAATGACGATGTCAAAGGCGTCAGTGTCCAACACTCTGCAGTGTTGGGTCACGGTTTCGTCGCCCAGACATATGGTCACATCGACCCCTCCCAATGAATGGATGGTACGCCCATCCCCTACTCTTATGGCCACGGTCTTAGTTTTCCTGAAAGTTTTAAGCAGGCGCCGGGCCACTATGGAAAGTGTTGCACCGGTATCAAGCACCGCTCGAAAAACCTGATCCCTGATTTTCACGAGGATCCAGAAAACCAAGTCCTCCTCTTCGGAGCCGCCTCCCTATTCCTCATCAGGGAATTTCGCATCCACCCCTGCAGCCATGAGGGACTTGGCCATGCAGGCCAAGCGCATCTTCTTGGAATTATTCCACTCAGGGGTAGCATTATCCTCTTGGGGGCGTTTCTTGGGGTCACCTGCGGGAGCGGGTGTAGCAGCAGGAGTGGGTGTTGCAACAGGCGCTGATGAGCGCCTCTGGGGGTTAGGGGGTCCCGTTTTGCCACCCCCTTTGCCACCTCCTTTACCACCTTTATCCCCGTTCGGGGGATTTCTGGCGGGCGTCTGGGTCTTCTGGCGCTCCGCCTCCTGACGCTTGAGTTTGTCACTCTCGCGTTTCTTGATGTGGCATTTGTCCTCGTAGTGACGACGTTTGCCACAGTAACCACAGGTGATGGTACACCTGAAATGGTCCTGATGGGTCACTTGTTTCCCATCTTTGGTGTGCTGCTGACGTTTCATCTGCAGCATACAGCCACTGCGGAGATCACAGTCAGAGGCATGACAAGGTCCCCCCTTGTCATTGACAGGTCGGCAGTAAAACAGGGGGGGTGTGCCTGCATCAGGTTGAACCTCGTTCATGGCACGTAGGTTGCCCCTCCCTTTACCACCTACCTGGTTGGTGTTAGTGGGATTTTTATGCCCCTTCCCTTCGCCACGTTCGGAGGTAGGGGTACCACCTCGTCCCAAATGCTTCTTGAGGAATTTCTCCATGTGGGGGTCATTCTCTTCCTCAAGAGGTAGCTCAATCAAGAGATCCACCAGTTCATCGTACGAGTGGGTCCTGCTCTTCCTCTCAGAGGTGGAGCGGCAATCATCCCACGTACGCTGGGGGATCTTACTCATGAGCCACAGGTGGGGCTCAGTGAATGCGGTACTGATGGACTGAACCAAGATGGAACCCTGAAGCACAGCTACCCTGAGGACAAAGGGCTCCAGGTTCCCCTGAGCCATTGGAACTGGAAAAGGTACCAGGGAAGGCGTAACAACTCTACCAACAGGAACTGCTCGCGCGTATGCTGGTGCTATCCTCTCAGTCCCGACTTGTGGGGAGCAATTCCGTTGTTTGCCTGTGTGACCAAGAACCGGTGCGCACCTTACAGAAGGCACCCCAATTTGAGAAGGCTAACCTCAGAAGCTGGTGGCCTATCTTAGCCAGCTACAGCTCTCATTGCACCACATGCAGGGCGTCAAGAGGGAATGTGAGGACTACATCAGCCGCAACAACTTTGACGGTGCCAGTTCTGAGGAGCTAGCCAATGAGGCGTTCAGCCGTATGGATGTACACCTTGACCTGAACATGACCATGGTCAGTACTCTGGATGGACAACAACAAGTCGAGTACCTGAAGGAGTTTCAGGATATCTACAAATGCCTCGAGAAGCGTGTAGACTGTGCCCTGGTCAACCAGGAGCAGTGGAAGCAAGACAAGACCTACCTCTGTAATGAGGACCCGATAGTCGTGCCTAGCAATCGTATCCCGGCACTCCTCCAAGTGGACCCATGAGTCTGGCGGTCATGTTTGGGCTGACTGTACCTTAAAGCTATTCAAGAAGTGGTTCGACTTACGTGGAGTGATGATCAACCACAGAAATCCCTCCAGCATATCGTGGACAAGTGCCCGTGTAGGTCCTGTAAACCTGGGGGTATCAGGGACAGAGGTATCTACTCGACCCTTCCCATTCCACACTGCGCAAACAGTGCCCTCTATGTGGACTACACGGAGATGCCAAAGTTTTGGGGGCTATGACTTCACCCTAGTGTTAACCGGTGGGTTAACCAGATTTACCCGAGTGTTCTGATCGCCGGCAGGTCTGCTCTGGATCACGTCCCCAACAAAAGATGTTGAAGTAACATTTTACTACTCCCCCTAGTTAAGCTAGTAGTCAAGTAGTAGTCAAGCTGCTAGGACCAAGGAAATGGGCTCGAACTCCCTTGAAATTGCTTGAGAAAATACTGTAAACAAGCATTTGACACTCTCATCAGTTCATAGAAACGTTTTACACTGCTGGTACCTTGGGAAACAGCGTAATGTACTTTATTTGAAGTCCCATACGGAGAACATTGCTGAGAAGCTGCCAGAACCGGGCAAAAGCATTTGGTACACATTTCGGGGTAGTAGGGTCGGAACCAAGGAGGTGCTCAGGAGAGCACACATGGTTAGCCCCTAGGATATGGTCGATCGCTCTACGTATGTCTACTTGCTGCTTTGGTCCTGTTCCTCAACACCAAAACTTGCAGGATTTCATCGAAACTATTAGGGCATAACTCAGAGATATCTTTCGCCTACCCTCCACAGTCCCGACTGTCACCTATCGTCTGTCACTCCCCCTCCTGATGAACCCTTGGAAAGCCAGTTAGGGCAACCGACCCCTTGAGATTTCTGAGCTCTGGGGGCTTTGAAGCCCATAGGATCTTGCGCAACGGCTGTCGCCGCCATCGACACTGCAAATGTGTGTGTGATCTGGTCCATGGCAGCTTCAGAGGGCCAGATTGCGGGTTAGTGTGTGATCTGCTTGCCCTAGTGCATTTGTTTCTTCCTTGCACTCCCCCTGCTGACGCCCTATCCTGACCAATGCATGGTTTGCTGCTCCATGCAAAGCGTGTTTACATGCCCATTGACCTATATGCCCCTGTCATTGCCCTGTTTTCGACTATGTGCGTCATCCATTGATGTCTTCTCTTACTTCATACAGGAGCGACCTCAGAAAATGTATATCATACTGGGTGTCGCAGTTTACATGTCTACACGGTCCTGATGGATCCCTAAAGAGCTACAGATCGTACCCATCAGGAACACAAACCGGCGTACGGTGTCAACCATCTTCGCCATTTACATTTCCTTTACATAGAGTCTGATTTGGACCAGTACCTAAGTACAGATTGTGCCTGTGATACCGTGTGTTCGTGACTGTGCCTTTGGCTGAGAACCTGAAGGCGCCAGGCTGCAAGCCCAGCAGCCTGGAGCGAACTCACAGCGGTCTGCCCCTGTCAGTCCGAGTTTGAGTCCACCGAATTGCCTCCGCGGTGGGTTGGTGACCTTCAGTGTCCTGACCTCGGTCAGTCTGACTGAAAAAATGGTAATGTATGCAGTCGACGCCTACGCTCAGACTGCTTGCAGACTCCTCCATGGATTGCCTTTGTGGTAATGGGAGGCGGGAGAGGACGGCCGTGATGCCCGATCCCTCATGGAGGAGCACCCGTGCCGTTTCTTCATTCTACACACGTGCCCATATGCAGGCACAATGGACTTTCCTCTGCTCCATGGCAGGACTTGACCCATAATAAGCATGTTTGTAAAGACTTACTATGGGTCCTTCATTTTGGCTATTTGGCGTATTATACAGGCTTTGTTGTCCCATGGGTATATATGTCCATATGTTGGCATTTCAGCCATTTTCCCCACTTTTGGTGTGCTCCAAGGGCCGAAGTGTCAAAAATGGTTTTCTTGGGCCTCCAACCCGGTCCATTGTTGATAAAGGGAGTTAAGTCTTTTCGGTGCTTGCATGAAAAAGCCAAAATTCTTTCTCCCATGAGGTCCGGAGATACAACTGCTGCAGTGATCACTTTCGGGATGACTAACCCTCCTTTGGACCACAATGGCCCCCAACTCAATCTCCCCCTCATTTCAGCCCTGAGGACATGTGCCCCCGGTATCCAAGGATAAGGGCAATTTTGAATGGGTACAACAACCTGTCTCGAATGGGCCATGTCTCCACGTGTCCTCGCCTCTGGATGGGCGATCCATGGGTGACCAAATATAGGGTATGTTGCTTCTTGCCATTTTCCTGTACCTTAGTTCCGCTAAGAGGAAAAGTGGCGAGAGCTGACCTTGAGGGTTGACATGGGGCAAATATCGGGACCTAGGTCCCATGTGTCTCTATCAATTTTGAAAAGACTATTGCTCGCGATAGCCATGCAGACATGGGATCTGAGTTTGGGCCATTTTGCAAAAATTCGCTGTTTTTGCCATTTTGGGCCACATTGGGAACACCATATGTCCTTTGGCCAAGAGATGGAGCTAGGACGGAGTCGTAATTCCTGTAGCATAGTTCCAAGCACCAATCGCCCTAGGTTTTCGTATTTGCTCGTCTGGAATAGTTGCCATTATGCAACTTATGGTGCGCTCCACGTTTTCCAAATTTGCATTTCTTGCTGTTTTCTGCCCTGTCGCGTGACCATCCCCTCGGGGAACAGTACGCAGCCAACGTCACAGCAAGCCGAACTCCGTTGCACGGGACCAAAAGGGAAATCAAGACCCGTGAATCAAGGCTTGGCAGATGAGATTGCCACGAGGGCCAACCCTGGTCGGCCGCCCAAAACGGTCACCTTTGCAGATTTTGGCAACCTGACCCGGCGTGGTCACCCCGTGGCGCCAAGCTGCCATTGAATCTGGGGGAACCAAGCTGCATATGGGTTTTACAACCTAGCTACTAGAAGGACACAGGTTTGATTGCCTCGGCCCCTGCCCTCGTACGGCGCGGCCGAAGGGTCCATTTTGGCTCTTTTGCGGCAAACGTCAGGATGGACTGAAACAGCTGATTTTCAGCCCGCACCTCCTAGGTGATGAGCACGGGGCCATATCTCCTCGGCAGAGGACAGTTGGGACATGCCAGCTCAGGAGCATGGGTGGCCAGCGGCGCTAAGCCTTGAAGCTCTTTGGCTCTGCAAAATTCGCCTGTGGCTGTTCGCAACACACCTCCTTTGACAAAGATCTAGGGTCAATACCGGGCAAGTCGGTGGGTTGCTTTTGAACCCCCGTACGTGCGTGCCACTGAGGAGGAGAGACCTAGGGTTGGGATATAGTTGGGGACTGACTGTCGTTTGACCTGAGGCGCACTGACTTCATTCCATGGCTTAACCCACCGTTGTACATACCCCGATGTGCTTGTGTACATACTTTGATTTGTTACAGAACAGCCAGGATCCTAGAACGTTTTGTTCTATGAGGATGCCCACATGAGCGCAGTGCTTTACCTGCCTTCTTGCTTGCATGTCTGTCGCAGCGTGACCCGTGGACAGGCCCCCCATGGTAACGCGTCACTGCTGGTAGACTTCATTCCAGCCTCATTGTTGATGTGACATGAGACCATTCTGCTGATTTATTCATGCCATACTGCTAACCCGCGACGTCAGTTCTCTTATGGAACCTTATATATGCCCTCTAGGGACCCCAGGCAGACAGGTTGAGGTGCGGGGGCCCAGGTATAAATTTCCGTGCCAGGAATGTGAGCCTCATTTGTGAATTCAGGTTCTTAGTTAGTGGATTCGTTTACATTGGGGCATGAAGGTTAAGGATTGGCCTGTTTTCCCTTGCAGACCACCGACGCAACCGTACGTAAAGTTATATATATGGTGTGTCTAGTCCGGTGGCCCTCAGTCTATCGCCTTCAAGGAAATTGCGGTGTGGTCTGCTATGGTCTGGCTGCAGGATTGAAGTTCAGCATGTCCATCATGACAAATGATCCATGATGTGCACATTTTCTTAGAATCTGTTGAATGCTCGCGTTGTAAGCCAAAAGCTTGCCTACCAAAGGTGAACTGACATTTGTTTACTTCGCTATTTGTGATTTGCTCGCTATCCGTTCCCTTATTCCTGCTAATTGCAGTTGATTGCAGCTTTAATCCTCTCAATCTTTTTATCTGTGGATATTTTGAGTATCTTTTCCTCAGATTTTATCAGGATCTAGTGACGGCTTCGTCCAATTGCTCTGCTGCGGACCTATGCAGGACAGTTTACAATATATACATACATGTGCCGTTGTCTGCTTCTCTCTGTATGTTCTTCTACTCCTCAATCCCAGCCCAACTCAGTGTTAATTGTTCTTGATTCATCTCAGCTGTGGGTACATTCAGTATGAAGCACATGCTTTGCGGTTCGAAACGATAAAAGTCGGAATAAAACATTGTAGACTATGTGGAGCACACCGTAGCATGCATGCGAGAGCACAAACTGTGCCGCAGCTCATTTGTCTCCAATGCTCCTACTTTTCATGTGTTAATTTGTCTCCTTTTCCCGAACTGCACCTCATTCTCAACCAGGACACAGTTACGTCTTTTTCAACTTATTTCTGTTTGTTTGGTTGTAGTCCATGTCTCATTCTTGTTCATTTTGGGGTCATCTACCCCACTTCAGCCTCAATCCATTCGATTCTGGGGACATTTGTGCGGATACGAATGCTCTGAAGCGTTTTTTGCGGTTTTTGACCGCACTCACGTGACCCGGTAACACAGCCCAGTGTGTTCTTGGAGGGGGAGTGTAGGTGCGGCTACCCTGGATCCGCGCAGATCTCAGGTCAATTCAGCCCCATTACGTCAGAATCAGATGATTCCCAATGGTCTATATATTCTGCGCCCCAATAATGATCACCAGAACTGTTCCCGTATATTATGGACACACCTGACTCCTTCCTGCTGTCCGTTTGGGCTGAGATGATCGCGTTCCAATGATTTGATTGGACTGCGCAAACCAAATTAGCCAAACATTCTTTGACAACCGGCTTGTTTTCAGATTACAGGATTATTTATTGGAAATTGTATGTACCGTATTATTCTCTCAAAAGCACACAAGGTCATTTCGTCGTGATCACACAAGGCTCAAGGCGGCATCCAACCTGTTTGTGGTGATCAGCCTTTGCTCCTTGGTCCTTTTGAGCCAGTTGAATGTCGTAAACCCTAAAATGTGGTCTAAACTCTTGACAGGGTAAACCCAGCTCGGACTTCGAGACTCACGACTAGGACCAAGCGGGGTCCTAGTCTTTGTTAGCGCATTGAAAAACACCATGGAGCAAAGCCCGCTTGCTTTGCTAACGTTACTGCACGGTCAGAACGATCATTACGACACAGTCACTACGACTGTCCTGAAAAGTGCCTGCAAAACGGCTTGTTTTCACTTCGAAACTGCCCGGCCCATGGCACCACGGCATGGCACATGCTTTTTTCCCCACACATTTCCATTCCTTTGATGACCTGATTGCTTTGGAAGAGCAACAGCTCACATAGGAAACTCCTATGCGTCAGACCAGCGATCGTCCTGATTTTCTCAGGACGATCGTCTTGAAGACTGCCCGGAAACGGCCATTTGTGGACCTTAAGAGGGCCATAGAATCTGCTAGACAGCGCGGAACTGCACGGTCCTAGTGTTCGTTAACGCATTGCAAATGACCGTGGAGCAAAGCTCGCTTGCTTTGCAGATGTTCCTCCGCAGTGAGGATGATCATCCTAAACCATTGCCACACAATGGCTTGTTTTCACTTCAACATTGCCCTGCCTGTGGCACCACCGCATGGCAAACGCCTTATTCCATACCCATTTGCGTTCTTTTGATGGCCCAATTGCTATGGAAGATCAACAGCCCTCATGGGAAACATCTACGCAGCAGACCAATGATCGTCCGGGGTTTTCAAGACATTCCTCCCTAAAACAGCCCCAAAACGACCTTTTCTTGGACACATAATGGGCCAAGGACCGGTCTGGAGTACTCGGAACGTCACCATATCTGTTCCGGGTGATCAGCCTTTGCTGCCCTGTCGTTTTGAGCTACTTGGGTGCTGGTTTTGAGCCAATGGTGTCGCCGCAAGGAATTTCTAACTGCCTGTTGCTGCTCCTCCTGCTGCTGCTTGCTGCCGCTTCTTGCTAGAATGTGTAGGTCATCTTTGGAGCCCAAAAGGTGGTGCAAAACCTCGACAATGTAAACCCAGTTCGGTAATCAAGAGTCACGACTAGGACAGAGCTGGGTCCTGGTCTTTGTTAGTGCATCAAAAAACACCCTGGAGCAAAGCCTGCTTGCTTTGCAGAAGTTTCTCCAGGGTCACTACGATCGTCCTAATACATGGCTCCAAAACAGCTTGTTTTCACCCCAAAATAGCCCGTCCCGTGGCAGCACGGAATGGCACATGCCTTATTCCCCACCCATTTGCATTCCTTTCATCGCCCGATCGGTATGGAAGAACAACGGCCCTCATGGGAAACACCTTGGCGGCAAACCAACGATCGTTGAGGTAGGTAGGTAGGTATCTTCGGGAGCTCGGGATGCCTCCTTTGACATTGCAGGAAGAAGGTCTTACCAAGGGGACGTCCTGTCCCTCCCACTGCCCTATGTCAGGTGCCTCTTGAGCCGCTCCCGCATGTGCTTGGGAAGGCATTGTCGCGGCCACCCGGTCCATGTGTCCCAGGTGGGAGGGTGTCCCCACATGTGTCCATCGGTAGGGCCACATACCCCCTCCTTTGGGCGGCAGCTCTGGGGGGCTGCCCAGCCGTGTGGAGTATCCCTCACCACAAGGGGTATTGCTCCCGCTTGTCTACGGTACGACCGTTTCACCCTTGTGGCTCGAGTTGCGGGGCCACTCTGCTTGGCAGGTGACCCCCTCCTGGACTGTGTACCGGCTCGCCTGTCACCGGTTGCTTCCATGGCTCCGGGTGACGTTTGTTATGGTCCCCGATGCAGCCTGGCCGGGCTCGGACGAGTGACCTTGGAGTACCGCTCCTGCCACTGGCCCGGTGGGTCAGCTGGGTCGCCCCAGTGCGTCCGACCCATGGGGTATTGGTTCTTTCCTGTCCCTCGGCCGCCCTACGTGTGTGCAGTGTCCTCGGCCGCTGGGCTCCTGTTCACCGGTGTGCCCGCGCGGTTTGCTGTGGTGCGTTTGCGGTGTCCTGGGCCAGCTGGCTCCTGTTCACCGGTGTGCTCGCTCGGTGTGTTGTGTTGCATGTGCGGTGTCCTGGGCCACTGGGCACCTGGTCACCGGTGTGCGTGCTGTGTGCGGTGCGCGTGTGCCATCGGTGGTTGTGTCCCTCTTCCTCCCCCCCTAATTTTCGTTTTTTTCTTTTTTTTTTTTACTTGTTTTTTTTTTTTTTTTTTTGGAAAAAAAAAAGAAAAAACAAAAAAGAGAAGAACAGGGGCGCGCGTACACTGCAGGCACAGGCACGGGTCGCTGGTGCGGCGATGCAATATCGTTGTGTCCTCTGGCGTATGTCGTCGGTGCTGTGGCGGCGGTCGCGCCCCAGGGGTGCGGCTCGCGCGTCCTGATGTACACGGGCTTGGGTCAGGGTGGGTTTGGTGAGGTGTCTGATTGCTTCTGGAGCTGGCTGGTTAGGCGGCTGTGTGGGCTGTGGGTGTGGGCTGTGGTTACGTTGTTCCCTCGGCGGGCTTGGTTAGGAGTCAAAGGTTAGCGGTTTCGGGGTGTGGCTCGGGTTTAATTTGTGCTTGGGTTCTGGCTCGGTTAGGCGGTTGCGCGGGGCCGGGCGTGTGGGTAGCGGCGTCCACGGGGTCGTGCGCCCGAGGCGGGTGCGGGGTGGTGCGTGCGGGCCGGCCGGTGGCCGGTGGCCTCACTGGGAGTCCCACACGGAGGGGTCGACGGGCGTGCCGGGGGCGTACGCAGCGTGCAGATTGGGCAGCAGCGGGCGCACGTGCAGGGCGTCGGCGTGCCCGATGAGGACCTCACTGAGGACCGAGGGGTTGGCGGCAAGCAGTATGCGATGCCCGGGAGGGGTGGCGGCGAGGAGCGGGAGGATGTCCGCGGCCCGCGACGTGGGGGCGAACACGACGTGGGCCGGGTGCGGCCCCGGGAGCGGTGCCGGGGGGAGCGGGACCACAGGACGGCGGTCTACTGTGAGGTGCCAAGTGGCGCGATGGTGGAGGAGCCGGACTAGGGCGATGCTGTGGCGCAGTGTGTGGGGCTGGGTGCTGGGCGGCGTGGGGACGTGCGGCGGGAGGGGCGGGGGCGGGGCGGTGGCGTGGGAGGGGGCACGGCGGAGGAGTGACGCCAGCGACGTGTGTGTCGTGCTGAGGGTGGAGAGGAGCCCACGGTAGCGGGCCTGGGTTCGGCGCCTTTGGGCGTAGTGGTGCTCGTTGTCGTGTGCGTTGGCTTCCTTCGGCGTCCGGTTCGTTTGGTGACTTCTGGGCGGGGCCTGGCGTGGCGGCCCGTGGTGGTGCTTTGCTGGGTAACTGGGTTAGATGGCGGCGCCGCTGGCCGGGGCTCAGGCGCATCGTGTTGTCCGGCGCGCAGGGCTCCTGGGGTGCTCTGGGTGTCGCCGGTGTCGGTGAGCCGACGCTTGTGGGGTGGTGAGGGGTTGTGTGCGTGCGGGGCTGGGCTTTGGGTGATGTCCCACAGGCGGATGCCGTCTCGCTGCGTTTCCTGGAGGGTCTCCCTCAGGCGCCTGAGGACATACGGGTGGTCCTGGGGCGCGGAAGGTTGCGAGGGTGGACTCCCAGGGGTCGGAGCGCATCGGCCAGCACGGCTTCCCATGCGGCCTGCGGCATCCACCCCCCCGCCGGCCGGAGGCGGCAGTTCTCCACCGACCCCTTGCGGGGCCGATGGACCAGGCCCTCGAGGGAGGGCTCTCCCCGGGCCCACTTCCGCAGCTCCCAGAGCTGCGTGTTAGTCCAGCGCTGCCACCACTGTTCCTGGGCGGGCTTGCGGTCTTGGGCGGAGGAGGGGGCGTGGGTGGGTGTGACGGGGTCGTGGGGACCGGCGGCGGTGGCGGGCCTGGGGGATTCCTCGTAGTCCTGTTCCGTGGGGGTGCGTGGGGAGTGGGGGTGCACGCGGATGTGGACCCGCGGGTGTGCGCGTACGGTCTCCGCCTCGGGGTTGGGCGGGGATTCGCGGCGGCGGCGGTAGTGGGGCATGCGTTGCATGTGGGCTGTCATCGAGGGCTGGTAGGGGGGCGGGGACGCTTCTGGTGGACCCTGCCGTCGTTCTGGCTTGATCGGGAGCGGTCCGTGGGCCTGGGGTGCGGGATTCGAGAGGTGGCGGGACGAGGTGCGTCTCACTTCGGCCGCGGCGCGCCCCGCCATGAAGGTGGTGGCGGTGGCGTCGGTGACGGTGGGGGGGCGCCGCGCTGGGCGCTGCTGCCTTCGGGCATGGGACGGCTGGGGCCGGATGTCGTAGAGGACGTCCTCGGGGGGCCGGGCTCGCGCTGCCGTCGTGGCGCCGGGTTTGGGCTTGGGTTTGGGCTTGGCTGCGGGTTGCGGTCGTGGCGTGCTGACGTCTTTGGGTGGCTGTTTGGCGGCGGTCTTGGGCTTCGGCTGGGTCGTGGGTGTGGGCTTCGTCGGGGCGTGGGCCTTGGCGGCGGCGGGGCTGCTCGCGGTGGGGGCGGGTTTGGAGGCCCGTTTGGGAGGTGTCCCCCGCGGGCTGGGGGCCGGAGTGCTGGATGAGGACGTGGTGGTGGTGGTGGATGAGGTGGTCGTGGTGGTGGAGGTTGTGGAGTCGGAGGCGGAGGAGACGGCTGTGGGAGACGGCGGAGGGTCCTGGGCCTCGGGGGCGGGCGTATGATGCTGGGTCCTGTAAGCAGCGAGAACGAGGGTGCAGGTTCGGGCACCGGGCGTGTGCGCGCGTTTTCCCTGGTGATCCGTGCGTGCTGGTGCTGGCGTGGCGGCGTTGTCTCGGCTGCGCGGGCACGTGGGTTACCCGGGGGGTGGCCATATCTGCTCCAGGACGTGCAGGTGTGTTTGCTGGAGGTAGTCGAGGGTCTGGAAGAAGCATCGCTGGATGCCGGGCATGTCCTCCTCTGTGAGGTGGGGGTAGTTTTTGGTGGGGATGTCTGGGCCCGGCCACAGCAGCGTCATGAGGCGGGCTGCCACCATGTACGGGCATAGTTGTAGGGTGGTGGGGCGTGGGGGGGTGGGTCCCCTGCGGTTTGGGGGGGCTTCCCTCTGCTGGGGGCGCAGCGTGACCACCCACACCCATCGGTCCGTGGGGATCCCCCAGGTCCGTTGGGTCCACTTGGCGAGGCAATACATCGCCCTACCAAGGCCCTGGTAGCCGCTGCGGATGGAGAGCAGCGTGTCCAGGGATTTGGGTTCCCACGTGCCCCAGATGTGGGGGTCGTCCGGGTCGTCCCCCCTGGCGTACGTGTCGGGGCCTGGGTTGTGTGGGGGGGGGGTGTAGTCGGCGGGGAGGAGGGAGTCGGTGCCGTGTACCACCCAGTGGTCTGTGGGTGCGTGGTAGTTGGTGGTGGAGAGGGTGAAGTGCAGATTGTACATCAGGGCCATGTACGTGGAGGGGGCTGGCTGCTGCTTGTCGGGGGTGGGGATGTCCCCCGGGACGTGGTGCCGGAAGTTGCTCAGGGAGGCCATCCCATCAACGATCGTTGAGTTTTCAGGACGATCATCCTGAAATGAGAGCCAAAACGGCCGTTTTAGCACCTTAAATGGTCCAAAAAAGGGGGTATACTGCTTGAAACAGCACAAAACATGGTTGTGGCGATAGGTGTATGCTACCTGGTCGTTTCAAACTACTTGAATGTCCGTTTCAAGCCGCTGTGTGTTTGCAAGGACGTTTTGACCGCATCTTACTTGCTGCTGCTTGCTGCTCTCTTGAAAACTCACTAAATAAACGCCATTTTTCACCCCAAATGGACCACGCAAAGAGGCTGTGGTGTGCAAGACGCTTCCTTCATGACCAATTTACAATCATTGATGGTGTAATGGTTGTGGAAGAACAACACTGTTGACCCGATTTGTCTACTGGAGAAACCAACGATCCCCCTCAGTTTTCAGAACCGTTTTCCTGAAAACGGTCCAATAAGCGGGAATTTTCAAGAACTAAATCAGCCATGGAACGCGCTGAACGTCTTCGAACGGCACAGAACATTTTGTGGGCATGGGTGTGTGCTTCCCTGTCCTTTTGAGTTTCTTGGATGTCAGTTTTGAACCACAGACTGGTTGCAAGGACTTCTCAACGGACTGTTGCTTGCTGCGGCTGCTTGTTGCTTGCTGCTACTGCTACTGCTTTCCAAAAAGTGTTGCTCAACCTTGGACCCTAACAAGCGCGGTAAATGCTCGACAGGGTAAACGCGGCTCTGTAATCAAGACTCGGGTCTAGGACCGAGCGGGGTCCTAGTCTTGGTTAACACATTGGAAAGCACCATGGAGCAAATGTGCAAATCATCCTCCACGGTCATGACGACTGTCCTGAAACATGGCTGAAAACTGGCTTGGTTTTGCCTCGAAATGGCCCAGCCCGTGGCGCTACGGCATGGCGCACACCTTAGTTCTCACCCAGTTGCATTCGTTTGATGGCCTAATCGCAATGGAAGAACAACTGCCCTCATGGGGAAGACTTACGCGGCAGACCAACGATCGTCCAGAACACCCATTTGACATCCTTTGATATCCCAATCCCTATGAAACAACGACGGCCCGCATCGGAAACACCAGTATGGCACACGGGCGAACGCCATGAGCTTTCAGGGTGATCGTCCTTAAGACAGCACAAAACAGCATCTTTTGGACACTAACCTGGCCAAAGGACCAGCTGGACGTCTCCAAATGCTATCGAACCTGTTTGTGATCATGTGCCCTTGCTCTTGGGTCGTTTGGAGCCACTGGGGTGCCCGTTTTGAGCCACTGTCTCGCCGCAAGGACTTTTTAACCCCCTGTTGCTGCTGCTGCTTGCTACCTGCTGAAACGTGTTCCTCACCCTCAGACCCTGAGAAGGGGTGCAAAACCTCGATAGGGTAAAGGCAGCCCGGTAATCAAGACTCAGCACCGAGGAGGGTCCTAGTCTTGGTTAACGCATTAGAAATCACCGTGGAGCCAAGCCCGCATGCCTTGCACCTGTTCCTCCAAGGTCATGACAATCGTCCTGAAACATGCCTGACAGACAGCTTTTTTGCACCTCAAAATAGCCTGGCCCGTGGCACCACGGCGTGGCACCTGACTTTTCCCCGACCCATTTGCATTCCTTCTGTGGTGCAATCGCTATGGAAGAATAACGGCCCTCATTAGAAGCAGCTACGGGGCACACCAAACTCAGGACGATCGTCCTGGAAAAAGCCCCAAAACTGCCCTTCTTGGACAAGAAATGGGCCATAGAAAAGACCTGATGGCTGGAAACGGCATTATATCTGTTTATGGTGATGCCCCTCTGATCCTTGGTCGTTTTAAGGCACATGGATGCCACTCTTGACCCATGGTAGTGTCGCAGGGATGTTCTAACTGCCTGTTGCTCCTGTCTGCTGCCTTCTCTTGAACACTAACCCAAAAAAGCACAGTTCTTAACCCAAATCGACCATGTGAAGACACGGCCTAACCTGCTAGCAAAGGTTCTACCCCAAAATTGCCTATGAGGGAGGGTGGGTGGTCTTGTGTACCCTGACTGGGAATGTTGAGGCTAACCCGCCTATTGGCGTCGACTGCTTGACCAAATGGCTGTGGGAAGAGTGCAACCCTCCAACGGCCCCATCTACGTGCCTGAGGATTGAGACACCGTTATGCAGGCCCCAGAGTGGACCAGTTTCTTGTCCATCGCTGCTGGATCCCTCAGTCGTGTACCGGTTTGTGATATTGACCAGGTGCTACTGAAAGAGGTCATGGCCGAAAATTGTGGTCTGACCCTTTCAGATCTGAAGTAACGATCCCCTGAGCACACTTCAGCCACGATTACAGGGTGCTGCTTGCTACCTGCTGAAACGTGTTCCTCACCCTCGGACCCTGAGAAGGGGTGCAAAACCTCGATAGGGTAAAGGCAGCCCGGTAATCAAGACTCAGCACCGAGGAGGGTCCTAGTCTTGGTTAACGCATTAGAAATCACCGTGGAGCCAAGCCCGCATGCCTTGCACCTGTTCCTCCAAGGTCATGACAATCGTCCTGAAACATGCCTGACAGACAGCTTTTTTGCACCTCAAAATAGCCTGGCCCGTGGCACCACGGCATGGCACCTGACTTTTCCCCGACCCATTTGCATTCCTTTGATGGCCCATTTGCTATGGAAGAACAATGGTACTCATGGGAAACACCTACGCAGCAGACCAACGACTTACTGGGGTCCTCAAGACGATCGTCTTGAAAACAGCCCGAAGGGAGCCATTTTTGGACACTAAAATGGCCATAGAACAGGCTAGACGTCACCAAAAGGCACCAATCCCTTTTGTGGTATGCAGCCTTGGCCCCCTCATTGTTTAGAGCCACTTGAATGCCGGTGTTGAGCCACATGGACCTCACAGGGACTTTACAACCGCCTACTTTCTGTTGCCGTTGCTGCTGCTCTCTGCGTGCTTGCCAAAAATGTGTAGCTCATATTTGGACCCTAAAAGATGGTGCAAAACCTCAACAAGGTAAACCCAGCTCGTTGAACAAGACTCAAGACTAGGACCAAGCTGGGTCCTAGTCTTTGTTAGCGCATCGATAAACACCGTGGAGCAAAGCCCGCTTGCTTTGCAAATGATCCTCCACGGTCACTACAATTGTCCTGAAAAGTGCCTCCAAAACGGCCTGTTTTCACCTCAGGATAGCCTGGCCCGCGGCACCACGGCATGGCACATGCTTTATTCCCCACCCATTGGCATTACGTTAATGGCCCAATCGCTGTGGAAGGGAAACAGCCCGCAGGGGAAACACCTACCTGTTCGGACAAACGATCGTCCTAACTTTTCAGGACGATCTTCCTGGTAACAGCCCCAAAAAGGCCATTGATAGACCTTAAGATGGCCAGAGAACAGGCTCGACGGCTCAGAACTGCACGAAACCTGTTTCTTGGTAATAAGCTACCTGGATGCTGGTTTGGTGCAAGCGTGTCTTTGCAAGGAAGTTTTCAACGTCTGTTCCTGCTGCTGCTTGCTGCTTCTGAAAAAGTGTTGCTCACCCTTGGACCCTAAGAAGGAGTGTAAAACCTCGACAGGCCAAACCAAGCTCGCTAATCAAGACTCATGCGTAGGACCAAACTTGGTCCTCTTCTTGATTAACGCATTGGAAATCACCGTGGAGCACAGCCCGCTTGCTTTGCAGATGTTCCTCCACTGTCAGAACGATCATCCAAAAAAACATTGCCCCAAAACGGCTTCTTTTCACCTCGCAATTGCCTACCCTGTGGCGACACGGCATGGCACGCGCCTTATTCCCAACCCATTTGCATTTCTTTGATGGCCCAATTGCCATGGAAGAACAAGGGCCCTCATGGGAACCACATACACAGCAGACCAACAGTCGTCCGGGGTTTTACAGACAATCGTCCTGAAAACAGCCCCAAAAAAACCACCCATTTGCAATGATTTGATCGTGCAGTGGTTGTGGAAGAACAATACCGTCCCCTCGGATTGCCTACTGGACAAACCAACGATCGTCCTGCCTCTCAGGACAATTGTCCTGGAAACGGCTCAAAAACTCCATTTTTGGTAACAAAATCAGCTATAGAACACGCTAGACGTTTCCAAAAGGCACAAAACTGGATAGTGGTGTTGCCAGTATGCTCCCTGGTTGTTTCGAGGAATCGGTTGTCCGTTCTGAGCCACAATATGGTTTTGAGGCCTTTTTAACCGCCTGTTGCTTGCTTTTCAGGACGATCGTCCGGAAAACAGCCCCGAAACGTCCATTTTTGGAGACTAAATCAGCCATGGAACGGGCTACACGCCTCAAAACAGCAGGTATATTGTGTTTCTTAGTTGGTGTTTGCTTTGCGGTCCTTTTGAGTCACTGGGATGCCGGTTTTGAGCCACCGTGTCGTCGCAAGGACTTTTTAACCGCCTGCTTGCTGCTGCCGCTGCTTGCTGCTTGCTGCTGCTAAAATGCTTTGTGCACCCTTGGAGAAGGGGTGTATAACCTCGCCAGGGTAAACCGATCTCTCGGTAATCCAGGCTCAAACTAGGACCAAGCTGAGACCTAGTTTTTTATAACCCATTGAAAATTCGCCGTGGCAGCAAGACCGCTTGCTTTGTACATGTGGTGCCACAGTCAAGACGATTTTTCTGAATCGCGGCTGAAAAGCGGCTCATTGTCACCTCGGAATTGAGCACGTTGTGGCAGCACGGCATGGTACATCCCTTATTGAACACCGATTTGCATTGATCTGATAGCCCATAAACCCAGCTCGGTAATCAAGACTCATGATTAGGACCGAGCTGGGTCCTGGTCTTTGTTACCACATTGGAAATCACCGTGGATTAACCCCCACTTACCTTGCAGATGTTCCTCGATGGTCAGGACGATTGTCCTGAAACATGGCTGAAAAGCGGCTGGTTCTCACCTCAAATTAGCCCATCCCGTGGCATCCTCGCATGTCACACACCTTATTCCAGGGCCAATTGTATTCCTTTGATGGCCGAAGTGCTAGGGAAGAACCATGGCATGCATTAGAAACACCTACAGGGCAGACCAACGGTCGTCCTGATTTTTGAGGACGGTCGTCCTGAAAAAAGCCCCAAAATGACCCCTTTTACTGATAAGCCACTAGGCTCCTGCACAAGACCGATGCTGCAAAACACGTGAACCTTGTTTCAAAATCGAGAGCACCTTTGCCCTCAAAGCAACACACTGCTCATACACGTCGTAATTGTTGAACTTGTCCGTGAATCCACAGTCAACATGGTCACAAAGACCCTGTGCAACACACAGAAGTCCAGTCTCAGAATAGTTTACAGAGCACATGCATACACGATGTGTAAAATGCAATCACCATGCTATTTAATAATTGCTAATTATTCTCTCGTAATGCTGTCTGTGCTCTGTCGTGATTCTGTCTGTACTCTGTGGTATTGATGTCGTCTGTATTACGTTGTCAGGCCTATCGCTCCCGAGCGACCTCGCAGATGAGTCGCGATCGCCGGAGTTTGTACTCTGCTGCCTACTGCTAACACTCCCCTCCTAAGGCAGCGCCCTGGCGATAAAACACAGCCAGAAAAGGGGCGCGCCTGGTAGATCTACTTAGTAGAAGGCAGCGGACGTCGCTGACAGGATTACTGCATAGAAAAAAAAATCCTGTAGCGCACTCCGGCACGGAAAAATGTCAGCAGGGACGGAGGGTAGGGGCTCCCCATCAGCCCAAAGCCAGCAGTGAGGATCAGCTCTGAGGGGGGGGGGGGGGGCACAACGACAGCGTTTTTTTTTCACGAAGAGAAGGAAGGATCACAGAATGCGCCGGCCGCAAGCAAAGCGACTTGGTATGGGCTAAGGACCCCAGTCTGAAGGAAGACGGCAACGCACGGCACGGCAGTACACACTGGCGACACTGACGGCTGCTGCAGGCAACGACTGCGTCGCTGACGACTGCGACGACTGCTGCTGTCGACGACGCTGACGACAACGATGACGACTGCTGTCGACGACGACACGTGCTGTGGACGTAGTCGGAGGGTAAGCGCAGAAATGAATCACTGGAAAACAGTTCACCCTCTCCCCTTCCTTTTCTAAAAGGTGCTCAGCAGCCCTCGACAGCCACCAAGGCCGGAGAGCTGCCAGAGACACTGAGACACAGGGTTCTGGGCAAGAAGCGGAGGGTTAGCGCAGAAATGACTGGCTAGTCGCTCAGGTCGGTGCTGGTGGCGGCTGATCTGCGCCCACGCTCTGACCTCAGGTCGCAGCCTAAAAACAAACACAGAAGCATGGCAGGATGGGAGAGAGAGCACAGGAAGGAAAAAAGCAAATTGCAGACGCATGGGTTGGACGCGGGCTCACTCGCAGGGCCCCTGCCACAGTGGGCGGGCCGAGGTTGTCTCCCCATGTAGCTCGCCAGGATCGCCACGCAGGGGTCGAAGGTGCTACACGTGTCTCACCAGTGTTAGATATGCAATGACAGGCAGGACCCCTTCAGGGTCTAACCATAAACTCAGACATGGGTATACTGGCAGAGCCCTGCCGGGGCGGGCCGGACCATTTCCCCGACATGAAAACGGCGGCAAATATTCAGGGTAGAGCCTCTCTGGGGGCCGAACCCAAAACAAAACTCAGTGCAGGGCCTTACTGGGGGCCGAACACGACCAACCCGTGCACTAGGGCCCGCTACCGCATGGCGGTGGGCCGAGGCGTAACGGGCATTGCTTTGAGATACTGTAGGTGACATGTAGCGAAGGTAAACCAATCTCTCGGTAATCCAGGCTCAAACTAGGACCAAGCTGGGACCCATTTTTTTCGAACCGATTGAAAATTCGCCGTGGCAGCAAGACCGCTTGCTTTGTACATGTGGTGCCACAGTCAAGACGATTCTTCTGAATCGCGGCTGAAAAGCGGCTCATTGTCACCTCGAAATTGAGCACGTTGTGGCAGCACGGCATGGTACATCCCTTATTGAACACCGATTTGCATTGATCTGATAGCCCATAAACCCAGCTCGGTAATCAAGACTCATGATTAGGACCGAGCTGGGTCCTGGTCTTTGTTACCACATTGGAAATGACCGTGGATTAACCCCCACTTACCTTGCAGATGTTCCTCGATGGTCAGGACGATTGTCCTGAAACATGGCTGAAAAGCGGCTGGTTCTCACCTCAAATTAGCCCATCCCGTGGCACCCTCGCATGTCACACACCTTATTCCAGGGCCAATTGTATTCCTTTGATGGCCCAATTGCTAGGGAAGAACCATGGCCCGCATTAGAAACACCTACAGGGCAGACCAACGGTCGTCCTGATTTTTGAGGACGATCGTCCTGAAAAAAGCCCCAAAATGGCCGCTTTTACTGATAAGCCACTAGGCTCCTGCACAAGACCGATGCTGCAAAACACGTGAACCTTGTTTCAAAATCCAGACCACCTTTGCCCCCAAAGAAACACACTGCTCATACACGTCGTAATTGTTGAACTTGTCCGTGAATCCACAGTCAACATGGTCACAAAGACCCTGTGCAACACACAGAAGTCCAGTCTCAGAATAGTTTACAGAGCACATGCATACACGATGTGTAAAATGCAATCACCATGCTATTTAATAATTGCTAATTATTCTCTCGTAATTCTGTCTGTGCTCTGTCGTGATTCTGTCTGTACTCTGTAGTATTGATGTCGTCTGTATTACGTTGTCAGGCCTATCGCCCGCGAGCGACGTCGCAGATGAGTCGCGATCGCCAGTTTTTGTACTCTGCTGCCTACTGCTAACACTCCCCTCCTGGCGATAAAACACAGCCAGAAAAGGGGCGCGCCTGGTAGATCTACTTAGTAGAAGGCAGCGGACGTCGCTGACAGGATTACTGCATAGAAAGAAAAATTCTGTAGCGCACTCCGGCTCGGAAAAATGTCAGCAGCGACGGGGGGTAGGGGCTCCCCATCAGCCCAAAGCCAGCAGTGAGGATCAGCTCTGAGGGGGGGGGGGGGGGGGCAACAACGACAGGGTTTTTTTTTTCACGAAGGGAAGGAAGGATCACAGAATGCGCCGGCCGCAAGCAGAGCGACTGGGTATGGGCTCAGGACCCCAGTCTGAAGGAAGACGGCAACGCACGGCACGTCAGTACACACTGGCGACACTGACGGCTGCTGCAGGCAACGACTGCGTCGCTGACGACGGCGACGACTGCTGTAGGTGGGCCGAGGCGTAACGGGCATTGCTTTGAGATACTGTAGGTGACATGTAGCGAAGGTAAGTGACATGTAGTCAATGTAGGTGACACGTATTGAATGTAGGGGACCTAACGGTGGCGGGGAGGGACAGGAGGTCACAATGGGACCTGATTGCCATGCTTGGCATTGTAGGCCCGCCAGGGGTCGCAGACGTGGTGCAAAAATTGGTCCCTGGTCTTTCATGTCCACTCTTGGTGACCTTTCCACTTGACAAGCCACTTCTGGACCTTGCCGTTACCCCGAGTGGAAGGCACCTCCTTGAAATCCACCACATCCTCCACCACCCAGCTGTCGTCGTGCTCAGGGGAGGGACGGAGCGTGTGGTGGTCGCATTTCAGCTTAACCCCCGACAACAGCGGCAGGGCCAGCTTGAGACGGCCTATCCCCAAAATTTGAGGTCTCTGGGCGGTCGCCACACGGTATCGACCCCCGCCCATAATTTCGAGGATCTCATATGGTCCCGACCAAATGCGGGCCAGCTTGTGAAAATGGCGGTCCTCGCTTTTGGGCAAATTGCGGACCCAGACGCGGTCACCCACTTCCCACAGTTTTTCAGGGTGCGTCTTTGGAAATTCTTTCTCGTGTCTTTCATGGATGGCCGTCAGCTTTTGCTGAACCTTTTCACGCTCACGCCCGAGACGCAAGAAAAAATCAAGGGCGCCTTCGCACCCGTTTTCCTCCACAATGGGAGGCATCTCCCCGAATCCAACTGGATCCCTCCCGAACAAGAGACGGTGGGAAGAGTATGGCGCTATGGCACCCGGAAGGTCATTGAGACCCCACAGTGCCATAGGCAATTTCCAGTACCACTGACTGGTGGGTGTGTTGGTCTCTTGCAGGTATACCCTAAGGGTTTCAACAACGCTTTCTACCGCCCTTTCGGCCCTCCCATTGGTCTTGTGATCGTAGATGAAGGACTCGTGGGTAGAGATGCCTGCCAAATCGCAAAGAGTGGTCACAAACTTGTTATTGAAATATTTGGCGTTATCTCGCAGGATCTCATTGGGAACGCCTGTAAAAAAACGCCCTTCTCCAAAAGAAGTTCCGCCAATTTGCGGGCGTCGAGACCCTTGAGGGTAGCTGGTATGGCTATAACATAGCCAGTCGCTCGGTCAACTATGACGAAGCAACATTCCACAGTGTAACCTTTGCGCACCTCGCACGTAGGGAGATGGACTATGTCCATTGCCACTGAGGCAAACGGATATTTGGGGATGGGGTAGTAGTGGCGGGTCTCAGGGTGCCGACCACATCGCGGCTTACACGTCTGACACGTGTCGCAGCGCTGGATTACATTCTCCACGAGCTCCTGCAGCCGCGTAGGGGTGTATCTGTGGAATTTGTAGCGCCTGTGTAGGAGTTCCAGCGTCTTATCCACCCCTGGGTGACTGCAGGAGTGCGCCGCTTGTATGACCTTAGAGGCCACCGCTTTGGGCACTATCACGTAATGGTCCTCAAGGAGTTGCCCTCGGCCGTCAACATGCCGGTCCGCGCGTCGGTGCTCCGCCACGCCAGTCCTAGCGGCCGCATACTCTTCTTTCAGGGCAGGGTCAGTCTCGTAGTGCGGGGCCCAGTTGTGAAACAGGAACTCAGTCGGAGGGGGCATCATGACGGTGCCCTTTTCAGGCATATCCGCCTTTTTTTTGCGCCCTGCTCTCTACCACACCTGCATGGCCTGGTAGCACTGTATGTGCGTGGGGGGCTCACTTTGTGGATGTGCATTCTCATAGTAAGCGGTAAGTGCGCGCAGCATAGCCGTATTGGGACCGTCCCAACAGCCAGCAGGAAGGGTGTGGCGCATCGAGGCGGCCGCGCCCTGGTACCAGCATTGTTCGTCCATATACGGCCTAGCCTGGCGTCGCTTGGACCTCCAATGCAACCCTTGTGCATCCGGGGCATTGCGTGCGTACTTGCACGAATCATGGCGCACACTGACTACGTCACGGGACATGGTGTGTGCTAGCTGGCGCACCGTAGCACGTCGGGGTCCCGTAGGCAATGCATTGACGAATGCCTGCTGCCTGCGGGCCCTTTCGGCCTGTTCTGTGAGCTCCCTGTCCTTAAAGAACTCTGAGATCCCGTCACTATGACTAACGGGCCGTAAGGCCGCATGCCACTGACGAACTGCTCCTGCCAGGCTTTGACCCGTGATTGGCAATGTGCAGTTCACTTCCACCCCGTGGACCCGTACTTGGTCGGTACTAAAGTCCAGGTGTTTCAACCGTTCTCCATCCGGGGTGTTCCATGTGCGAGGTGGTAAGGGGGTATTGTGGGGCTCGGGGTCAACCGTAGGGGCCGAGCGTGCCAGTGCTGCGTCGACCCACTGCGCAGTTTCCCGCTCCGATGCATTCCAACCCGCTCCGTCGGCATCGCTCCCATGCAGGTTGGTGTCGGGGTTGGCCAGGTAAGCAGGGTATGCCTACCTAGACAACACATCCGCTGCCCCGTTGTCTTCCCCCTTGATGTAGACAACTTCCAGGGGGAACCTTGCCGAAAACTGGTGCCAGCGGGACTGCCTACCCACTGGACCACCCATGCGGTCAAAGTCCTCTTTGACCCAGGACTCCAAACTTTTGTGGTCCGTGCGGCATTTGATTTTTACCCCCGTTTGCAACCAGCTTCTAAACTTGTACAGGGTGGCGACAATCCCGTACATTTTCTGATGGGAAATGTGCCAGTTCAACTGGCCCGTTTTGTGGTAGGACCCGTCAGGCCGTTTGGTCCTGGTGCCCTGTAACTTTTTCGAAAAAAAATGCCACTGGGCGGAGGTTGCCGTTAGCATCCTCCTGCTCCAGTTTACCCCCAAACGCGAAGGTACTGGAATCAACAGTGATCCACCAGTCCTTGCTGAGATCAGGAACTTGAAGTATCACCTCCTTTTGGAAGCGTTGCTTCAGCTCCTCAAACGCCTCCTTCATTTCGGGGGTCCAGTAAATATTCCTCTGGAGTTTGTAATGTTGTACCATTTCTTCCTGGCTCATTTTGGAAAAATTGGCCCTTTGGCGGGTACCAGTACCAGGCAGCAAATCAGTTTGCCGCTGGCATTTTTGGGCCTTTTTCGGGGCCTTTGTGAGGCACATACCTTGCAAGGCCATTTGCAGCGGGGCGGCCATGCGCGCGTAGTCATGTATGTACACGCTATACCATTGTGTAAACCCGAGGAATCCCTTGGGGTGGGTGGGAGTGGTAATCTCCTCCTACCGCCACCGTTCAATGGCGGCTACCTCTTCAGGGTCCCTGTGCCTACCCCCGGCTGTGAGTATGTGTCCACAAAATTTGACGCGAGTGACGAAAATTTTGCACTTTTTGGGCTTCAGGGGGAGCTTGTGGTGTGCCAAAATTTCAAACAACTCCCGTAGCTGACGCTCATGGTCCTCTATGCAGAGACGACTAAGTTTTTCTTTCCTCTCCAAATTGTCCTGGTCAGGGGTACCGTGTAGCAGGTCATCAATGTACGGCTTTGTACGAAACCGTTTTGTGAAACTTTTCTTGTCCCCAAACCCGGTATCCAGGCAGGCCGCCACCATGCGCTGGTATGCCGTGGGTGCCGTTTTTAGGCCCATGGGGAGTACCAGCCATTCGTACACCCCCCATGGTGTCACGAAGGCCGTATATTGCCTGCTTTCAGGCGCTAAATGCATTTGGTGAAACCCGTCTTTGAGGTCAAAGACGGACCAAAGTGCATTTTTACCCTCCGAGAGGATCATATCCTCTATGACCGGGAGGGGAAAGGGGTCGTCGCTGACCTGGGAGTTCAGGTGGCGGTAATCAATTACCACCCTTGATTTTCCCCCAGGCTTGGGGACCACAAAGGCCCGTGCACCCCACACCGAATCAGACTTCTGCAAGAAGCCTCGGGCAAAGAAAATGTTAACGAGTTCGCGGAAAGCCGCGTCTCGTATGCCGCATGTGCGGTATGGCACACATTTCTGCGGCTGTGGGTTGGCGGTCCTAAAGGGTATGGCATGCTCCCAGTGCGGCCGGAGATCCCGCGGGACCTCCTTGATGGGTGTGTGTTGAAACATTTTTTTTTTGAAGGACTCCTGTAATTGGGCCCTTATTTCCGCACAGCGGGGGTCCTCCTGGTCCGCCTGCACTGCCGCCCGCACCGACCGTTGAGACCGTGGGCGGTAGTATTTCCCCTTGGCGTCATGTTCAACGAGGTCCCGTAACCAGGGAGAGGTGTCAGTATCACCCTCATACCCACCAGCAACTGCGTCGCAGGCACTAATCCGGACGTTGCTTCAGAATGCATCAAAAAGAACCACCCTGGTGGTCCAGCCTCTGGATGGCGGGAGGACAAAACCCGCATTGTCCTGGTAGACCGGTTGGTCCGCCGGCAAGTCCCACCAATCCAGGGCCATCTCCCCCAACTCCCAAAACCAATCATGTGCCTTCCGCACAGGGACAATCATTATCCCCTGGGCCTGGTCCATGATGGCCTCCAGGATGACATCCTGCATTCTAGAGAAGGGGGCATTAATCCATAGGTGGTCCCGGCCCCAGTCCTTGGAGAAGGCATCCTGGGCCTGCGTCCAATACCGTGGGAACTGGGCATTGCATTTTTGGGCGAATGCATCAAACATGGACTGCTGCTCCCTTCCCGAAACCCCTGCCCACGCCAAAATCTCTTGCTTGAGACTCGGCAGTACTGTGTATGCCTCGGTTCTATAAGTACGACTAGCTGACTTATGTAGCGCCTTGGGCCGAGCTGCGGTTGGTAGTGCCTGAGCCTTCTTAGAAATGCGGACGGGCCGTACCGAGGTGGTACCTGAACTGGATCCTGGGAAGCAACCGTACCGTTGGACGGCCTGCTTGTCCGTGGGGGGGTCCGTACCGGAGAGCATGGGGTGTCTTGTGGGGGGTTCTGGAAGGGTTTCTCCCCTCCATTGGCCGTTGTGGTTCTGGTGGTATCCCCACCCCCCGGCGAAGCTGTCTGGGAACGCGGTGTGGACGGGGGAGGGGGTTGTGAGGGGCCGAGCTAAAATAGGCTCGCCCTCTTCTGACTCGGCCTCGGATAACCCTTGCTCGCTCTCGGTACCGCTGTTGGGATCTACGGCTAAATGACACCCACACTGCCGCAGGCACTGGCACCTAAACCGCTGTGGCTCGACTTCGGGCGGGGGGTATGAAGCGGGGAACTCCATCGCCGGCTTCCCTCGTGGCGGTAGGGGGGGGTATGGACTGTGGTGGCTTGTACCTAGCCTGAGCTATGGTTATCCACTCCATAGAATATGGGGGTCCGGTTGGAGGAAAATTTGCGTACTGCGGGTCCCCCATGCTGTCCTCATACTCCTGAACCAAACAGTACGAATCATCACAATCAAACTGTCTATCTGGTGCCACTAAACCTACCGAGACACACTGGCAGACCGTAACGGGCTGTCTGGGCGGGGTTACCAACTGCTGCTTGGGAGGAGAGGGTAACGGCTGCTCCACTCCTAAGCTAGCGTTGCGTGTCGCTCACATGACGGTGGCTACTGTGGTGACTTGCTGCACCGCCACAGCTACTGCCGCCACTTGTTGTCCCAAAGAGGCCAACGTCTGCGTGATGGCGGCAGCCCATATCGTCCATTGTATACTGGGAGTTTCCTCGCCGAGAGCCTCCTCAATCAATGGAGAGGGGAGATTAGGGTCGGTCCCCACTTCCCGCAGGACAGTGGGTTCGGAGTACTCTGCCAATGTATCCACTAGGCAGTCCTGAGAGGCATCAAGTTGTAACCCATAGCATTTGAGGAATGGTTTGCCGACTATACAGCCATTGCTGATTTCGAGTGAGTATACAAAGACCTGCTCGCAGGTCAAAAACCCCTTGACTCCATGCCGGTCCCGCACGGGCACGGTCAGATCCAGCAAGGCCCCCATTGTCCCTCCTGCCATGGCGTCCCCTCCTACGGACGTAATGGCAAGGGGTTTCCGCGCTGGTTGGAGCGAACCGCTCGGAAAAAATGAGGGGGGAGCGATGGCAAGAGCCTGGCTCCCTGAGTCGACCACGGTAGGCGCTGGGCTCTCTTCACCCGTTCTCCAGCGGGCACTGCCCTGCACCACCAATTCCCGGTGCGTGCCTGTTGAACCAGGCGCGCGCCGGCAACGCACCGCACATACTCGGGGTCGTCGGAGGGTACGGCGCGTACGAGCATCGTATATTGGGCTCACCGGCACCGACCGTATGGTTGCAGTAGAAATGATGACCTTCAGCGCCGACGGACTCCGTACAGGGGGTGGATCCGTCAACGCAGGCCGAGCCTGCGGGGTGCCAGCAGTATGGTCAGCGTCCTGCAGCCTGGCTACTCTCTTGCGAGCGCGGCGCTCGCCTCTCGTAAGCCACCCCCAACGTCTCTACTGACGCGGGTTCTGGAGCGGCCCCTTGTCGGCGCGTTGGCTGCCGCCGGTTGGGCCGCGGTGGCTCTGTCGGCCTTCCCTTTTGCGTCCCCCTGAGGTGCTGCCTCGGCAGGCTTACCATCTTTGGCATCCACTTGGGCCTGCCGGGCACGGGCAACATTTTCATTCACATGATATTGGCACTGGGCAGGGTGGTGGTCACCCCCACACCACATGCACTTGTCATCCTTGGCCATTTTAGTGGCATGTCGGAGGGCCCAGTCAACCTGTTTCTGTTGACTCGGGGTCAAGCCTTGGGCGGCTGCTTCGTCGTTCCCCATGGCGAGGCTTGCGTTCTCCCTAAGACCCGCTACCCCTGGAAGAGTCGCCGCGCTGCCCCTTGCCTTTGCCCTTGCCTTTGCCCTTCCCCTTGCCAGTTTTACGGCCAGGAGTGCGGTCCCGATGGTCATCCGCCTTCTTGGGCTTGGGGCAGTCTGCCGCCCGATGTCCCTTTTCACCGCAATTGTGGCATGCGCCCTTGAAGGCTGCGGGTGCTGAGGCGCTGCGCGTCTGCACCGGAGTTGCCGGTTGCGCCTCGTCATGGCGTTTTTGTTGCCACTTGCGCTTATCGCGCCAGGTGAGTTGGTACACCACCTGGGAGTGTGCAGCCTCCCAGGTGAACTCACCATGTAGTGCCTCTGACTTTGCCAGCTCGGCAAGTTCCGCCCCGTAGCCTCCATGACGCTCAAGCGCCTGGCGCCACACCTGTTTGGCACGCTGTGGGGTGATGGCCCACTTGCGCGCCGTGCGGCGAGCGTGTAACACCCACTCGATTATCCAGAGGCTGTAGTTGGCCACAGTTTTCGGGCGGGGCAGCTCCATTGCGATCCATTGCTTTTCCAGGAGTTCGCCAGACACCCTGCCCTGGCCGATAGTAGGGGCCACGCCGTATATCTGTTCGTATGTCCAGCCGGCATCCCGAACCAGACTGGCTTATAAGTTCCATTCGTCTGGGAAACACGAGCAGAAAACGTATCCTAGGAGATCTGGCCCCATGCGCTTACATGAAAATCCCCTGTAACGGTCCCATTCGGGCTCAAACGTGGCCCAGTCCCCTCGGAAGACCAGCCTCTTGAGGAGGTCTTTAATGACTTGCCTAGTCTCGGGGTCTAGGGTTTCTAACTCCAGCTTGTCGGTGCCGAACAGCGCCCTGACCTGAACATTCGGGTCTTTGTGGGTGGGGGCACTGCCGGGCACGGAGCCATCAGGTACAGAAAAAGACCCTAGGTCGGGTGTGCCCAGGACTGGGGACTTACCCGCCCCCCCAAATGAAGGCAAGTTACCCATAGCTGAGACGGGGTCACTCTTGGGAATTCCTGCACGTTGGAAAAACTCACGTGCTTCTCCCCATCATGGGTGGTGCCTTTCATGTCCAGCCCTGGAAGGTCAAACGTAGCGCCACCCGCCTCATGTAGCAATCTGGGGGCGTTTGCCGGCAGCTTCGGGGTGGAGGGGCTGGTGTGCGGCCTCAGGATGTCCCCCAACCCAGAAAACTGCCCATCCCTCGGTGCAGGCGTAGTTCCTCCATACGGGCAATGGGAAAAACGAGTGCCCTCTCCCGTCGAAACATGTGGCGGAGCCCAAGGCTTGGCCTTGACGGGGTAAGTGGGATGGGAAAGGCTGAAGTCGGGGTTCACGCTCTGGCGAGGGGTAGGGGTGTCTCGACCATCCTCCCCGTCATCCGCACACTCATCCTCCAACTCCTGTAATTTTCCTTTTATGTGCTCCACCGCATTCGCGAGGGCTTCCATACCATTCACGACCTCTGGGAGCTGCATCTTTGAAGCCCGGACGGAGGTGTCATGTTCCGCCACTCGGGCTTCCACTGCCGCCACATCAAAATTCAGGGAGGTGAATACGTCCGGGAGTTGGGCCGGTGGTCCAGGCACTTGCTGCCGTCCCTTTACCAGCGCCAACTCCTGAGCGTTGTGTTGGATTTGTCGTTTCAAAGATGCACACTGCCTGTCCACTTCCTGGACCTTCCTGGCTAACGGATTCATGACCTCTGTTTGCAGGCGATCCGAACCAGATTCCCCCAGTATCAGGTGATGGTGACAGTCCCTGATCTCCTCCAAGTGCTGGCGCCGAATGGCTTCGAGGCTCTCCCTCATTTCACTTAGGACTTCCGCCTTCCAAGAGGCCTTGTCCTCGCTCTAGTGTAACACCGGGCCCCTGATGTCAACCACCTGTGTGTTCAGCCGGGCCACTTCGTGTTCAAGGGCTTGATTGGCGTCCTCCAACGAAGACACCTTAGATGCACACCGGGGGCAGCACCCGTCGCTGCCAGAGCATGAGTGAGAGGGGAGAGGGTCACTGGATGGCTCATGAGCCGGAGATTCTGTGGAGGCGCCAGTACCCTTTTCCAGTATGGTGATTCTGTTGAGCGCTGTTTGCAAAGTTTGTTCACAGTAGTTCAGGCGCGACTTCGTCGTCTTGATTGTCATGGTGCGCTCATCCAACAAGCTTGCTGTCCTGTCTAACTGTTCTATCACCGTTGTTTGCCGGATTTTTAAAGTCTGGTAATAACCCTCTAACGTTCCCACCTTCGGCTCTAACCCATTGACCACACGTTGGAGAATGGTGACCTGTTCAAGAGGGGCTGTAACCTTCCTGATTTCCGCCGTCTCCTGCGTGATGCGCTCGTAGGCCTTCGCGATGGTGGCCTCCTGGCGCGCCAACGCGCCCACGCGCTGCCCCATGTCGTTCAGGGAGGAGGACACGTTGTGGATGTGGCTGCTGAGCTGCAGCCCGGCGGCGTCCACTGAGGCTCGCACGCCTTCGGTGGCCGCGTGGCAGCTCTTGATGCCTGCCTCCGCACGCATTGAGGACTCCTCCAAGCGCCCTAGGCGCGCCGCTGCCGCTAGCTGCAGCAGTTCCGTTGACGCCGCGCTCCACCGTGGACAAGGCGGTGTTGTGGGCCTCTTGCAGGCCTCGATGATCACGCCATAGGTCACCGATGTCGCGCTGTGCAGCCGTGACGGCGTTGCCCAGCGCCGCCGTGTCTCCTCTCATGGTCTCTAGATCGACTGCGATGCCTGCAAAGTGATGATCGTGGGTTTTCAACAGATCAAACAGGTGCTGATCACCGTTCAGTCCCGATCTCAGCGCCTCCGTGACAGCAGTCATAGCTTCACGGAGCTCCGTCACGCCGTCTCCTACCTGATGCAAGCGCTCAACGTGGTCACCAGTGTGGTTCATGGCGTGCCACTCGTGCGGACACCCATGTTGATCAACCCAGCGATGCCTCTCCACATTGACTAACACGCGAGCTGCAGACTGGGTCGGTGGCTCTGATTCTTGTGGATCCAACGCTGCTGCCTTCACAGGGCTTGAGAGGATCATCGGCTCCGCCGGAGCCTGTTGCCGTGTTGTAGACTCATACAGCTGCAGCCGCAACAGTTCAGGTTCACCGATGCTAACCATGGATTCACGAAACGATGTACTCAGCACTCAGTCTTAGATCAGAAAGTCAGAGATTCACGCTGCAAGCACCCGATGATGCTACCAACTGATAAGCCACTAGGCTCCTGCACAGGACCGATGCTGCAAAACACGTGAACTTTGTTTCAAAATCCAGACCACACTTGTACCTTTGCCCTCAAAGCAACGCACTGCTCATACACGTCGTAATTGTTGAACTTGTCCGTGAATCCACAGTCAACATGGTCACAAAGACCCTGTGCAACACACAGAAGTCCAGTCTCAGAATACCTTACAGAGCACATGCATACACAATGTGTAAAATGCAATCACCATGCTATTTAATAATCACTAATCATTCTCTCGTAATTCTGTCTGTGCTCTGTCGTGATTCTGTCTGTACTCTGTAGTATTGATGTCGTCTGTATTACGTTGTCAGGCCTATCGCTCGCGAGCGACCTCGCAGATGAGTCGCGATCGCCGGAGTTTGTACTCTGCTGCCTACTGCTAACACTTTTGACGACTAAACCGGCTATGGACCGGGCTAGTGGCTCACAATGAGAAAAAGTTGGATTGTGGTTATGCGCCCTTGCTCCCCAGTTAGTTTGAGCTACTTGGATGCTGATTTTGAGCCACGTCGCAGCCGTAAGGACCTTTCAACCACCTGTTGCTTGCTGCTTGGTGCCAACTGTTGAACGCTAACTCCAAAACAACCATTTTTACCACAAATGGACCACATCAAGACACCGCAGTGTTGAACACGTCTTCTTCATTACGACTCAAACTAGGACCGAGCTCGGTCCTAGTCTCGGTTAACATATTGGAAACAACTGTGGAGCAAAGCCCGCTTGCTTTGCAGATGTTCCCCCACGGTCAGGACGATCGTTCTGAAACTGGCACAAATACGGCCTATTTTCACCTCAAACTGGACCACCGCGTAGCACCACGGAATGGTTCATTTGCCATCGTTTGAAGACCCAATTGCTATAAAAGAACAACGGTCCTCATTGGAAACACCAATTCGGCACTAAATTGGCCCTAGAACGGGCAAGGCGGCTCAAAACGGCACGAAATGTGTTTATGCTGATGCATGTTTGCTCCCTTGTCGTGTTCAGCTTCTTTGATGCTGGTTTCGAGCCTTGGTGTCATCGCAAGGACTTTTTAACCACTTTTTGCTGGCTTGCAGCAGCTGCTGCTACCAGCGCTTGCTGCTGCCAAAATGTGACCATCACCCTTGGACGCCAAGAAGGGGTGTAAAACCTCGACAGGGTAAGCCCAGCTCGGTAATCACCTATTTGCAATGATTTTATTTTGTCATTCCTGTGGAAGGACGACGGCGTTGATGGGAATCGCCTATTAGATAAGCCAACGAGAGTCCTGCTTTTTCAGGACGGTGCTTCTGAAAACACCTGAAAAACGGCCATATTTGGACCCCAAATTGGCCATACCACAGACTAGAGGGCTCAAAACGGCACAAAACCTGTTTGTGTTGATACGGCTCTGCTACGCAGTACATTTGAGCTAATTGGATGCCGGATTTGAGCCAGCGGATGGTCGCAAGGACTTTTTGACGGCCTGTTGCTTGCCCTTTGCTGCTTCCTGCTGTTAAAATGTGTTGCTCATCCTTGGACCCTAAGAAGGGGTGTAAAGCCTGGACAGAGTAAACTCTTCTCAGTAATCAAGACTCACCACTAGGACCGAGCTCGGTGCTTGTATTGTGTCACGCATTGGCAATCACCATTCAAGAAAGACCGCTTGCTTTGCAGATGTTCCTACAGGTTTACGACGATACTCTTGAAACACGGCTCAAAAACAGCTAGTTTTCACCTCAAAATGGACTCTGGCAGGAAGGCACTTTACATGCCTTGTTGAACAATAATTTGCCATCATTTGATACACCAATGACTTTAGAAAAGCAACACCCCTCATGGAAAACGCCCACTTGACACTTGGCAATCGTGCTAAGTTCTCAGGACTATCGTCCAAAAAACGGCCGAAAAACGGCCATTTTTCGACACCAAATCAGACGTCTGAAAACGGCACAAACCCTGTTTGTGGTAAGGCGCATTTCCTCCCTGATCATTTTAAATGGATACTTTGCTGCCGCTTCTGACCCACGGTGTGGTTGCAAGGACGTTTGGATGGCTTGTTGCTGGTTGCTGCCTCCTCCTGAACACTAACTCAAAAACGTCTATTTTTTACCCAAAATGGACCACATGAAGCCACCACGGTAGGGAAGACACCTTCTGCATCACCCATGATTGGATAGTCCGATTGCCGTGGAAGAACAACGCTGCTGACTGGAATTGCCTATTGGACAAACCAACGATTGTCCTGAGTTTTCTCAACGATCCGCTCAAATACGGCTCAAAGACGCCCCTGTTTTGGTCAGTAAATCGGCAAGGCAACGAGCTGGCGGGCCCAAAAACGGCACCAATTCCTTTGTGGTGATGCGGATTTTCTCCCAAGTTCTTCTGAACCACTTGGATGCCGGTTTTGAGGCAACGTGTTGTCGCAAGGACTTTTGAATCACCTGGAATCGTCGAATACACAAACCAGCGATTGTCCGAATAATGCCTCAAAAAACGGTAATTTTTGGATCGGCCATAGAAACGGCCTGGACAGCTCAAAACGGCACAGAATCTCTTTGTGGCGGTGCTTGTTTGCTCCTATGTCGCTTTGAGCTACTTGGATGCCGGATTTGAGGACGGTGTGGTTGCAAGGACTTTTGAATGACCCGTTGTTGCGTGCCGCTTGCTCTTGAACACTAACTAAAAACCCCCATTTTTTACCCCAAATGGATCACGGTAAGACACCGCGGCGCGAAAGACGCCTTTTTCATAACCCATTTGCAATCCTCTGATTGTGTAACTGTTATGGAAGAACAACTGTGTTGAATGGAATCACCTACTGGACAACCCAGTGATTGACATGAGTTTTGAGGAGGATTGTCCTAAAACAAAAGTCAAAAATAGCCCATTTTGGACGCTCAATTGCCCATAGAATGGGCCAGACAGCTCAAAGCGGCACAGAAGCGTTTTCTGGTGCTGTGCATGTGCTCCCTGTTTATTTTAGCCACTTGGATGCTGGTGTTGAGCCACACTGTGGTCACAAGGACTTTGGATCGCTTGTTGCGTTTGATGCTTTTTGCTGCTGCGGCTGCAGTTAAAAGGTATTGATCACCCTTGGACCCTAAAAGGTGGTGTAAAACCTCGACATGGTAAACCCACCCCGGTATTCAAAAAACACGAGCACAACTGAGCTCGGACGTAGTCTTGGGTAACGCATTCGAAATCACCGCGGAGCAAAGCCCGCTTGTCTTGCACATGTTCCTCCACGGTCACTACAATCGTCCTGAAACATGGGTCAAAGCGGCCTGTCTTTACCTCGAAATAGCCCTAAGTTGTGGCGACAAGGCATGCCACACGCCTCATTTCCAACCCATCCCTGTGGAGAAACAACAGCGTTCATTGGAAACACCTACGCGGTAGACCAACGATTGTCATGAGTTTTAAGGACGATCGTCCTAAAAGCAGCCCCAAAACGGCCATTTTTGGACACGAAATCACCCATTGAACGGGCTACATGGCGCTGAAGGGCACAAAAACCCTGCCTGGTAATGCGCCTTTGCTCCCCAATATTTTCAGCTAGTTTGATGCAGGTGTTCAGTCGGGGAACCGTTGCAAGGACGTTTGAATCGCTTGTTGCTGCTGCTGCCTGCTGCTTGCTGCTACTGCCTGCTGCTTGCTCTTGAACCTCAAATACTGCTCGAGAACGGTTCATTTGACCAGAAAATGGACCAGTGTGTGGCAGCATGGCATGGTACATGCATTGTCTCACACCCGCTTGACATCTGTTGATATCTCAATCCCTATGAAATGAGAACGGCCTGCAGCAGAAGCACCAACTTTGCACAGCGGCAATCGTCCTGAAACTTCAGGGTGATCGTCCTGAAGACACCACTGCGTCCATTTATGGACAACAAATTGGCCGTAGAACAGGCTAGAAGGCTCAAAATGCAACAAAACTTGTTTATGGTGATGCGCCTAGGCACTGCAGTTGTTTTGCGTCACTTGAGGCACCTTGCACCCCACGATGTCTTCACACGGACTTTTTACTCGCCTGTTGCTGCTGCTTGCTGCTTGCTACTGCTGCTGCTTGCTAAAACGTGTTGCTCACCCTTGGACCCTAAAAGGTGGTGTAAACCCAGCTCGGTAATCAAGACTCACAACTAGGATCAAGCTGGGTACTAGTCTTGCGTAACGCATTGGCAATCACCGTCGAAGAAAGACCACTTGCTTTAGAAATGTGCCTCCACGGTCAAGAATATTGCCCAAAATCATCGCTCATAAAGGGCCCATTTTCACCTCAACATGGACAACTGTATGGCACCTCCGCACGGTACATGCCTTATTGAACATCCATTTGCCATCATTTGCTAGCCCAATCGCCCTCCTTGCAGAACAACGGCCCTCCTTGCAAACACGCACTTGACACAACGGCGATCATCCTGAGTTATCAGGACAATCGTCTCGAAAACAGCCCGAAAACAGCCTTTTTTGGACACCAAATCGGCCAAAGAACATGCTAGATGACTCTAAAATCATGAAACTTGTTTGTGGAGATGCAACGTTGCTGTCTCCTCGTTTTCAGCTACTTAGTTCCTGGTTGACCCAGGGTGTGGTCACAAGAACGTTTGCACCAGCTGCTTGCTGCTGCTTGCTACTGCTTGCTCAAACATGTTGCTGAGCCTTGGACCCTAAAGGGTGGTGTAAAACCTTGACAGAGTAAGCCCAGCTCGGTAATCAAGACTCGAAGTAGGACTGAGCTGGGTCGTAGTCCTGCTGAACGCATTGGAAACCACCATGGAAAAAGGACTGCTTGCTTTGGAGTTGTGCCTCCATGGTGAGGACGATGGTTTTGAAACACGGCTCAAAAATGGCTCATTTTCACCTCAAATTGGACCACTGCGTGGCACCACGGCATGTTCTATGCCTGATTGCACACCCATCTTCCAAAATTTGATATCGCAATCCCTAGGAAAGAACAACGGCCCTCATTGCAAACACCTAGTTGGCACAACGACGATCGTCCTGACCTTTCAGGACGATCGTCCTAAAACCATACCAAAAAGGGCCATTTTGGGACACTCAGTCAGTCACAGAATGAGCTAGACAGCTCAGAATGCCACGAGGTCTGATTGCAGTGATGCGCCATCGCTGCCCCGTCGATTTGAGCTGCTTGGATGCCAGTTTTGAGCCGCAGTGGGGTCGCAAGGATGTTTTGACCGCCTGTTGCTTGCTTGCTGCTGGTAAAAAGTGTTGCCAACCCTTGGACCCTAAAAAGTGGTGTAAAACCTCGAAAGGGTAAACCAAGCTCGGTGATCAAGACTGCAACTAGGGCCCGGCTGGGTCCTAGTATTGTGCAACGCATTGGAACACACCGTTGAAGAGACACTCCTTCCTTTAGAGATGGACCTGAACAGTCAGGAGGATCCTCCTGAAACACAGCCCAAAAACGACTCATTTTCACCTCCAAATAGACCACCACGTGGCACCACAGCATTGTTCATGACATATTGAACACCCATTTGCCATCATTTGATAGCCCAGTAGCCATGGAAGAACAACAGCTCTCATACTAAACGCGCACTTGACACACCGGCGATCGTCCTCAGTTTTCAGGACGATCCTCCTGAAAATGGCTCAACAACGGCCTTTTTTGGACACTAAATTGGCCATAAAACGGGCTAGACGGCTCAAACCGGCACGAGGTTTGTGATGCGCGTATGTTTATGCTCGTTCTGAGCTACTTGGACCCCAGTTTTCAGCCACCCAGCTGTCGCAAGGACTTTCTGACCGCCTGCTGCTTGCTGCTGCTGCTGCTGCTTGCTGCTGCTGTTCCTACTAACACCTGTTGCTCAGCCTTGGACCCTAAAAGGTGCTGTAAAACCTTGACAGGGTAAACCCATCTCGGTAATCAAGACTCTTGACTAGGACCGAGCCGGATTCTAGTCTTGGTTAATACATTGAAAATTACTGAGGGGCAAAGCCCTCTTGCTTGGCACATGTTCCTCCGCGGTCAAGACAATTGTCCTGAAACATGGCTGAAAAACGGCTTGTTTTCGCCTCGAGATCGCCCAGCCGGTGGCGCCACGGCATGGCACACACATTAGTCCCCACCCATTTGCATTCCTTTGATGGCTCAATCTCTGTGGAAGAACAACAGCCTTCATGGGGCAGACCTACGCGGCAGACCAATGATCGTCCTGAACAGGCATTTGACATCCCTTGATATCCCAATCCATATGAAAGAACAACGGCCCACATCGGAACCACCAACTTGGCACATGGGCGATCGTCGTGAGCTTTCAGGACGATCATCCTTCAAACAGCCCGAAGATAGCAATTTTTGGACACTAACCTGGCCATAGAAGGGGCTAGACGGCTCAAAATGCTATTATCATCCCCAAACATGCTCCAAAAACGGCTTCTTTGAACCTCGAAAAAGCCCGGCCCGTGGCACCACGGCGTGGCACATGCATTCACCCCTTTGCATTCCTTTGACAGCCGGATTGCTATTGAAGAACAACGGCCTTCACGGGAAACACTGTCCGGGATTTTCAAGATAATTGTTTTGAAAACATCCCTAAAACAGCCATTTGTGAACACCAAATTGGCCATAGAACAGGCTAGACGGCTCATAACGGCACCAAACCAGATTATGGTAGTCAGCCCTTGCTCCCTGGTCGTTTTGAGCCACTTGAATGACGTAAACCCTAAAATGTTGTGCACAACGTGGACACGGTAAACCCGGCTTGGTAGTCAAGACCCACGACTAGGACCGTGGAGCAAAGCCCGCTTGCTTTGCAAATGGTCCCCCGTGGTCACTACAATTGTCCTGAGAAATGCCTCCAAAACGGCTTGCTTTCACCTCGAAATGGCCTGGCACCACGGCATGACACATGCCTTATTCCCTACCCATTCGCCTTCCTTTAATGGCCCAATTGCTATGGAAGAGCAACGGCCCACATACGAAACACCTACGCGTCAGACCAATGATCTTCCTGAGTTCTCAGGACGATCATCCTGAAACAAACCCCAGAAACCCCATTCTGGGCCTTTAGAAGGGCCATAGAACCACCTAGACGGCTGGGAACGGCACGAAAGCAGTTTTCGGTAATAATCGCCAAGAATAAGAAAGCTTAAACGAAAACTGGTGTCCACAGTCGACCAGAGGCACTCTTTGTTGGCTACGCAACCCGACCACTTAGTAAAGTCCAAAAGAACCCCCAGAAATCCTTCTTCAGGATTGTACAGTAATGGCTCGAACCCTCCAGAGGCCAGTAACATTTTTTGCACGCAGAATCCACCACCTTCCGGTCACGAAACAACGAGGGGATGAAGGCACCCATTTTCTCCTGGTACTGGATCAGTCTCCTGTTGGTGTATCGGACCAGTGACCTGTACTTGTCCAAACTCAAACTAAACTCAGAAATGGGGCAACCAGCATCTTCGGCGGAGCAGATCCCCAATTGTAGGGTTTGCACGGTTGCATTCCGAAATTGTTTATTCCTATGACCAACCAGCTTTTTTGCCAATGTGCTGGCTCCGAGGAAATCCTCCCGAATACAGGCTCCAAGCTCAGAATATGGTGTTTCTCTACCACATTGCTTTTTGAGGAATTTATCAACCTCCATAGAGAAAAGGGATGTAGTATAGAAGTGCAATGCAAAAACAGAAAAATCAAAAGAGAAACAAAGATAGAAGGAATCGGTACATTTTTGTAGTAAAAGTGGTGAATGTGCAATGTGGTTGGGGTGGTCGGGCAGTTAGTCAATTATTCCTAACAAGAAAGCAAATTCCTAACGAAACCAAAAGTGACCATCTCATTAGAAGTTTCGATCGCAGCGAAAAGATTTGATCAAACCTCGGTTTTCGATCGAAGGAACAACCCCTACAACCGGCGCTGAGGGAATGGGCTATTTGGATGCCGTTACTGAGCAAGGGTGTCGCCGCAAGGAATCTTTAACCGCCTGTTGCTGCTGCTGCTTGCTGCTTTCTAAAACGTGTTGCTCACCCTGGGACCCTAAGAAGGGGTGTAACACCTCCACAGGCCAAACTGACTTCGGTAATCAAGACACACCAGTAGGACCGAGCTGGATCCCAGTCTTGGTTAACGCATTGGAAATCACCGTGCAGCAAAGCTTTGCTTTGCTTTGCAGATGTTCCTCCCAGGGCAAGACAATCATCCTAACTTATTGCCCCAAAACGGCTTGTTTTGACCTCGAAATTGCTTACCCAGTGGCGACACGGCATGGCACATGCCATATTCCCCACCTATTTGCATTCCTTTGATGGCTCAATTGCTATGGAAGAACAGCGGCCCTCATGGGAAATACCTACCTGGCAGAACAACAATCGTTTGGGGTTGGCAAGACCTTCGTCCCCAAAACAACCATAAAACGCCCATTATTGGACATTAAATCGGCCAAACACCGGGCTAGATTGCTCGAAACGGCGCGGAACCTGTTTGTGGTGATGAGGCTTTGCTCCTCAGTTGTTCTGAGCGAATTGGATGCCGGCTTTGAGCCAATGGTGTCATCGCAAGGAGTTTCTAACTGCCAGTTGCTGCTGCTGTTGCTGCTGCTGTTGCTGCTGCTTGCTGCTGCTTCTTGCTAAAATGCTTAGCTCATTTTTGGACCCTAAAGGTGGCGCAAAACCTCGACAACGTAAACCCAGCTCTGTAATCAGGACTCACGGCCTGGACCGAGCTGGGTCCTAGTCTTTGTTAGCGCATCGGAAAACACCGTTGAGCAAAGCCCGCTTACTTTGCAAATGTTCCTCAACGGTCACTACGATTGTCCGGAAGATGCCTCCAAAAGAGCTTGTTTTCACCTCAAGATTGCCCGGCCCGTCGCACCACGGTATGGCACATTCCTTCTTCCCCATTCATTTGTATTTCTCTGATGGCCCCATGGCTGAGGAAGAACATCGGCCCACATAGGAAACACCCGGGCGTCGGACCAATGATCGTCCCTACTTTTGAAAACACTCCCTGAAGGGCCATAGAACGGGCTAAACAGCTCAGAACGGCGCGAAACTCGTTTGTGGGAATGAGCTGCCTGGATGCCGGTTTTGAGCAAGGGTCTTTTCGCAAGAGATTTTGAACCACCTGTTGCTGTTGCTGCTTGCTGCTTGCTAAAGCGTGTTGCTCACCCTTAGACCCTAACACCTAGGATTGAATTGACCCCCGAAACATCTCTTCTGGAGAAAATGAAAAAATGGAAAAAAAAACAAAATATGTGCAAGTGAACCACAATATCAACCCAAAACCTTTTACATTCTGTTTTCCTTGAAATTGGAGTACTCAAAATAGGGAGGGGGGGATCAACTGACCCGAATCAGGCGAAGTATATGAAAATTTCCCCGTTTGGGCCTCTTTTTTGGGTCTTTGCTCTGTTCTAGAAAGGAAATGAAAAAATGGCAAAAACCACAATTACTGTGCCAAACAACTACAATGAGATATGATCTGCTGTTAATGCCCTTTTTTCTTCCATTCCAGATACTCAAACTCCGGGGTCGGGACCTGAAATCAGACAAAATAGCCGGCAATTTTCCCCCGTTGTCGAGTCTTTTCAGGCACAAAAAAAAATTGTTTTCGGCCAAAAGATGGAAGGGGTGTAAAACCTCAACAAGCCAAGCCCAGCTCGCTAATCAAGACTCACAAGTGGGACGCAGCTGGGGCCGAGTCTTGGTTAACGCATTGGAAATCACCGTGGAGCAACGCCCGATTGCTTTGCAGATGTTCCTCCACGGTCAGGACAATCATCCCAAAAGGTTGCCTCAAAACGAGTTGTTTTCACCTTGCAATTGCGTACCCCATGGCACCACGGCATGGCACATGCCTTACTCCCCATACATTTGCTTTCTTTTGATGCCCAGATTGCTATGGTACATCAACGGCAATCATGGGAAACACCTACGCAGCAGACAAGCGATCCTCAGGGGTTTTCAAAAAGATCGTCCCAAAAACAGCCCCAAAGCGAGCACTTTTGGACACTAAACCCGCCTTAGAACGGGCTAGATGTCTCGAACCGGCACGAAACCTGTTTGTGGTGATGAACCCCTGCTTCCTTGTTGTTTTGAGCAACTTGGATGCAGTTTTGAGCAAATGGTATCGTTGCAAGGACGTTCTGACTACCTGTTGCTGCTGCTGTTGCTGCTGCTTGCTACTGCTTCTTGCTAAGTTGTCTAGCTCATCCTTGGACTGTAAAAGTGTTTGCGAAACCTCGACAACATAAACCCAGCTTGGTAGTACCGAGCTGGGTCCTGGTCTTTGTTAGAGATTCCAAAAACACCGTGGAGCAAGGCCCGCTTCTTCCTTCACAGTCACTACGATCATCCTGAAACATGGCTCCAATACGGCTTGTTCTCGCCTCAAAATGGCCCGGCCCGTGGCACGTTTGCATGGCACATGCCTGTCTTTCCACCCACTTGCATTCCCCTGATGGCCCGGTTGCTATGGAAGAACAACAGCCCTCATGGGAAACACACCTTCGCGGCAAACACGGGATTGTCCAGTTTTCAGGACCATCATCCTGAAAACAGCCCCGAAATGGCCATTTTTGGACCTTAAAGGGGCCAATAAAAGAGCTGCACAGCTGAAAACAGTACGGAACGTGTTTGTTTGCTGAGTTGTTTCAAGCCACTTGGATGTCCGTTTCGAGCCACGGTGTGGTCGCAAGGATTTTTGAACCGCAAGTTGCTTGCTGCTGCTTGCTGCTGCCTTGGAAACTCACTAAAAAATGACCATTCTTCACCCCCAATGGACAGAGCAAAGACACCGCTGTGGAAGACGCCTCATTGATCTCCCATTTGCAATCATTTGACCGGTGAATGGTTGTGGAAGAACAAAACCGTTGACTCGAACTGCCCACTTCACAAACCAACGATCGTTCTCAGTTTTCAGCACAATTGTCGTGAATACCGCTCAAACACAGGCATTTTTGGTACAAAAATCGGCAATGGAATGCGCTAGACAACTTCAAACGACACAAACCGTGTTCGTGGTGATGCGTGTTTGCGTTCGCACTTGGCTGTCTGTTCTGAGCCAGAGTGTAGTTGCAAGGACGTCTTAACCGCCTGTTGCTTGCTTTTCAGGACGATCATCCGGAAGAGAGCCCGAAAACGTCCATTTTTGAACACTAGTACGGCCATTGAACGGGCTACACGGCTCAGAACATCATTGAATCTTTTTCTCCTTGTTGGCTTTTGCTACTTGGTCCTTTTGAGATACTGGAATGCCCGTTTTGAGCCACCGTGTCGGGACTTTGTAGGACTTTGTAATTGCTAGCTTGCTGCTGCTGCTGCTTGCTGCTTGCTGCTTGCTGCTTGCTGCTTGCTGCTGCTGACAGGCTTTGCGCACCCTTGGACCCTAAGAAGAGGTGCATAATCTGGACAGCGTAAACCCTGCTCGGTAATCAAGTCTCAAAGTAGGACCGAGCGGGGACCTAGTCTTTCGCAACACATTGGAAAATTGCCGTGGAGGGAAGACCGCTTTCTTGGTACATGTGCTGCCGCAGTCAAGACAACTTTTCTGAATCGCAGCTCATTTTTAAGTCAGAATTGAGCACGGTGTGGCACCACGGCATGGTACATCCCTTATTGAACACCAATTTGCATTCATTTGATAGCCCAATGGCCATGCGAGAACAACGGCCGTCATTGCAAACGCCCACTTGACACAGCGGCGATCGCCCTGAACCTTCAGCACCATTGTTCTAAAAAGAGCCCAAGAACGGCCATTCTTGGACACTACATCGCGAAAGACATGGCCAGACGGCTCATAACAACACGAATACTGTTTGTGGTGATGCGCCATTGTTCCCAGGTTGTTTTGTAGTACTTCGATGCAGGTTTTGACCAACGGTGTTATGGCAAGGACTTTTGAACCGCCTATTGCTGCTGCTACTGCTTGCTGGTGCTAAAATGTGTTGCTCACCCTTGGACCCCAAGAAGGGGTCGATATGGTAAACCCAGCTCGGTAATCAAGACTCAAGACTAGGACGGAGCAGGCTTCTAGTCATGGCATTGGAAATCATCGTAACCACTTACTTTGCAGATGTTCCTCCATGGTCAGGACAATTGTTTTGAAACATGGCTGGAAAACGGCTGGTTCTCACCTGAAATCTGCCGATCCCTTGGCACCACAGCATGTCAAACACCTTATTCCCGAGCCACTTGTTCTCCTTTGATGGCGCAATCGCTGGTGGAGAACCACGTCCCTCATTGGAAACACCTACACGGCAGACCAACGAGGGTCCTGAATTTTGAGGACGATCGTCCTGAAAACAGCCCGAAAATGGCCACTTTTGGACACTAAAACAGCCATTGACCAGGCTAGACGGCTCAAAATGGAACGAAACCTGTTCGTTGTGATGCGCCTCCCGCTCCCTGATATTTTGGGCAACTTCAATGCCAATTTCCTGCCACAGTGCTTTCGCAAGGATCTTCTCACCACCTGTTGCTTGCTGCTTGGTGCCAACTGTTGAACGCTTACTCAAAAACACCCATTTTTGACCACAAATGGACCACGTCAAGACACCGCAGTGTTGAACACGCCTTCTTGATTAAGACTCAAACTAGGAACCAGCTGAGTCATGTTCTTGGTTAACGCATTGGAAACTACTGTGCCGCAACGCCCATTTGCTTTGCAGATATTCCTCCAAGCTCAGGACGATCCTTCTGAAACACGGTTCAAATACGGCTCTTTTTCACCTCAAACTCGACCACCGCGTGGCACCACGGAATGGTACATTTGCCATTATTTTATAGCCCAACCGCTATGAAACAATAACGGCCTCCATTGCAAACACCGACTCGGCACTAAATTCGCCAAAGAACTGTCCAGGCAGCTCAAAACGGCACGGAATGTCTTTATGGTGATGCATGTCTGGTCCCCGGCCGTTTGGCAGTTCTTTGATGCTGGTTTTGAGCATCGGTGTCGTCGCAAGGGTTGTCAATCACCTTTTGCTTGCTTGCTGCTGCTGCTGCTACTATTCGCTGGCTGCTGCTAAAGTGTGACCCTCACCCTTGGACCCCTAGAAGGTGTGTAAGACCTCGACAGGGTAAACCCAGCTCGGTAATCACATATTTGCAATGACTTGATTTTCTCACTCCTGTGGAACAACGACGGCGTTGATGGGAATCGCCTATTAGATAAACCAAATATGATCCTAGGTTTTGTGGACGGCTGTTCTGAAAACAGCTGGAAAACAGCCATTTTTGGACTCCAAATCAGCCATAGCACTGGCTAGATGGCTCATAACAGCAGATAATCTGTTGGTAGCAATGTGCTATTGCTCCGCGCTTGTTCTGAGGTAGTTGGATGCCGGTTTTGAGCCACCGGCAGGTCGCAAGGATGTTTTGACAGCCTGTTGCTTGCTGCTTGCTGCTTTCTGCTGCTAAAATGTGTTGCCCATTCTTGGACCCTAAGAAGGGGTGTAAAACCTCAACAGGGTAGACCCAGCCTCATAATCAAGACTCACGACTAGGACGGAGCTGGATCCTTGTCTTGGTTCACGCATTTGAAATCACCGTGGAGGAGAGACCGCTTGCTTTGCAGATGTTCCTACACAGTTTTGACAATCGTCTTGAAACCCGGCTTCAAAATGGCTAGTTTTCAGCAGGAAATCGACCGTGGCGGAGAGGCATGTTACATGCCTCATTGAACATTCATTTGCCGTCATTGGATACACCAATGGCTTTAGAAGAACAACGGTCTCATGGGAAACGCCCACTTGACAGACTGGCCCTCCTCTTGAGTTCTTAGGGTGATCGTCCCAAAATCAGCCGAAAAACAGCCATTTTTTGACACTAAATCGGACGTCGAACTCGCTAGACGGCTGAGGACGGCACAGAAACTGTTTGTGGTGATGAGCAACCCCTCTCTGGTCATTCTGAGCGACTTGGATGCTGCTTTTGACCAAGACTGCGTGGTCGCAAGGACGTTTTGATGGCTTGTGGCTGGTTGCTGCCTCCTCTTGAACACTACCTCAAAAACGTCCTTTTTTCGCCCAAATGGACCACGTGAAGACACCACGGTGTGGTGAACACCTTCAGCATCACTCATTTGCAATGATTGGATTATGGAATCGCCGTGGAGGAACAACGCTGTTGACTGCTTTTGACTTTTGGACAAAGCAACGATTGTCTTGGGTATTCACGACGATGGGCTGAAAAGGGGCTCAAAAACGCCTCTTTTTGGGCACAAAATCGGCAATCAAACAGGCTACACAGCTCAAACCGGCACGTAACAATGATGTGCACCCCCTTCCCAATCGTTTCGATCCAATTGAATGCCGGTTTCAAGGCATCGTGCCGTCGCAAGGACTTTTCGATCACCTGGAATTGCCGAGTACACAAACCAACGGTCGTCCGCATTATGGCTAAAAAAACAGCCAATTTTGGACAGTAAATCGGCCATGGAACGGGCTAGACAGCTCGAAACGGCACATAATGCATTTACGGTGATGCGCTTCAGCTCCCCTGTCGCTCTGAGCCACTTGGATGCCGCTTTAGAGCCACGCTGTGGTTGCAAGGACTTTGGATCACTTGTTGTTGCGTGCTGCCTGCTCTTGAACACTAACTTAAAAACGCCCATTTATCAGCCCAATCAGAGGAAGACACCGCGGCGAGGAAGAAGCCGTCCTGATCACAAATTTGATTGTGTAATTGTTGTGGAAGAACAACTGCGTTGCCTGGAATCACCTACTGGACAAACCAATGATCGACCTGAGTTTTGAGGACGATTGTACTAAATACGGGTCAAAAACAGCCCATTTTGGAAACTGAATTGCCCATAGAATGGGCCAGACGGCTCAAAACGGCACCAAACCCTTTTTGGTGCTGCCAGTGTGCTGCCTGAGATGCCGGTTCTGAGCCACGTTGTCGTTGCAAGGACGTTTGGAAGCCTGGTGCTGTTGCTGCTTTTTGCTGCTACGGCTGCTTCTAAAACGTGTTGATCACCCTTGGACCCTAAAAGGATGTGTAAAACCTTGACGGGGTAAACCCAGCTCCATAATCAAAAATCACGAGTAGGACAGAGCTCAGACCAACTTTTCGTTAACGCATTGGAAATCACCCTGCAGCAAAGGCCGCTTGCTTTGCAGACGTTCCTCCACGGTCACTACCATTGCCCTGAAACATCGCTCCGCAGGGGCTTTTCTTTACCTCAAAATAGCCATAAGTTGTGGCAGCACGGCATGCCACACGCCTTATTCCCAACCCATTTGCATTCCTCTGATGGCTCACTCCCTGTGGAAGATCAATGGCCCTCATTGGAAACACCTACGCGGTAGACCAACAATTGTCATGGGTTTTCAGGACGATCGTTCTAAGAGGAGCTCCAAAACGGCCATTTTTCGACACTAAATCGGCCATAGAACGACCTAGGTGGCTCCAAATGGCACGAAACCCGTTTGTCGTAATGCGCCTTTGCTCCCTGGTATTTTGAGCTGGTTTGATGCAGGTTTTCAGCCGGGGTATTGTGGCAAGGACCTTTGAATCGGTTGTTGCTGCTGCTGCTTGCTGCTTGCTGCTACTGCCTGCTGCTTGCTCCTGATCCTCATGGGCCGCTCAAAAGCGGCTGATTTTCACCGCAAAAACCGACCCCCATGTGGCACCATGGCATGGTACATGCCTTGTTGAACACCCATTTGACATCTTTTGATATCCGATCCCTATGAAAGAACAAGGACCTGCATCAGAAAAACCAACTTGGCACACCGGCAATTATCCTGAAACTTCACGAGGATGGTCCTGAAAACACCCCAAAAAAGGTCATTTTTCGACATCAAATCGGCCCTAGAACAGGCTAGACGGCTCGGGATGCGACCAAGTATGTTTCTGGTGATGTGCCCTGGTTCTGCAGTTGTTCTCAGCTACTTGGACAACGGTTCTGAGCCACAGTGTTGTCACACATTTTTTTTCTCGCCTGTTGCTGCTGCTTGCTCCTTACTACTGCTGCTACTTGCTAAAACGTGTTGCTCCCCCTTGGACCCTAAAAGGTGGTGTAAAACCTCGACAGGGTAAACCCAGCTCGGTAGTCAAGACTCAGGACTAGGACCAAGCTGATCGTTATGATCTACTCTGGTGCCGGTTTTCAGCCAGGGTGTCCTCGCAAACACGTTTGGACTGCTTGCTTGCTACTGCTTGCACCTTCCTCCTTGCTCCTTGCTAAAATGTGTTGCTCAACCTTGGACCCTAAAAAGTTGTGGAAATCCTGGAGAGGGTAGACCCAGCTCGGTAAACAAGACTCGAACCAGGACCAAGGTGGGTGCTAGTCTTGCGTAACGCATTGGAAATCACCGGCGAAGAAAGAGCGCTTGCTTTAGAGATGGGCCTCCACGGTCAGGAAGATTGTCCTAACACATGGCTCAAGAAGGGCCCATGTTCACCTCAAAATGGACCACCGTGTGGCAGCACGGCATTATACATGCCTTATTGAACACCTATTTGCCATCATGTGCTAGCCCAACCGCCATGCAAGACGGACGGCCCTCATTGCAAACAGGCACTTCACACAACGGCGATCATACTGAGTTTTCAGGATGATCGTCTTGAAAACAGCCAAAAAGAGGCGATAGAACAAGCTAGATGGCTCAGAATGCACGACAATTGTTGGTGGTCATGCAACGTTGTTCTTTGGTGGATTTCAGCTACTTGGATGCCGTTTTTGAGCCACGGTGTGGTCGCAAGGACCTTTGGACCGCCTGCTTGCTGCTGCTTGCTGCTGCTTGCTAAAGCGTGTTGCCCAGCCTTGGACCCTAAAGGCTGGTGTAAAACCTCCACAGGGTAAAACCCACCTCGGCAATCCAGACTCGAACTAGGACCGAGCTGCGTCTCAGTCTTGCTGAACACATTGGAAATCACCATGGAAGAAGGACTGCTTGCTTTGCAGACATGCTCCTATGGTGAGGACAAGGGTTACAAAACAAGTCTCAAAAATGGCTCATTTTCACCTCAATATGGACCACCGCGTGGCACCAGGGCACTGTACATGCCTGATTGTACACCCATTTGCCATCATTTGATATCGCAATCCCTGTTGAAGAACAACGGCCCTCATTGCAAACACCTAGTTGGCACAACGACGATCGTCCTGGACTTTCATGACGATTGTCCTAAAAACATCGCAAACGCAATTTCAGACACCAAAGCAGACGTAGACCAAGCTAGACACCTCATAATGCACCAAAATTCGTTTGCAGTGATGCGTTTTTTGCTCCCTGGTTGTTTTTGGGGTCCGCGTGCGCTGCGCCCTGTTGCCAGATAGAATTAAAAAGATAAGTAAAACACAACTCAAAAACTTTTCAAATAGCTGACAATAAAGCTAGTTAGCGTAAGAAACGGCTAGGCAAAAAAGCGCGCTGCGAAACGCGTTGAAACACGACAGAAGGTTTTTCGTTCTTAAATAGGGGAAAAGTTAACGCCGTAAGCACCGTAGTCAGCGTAGGAGTAGAACGCTGGGCCCCTTGCCCTCTAACACACCATATACATAAAGAAAAACGCTCCGGGAGCAGCGGGTAAAAACCGAAAAACATTTTTCTAAGACATTACGCCCCTGAACTTGCGCCCTCTGGCTTTGTTTTTGTCTCCATGTACCTCTCCTTTCCTTTCTTCGCCCCACCCTCGCCTTCTTTGCCTGCTGTCTCGTTGCAGGCAAGCTAAGTTGAGGGGAACTCAAGGTAAGACGACACCATCAATTCAAGGGACAACAAACAAGAGAGAAAACGACGTAAGTAAATAAAGCAGGCTGGGTTTTTCAGTGTGTGGTATTGTTGCATGTAGGTCGCACAGGGTACACAAGGCAAGACACCAGCGGAAGACAGTTTTTCTGTTTCTGAAAATGCACGGGAAACAGTTTTTCTTTCTTTCTACAAAGCATGGAGGACACAGCGCACCAAGCCCACACCACAAGGGCGCCCGCAGCACAACGGACAGCCAGGAAAAACAACACACACAACAACACAAAAGCAATACACACACAGCACAGCGCACACAGCACAGGGCAACACAACCAAGCGACGCATCAAACAGCACGGCACCCTGAAGCACCGCACAACACCCGAGGGCAGGGCACAGCACAACGCAGCACCCAAAAGCGCGGAAAGAAGCAACACAGGGCCAAGCATACAACACATTGCGCAACAGCAATGCAACGCAGGGGACAACAAGACGCAACGTGGCGCAGGACAGCGCCAAGAGGCACAGCACAGCACACAGAAAGGCAGACCCAGACACAACAGCAAAACACAACGCGAACAGCACAGCACGGCGCACCAAGAAACCACACCCCGAGACGCAGCACAGCACACAGCAGCAGAGCACAGCACACCACAGCACGCAGCAAAGCACACAGCACCCGAGGGCACAGCACATCACGGAGCAGCAGCCAAAAGGGCGAGAAAAAGCAACACGGCACAAAGCAGACAACACAGTTCACAGCAACACAGCAAGGCACCGAAAAACAAGACGTAATGCCGCGCAGCACAGCGCCAAGAGACGCAGCACAGCACAGCACACCGAAAATAGGCCAGGACGGCACAGCAAGACGCAACGCGAACAACACGGAGCGCAACAAGAAACGAGGCCAAAACGCACAGCAGAGAACACAGCAGCACGGCACAGCAACACACACGGCGCCACACAAGAGACCGCCGCACCACACAGCACCGAGGGACACCACGCAGCACACGGCAGCCCAAAGCAGCATTAGGCGGCACACCACACCAGAACACGAAGGACAACAAAACACGGCGCAACACCGCAGGGTACCACACACCCCGGACCGCCCAAAAGAGCACGCAGAAACGCAAAGCAACGAGGGCGACGGCGCCCGCGAAACAGAGACAACCACAAAAGGGGCTTGGGGGGGGCAGCACGGAGGGTAAACAAACGGCAGACGGACGGGCAGAAGAAAGCAGGCAGTGCGAGAACAAAGGGCACGGGAGCGCCACCCGCGAAACACAAGCCGGGGGGTGAGGGGCGGGCAGGGGGGGGGGCAACAGCCAGCGCCGACGCACGCCTACAAACCAAACAGAGCGCAGCAATCTCTTTCTGAGTGTCTATTTTTTTTCGATTCAGAAAAATGGACAATGGATTTGGGGTCCTGGGCATGACCCATCGCAGATAGCTGCATCCCTGTGGAATTACTCAAGCATCCAAATCGTTCATTGGGCAGTATCCAATTTCCGGGGATTTCTACAATTTCACCTACCCACCATCTTCGAAAAGACAACTTGTATTTCATTTTCAACAAGCAAGTCCAAAGACGCAAAAGCCGCTCGTTTTCTCCCAATGGATAACTCAAACAGCGCATTTCCCGTCCCCAACAACAAAGACGATCGTCCTCTAAAGGATCTAGTCCCCAGCCTTCCCATGGGCAAAAGAGGGCAGGACTGGATAACGGTGCATCAAAAAACCTACAACACGGCCCACTACACTCCTCCTCTGGAAGCATTGAAGTATGCGCATTCAAAAACAGATTTCACGCTTTGTGCCGGAGGGGTAGACGAGGTGAATTATCCTTTCCACGATTCAATGGCTAACAGTCTAATTGCCACAAAGCCCATCAGCCTATCCCCATCGATCGCATGGGGCCAAAACCGAGCTCAATCCATAATTGAGATGTTCAACAACCCAAATCTTCGGTCTTTCTATTTTGTACCTTGCACGGACAACAACTACGAACAAGCCAAAGAAGACAATCTTCCCACTATGCAAAAAGATGTCGATGATTTTGTGCTCGCGCTCTCCTCCACACCTCACAACGTGAAAGGGGTTGTTGCACTACCCGGGTTTGACGACCGATGCGTTCCGGCCAATCTCATGCTCCTCGATTACCGAAACTCCATCCAAAAATTTGCACCCTTCATCGAAAATGTCAAGATCTATAGCAATGTGCACCTAAATCGGGCCTTTGTAACCGAACAAGAGGTTGAGCTACGTCCTTCCAACATGGCTGCGGATAGGAACCTTATTCTCTTGTTTGTCAACAACGCGGGCCCTCGATATGCATTCCAGCCTCAACGACAAGAACACATCACCATCATTTTACAAGCCCCCGAAGGGGAAGGTTTCCGCACCCTCTCACGAGCAAAAATCCGCAAAGTACATCAAGTCCCGGATCAACCTCCCACGTACCTCAGGGTCTCACTCTCGGCAGTAGCTCTAGGTCAACTCGACCAACAACCAGTCCATGAGGATGCCTACCAATGGTTCAACAAAAATTATGGGGGAGCCCCGGATGATGTCACCGTAACTTCGGAAAATGCGGCATTCCAACGAGGGTCCTTAAAATGGCAAAAGGCATCCCTTCTTGGAAACAACTACGCCCGTGTGGACATAGAGATGTCCAAAGATGACGCTTTGTCTTGTGCTAAAGACATCATCTCTCTCACCAAGGACAAAGCCGAGCCAACATTTGCGTTTCCACTATTCCTCACGCTCCCAAATGATGCTCAGGGTTATACGGTTGTCTATGCCATTGCCACGAAAAGGGTGAAGACCGCAAGGAATGACAAAGGCCGCATTCCCATGCTAGAGCTCATCGACATGGCCAAAAATTCAACCGTTTATGGAGCTTGTATAGGTCTGTGCCCCCGGACACCTTGGTCGGTGCTCTTAGCATTTGACAACTCAATGCTCCATGACACTTTCGAGGCAAAGTCGCCCACACTCAAAGTGTACTGGTCTCTGATCCAAGCCGGGTTGTATTGTGTCAATGCCCATACAATGAAACCATTCGCCGTAACACACGACGCCAATGACCAACCTATAAAGGAACAAGCTCCCAAGTTCAATCTCCAAAACGAGCTAGAGAAACTCAAGAGTGACTCAGTGGCATTGGTTGAGGCTAACAAGGCAACTACCCACTTGGATATCCTCCTCACCGCCGCAGCCTTTGGGTTATTTGAAAAAACCTATGCACGCCGGCCCTAAGGCAGAGATAACAGCGGCAACGGCGCGATCGCAAATCCGGCAGAGCAACAAAGCCAAATCAGGACATTAAATCCATACGAGAGGGGTCTGTGATGAAAAGGAGAATACAGACCCATAGAACAAACAAAGGCGCATCAGCCTACATTATAAAATCCAACGATTTGCAATTGCATCCGAACTACAATCCCCAGGTCCACGTCAGCCCTATCTAGTGCCGTAGGCCAATCCTAGGGTCCCATTGGGTCAGGTCCTGCTGGTCTGCTGCACGCCCCTCCAAGTCAGAACCAGGGGCTGGGTCTGACTGACAACCCATAGCGACCAATGGCAGACCTGACATGCCTGGCAGGATCAGAACAGAAACCCAAAAACAGCACAGACACACCCATGCAACCAAAAAAAAATTTTTTTTTCTTTCTGACAGCAAATCATGGGCAAAGCACAACAAAACTGCTGTGAATCCATTGCCTGGAGCATGTACAGCACCTGTGACAGAACCCGGCCTGCAGTGGGACTGTGCCTGACGCTGTCTACCATAAAGCAGAGATAACAGCGGCAACGGCGCGATCGCAAATCCGGCAGAGCAACAAAGCCAAATCAGGACATTAAATCCATACCAGAGGGGTCTGTGATGAAAAGGAGAATACAGACCCATAGAACAAACAAAGGCGCATCAGCCTACATTATAAAATCCAACGATTTGCAATTGCATCCAAACTACAATCCCCAGGTCCACGTCAGCCCTATCTAGTGCCGTAGGCCAATCCTAGGGTCCCATTGGGTCAGGTCCTGCTGGTCTGCTGCAGGCCCGCAGCCTCCATCTTCACAAAGCAGGTATATGAAATCCACTACAACTCTCCGAACAGCGTCTATCTCTGCGACGGGCTCAATGTAGATGGCATTTCCTTTGCGGGAAGGAAAGGTCCCAACAACCTAGCAAGAGACAAGCTCATCGAAGAGATGAAAGAAGAAGCAAAAACACAAGGACACGAAAACGAGGCAAACGACGAAATGCTCATGATCATACGGGCTGGTATCAAGCTTGGGGCGGATGAGCAAATGAAAAGTATCTTGCAAGGTCCCGCCCTTATTCCAAAGGAGCCAAAAGGAGAGAAGGGCCCTCCCGAAGAAAATGTGGATGACAAGGGCAGCCAAAGACAAGAAGACCAAACAGAACAAGAAGATAAAAATCAAGAGGTATCATTCCTGATTCGAGACCGAGGTGGCAAAGTGATCGGTGGCCTTCCAACGCACACTGACATGACATGGATGTGGGGCATTGATGTAGAAGCTCAAGCAACCAAAAAAGCAAAAGGGCTCACGGCATTCATTCTATGGATCATCATTGAAGCAACCACGGTGCAAATAGAGGAAACAACGGTGAACCTTAAAGAAGTGATGGTCATCTTGAAATCACATGTCCCGCACGGTTCCTCTCTGCAAGATCCCAAACACCTGTCCCGAAGATCCGTCACCCATCGAGGATGGGGGTCCCCTGCAATTGATGACACCAATCACGAGACAGCCCCATCCCTCATGACGATGACACTGAGTGACGACCCCTACCCCTCTGCGTGGCAAAAGTTCAAAGTGAACGAAGAGTGCGTTTGGTTAAAGTCACTAGATGATGTTTTTAACATCATTCAAAGGGACTTCACACAAATCACTCAAGGCAAGGCCGATTTTTCGAGCAACACTAGGCAAATACACAACGCAGGTCTCGGCTATGATCCAAAATCCCCAAACAAGCCGAGTGGGCAATTTGAGAGGAAAGAATCAAATGAGGCTCACATGCAAGAATTGGGAACTCACCTCCCGTTCAAAGACATCGAGTGGACAAGCTCCATGTTGCAAAAGTTCATCAAAGCAAAATACCAAATGCCTCAATCTGCACCGACCCTGACGAGCGGGTCATAACTTCCTCACCAAAGCCCTGAAAACCCATGAGCTCTATGCACCTTACATACAGAGAACGAAACACGCCCGCCCCGCCCGCAAATACTCGGTCAAATTTTCAAGAGCAAACAATCCGAGCCCCCACTCCCTCGCCACCACGCACCCTCAACCCCAAGTCACGAATCCACAACCCCGGCAACCGTCTCCTATCCAATCCCTGAGAACCGTATTGCCCGATTCCCTTCCTGTGCCTGCCATCTTTGCCAATGCTGTTCAAACCACGCCTAGTCATAAACTTGGTGAAACCGTCCCGCCGCCCTTCCTCCAATCTCTTCACTCTGAAACAAAGGATGCTTTGAACGAGTGGTTCGAGAATTCAACTCAAGCCTCCCAACCTCGTACAATCCCAGAAGGTCTTACGAGTACTTCGGCTAAAGGTGACGAAGTCAGTAACATCCGCTCACCCCCACCTACCATCTTTCCCTCTCAACCACTCACCTCGTCCCCGCCAAAAACCACTTCCAAATTCATGCGCTTCCTTTCTCACAACACAAGGAAAACAAAGAAACTGGAGGGCTTAATCATATCGTGGCTCCACGAAGGGTATGATGTCCTCTGCCTAAGCGAAACCATTCCAAAGCCGGACCTTCCCTTTGTATGGAACTCTAAGAATCAGGATATAAAAACCTTTTCTTCATTACATCCGGACAAAAAATGGGGAGCGACCATTGTACTTGGGTCCAAGGTGTCTCATTTCGCAGCTAAAGTCGAGGTTCATACGACTCCTGGGCTTATTTTTGCGGTTGCCTTACATCTACCAGGAATGCACCCTCTCTTGATTGCGTCCATATATGCTCCACCTGATGACCCTTCTGCAAGGGAAGCCATAGCAAAGGAATTGGACAGGTTGCTGCTCATCTTTCCCAATTTTGTGTGGGCCGGCGATTTCAATTGTGCTGTTCAACAAATCGACACCACGGCGGTCACTCCAAATTTTTGGCCGTGGCTTCGGGAACATGTGCTCATTGATGGCGACATAAAGGATAGCTTTCGCATGTTTCACCCAGATAGCAAAAGCTACACACGATACCCCAACAACATACACAGCTCCCAACTTCGCAATGACTACATTTTTTTCTCAGAAGACATTTTGGCCCACTTTGGAATCTCCCTCCATAGTGCATCCATCCTTCAAGACAAAACATCCGACCATTATCCTGTGGACGCTGTTGCGCAGCTACCCCTCACCCCTCTAGACGATGCTGATATGCATAATCCCACCAGATTCCGTGGCCTCACTTTAAAAGAAACCCAAGCATTCCAAACATCCATCCAACCGCTGACCGAGTGGGTGGAAAACAATCCCCCGTCCCATTTCTCCCAGGAAGAATGGTCGTCACATGCCAATCATATTTTCCAACTAATTTCCCGGGCATACCACAGCATAACCGCCCCCCACCAAAAGCACCGAGCTACACAAATCGAAAAGGAATTTGCCAAAGCTTGCTCATCCCTACCCTCGATAGGAAGCAACCGCTCAACAGCTCTGGATGCTCTGCAACGACTCGCAGTAAAGTGGAGAAAGAAAATACAAGAAAAGCAGAAAAAGCGCTTACACTTCTCTCTGGTACGGCATAGGAGGATCAAGAAAACGGTTCAAGACACACTCAACCCCCCTACCAGGGACAGAGTAACATTATGGGAGACATCCGAACACGAATCGGTGGCCTCTGAACCAGCTCAAGTTGGAAACATTTTTGCCGAAGCAATGGCCAACCTCGGAGGCGATCCTAATTTCCGCCCATGTCCTGACCTTGTGCGTAATCTAACCCGCCACCTCCCCAGCTGCCGCAAAGATACCACGTCTCTCCCTCTTCCTGAAATCACCGACGAGTGGCTCCAGAACAAACTGAACCGTGGCCCTTCCACAAAGGCCACCGGAGAAGATGGTTTGAACTACTATGTTCTGAAACGTGCCGGATCTTCCTACTTCTCCTGGTTGCGCTCATGCATGCATGCTGTCCTCAAGAACACCGCCCCCCCTGAATGGTCACACGCCCTTCTCGCACTTTTATTCAAAAAAGGAGACCCCAGAGACCCCCGGAATTATCGCCCTATCTGCCTCATCCAAAGTCTCCAAAAGTTGACAGCTGCTTTTCTCAATGACCAGCTCGTACAATTTTCAGAGAAATTTTCTCTCATTCACAAAAGCCAACATGGGGGTCTCAAAAATCACAGATGTGGTGACCACATCTACGATGTAGTAGCCCGCAATATACAAATGGGAGGCCCGGCCTATCATCTGTACATTGATTTTAACAAAGCATTCAACAGTGTCCCGCATGAAACGCTATGGTCAGTCCTAAGAGCCTACCAATTACCCGACTCCATGATCGAGGCTTTTAAAAATCTTTATTCCAGTCCTGTTGATAAACCAGTCGTACACGGCACCCCTCATTCAAGCTACAAACTCCAACGTGGTGTCCGTCAAGGGTGCCCGGCAAGTCCAACCTTATTCATTTTTTTCATCAATGTGTTACTTTTTAACATCGACCAGCTTTCACTTCAATCCCCCCACTCCAGCTTGCATGCTTTTGTTGACGACATTCTTTTCCGAAGCAATTCAACAAAGGACATGGAAATGATTTTTAACTTTTTCGACACCACGGCTCGGGCCTTTGGTATGGACATGAATGTGTCCAAAACACAACCTCATGCCCTCTACGGCGCTCCACAGACCACCATCGAATCTTCTGCGGGCTCGCAATTGAGCACAATAGATCCTGATACGGGCCAACCCTACAAATTTTACAAATACCTTGGTGTCTTTTTTTTCACTTCGGAAGACCCCAACGAGCTGCACAGCTTGCTTGCGAATAACGTCAGGTCCTTTTTCGACAGACTCTCCCCCCTCAATTTGACCATGACCGAACTCACCTCCCTTACAAATTGCCAGCTCATCCCCACACTCCTATTCCGACTACTGGCGAGCACCCTCCCCGAAGACAACATCGAATTGCTCCACAAACTCATATGGAAAAATTTGTCCAAGCACGGGAAAGTCCCAGCCAACACATCAGCAAAAGACATCTATCAGCCCAAACAGAACTCCGGTTACAATCTCACCCACTTTCGCCTCTCATACCATGCCCAACTTTTCAATTATGGCATGCGCTACTACATAGGAGATGGCCCCCCCCAAACACAAAAAGGCGTGGTTGAAGCCCTGATGTCGCCTGAACCAAATATCCTTCAAGAAAACTTCGGCGCTAGCATCGATGCTCTAGGGTACAGGGTCCACGGCTTTTGACGACTCAACCCCTGCAAAATATCGGTGCTAAAGGAAGGAGAAACAGTGTACGTCCCCTTCGGAGAAGAATACCATACTGGCACTGTTCACCACCGCCCCAGGTCCACAATCGTAAGTTTCGAGGTCGACAAATCCGAGGCGGTGCTAACCGACCACGACTACTTCACCCTCACCCCACCCCCCACTCTTCCGTCACCTCAGTACCCAGACCCAACACACCAATCTTTGTGTCCCCCCCTTGCCTTCCTACCTCCCATGCGCATCCCTCCTCCCATGGGTCTTACAGTAGAATCCACAGATGACCTGGGTGTCAGCTTGACGGTTCCCACTAAAGTAGTCCCAACAGACCCAGAAACACTTCAGCAGTGGGGCTGCACTGCCCTGGCTGAAGCACGACGGCTACCAGTGCAACTGCACTCCGTGTGGGCTTACCTCGATGGTTCTGCTTTCTCCTTCAACGGGGATAAAGTAGGCTCAGCGGCTGTAGTGGCTTACCAGGACACCACAAAAGCTTATGCATTTCCCTGCCCCTACGATACATCCGAAGAGTCCGAATTCTGGGCATTAGTACAGTTCTTGCGGCACCTCATAAAAACCGGGTTCAGGGGAAGCATTGGCATATGTATTGATAATAGCCAGGTGGTCCGAATTGCTGACAAAGTGCTTGGGAAGTCTCTCCCCATCCCTTCCACATCCAACCACGGAACTTGGGCCTCCATCCTGGAGGACCTACAGCTGTACATAGATTTCTCATGGACCCCCTATTGGATTAAGGCACACGTCGGTTTTCATGGAAACGAGTTGGCCGACACGTTAGCCAAATGGTGTGCGCTCAGCTTCATGGTGACCCCTCCCCATTTGCACCCCCCCCCCCCTAGTGGGTATTACATACAAAAACAAGCCTGTCGTCGGAAAGTGCGGCAATACGCACCGAAAGAACCTCCTGCCAAAGCACGACCACCTCAACATTCACACTAAACTCTCTTTCGACTGGGTTGCACACCACTCGTGGTTCAGTTCGTTCGCCACTAAATGGGCTTTAGGTGTCGAAGGAGTCAAAGACCAGCCCCCCTTCTTGGATACTACCAGCTACTACTGCAATGCGTGCTGCCGCTACCACCCCCAGGATCCGGCGTCCAGACTCGCCTTCTGTGACCTTACTCACAGTCATCGTGAAAACGTCATCCTTAGTTGGGATGCCCGGCTCATCCCGGCCGTTAGAAACTGGCTCCTTGAGTGCCCCTGGTGGGAGAAAAGGCTCTTTGTACGCTCCTTAGTTCCCAAGTCCCTGTTGAACAAAATAATCTCCACCCTCGCCCCTCAACAGGAATCAAAGGCAAGAGCGCTTATATGGGACACGATGCCTGCCAGACGCACTCGCTTCACCTCGGCTATTAAAAGCTACCTTGAATGGCTCCGGGACCAGCCCCCCCAAGACCGTATAGTGGAGCAAGGCCCCAACACGTTTTTCCAACACCATGGAGTTTACAGCACGTCTTACTCTCCTGCACCTATCACGCATCCTGATCCATCCCCCCTCCCTTCTACACTTAATGATGTTCCGAGCAAGCCAAAGCCGAAACCGCAGACCAAAAGACGCCAAAGCACTTCCTGCCCCCCCCCCAAGAAGAGGGATCCCCCCCAAACCCGCGGCGGCACCCCATAATACGGTCCTGCGCTTTTTCCAGTCCCAATCCCCTCCCCAAGCCCAACAACCTCCCTGATCACTCTCCACATAGCATAAACATGGGACGTAGATCACCATCTCCGTCGGATGAATCATCCCGATCCCGCTCCCCCTCCACCGACCGGAGCTCGGTGAGTACATCCTCGGGAGAGGAATCGCAGGGCTATGAGCCGCGCGCTCCCCGGGAACGCCCGGAAAGCCAGCCCGCTTGGCCCCAGCCATCGGGCCCGCAGTATGGCATGCCCTTTGCCCCATGGGTCTCACCGATGCCCATGCAGCCGGCCATGCCTCCTTTCATGCCTATGATGCCTATACCGGTCCCGTACTTGCCTCCAGTCACACCGCAGCCACAAGCTAGAGGGCCATCGGATCGTACCACGGAAAGAGAAAACCAGAGGCTACGGAAAAAGGTACGTAGGCTCCAAGACGAACTAAAGCGCACGCGCAGCCCTGGCGCTATGCCGGTGCCCAAGAGGCTAAAGGTCAACATAGGCCGGAAGGTTACCGAGGAAACCCAAGCAGAAAAACAAGAAGACACCATCCAGCGCGATCCAAAGTGGCTCGCGTCATCTGCGCCCCGGCCGCCACAAGCCCCCTACAAAGTCCAGCCCGGGTCCCTCATGGTCCATCTGGATGACGACGTGAACGTCAGGCCATCCCAGCCGTACCTCAACCAGCAAGGCTCCCCTCTGTCCTCGCCGCAGCAACCCCTGCACTATGGCTCCTATCGGCCGCCTACGCCTCCAAAGCCAACGGAGTTCCAACCCCTTCCACCCTTCCCCGCCCCCCCTCCTCTCGCTACAGGACCCGTCGCCCCAAAGACCTACGCACAACCATCTTCCGTGCGGGACGGTCACCGTGCCCACCACGTCGACAGCATGGATAGCACCGGCAGACAACAGTGGCGCCCTCATCCGCGCACACGTGGGCCCAGCGGAAACGACCGCTGGAGACGCTCTGGCTACTAAGCCGCCCACTCTGGCCCGCCTGAAGTGACAGGCGGAGGCGACAGCCTGGCGTTTAGCCGCCCCTGCCAAACGGTACTCCCACGTAAGCCCGCCCGAAAAGACGGGCGGAGGCGTCAGCCTGGCGATTAGCCGCTTCTTATCTCGGGCCCGTCAGCACCATTCCCGGACCCCTCCCCTTCCGCGTCCTACCCTCCTCCGCAGGATCTCCTACAGGCCACTTCACGCAGCACTACGACAACGGCAAAGCTTCGACCAAACGGGGCTACATCGTCCACTCCATCAAAGGCGTTCCCACCGACCACCTCGAGTTCTCCTCCACCTTTCAGCGGGTACCAAGACGTTCAGCACTACGCTCTACGCAGCTCGACACAACTTCGAATATGGGGCTACAACGTCCACCTCATTCCAGCCGTCCCCACCGACCGCCTCGAGTCCTCCACCACTTTTGCGGGCATCCACTTAAAAATCACGCACTCTCACTCTAATTTCGCCTACTACTCGGTCAATCAGTCAGCCAGTCGACAACATACATACGTCATTCACGCATCCTTCAACCGCCCTTCCAATCAGCTACATTTGTTCGTGAAGCATAAAGAACTGAATTTGATGTGACCTCTACCCCCCCCCCCCCATCGGGTACCAAACCTCGTGAGCCTGGGAGGGCACTTCAGGTACCCACCCCCCCTAATTTGGGAGTGCTCAGTTCAATTTTCAGCCTAATTCTCATCAACCAAGCGCTGGGACATCCCAAAATGCATTTTTCCGGGTCCAGACCGACAGAACTTCCGTTTGCCCCCCCCCCCCTCAAACGGTGCTGAAAATGGGTTTTTCACCTCGTGAGCCCGGTAGGGCACTTCAGGTACCCAACCCCCCTAATTTGGGGGTGCTGAATTCAATTACGAGGCTAATTCTTATCAACCAGACGCTGGGACATCCCAAAATGCGTTTTTCAGGGTCCAGACCGACAGAATTTCCGTTTGTCCACGCCCCCCCCCCCCCAAACGGTGCCGAAAATGGGTTCTTTCACCTCGTGAGCCCGGGAGGGCACTTCAGGTATCCACCCCCCCTAATTTGGGGGTGCTGAGTTCAATCATCAGCTCAATTTCCATCAACCAAGCGCTGGGACATCTCAAAATGCGTTTTTCAGGGTTTAAACCGACAGAATTTCCGCTTGCCCCCCCCCCCCAAAACGGTGCCGAAAATGGGTTTTTTCACCTCGTGAGCCCGGTAGGGCACTTCAGGTACGCACCCCCCCTAATTTGGGGATGCTGAATTCAATTATGAGGCTAATTCCCATCAACCAGGCGCTGGGACATCCCAAAATGCGTTTTTAAGGGTCCGGACTGACAGAATTTCCGTTCATCCACCCCCCCCACTCCCCAAACGGTGCCGAAATTGGGTTCTTTCACCCCGTGAGCCCGGGAGGGCACTTCAGGCACCCACCCCCCCTAATTTAGGGTTGCTGAATTCAATTATCAGCCTAATTCTCATCAACCAAGCGCTGGGACATCCCAAAATGCATTTTTCCGGGTCCAGACCGACAGAATTTCTGTTTATCCACCCCCCCCCCAAATGGTGCTGAAAATGGGTTCTTTCACCTCGTGAGCCCGGGAGGACACTTTAGGTATCCATCTCCCCTAATTTGAGGGTGCTGAATTCAATTATCAGCCTAATTTCCATCCACAAAGCGCTGGGACATCCCAAAATGCGTTTTTCAGGGTCCAGACCGACAGAATTTCCGTTTGTCCACCCCTACCCCAAACGGTGCTGGAAATGGGTTTTTTCACCTCGTGAGCCCGGCAGGACACTTCAGGTGCCCACCCCCCCTAATTTGGGGGTGCTGAGTCTAATTATGAAGCTCATTCTCATCAACCAAGCGCTGGGACATCCCAAAACGCATTTTTCAGGGTCCAGACCGACAGAATTTCCGTTTATCCACCCCCTCTCCAAAACGGTGCCAAAAATGGGTTCTTTCATCTCGTGAGCCCGGCAGGGCACTTCAGGTACCCATCCCCCCTAATTTGGGGGTGCTGAGTCCAATTATCAGCCTAGTTCTCATCAACCAAGCGCTGGGACATCCCAAAATGCGTTTTTCAGGGTCCAGACCGACAGAATTTCCGTTTCTCCACGCCCCCCCCCCCCAAACGGTGCCGACAATTGGTTTTTTCACCTCGTGAGCCCGGGAGGGCACTTTAGGTACCCACCCCCCCTAATTTGGGGGTGCTGAATTTAATTGTGAGGCTCAATCTCATCAACCAAGCGCTGGGACATCCTAAAATGCGTTTTTCAGGGTCCAGACCGACAGAATTTCCGTTTATCCACCCCCCTCAAACGGTGACAAAAATGGGTTTTTTCATCTCGTCAGCCCGGCAGGGCACTTCAGGTATCCACCCCCCCTAATTCGGGGGTGCTGAATTCAATTATCAGCTCAATTCTCATCAACCAAGCGCTGGGACATCTCAAAATGCGTTTCTTCAGGGTCCAGACCGACAGAATTTCCGCTTATCCTCCCCTTTTTCACCCCGGAACTCCCGACAATTAAGACGCTATAGGCAGCGCCTTGACATCTCCCTCACATCATTCTCTCAACTCTTTTACTTCGTCTGTGGCGCCTACGGCGCCCCTCCGGTTCCATGCATCGCTCCCTGTGTCCGCACCCTTAACGCTCCTATGTGCCTCCCCCCGTATGTCATACGTATTCGGTGCATGCAATACAAGCTGCGCTGCTCTGAAGTCGTGCTGCCCTTCAATTACTCATTCCTACACCTCCCAGCGGGTCCCCAATGCCCCTCAGTTACCGCCGCCGCTCCGACATGACACCGCTGGGCGCCTTTGGGGCCCGTGGGTTATGCGAGTCCATGACTTTGTACATTAGCTTCTGGCTTTGTATGATAGTATCACTGGCTCCGCACTGAGAAATTTGTGACGTCTTAAAAAACAGAGCGCAGCAACAAACAAGCAGCGGGCACACAAGGATTAACGAGCAGCGGGGCGGCAACACCCGCGCAACACGAACTACGAGGGGTGGGGGAGGGGGCAGGGGGCTGAAGCCGCCAGGGCAGAGCAAGGGCAACACGGAGCGTGAGCACGCGAAAACAAGCAACACGAGGCAGTCAACAGCCAAACCCAAACCAGCCCGGGCGGGGGGGGGGGGCGGGAGGGCACGACCGGCGGCAGCTACCGCCCGCAGGCGGCCAACAGCGGAAACCAGCAAGTAAAGAGAGAAAGGAACAGCAGCGCGACGACAACACCTGCCAGGCACAACCCCCAGGGGGGGGGGGGAAGAGGGCAACCGTTAACACCCGGTCAACAACCGCGCACACACAAGAAAGCGGAACAGGGGAAAACGAGCGGCAGGCCGGCGACAGGCGCGATACAACAACACGGCGGGGTGCACCGCACGCGCTCGGGAGGCCGGCCCGTCCGTCCTGGCCAGGACAAAGGGGTGGCGCACTGCACGCGGTCCGAAGGCCAGCCCGCCCGACCCCGCCAAGCAGCAACAACACCACAACCAAAAACAATCGGCCTACACAGGCCAACGACTCACGCCCCACCATGAGGGGGCCGACACACGACCACAACACGCCCCACCATGAGGGGGGCCACACACCAACGCAGCACGCCCAACCATACGGGGGGCCACCGACCACCACAACACACAACGCCACACAACAAAACACACCGCACCCCGACAGGACAGCCCTACCAGAAGGGGGGCCACACACCAACGCAGCACGCCCCACCATGAGGGGGGCCACACACCACCACCACACAGAACACAGCACCACAAGACACAACACACCGCACCCCAACGCGGCACGCCCCACCATGAGGGGGACCATACACCAACGCAGCACGCCCCACCATGAGGGGGGCCACACACCACAACCATACACAACACAACGCAACACAAAACAACACAGCACACTGCAACGAACGCGACACAACACAACACAAAAGAAGGCAATACAGCCCCATCAGGAGTGGGGCCACACACCACTACAGGTAGGTAGGTAGGTAGGTGCACTCGGTTGTGGAGAGGTGCCCCTTAGTTCCCCCTGGCGTCGCCCCTGTGACGAACAGGAAGAGGCTCCGCGCGTGAAGAGGAGAGGCGGCTTACATCCCGCTAGACCTGACTGTTGACCCCCAACAAAGCGGCCCCGGGCAACACCGGGAGGGCTGTTCGCCGCCGGCGTGACGTGCTTTTCTCGCCAGGAGGGTGTGCCTCCGTGCTTGCGCACGTCCCCTCCTTTGGGCGGAACCCTAGGGGTTCAGCGGACCTCCTGGCGTATCCCGTTCCCAAGGCATGCATGCACGTTCTTGGTACTAGGGTTCCGAGGCACTTGGGGGTCGCACGCTCTGCCTCGAGTCCCGAAGCAGCGCAGGCCTTAGGATGCAGGTCTCCGGATCTCGTTTGGCCGGGTCACCTGCATGGCACGGGGTGCCTCAGTGCCCTGGCTGTGGGCACTGGGTTTCCTACTGTTGTGCGGCGTTTGTGTTTTGGTCCGGGTTGCGGTTGGGTGTGGGTTTTGTCAACCCCGCCAGTCCTGGCTGGGGTCTGGGGCGGGTGTGTTTTGCCACAGTTTGTGATGTTGTCCCTTTTTTGCCGGCTGTCTGTGGTGTTCGTGGTTGGGCTTAGGTTTCAGCCTGCTTTTGGGACGTGTGTGGTTGCGTGCGCGCTCCGCTTGCCCCCCGCTGTTTCCGTTTCAGCTGTGCGGTGTGGCCGTGCGTGCTGGGCCCGGGTCTTGGCTGTGCCCCGCCCTTGTTGGCTGGGTTGTCGGGGTGTGTTTTTTGCGCTTTTTTGTTTCTTGGTTTGGCTTTGTGGTGTCGGTTGCTGGGTGTCCCTGTCCCGGGCCGTGTGGCCCCTGTCCCCCCATCCCCTTTCTTTTGGGCTGGGCTGCTGGCTCTTTTTTTTTTCTTTTCTCGTGCGGTGTGTCTGCATGTTTCGGTGTCCCTTTTCCTGGTGGGCCGCTGTTCCTGGCTTGCTGTTGCCGGTTTTGGCTGGGTGGTCCCCCTGTGCCCCTTTGGGGATCCTGTCTTTGGTGCCTTCTGGGTGGGGGGTTTGGCCGCCTCTTGTGGTGTTGGCGGGCGGTTTGGTGGCTGTGGGCTGTTTTCGCCCCCCCCCCCCCTCCCCCCCCTGTTTTTTTCTTTCTTTTGGGGGTTGCGGCCTGCCCGTTCCTCCCTCTGCCTTTCCTCGGCTGGCGCACGCACTGGCCCGCATTCAGTGTGGTCTTCCGGGCTGCTGTTGGTTGTTGCGTTCTGTCTGGCTGTGTTCCGGCCCCACTGGTCGGGTGGGCTATGTACACGTTGGGCTCGGCGCCCCTTCCTGCCGGGTTAGGTCCTGGCTCTGCCGGCTGGGCGGCTGCGCCAGGCGGCTGTGTGTGGCTCTGGGCTAGGGGGCTGGGGTTGTTTGTGCCCTTTCTCCTCTGCGGTGCCGGTTTTAACCTCCTGGGTGGTCCGCCACAGTTGTTACCGGGCGCGCGGTGGCCCCGTGTGTGGCCTGCGGTGCCGGTGTGTGGCGTGCTGGTGCGGCGCCTTCCAGGGTGTGCGGTGGCTTGCCTCGGTTGGTCCTTCAGGTTAGGGTCAGTCGTGCCGTGTTGTGCCGCTCTGTGCCGCGTCGCGTCGCGTCGTGCTGTGGCGCGTTGCACTGTGGCGCGCTGTAGTGCGGTGTGCCGTGGTCTCGCGTTGTGCCGTGGTGGGTCAGTGGAGGTCAGCCTGGCCTCTGTCGTGGTGCGGAGTGCGGGCCGGAGTGTGGCTGGCTGGTGGCTGGGGGGTGCGGTTGGGTGTGGGTGTCTCGCTTGGTCCGTGCTGTTGGGGCCTGGGCGTGCTGCTCGGGCTGGGGGGTCGGGTAGGTGTCCGTGGGGTCGCCCTCCGTGGGGGCCTGTGCCTTGGTCCCGTGTCCTCTGGGGTCCTGGTCCCTAGCCCTGGTCGCTGTGGCCGTGCCTTCGTCCTCTTCTGGTGCCTGTGAGGTGGCCCTTGTGGCGGCCGGGGTCGTCTTCTGGCGGTGAGGGTGTGGTGGTGCGCCGTGCGGCGGCGTTCCCTGCGGCTTCCTCTGTGGGTGTGGCCCGTTCTCCCCTTGTAGGTGTGCCCTCCATCCCCCGTGTGTTTTCCGGTGGCTGGCGGGTGTGCGCTGGTGTGATCAGTACGGCATCCAATGCTTGCTTCCGCGGTGCGTGTTGGGGGGTGCGCCCCCGGGAGTCGTGCGGCGTTCGGTGGGGGTGGGGCAGCGCTGGTCCCCCAGTCGTGGGATGCCGTTCCTGGGTGTGGGTCGTGGCGTTTGCCGTGGTGCCCTTTTCCTCCGTGCCTCGGTCCCCGCTCCTGCCCCTTCCTGGTTCTTGGGTGGTTTCCCAACCCGATGTTGTGTCTCTTCCTGCGCCCTGTCCCTATGGGTGCCTGCCCTCACTTGGGGCCCCGCCGTGCCCTCTTGCCTGAGTGCCACTTGGTGCCCCTTGCCCTCTCCTTGCCCCTGTCCTTCCCCTTCCTGGTGTGGCGGTGGCGGGGTGGGGAGGGGGCGGCGATGGCCAAGGCCTGGGGGTGGGTGGCCTGGAGCCATTGGCGGAGGCCTCGGGGGGTGTAGGGGGGGCGGAGGCCCTGGACCGCATCGCGGAAGAGGGCCCCCCAGGCCGCTGGCGGCATGATGGCCTCCGGGGTGGCCTCGTCCGGGTCGGTGGGGGTGCGGGTGCGCATCTCCTCGAAGGTATGCACCATGTGCACCCCATCTTGCCTTTCCGCTCTCCCTGCCCACTTCACCCAGCGGCAGAGGTCCTGCAAAGCGTGGGGAGACCGGCAGGCTAGGTGGGCGGGGGCCTGGGGGGGGGAGGGGTCCGTGCCTGGGGTCCTGGAGCGGCGGGGGGAGGATGTGGACCTGTGGTGGTGGTGGGGGTGGCGGTGCCTGGGGGAGCGGGAGCGGCGGTGGCGGGGGCTGGGGGTGAAGGACGGGTACGGGCAGAGGGGGAAACGGGAGGGGGAGGTGGACATGGGGCGGCGGTGGCGCGCTTGGTGGCGTCTGGGGGAGCGGGAGTGGTGGTGGCGGGGGCTGGGGGTGGTGGATGGGTATGGGCGGCCCGGGGAACGGGGAGCCTGGCGGGGCCTGTGGGGGGAGACAGAGGTGGACTTGGGGCGGCGGTGGCGTGCCTGGCGGCGCCAGGGGGAGTGGGAGCGGTGGTGGCGGGGGCTGGTGCTGGGGGTCGTGTACAGCCGGAGGGGGGAGGGGGTAATGGACATGGGGCGGCGGTCGCGCTCGTGGTGGCGCCCGGGGGAGCAGAAGCGGCAGGAGCGGGGTCCGGGGGGGTCGTGGTGGTACCTGGGGGAGCGGGAGCGGCGCGAGTGGGTGGTTGAGGCGCGGTGGTGGTGTGGGGAGTGCGGGCGCCGGGGGCCAGTGTGCCGTGCTTGGGGGGAGCGAGAGCGCCGCCGTTTGCGGGACCTGGCCTCATCGCTCGAGTCGGGCCAGTCAGGAGGCGTCTGCGGGTCCCTGGGGGGCCTTGCGTGGTGCCACCTGGTACTGGGGGGGGGGTCTCCCATCGTCCATTGATCCGCCACGTAGGGTTGTGGTGGCCGCAGCGGCTGGTGGTATGGGTCGAGTGACTGTCCTTGGCGGGGTTGGGCCCGGGGCCCCTTCGGCGTGGATGTGGTGGCTGGGGGGATACGGTTCCTGGTACGGGGGGGGGTGGCTGGTACGGGGGGGGTGGTCCCTGGTGGTAGGTGGGGTATGCGGGTGGAGCGCTCGGTGGCTGCCATCCCATTCGCTGGTGCTGTTCGTGCACGCGGGGTTGTGGCCCTGTGTGGTAGGGTGGTGGGCAGTGGTAGTGGTGGGGCTGGTGTTGGTGGTGGTGGTGGTGGGGCCGCTGGTGGTGGTGGCATTGGTAGTGGTGGGGTTGGTGTTGCAGGTATGGCCCTTGGACCCCTTGTGGGTATGCCAGTCCCCCTTTTGGGGATGGGGGGTCGGGCATCGTGCGCAGCCCCTGGGGCTGCACTATGTGGTGGGCAGGGGGGGCGGGTCGGGGGCTGGGCTTGACAGTGACAGTGGTCCAGGGGTCCCACGTCCCTGGGTCGGTTTGGCCGGCGGCGGTGGTGGTTTGTGGGGGATGGATGACGGGGCGCTTGGCGACGGGGATGTTGACGAAGATTTGGACGGGGTCGTGTTGGGTGGCCGCCTCTGCGGTGGTGGTGGCTGCCGGTGGGAGGGGGGCGTGGGTTGTGGTGGGTGGGGGGTCCTGGCTTGGGTTAGGGTTTGGGTTAGGGCGGTGTCAGTTGGGTTTGTGTCGTTGGGTTTGTGGTGTTGTGTGTGCTCGCTTGGGCGCCGGTTTGGGTTTGGGGTCGGGCTTGGCTTTGGGGTCCGGTTTCAGGTTGAGGAGGACCTCTGTCCGTAGGTGTGAGGGCGCCGATGTCGGGTCGGGGGTCTTCCTGGTGCGTTGCTGGGGTGCCTGAGTTGCCTGTGTGGGGGTCCGGGGGTCGGTGCGTGCGGCCGCGGCTTTGACTTTTGCCGTGGCCTTGAGGATGAGGGCGGCGTGGAGGGGGGGGTCGGAGGATGCGGTGGAGGAGGTGGATGAGGCTGAGGATGAAGAAGAGGTGGTGGACGCGGGTTGGGCTGTGATGCGGGCGGGCTTGTGGGCGGCGGCTTCTGCTGCGGCCACGGCGGGGAGGATGGAGGGCATGTCCTCGGGCTGTAGGTTGGGGGCAGGCAGCTGGGGGGGCCCGGTCGTGACCTGGCGGCCCGGCGGACCGATCTGGTCGGCAGCGGCGGGGGAGCGAGGTCCAGGGCTGTGGCCTTTTCCTTCTGGGCTTGGCTGGGCCGGGGTCCTGCAATATGTGAGGTTGTGTGGGTTGGCGTCCGCGGGGGGGAACAGTTCGCGTGGGCTGCATTCAGGGGTCGGGGGGGGTGGGCCTGGGTCTTCTGGGGTGTGTGCGGGGGGCGTGGGCGGGCGACTTGGCGGTATGGGCGTGCTGCGGGGCGCTGGGCTCCTCTCTGCGGGTGTGTGCGGGTTGTCGAGTGTGGGGGGTGGTGAGGGGTGTCAGGCGGTTGGGTGTGTGGCGGGCGTGTGCTGGTGTTCGGGCGGGTGGGAGAGGCCCGTGTCGCGGGGCCCGGGGGTGCGCGCGATGGTTGGCGTGTGTGGGTCTCCGGGTTGGCAGCGAGAGGGGAGGGGCATGGGGGGGGGGGTGGGGTGGGGTGTGTTGTGTCGCTGTATGTGTCCGCTCGCCGCGGCGCGCTTGCGTGGCCAGTTGTAGGCCGGGCGGTTTGCAGGAGAAGCTTGCCATCTTCTGCTGCCGCGGCAAGGATTTTGCAGACGAGCTTGCGTATCTGGTGGACCTCTTGGTCAGTGGTGGGAAGGGGGTATGCTAGGTTTGGGCTAAGACCCACGCGGCTGAGGACCCTGTGGATGGCGTGGTACCCGCAGTTCAGGGATTGCTGCGGTCTGGCGGTGGGGATGGCCCAAATCCAGGGCACGGTCCCCGTGGGTGGCAGTGGCGCTGGATCCAGTGGGTCAGGCAGAGCATGGCCAGTCCCAGGTGGTAGCCCGCCTTCCCTGAGGTGATATGGGCCCGGGCGCGGGCTGGGGGCTTGTCCCCTGGCTGGAGGACGCCCCTGAGGACCCTGTGCTGGGTGGTGGGGTCCCCTACTGCCCCTGGTGGGGCGGTCCCTGGGGCCAGCATGGTGTCTGTTTCTTTGACGAGCCATTGCGGGCCGGGGGACGTAGCTGTAGCGGCTATCACGTAGTAGTGCCCGCGCTCGAGGACTGTAGCCCAGACCTCCGGCAGGGGGTTTGGTCACTGTCTGTAGGTGGGGGGGAGAGGTCGTAGTCTGGGGTGCGGAGGCCGGCGGCGCGGAGGGCGGTGTCGCGGGTAGGTGCGGTGGCCTGTTCCCACTGCTCCGGGCGGTTCGGATCCGCTGGGTGGTCCTTCTCCGCTGGGGCCCGTCGTAGGCGTACGGTCCCTCGACGCGTGACGTTGATGTCGGTGTTGTGTGTCAGGGCATGTCCCACTCGATGGGGGCGATCCTGACGTGCTGGCCTGGGTGTGTTTGCGGGATTGCCAGAGTACGAGGTCTACGATGGCCTCGTGGAGGCCGTTGCCCGGGGTGGTCAGGTCCCGGAGGGCTTTGACGGTGAGCTTGGTCCAGTTCTCTTGTAGGCAGTACCAGCCCAGGGGACTGGTCGGGGCCCTGCTTTGGAGGGTTGCTCGGAGGAGGTCGCGGTCGCGGATGGTGGCCGGTGTGAGGGGGAGGTGCCCCGGGTCGGTGGGGGGTGGGCTGGATGGGTTGCCGGGGTCTTGCGCGTCTACGTGGACGTATGGTTGGCCCTGGTTGGGCTCGGCCGGGCTCGGCGGTGCCGGGTGGCTTCTTGGGTGAGAGATGGGCTTCAGGGCGCTGTGGTGGTGTCTTGGAGGCCTGCAGATGGAGATGGGGGGCGTGTGCGGGGCGCGGAGTGGGTTAGTGGGTGTCTGGGTCATGCACCGCATGGTAATGGATGAGACGCTGCATGTGTTCCCTGGCGGTGGGGTCGGTGAGTTGCTCCGCGTGTGTAAACAGGAGGTGTTTGCGGTGTACCATTTGGGCCACTGCTCTGCGGACTGCTTCTAGCTGGAGGTGCACTGCTGCCTCCGTGGGGCTTTCTGTGTGTTTTGTGAGGTGTTGGTGCAGGGCCTGTGTCACCGCCCCTCTCATGGTGGCTTCCTTGACCAGGGGATCCCGGAAGAGATGTTCGGTGGCCTGGTGTGCGTGGCTGGGGGTTGGCCATCCTTCGTGTTGTCGTAGGGTTTCCGCCGGGGACCAGCCCACTAGCGTGTCCCTGCCTGTATGGAGGGGGCATTTCTTGAAGTGTTCCCAGTCCTCCGGGGTGGTGTGGTCGCACCCAACGGGTGTGTTCTTCGGCGACGTTGATGTGCTTGCGGGCGAGCCATCTGGCAACCCTGGTGAGGAATGGTAGTTGCTCCCTGAGGAGCTGGATGCGTCGTATTTGGAGGTGGGCTGCGAACCTTGCTGGGCGCAGTGCTGAGTGGTAGAGGGGGATTTGCAGTCTGTCCTGTGCGCCCGGCTGTCTGCGTTGCCGAGCACGCGGGCGAGATGTTGGATGGGGTTGGGGTAGTGGTATGCTCTGTCGTGGGAGGAAAAGGGGGTATCCTCTGGTACCCAGTCGGGGGTCTGATGGGGCTCGGGTACAGGGGGTATGTGTTGGAGGTGTGTGTGGTTTCGGCCGAGGTCAGGGATCTGGAGGGTTGGTAGGTGCGTTGTGCGCTGGTGTACCGCCTGGTTGTCGACCTTACCATTTCCGTATTGGTGTCTGTGGGACTCTTGTTTCACAATGTGGAGTTGGATGTAGGGGGTCGGCTGCGAGGGGCTTTCCAGAGCAGCAGTGCTTGGGTGCCGAGGCTCCTCGCGGTGGCTTTGTGAAGTGGTTGCCTTGCTATGCGGAGGAACAGGTGTGCATCGACAGTGGCGTCTACCACGAACCAGACTTGGAGGATGTGCGGGAGGTGGGCGGGTAGGTGGGCCGCGATCTCGGCGATGGCGTTGGTCATGGCCCCTAGCTCCCCGTGCGAGGAGGCCCCATAGGTGGTGTGGCCCCTGTGGTGGTCCATGTGGTAGTGTCCCCCGGTGTGGGTTAGCTGCAGGGTGGCCCCCCCGGTGATGGGCGTGAGGGCGGATTCGCCTGAGGCGTCGGTGAAGAAGAGCCGGTCCGTGGGTGATGGTTGTGGGAGGCGGCATGGGTTCGTGGGCAGGTAGGCCTATATGGCGAGGCCCGTGGCCAGGTGGGCTACTGGGGTTGTGGGCTGCAGGATGGGGATGGCGTACACCCCTTTTCCTTTGATGATGATGTGTTTCGCTTGGGGGGACATGGCTATGAGTACCTGCTCCGGCTGTCCTTGTGTGAGGTAGGAGTAGATGGAGTGGAGGATGTAGGCTGTTTCTGGGTTTAGGTCGTGGCATGTGAGGGTTTATGTTCGGTGCTCTGGTGTGTGGCACGGTGGTCGAGGCAATAGTACGGGTGCTCGTGCCTGCCCGTTCTGCCTGGCTCGTACATGCTGTAATGGATGGCGACCCTTGTTGGGTCGGGGCGGGGCCAGGTGGGTGTAGTGGTGAAGAGCGATTTGGGCGCGTGGTCGGGGTTCCACGCTACCGTGGGGTTGGTGTTGTTGCGGTGGAACCATGGGGCTACCCATGTGTAGGCCTGTGGTGGTAGGTGGGTTGTGGAATGAGTGTGGTGGCGTGCTATGAGGTGTGGTACGGGCCATGGTGTTGTTGGTGCCTCGGGGTCACAAGCCCAACATGTGCCTGGCATGCTCTGGGAGTCATGGGGGACCTGTGGTAGGTCTTGGGCAGTCATGTGGTGTTTCGGTATGCGTCATTTTGCCCCGTGGTGGATGACGGTGGTCTGCGTGGGTTTAGCTTCATTCAGGGCCAGTAGTAGGGTTAGTGGTGGGACTGGGCCCGTCACCGGGGGGACGGGTTCCTGTTTCGAGCCGGTGGGTGCGTAGGGCGGTGTCGCTGGGATGGGTCGGGGATGTTGCTTTTTGAAATCTCGGTAGGCTGCTCGCATGTCTTTGCTTCCCGGCAGAGTGTGTCCCGCTGCTCGTGCTGTCTGCATGAGGTACTGGTGGAATGGGCGGTATTGAGGCCATTCGGGAGGCTGTAGAAAGGGGGTGTGTTGTGCCCCGCTGTGGTGCAGGACCCGCATTTGGGGGAGGGTGACGTATACTACGGTGATGGAGGCCCCGACAAGGTCTATGGTGTGGACGGTGCCCTTGGGGTGATGTTGGAGGTCCTTGCCGAGGACTGTTAGAGGCCCTTCCTCTGGGCACGTGTGGTTGGTGAGTATGGCGTTGTGTGGGGATGGGAGGAGAAGCTGCAGGTGGTTCCACAGGCGCGTGTTCATGTCGGTGGGCATGCCCGTCTGGTGGAGTACCCAGCGCGGGCATGTGTTGCGGGCCCGTTGTGCGGCTTGGAGGCGGATCGTGGTGACCTCGCGGACCTCCGGTGAGTGGTTGTGGGTCATGCGGTGAAGGAGGAGGGTGGTGTGTCTTGGGTAGGCCGCTTTCATCTCGTCCCCTATGGCGTGCCCATAGTGGGGCCATGCCGCTCGGATGGCGCGGGTGGGTATGGAGGTGCACCAGCCCCTGTGTGCTGCCCATGCCTTGGTCACGGCGCGTGTGGCCGGCTGGAGGGCGGTGGTGGGGTGTGTCAGGTGGAGTGTTTGGAAGCTTATGGAGGCGTTCAAGACCCCGGTGAGGTAGTACGCCAGGCTCTGGTGGGACAGGGAGAGGGCCTTGGTGGTCGGGGACGCATATCTGGGGAAATGGGCGAGGTGTGATTGCAACTTGGGAGGGAGGGTGGCGTCCTCAGGGTTGGCGGCCTGGATTACCCCCAGGTGGGTGGTGGTTGTCACAACTTGCATGGGGGGCCCTTTTGGCCCTAGAGTGGGGGGTGTGGCAGACCCCTTGATCATGGCCACTGACGTTGTGGGGTGGACGATGAGGTTGTTGTGGGAGAGGTAGGAGACGGTCACGTCCAGTAAGTCATTGGCCTGTTGGGTGACCGTTGGCCTGGGGTCCGGGGCATGGGGTACGTGTGGGGTGTGCGCACCGTGAGGTTGGTGTCGTCCGCGAAGCCCACCAGGGGGGAGAGGACGGGGTAGGGTGCGTAGGCCGGTTGATCCTGCTCGATTGCGGGGGCCAGGGGAAGCGTCACGAGGAGGTACAGGAAGCGGCCTTCTGCTCCCCCTTGGGGGACCCCGCTGCCTGGCTCCAGGAAGGGGGTGAGGCCTGCTCCAGTGCGGATCGTGTATTTGCGGGTGCGGATGTAGCCGGAGGCGAAGTTGTAGAAGGGGAGGCCTAGGCGTTTCCACACTGCTTCTAGAAGGAGCCAGGGGGTGTTCGGGAAGGCTCGTTTGATGTCGAGGGAGGCAATGATGAGGTCCACCGGGTCCATGTCGGCGATGGTATCCTGGAGGAAGATGGCCTCGTGTGGGGACCGGCCTGGGATGGCGCCCCAGAGGCTGGCTGGTATGTCGGGGTCCAGGTGGGGGCGGATGCGGCGTAGAAGGATGATCCAGACATTTTTGACCTCCGTGACTGCACAGACTGTGGGGCGCCAGTTGTCAGGGTTTGCCCAGTCCCCTTTTTTGTAGAGGGGGCGGACAACGTTTGCCCAGTCTGGTGGCAGTAGGGTCTGCCCCGTGACGATGTCCCAGAGGCGGTGGGGGAGGATGCGGAGGAGGTGGGCGGGGAGGTTGTAGTATGCCTCCGCAGGGAGGCCATCGTAGCCTGGGGTTTTGTGTTGCCGGAGACTGTGGATGGCCTTCCAAATTTTGTGCATGGTGAAGGGGCGCCTTTCCAGTTGCCTCCTCTGGGCGTGGTTGAAGACCCGAGGGAGGCGGTCAATTTATGCCTGGGTGTCTGGGTCCAGTATGTCTTGGGTGGGCATGTGTCGCCGGAGGAAGCTGTCTTGGGTGGCTTGGAGCACTGTGGCTGGGTCCTTGGTGAGGGAGCTGTCCTCCTGCCGGACCGTGGTGATGGTGCGGTGGCCGGTGTTGGTCATGGCGTCGTTGAGGTGGCTGATGGCCTTGTAGGGGAGTTCATGTTGAGCATACCGTTCGTGTTCTTGGGCGATGCGCTGTTGCCTGTGGATGTGCCACCGCTGCAGGTCTGCCCTGATGTGGGCTATCTGCGTCCTGCAGTGGTGTATCTGGCGGCGGGTTTTGGGGTTGTCGGTGTGGAGGAGGGTCGCCAGTTGTTGCTTCGCATGCCAGAGGTCATAGACCTGTCCCCTAGGGCCGTGGGTGGATGGTGGTCGTCTGTGAGGGGGTGTTGCTGGAAGCCGCAGGCGACGGCGGCCGTGCGCATGGCTGTGAGTAGGTCGGTGGGGTACGTTTGGATGCGCTGGGCGCGGTCTATGGCCCTGTGATATTGGGACCAGGCATGCTTGTCATGCACTGGGGGCATCTTCAGAGGGGTTGGTAGGCCTTGGTCTGCATCCTCTGGGGGGCTGGGGGGAAGGTTGGGGATGGTGAGGCGGATGTGCAGGGGGCTATGGCCTGTGGGTCGCAGCGGGACGGGTCCATATCGGGCCTCCGCCCAGATGATTGTGGTGGGGTCGCCATAGCATACGTTGATACGGGATGGGGCGGCATCTGTTTGGTGGGGGAAGTGGGATGGTTGGCCTTCGAGGTTGGTCGTAAGTTCCACGACCCCCAGCATTTCGATGATGTCGCGGACTGCATGGTCCTGGGGTCTGGCCTGTCCCCCTCGGTCCGCCGGGGTGGGGGCGGCGTTCATGTCGCCGGTGATGATTGTGGGGGCGAGCATGGCCATCTGGCGGTATGCCTCGGCCAGGGCTTGGAGGAAGGGTTCCGTGGGGTCGCCGAAGGGGACGTGGGCGTTGATGACGTTGAGTTGCCATCCGTCCCCGACGACCTCAGAGACACCTAGCCTCCCTGGGGCGCTAAGGTGGTGGACGAGGTGAACGTGGATGCCGGTTCGGGCGTACAGGGGGGTCGCCTTGTGCCAGTAGCATTTGTACGCTTTCGGGTCCGGGGTATATATGGGGGTGGTTTCTGGGGGGTCGTCGCGTTGTAGGCCTTGTTCCTGGAGGGCGAGGAGGTTGGGAACCCACCGCGGCCCCTGTGCCACCAGGAGCTCCTGGAGGGCGGTTGTGGCGTCCTTGGAGTGTGTGTCGGCCAGGTGGTTGAGGTCGAGGAGGTTGACAGTGGCCTCGGTGGGGGCGGGCCGGGGCTGTGGAGGCTTGTGCCCTCGGCCCTTGCCCCGTCAGGGAGGGGGACTGGGGCTCGGGGACTTTTTGCCGGTTGGTGGGCGCTTGGGTAGGCGCGGCGGGGGGAGGCCTTGGCTCCACTCCAGGGGGAGCTCCCCAGTGTATTTGGTGCCTCTGTGGGCCTTGTTCTCGTCGGTGCGGAGTCAGATGGGATGGGCGCTGGTGTGCTCCAGGTTGTGGCCTTCTGGCTTGTCCGGGGCCCTGCTGCCTTGGTCTAGCTTATTTTGGCGGTGCCAGAGAACCCGGATTTGTGGCCCCCCTTTTCCCCCTTGGGTCACGGAGGCGGTACTGGATCGTGCCCTCACACCACATCCAGTCGCCTGTGTGGTCGTTGCAGAAGGGCTGCTGGACCTTCGCGCCCTTTTCGAATCCTGGGTACGTCTCGGGCGGGGGCGGTGCTAGTAGTGGGAGGGAGGATGATGAGGATGCCTGGTCCGGGTGGGGCAGTGGTAATGATGGGAGGGAGGATGACGAGGATGCTTGGTCCGGGTTTGCCGGGTGGGTCGGGTGGGGTGCGGGGGGTCGGGAGGTTGCTGCTTTTCCGGCTTGGCTGGGGGCGGGTGCGCCCCTTTTTCGTCTCGCTCGTTTGGGTGGGACTGGAGGTAGCGGGGCTGGGGGGGCGTGGCATTTGAAGAAGTGGTGCGTTGCTTGCTGGCCCGGATCCCTCAGTGGGGGTTCTGCAGGCGTTTGCATGTTCGCTTTCGCGTGGCTGCGCATGAGGTCGGCGAGCTTGCACACGGTCTCTGGGGGATGGGATGGCCATGGCAGTGCGCCCGGCCTGTCGTCGAGGGGGTGGTGTAGGTGGTAGTTCCTCATGGCCTTGGCCTGCATGACCCAGGCCTCCGTGGGTTCCGGTGTGTCTGGGCCGCTGGGGGAGCCTTGAGCACAGTAGAGTGCTGTGTGGAGGGCTTCCCAGGGGGCGCCTTTGCGGCCTGTGAGGGTGGTGGCCTGGAGGAGTCGCTGCCGGCCCCGTTGGGGGTCTTCCAGGTCTATTTCCGGGGTATAGGCCTGGGCCGCCATGAGGACTCCGTGTGCCCAGTGGAGAACCCACCATTGGGCGTCCGCTTTGGGGATGTGGATGGCGGGTTGTTCGGGGGGCGTGTCCAGGGTGTTCCACGATGCGATGGCTAGTCCTCTCCTGGAGGGGTCGAGGTGTGGGGTGGCCCCGCGGCTTAGGAGTTGATCGATGTGGAAGGGGGTGACGGGATATTTGGGGTCCTGCGGTGGTGGGGGCATCGCTGGGATGGTTGTGGGGTCCCAGTGGCGTTCGTGGGCGGCGAGGGTGTATAGGGCGGCGGTGATGATGTGGTGGGCTTGCCCCTCCAGGACGATGTGGCGCTCCGTGCCGAAGTACTTTGGTAGGTGGGCTGCGGGGTGCACGGTGATGTGGGCTAGGGCGCGTTGGTGGGCCTTTTTTCCCCCGTCTGGCGCCTGCGTCCGTTTGTCTGCTGGGATGTGCTGGTGTTGGTGTTTTGGTGGGGGCGGTCCCAGGGCGAGAGATTCTACTCCGTGGAGGGGGATGGCGTGTTCCCTGGACCTGTTGGGCAGGATGTATATGCCCGGGTCTCCCGGTACGGTGCCCACGTACATGTTGCCCGTGATTGTGGGGGCCGGCAGCGGTTTGCGCAGGGGCGAGGTGCATGGGGTGAAGCAGGGCGGGTCACGGTGCTCACACCGGGGGTGGTCGAAGCCGTACGGGCCGACGTGTACGGCGAAGGGTCCGACGGCGCGCTGGAATTTGTGGGGTTCGATGTTGTGGAGGCGCGCCACCGCCCGTGTGTGGGAGCGCCCTTCGCTGATCCACACGGCGTGTGCCCGCGACGCCGCTGGGTTCAGGCAGTCCGTGGTGATGCCTTTGATGGTGCGGTTGTGGGTGGCATCTGACACTCTGGCGGGGGGGGCGCTGAGGCAGGGGATGGTGTGGTCGTCGCGGAGCGTGCGGGCCTTGCGCCTCGCATCGTGTCGGTGCTCAGCCTCCTGGGCGGGGGTGTGCATACCTGTGTGTTTGGGCTTCCTGTTTGGGCGGTCTGCTGTGTGGAAGCAGGTGGGCCAGGAGGGGGCGTGGTGGAGGGTGGGGTGTGAGAGGTCCCCCCCTGTTGCCCATGTGTACAGGGTGGCCGCGGCGGCCCCTTCCGCCTGTATGGTGTATCGCTCGTCGTGTCGGGTGACGAGGACGTTGGGGTCCGTCAGCTCATACACCTGTGTGGTGTGGGGGAGGTGGCGGGTGACAGTGATCATGGCGGCGTCCTTCTTGCGGCTGCTGGTGTGGGGGATGATGTAGTCGGTCGCCCATTCGTCCTGGGGGGTGTCTTCTGTCCTGTCCAGCTCGAGTGGGGGGTGGAGCGGCTTCGGTTTTGGGGGCTTTTCTTGGGCCTTCGCGTGGGGCGCCACTTTGGTTTCGACCAGGTATTGTGGGCCCCAGGTTTCCGGGGCTCCTACCTGTGTGGCTGCCGCTGCTGCGTCCTGGAGGAGGGCGGTTGTGTTGGTGCCTAGAGGGGGTGCCCCTGGTTTGGGGGTGAGGGTGTCGTGGTCTTGGTATGCCCGACAAATGGTGTAACCTCGTTGGGTGTTGCGGTGCGGGGTTTGGGTCTGGGCTTGCTGGATGGATAGGGCGGTCTTGATGTCCTCCGCTGCTTGTGGGTTTTTGGGTGCGGCGTACAGCCATAATCCCGGGGTGTGTATGCCGTGTGGTGCTTGGCCTACTCCTCGTATCGGGTTCAGGGTGTGGTGGGTGCGCGTGAGCCCTAGGTGTTCTTGGAGGAGGTCCACCGCATATCCTCCCACCGTTGCTGCCAGGTGTGTGTGTGGTCGTTTGGGGTGGGGTAGGTGATGCGAAGGCTTGCCATGGGGTGGGGCCTGGATGTACCGCCATAGGTGCCGGCGATGCTTGCGGGGGTATGTGGATGGCGTGGGCAGGGGCTGCTGTTACGGGGTCTCCCTCTGTTGATGTGATTGTGGCATCGCCTTGGACCGTGAGGAGGAGGTGGTGGCGGCCTGTCGGTAGTGCCCAGGTGGTGGTGGGCTCGGTGTTTGGGTGGAGGCAGATGGCTTCGAGCCCCGGTGTGATTTCGTCCCATCGGAGTGTGCGGTTGTGGACCGCCCATTCCCATGCCAGGTCCCGAAACCCATTGCGGTCCGGGGTGGTACGGTGTTGTGGGGGGAGCTCCATTGTGGTGATGGGCTGGGTGAGGGGCTCTGTGCGGGGGTTTTCCTGTGTGGTTCGTGGTGATGGTGCCTGGGGCATCTCTTCGTCCAGTTGTTGTGGAGCTTTCGCCACCTGCAGTTCTGCGCTGATTGTGGCAAAGACATCTGGGAGGGTCGGGGAGGCGGGGGGGCGGCTGCCGGATCGTTCCAGGTGATGTGGTATTCCTCTGGGTTCTCGGGGCTTTGCTGTACGCAGGCGGCGGTGGCGTCGTCTTCGGGTGTCCATTGGTGTGGATTGTGGTTGAGGGGGTCGAGGGTGATGGTGTGGCGGGGTTTCCAGCTGTGGAACGCTACGAGGGCGTGGAGGCCGTGCTTAGTGTCCCCGGGAGGGTGGGGTTGGGTTTCGGCTGCTGCTTCCAAAAAGGCGTCCTTGGTGCCTTTCCAGGTGTCTTCCCAGAGAAGGTCTTCCTCTGTGCCCAACTTGTTGTCGTTCCTCTTCTTCTGCTTCCGACCCTGGTGAGTTGCGTGGTCCTCAGGGAGGTCTCGTTAGATGGACTGGTAGTACTGCTCGGCGTCCATGGGGGCTACGGTGCTGGCCAGTGTGGCGTAGATGTCCTTTGGTGGCGGGGGGCAGTGGGGGCGTGGCGGCGCAGTTGGGGTCGGGCTGCTCTCGCTGGTGTTCCGCGTTCTGGTCTGCGGTGGACGCGGGGGATTTGGAGCGTGGTGGCATGGGGTTATCGGGCTCCTGCGGTTCCGTGGGTTGCTGGTTGGCTTGTGGGCGCGCAGCGTGGTTGCCAGTAGGTGTCGGATGGCTGGCAGGACGTCGTGGTCGTCGTCCCAGCAGTGGGCTGCAGCGCACGTCCTGTCGGGGGAAGCGGGGGGGTGTGTTTGCGGAGCGGTGTAAGATACGGTGGGCGACGCGTGCGGGTGGTGGCGTGCTTGCTCTGCCGTTCCGTTCCCCGCGAGCCCCGACCCTTGGGGGTTGGTGGTGATGTTGGTGGTGAGGGTGGTGTGGGTGCCGGAGTGGATGATTGTGCCCCTGGCGGTGTTATTGGCGAGGGTAGTATGGGCGTTAGTGTAGATGAGGTTGGTGCTGGGCTAGTTGATAGTGGTTAGTTGGTGGGTCAGCTGTTGTCTCTGTCGTCATTGCCGGTGGTGTTGGTGCCTCTGATGCCGTGGACACTGATGGCGAGGGTGATGGTTGGTGAGCATGGCGAGGGTGACGTATGGGGCGTATGTGGTGTTGCCGGGGGTGTCGATGGTGAGGGTGTTGTTTCTGGCTGTTGGGGCGTAATGTTTGTGGGCTGGACGTGGGGGTGGTGGCGAGGGTGCTGTAGATGACGGGTGGTGTGGCCCACATCGCCTCCGGTGGTGGAGGTGTGATAGGTGCCGTGGTGGTGATTTTGGTGTTGGCGACGGTGGGGTGCCGCGGTTGGTGTATTGGTTATTGATGGTGGAGCTGTTCTTGGTTTGTGGGTAGTCCCCGTCCGGTGGTGGTGGTGTTGGTGGTGTCGATCATTGTCGAGGCCGTTGGCGATGCCAGGGGTTCCTGGCCTCGCGCGGGGTTGCTGTGGCGCTGGTGAGTGCAGGTGGTGCCATGGGCGGCGGTGCCATTGACTGCCCGGCCGGATGTTCTGGCAGTGATGCTGACGGTGTGGGTGCGGTGGCGGCAGTGTTGTGGTCGTTAGTTCATCGAGGTTTGTGTCTTTCCGGGTGTCGGTGACACTGATGGTGGGTCGGCGTAGGCGCTGCTGGTGGGTGTGGGTCCGGGTGTGGGAGGTCTTTGGGTTGTTTTCGGCGCTAGGGGCTGGCTCTCCTGCTGGTGCTGATCGTCGTCTTCTGGCGGAGGGTGATGTCGCTGGTGGGGTGTCCGCTGGTGCTGCTGCAGGTTTTGGGTGTAGATACGGTTTGGGGTGCGGCGTTGGTGGGTGGCGCCGACGGTGGGTAGCATGACTGGTGGGTGGCAGCGGTAGTGGGGGTGTCGGTTGTTGGTGAGGCTGCCGTCGTCGGTGTTTCCGGTTGGTGCTGATGTTGGTGTCGCTGGTTGTGCAGATGGTGGGGCGTGGGAAGGGGGACCCGTATCCAGGTGGTCCGAGAGGGTGTTGTGGCTATCGGTCGACAGTGCTGCTTTCGGTGGTGTTCTTGAGGGCGGTGCCGGTGTTGGCCGGGAGTGTTGTTGACGATGCTCTGGTTGTTAGTGCCTGCGGTTCGTGGTCGTAGGTGGTTAACCGGGCTCTGTCGCTGGTGAGGGTCGTGCAAGTGCAGTCGGTGACTGTTCGCCTGGTGCCGTTTGTGCGGGCTGTGTGGTTGTTGTGTCAGGGGTCGGTGGCGTTGGTGATGGTGACGGTGGTGCGTTGGGGGTTGGTGCCGGTGGTGGCGCTCCGATGGTGAGCGTGCCGGGGAGGCTGGGTGGCTCCACGTTGTTGGGTTTCCTCCCCGCCATTCCTGGCGGAGGGTGCCGCTGGTGTCGCTGGTGGTGAGGGTGGTGGATGTGGTGGTGTTGCTGCGGCTCTTTGTGCTGCTTGGGTGGTGGGGACCCCTGGTTGATGTTGACGATGCTCCAGGTGATGTCGATGCGGTGGGCGGGACGGTGCGTGCTGTTGCTGTTTCTACCCTTGGCTGGGGGCCCGGTGGGTGGCGCTGGTGGCGTTTGTTCGCCAGCCATGCTGGCGTCTTTCATGATGCAGTCGGTGGAGGCGCCCGAGGTGTTACTCTGTGCCGGGGTCGTGGTTGTTGTGGTAGGGGTGTTGTAGGTGCACGGCACCTCGGCACATTGTTGGTGGGGTTGGTGGTGGTGTGGACATTGCCGTGGGTGTTGGCGGCGTTGGTGTTGCCGACAGTGAGGGTGTCACCGTGGTGGTGGGCGTGTCTCGTGGTGGTCTGATGGCGTGGGTATTGTTGGTGTTGGTGCTGGGCACCGCCTGCGTTTGGGTGGTCGGCGGTTTCGGGCGTGCCACTGGTGGCTGGTGTTTGGCCGGCTTGTGGTCCTGGTGGTGCTGGTTGTCTCTGGTGTTGGGTTATTACCTTCCGCTGTCCTTGGGTCTGTAGTGGCAGGTGTTGCATCGGTTGTGGTCGAGGGTGTGGATGCTGTGGGTCGGTGGCGGTGTCGCTGTTTTGCCGCTGTTGGTGGTGCTGGTGATGGTGTTGGTGAGGGTGCCGCCGAGGGAGCTGTGAGTGTTGGCGTTGTAGGGCGTCGTAGGTGATGCCCTAGTCGATGGTTGTGTTCTGATGGTGGGGGCGGGACCTCGCCACTCCTGGCGGAGGTTCCCATGGGCGTTGCTGGCCGGAGTGTTGGCCCTGCCCCCCTTGGTGTCGTTGTTGCCGATGGTGTCGTACCGGGTGGTGTCGCAGTGGTGGCTGTCGTTCACGCTCCGGGTTGCTGTTGGTGAGGTCGCACTGTCGATGGTGCCGTTGCTGATGCCGGTGGTGAGGTCGTTGCGGGCGTTGCTATGGTTTACGGCGTCTCTGATGTTGTTGATGCTGCTGGTGGCTGGTGTGGGTCTGTGTGTGGATTGTCAGTGGCCTGTGTTCGGGGGTGGGCATTGGCTGGTTACTGTGGTTCTGTCTGGGAGGGTGTGCAGTAGGTGGCGTGGGCTGCTGGTGATGCTGTTGGTGAGGGTGGTGCCGCCAGTGGTGTGGGTGCAGCTTGTGACTGCCTGGTGGATGGCGCCCTGTGGTTTGTTTGGTGGCAAGGGTGTTGTTGTTGATGGTTATGGGCGTGTATCTTCGCTTCCTCTGCTCGGGGCTTGGTGGTTTGCTGGTTCACCGGTTGTGGTGGCTTTGGTTTCCTCTGGTCGCGGAGGTTGCCAGTGGCAACGCTGAGGGTGGGGTGATGCTGGCGATGATGTGTTTGATGCCGTTGGCTTGGGTGATGTAGGCGTTGTATCCAGTGTTGGCGTGCGTAGGTATCGTAGGCGATGGTGAGGACGGCGGTGCCGCCGGTGATGGTGAGGGTGAGGGTGTTGTGTTGGCTTGATTATTGGTGGTGTTGGTGTTTCCGATGGTGTGGATGCTGTTGGTGGTGGTTCTGGGTGCGAATCCGTGGGTGGCGCGGTTGTAACGCCTTGGATGTAACATGGTCGTTGGGTGGTTTCTTGTGTTGGTTCGATGTTGGCAAGGGTGTCACAGGTGTCGTGCTGGGTGCTGCGGGTGCTGGTGTTGCTGACGGCGTCCCCGTTGGTTCCAGGTGTTTCCGCTGGTGACGTTGTTGTGGCGTTCGGTTTGGGTGTTGGTGGCGGTGCAGGTGTGGGTGTCGCAGTTACTGGTCCTGGGTTTGGGCGTGGTTGGTTGGGTGTTGCTGGGTGTGGGTGCTCGCCACTCCTGGCTGAGGGCTTGGTGGCGTTTGTTCGCCAGCCGTGCTGGCGTCTTTGGTGACGCCGATGGTGAAGGTGCCCTAGGTGTTACTCGGTGCCGGGGTCGTGGTGGTGGTGGTAGGGGTGTTGTAGGTGACGGCACCTTGGCCCGTCGCTGGTAGGGTTGGTGGTGGTGTGGAAACTGCCATGGCTGTTGGCGGCGCTGGTGTTGCCGACGGTGAGGGTGTCATAGGTGATAGTTGGTGGTTGGCGTGTCTCGTGGTGGTCTGATGCCGTGGGTGTTGTTGGTGTTGGTGCTGGGCGCGGCCTGCGTTTGGGTGGTCGGCGGTTCCGGGCGTGCCACTCGTGGCTGGTGGTTGGTCGGTTTGTGGTCCTGGTGGGGTGGTGCTGGTTGTTCCCCGTGTTGGGAAGGTTGGTGCTGTGGGTGGTTGGCGGTGTCGCTGTGTCGCCGCTGTCGGTGGTGCTGGTGACGGTGTTGGTGAGGGCGCCGCTGGCGGAGCTGTGGGTGATGTTGAAGGCGAGAAGGCTGTAGCTGATGCCCTGGTGGACGGTGCTGATCTGACGGTGGGGGCGGGACCTCGCCACTCCTGGCAGAGGTTGTCTCGGGCGTCGCTGGTCGGCGTGTTGACCCCCTTGGTGTCGTTGATGTCGATGTTGTTGTACCGCGTGGTGTCACCGTGGTAGCTGTCGTTGACGCTCTGGGTTGCTTTTGCTGAGGTCGCACTGTCAGTGGCGGTGTCGGTGATGCCAGTGGTGAGGTCGTTGCGGGCGTTGCTCCGGTTTACGGCGTCTCTGATGTTGCTGATGCCGCTGGTGGTTAATCTGGGTCTGTGTGTGGGTGGTCAGTGGCTTGTGTTCGGGGGTGGGCGCTGCCTGGTTTCTGTGGCTCTGTCTGGGAGGGTGTGCAGTAGGTGGTCTGGGCTGCTGGTGATGCTGTTGGTGAGGGTGGTGCAGGCGATGCCCCGGGTGGTGTCGTGGGTGAGGGTGGTGTTGGTGGCGCCAGTGGTGTGGGTGCCGCTGGTGACTGCATGGTGGATGGTGCCCTGTGGTTGCTTTGGTGGCGAGGGTGTTGTTGTTGATGGTTTTGGGCGTGTGCCCTCGCCTCCTCTGGCCGGGGATTGGCGGTTTGTTGGTTCACCGGTTGTGGTGGCTTTGGATTCCTCTGGTGGCGGAGGTTACTGGTGGCGACGCTGATGGTGGGGTGATGCTGACGATGGTGTGTTGGGTGTTAGGTGGTGTAGGTGCTGTATCCGGTGTTGGTGTGCGTAGGTTTCGTAGGCGATGGTGCCGGCGGTGATGGTGTTGGTGAGGGTGTTGTGCTGGCTTGATTGTTGGTGGTGTTGGTGTTTCGGATGGCGTGGATGCTGGTGGTGATGGTTCTGGGTGCGGGTCGGTCGGTGGTGCGGGTGCGGTCGTTGGTCAGTGTTGGGTGGCTTCTCGTGTTGGTTTGATGTTGGTGAGGGTGTCTTAGGTGTTGTGCTGGGTGCTGGGGTCGCTGGTGTTGCCCACAGTGTCTCCGTTGGCTCTGGGTGTTTCCGCTGGTGAGGGTGTTGTGGCGTCCCGTTTGGGTGTGTGTGGCGGTGCTGATGTGGGTGTCGCAGTTTCCGGTCCTGGGTTTGGGCATGGTTGGTTGGGTGTTGCTGGGTGTGGGCGCTCGCCAATCCTGGCTGAGGGCTTGGAGGGTCCACCTTTGTGTCCTAGCGTTGTTTCTGGCGGCCCTGCAGCTCCCCTGGCGGGGGGTTGCTGGGTTCTTGTTCTTTGGGTTTTCGTGTGTTGCGTGCGCTTGTGGTGCAGGCGGTGCTCGCGCTTTGGTGTGTCATGTGTGTTTGTGGGGCTCGTGTCGGTGGCCGTTGTGGCGGTGTGTGTTGTGTGCATGCGCAGGCGTGTGTGCGGTGTGTTGGTGGTGCGTGCGGGTGCCTGTCCTCGCCGTTCTGGGTTTGGTTTGGCGGCTCTGTGTGGGTGTGGGCGCTGTGTGTCGTGGCCCCTCTCCTGTCTCGGCTGTGGGGTCTGGGTGTGGTTCCCCGCCCCCCCCGGCTGGGGTCTTTTGGTGGTGTGTCCCCCCGCCGCCCCCTTTGCGTGCCCTCCCCCCTCTATCTCTTTGCCGCGTCGCTTGGGGCGGTGTTCCCCTGGTGCCGTGCCCGGGCCTTCCCGGCTGTGGGGGGTGGGGGGGGGTCCTTGTCGTCGGCTCGGGTCCCTTCCCCTGGTGTTTCCCCTTGGGGGGGCCGATGCTTGCAATCCCCGTCAGGGTGTAACTCTGTTGTACGGGCCGTCCATTTGTACCCGCTCGGTACAAAGGGACCTGATCCGTAGCCAGGTACTCCAGCCGTTCCCCACACCGGGGTCGGGTACACTGTGGGTTGCAGGGGAGTCCTTGCAGCATAGGCGTGTCTCTAGCCTGCCCCGATGGACGGTGTGCCCTACCCGCAGCCCCTCGCTGTGCCTGAACCGCAGTACGTGCCGTGGGGAGTGCTCTTGGTCAGGCCCATTGGTCACCCCCCCAGGCCGGTGCCACCGCGGGCCGCTGACCAACGGTCCCGGGCGTATCCCACCTTATTGCGTGTGCTCAGGTGGGGCCGATACGGTCACCGGGGGGGCCCCCAAACCCCTGAGGTTGGGTCTCTCGCCTGCGTCTCCCGTGGGCCCTTTTCGTCCCGCCCCCCATTTCGCTGTGCGGTTTGCGGTAGTTGGTGTCCCGTCTCTCCGGGCCGGGGTGGTGGTGGTGGGGGGGGGGGGGTTCGCTGTTCCTGGCCGTGTTGCTTGTGTGCGTGTCGCCCCCTCCTCTGGTCGTGGTTCGCCGTCGGTGTGTGTGTTTGTGGCGCGGTGCGTGCGCGCGTGGTGTCTGTGTTGGTGTGTGGTGCGTGGTTTGTGGTGTGTGGTGTGCGGCGGTGGTGTGTTGGTGGGGTTGTGGCTGGTGTGTGGTGTGGTTGGTCCCTCGCCACTCCTGGCGCAGGTTCCTGTGTGCTACTCCCCGCTACTCCTGGCTGGGTTTCGCTGCCTGTGGTGGTGTGCGGTTCCCCGCCACTCCTGGCGGGGGTTCTGCTGCCGGCAGTGGCGTGTGGTGTGTGGTGTGTGGTGTGTGGTGTGTGGTGAGCGGCGGTGGTGTGTTGGTGGGGTTGTGGCTGGTGTGTGGTGTGGTTGGTCCCTCGCCACTCCTGGCGGAGGTTCCCGTGTGCTACTCCCCGCCACTCCTGGTTGGGTTTCGCTGCCGGTGGTGGTGGGCGGTCCTCGCCACTCCTGGCTGAGGTCTCCGGGCAGCGGTGGTGTGTGGTGGGGTTGTGGCTGGTGTGTGGTGTGGTTGGTCCCTCGCCACTCCTGGCGGAGGTTCCTGTGTGCTACTCCCCGCCACTCCTGGCTGGGTTTCGCTGCCTGTGGTGGTGTGCGGTTCCCCGCCACTCCTGGCTGGGGTTCCGCTGCCGGCAGTGGCGTGTGGTGTGTGGTGTGTGGTGTGTGGTGTGTGGTGAGCGGCAGTGGTGTGTTGGTGGGGTTGTGGCTGGTGTGTGGTGTGGTTGGTCCCTCGCCACTCCTGGCGGAGGTTCCCGTGTGCTACTCCCCGCCACTCCTGGTTGGGTTTCGCTGCCGGTGATGGTGGGCGGTCCTCGCCACTCCTGCGTGTGCTCAGGTGGGGCCGATAAGGTCACCGGGGGGGCCCTGAAACCCCTGAGGTTGGGTCCCTTGCCTGCGTCTCTCGTGGGCCCTTTTCGTCCCGGCCCCCTTTTTGCTTTGTGGTTTGCGGTGGTGGGTTTCCCGTCCATCCCGGGTGGGGTGGTGGTGGTGGGGGGCGCTTTTCGCCGGTGTGTGTGTTTGTTGCGCGGTGCTGTCTGTGTTGGTGTGTGTCTCGTGCGTTCGTGGTGGCGTGGGTGTGGGTGTGTCTTACGTGTGTGTTGGTGTTTGTGTGTGCATGTTTGGGTGTGTGGCCCGGGCCGGCTGGGGCTTGCTGATGGTGTTGGTGTGGGTGTGGTTGGTGTGTGCCCTGGTTGGTCCCTCGCCACTCCTGGCGGAGGTTCCTGAGTTTGAGTTCCCGCCACTCCTGGCTGGGTTTTGCTGTCGGCGGTGGTGGGTGCTCCTCGCCACTCCTGGCTGAGGGCCCCGGGTGCGGTTCCCCGCCACTCCTGGCTCGGGTCCGCTGGCGGCGGTGGTGTGTGGTGTGTGGTGTGTGGTGTGTGGTGTGTGGTGTTCGGCGGTGGTGTGTTGGTGGGGTTGTGGCTGGTGTGTGGTGTGGTTGGTCCCTCGCCACTCCTGGCGGAGGTTCCTGTGTGCTACTCCCCGCCACTCCTGGCTGGGCTTTCCTCCCGGTGGTGGTGGGTGTTCCTCGCCACTCCTGGCTGAGGGTCTCGGGTGCGGTTCCCCGCCACTCGTGGCTGGGTTACGCTGTCGGCGGTGGTGGATGCTCCTCACCTCTCCTGGCTGGGGGCCCCGGGTGCGGTTTCCCTCCACTCCTGGCTGGGGTCCGCTGGCGGCGTTGGTGTGTGGTGTGTGGTGTGTGGTGTGTGGTCCGTGGTGTGCGGCGGTGGTGTGTTGGGGGGGTTGTGGCTGGTGTGTGGTGTGGTTGGTCCCTCGCCACTTCTGCTGGAGGTTCCTGTGTGCTACTCCCCGCCACTCCTGGTTGGGTTTCGCTGCCGGTGGTGGTGGGCGTCTTTTGCACCCCTGGCTGAGGGTTCCGGGTGCAGTTCCCCGCCACTCCTGGCTGGGTTTCGCTGTCGGCGCTGGTGGCCGCTCCTCGCCTCTCCTGGTTGAGGGCCCCGGGTGCGGTTTCCCGCCTCTCATGGCTGGGGTCCGCTGGCGGCGGTGGTATGTGGTGTGTGGTGTGTGGTGTGTGGTGTGTGGTGTGTGGTGTGCGGCGGTGGTGTGTTGGTGGGGTTGTGGCTGGTGTGTGGTGTGGTTGGTCCCTCGCCACCCCTGGCGGAGGTTCCTGTGTGCTACTCCCCGCCACTCCTGGCTGGGTTTCGCTGCCGGTTGTGGTGGGCGTTCCTCGCCACTCCTGGCTGAGGGTCCCGGGTGCGGTTCCCCGCCACTCCTGGCTGGGTTTCGCTGTCGGCGGTGGTATGTGGTGTGTGGTGTGTGGTGTGTGGTGTGTGGTTTGCGGCAGTGGTGTGTTGGTGGGGTTGTGGCTGGTGTGTGGTGTGGTTGGTCCCTCGCAACTCCTGGCGGAGGTTCCTGTGTGCTACTCCCCGCCACTCCTGGCTGGGTTTCGCTGCCGGTGGTGGTGGGCGTTTCTCGCCACTCCTGGCTGAGGGTCCCGGGTGAAATTCCCAGCCACTCCTGGCTGGGTCTCGCTGTCGGCGCTGGTGGGTGCTCCTCACCTCTATTGGTTGAGGGCCCCGGGTGCGGTTTCCCGCCACTCCTGGCTGGGGTCCGCTGGCGGCGGTGGTGTGTGGTGTGTTACGTGTGGTGTGTGGTGTGTGGTGTGTGGTGTGCGGCGGTGGTCTGTTCGTGGGGTTGTGGCTGGTGTGTGGTGTGGTTGGTCCCTCGCCACCCCTGGTGGAGGTTCCTGTGTGCTACTCCCCGCCACTCCTAAAGAAGGTCCCTACCAGGACCGGCCCCAGCTGTGCCCCTTCCGCCTGTTACCCCTGCCGACTTGCTCCTGATCAACGATTGCATTTATTCAAATCCAGGGTCCAAAACCCAAAAATATAGAAAATACTATCCTTCTTCAACGCTGAACAGCAACCAGATCCCACAAGTACAGCAATAACCCAATCCACAATCCAATACAATCCAAATCTGGACTGCGGGCTTCCGTTCAGCACACCGGTCGTCTCACGGTGGCGGGCATGTACAAGAATTGCACCAAGGAAGAAAGCCCTGAAATTGGCATATGAAGACAAATAAAGCACAGTTGGGGCAAGAGGTAAACATACACATTCACAGCCATAAACTCCTCATTCCCTGGACTCAAGACCTTCTCTTGACTCACCAACGTATTGCCCTGAACCAGGTCAAATGAGATGGTTAAATGCCATGTGTCAATAGTCCCTACATGAACCCCAAAAATGTGTTCACTCCCAAGCCTCGAAATCCTAGCCCAATATGGGAGGTGGCGTGTCATGGCCTAGAGTGGCACTCAGGACCTTGCCCTACCCTGACATAACCTTGGTTCAACTTGGAGTCGAATGGGCTTAGAGAGATGCCCCATGAGTTTGAACTCATAACACACCAAAAAACTGCCAATTCACACCATATTGGCCATATATCAAATATATGCTCAAAATTAAAGTTACCACTTATCCGAAGGCTCAGAGCATGCATGGATTCGAAGTCTAGTATTCATGGAGGATGGAGACCAAAGGTCAATGGCCATGTACATCCCCACTTTACCCTCTAAACCCCTTCAGATAAGGGCGCCAGGCACTGCCCAAGTCAGCCCATGGTCTTGAGACAAATTCTTGTAAGCCTTCGTGCACCGAGCCAAATGGAGTACGCGATCCGGCATATGGTGGTGTTCACCTCCAAAGCATATGCCAACATATGAACAACATACCATGGTTCGACTTTCCATAGGCTTCTTGCTGTTTGCCGACCAGGTAAGTACACAAAACGCAAAAATGAGCAAAAATTGAGGTGGAAAACATGAAATTATGTCCAAATACAAAGTTGTCATGATGGTATATCTCCATGCTCACCCATGATATCTGCTCATGGTTCAATACGCAAATGATTGGAACCATTTGCAAACAATTCCCCCACTTGGATCCCCAATCAGGCGCATGGAGATACCTTCGTCACTCATATCTACATGCCCCATGAAAATGGGAGTGCACACATGGATCTCTTTGCTAAACATACCATGAGCAATACATACGCGGTACACTTAGTCTAGCGCTTTGAATTCCACAATTGGGACATGGGCAAGGCCCTTGTCACGTGTGGCTCCCCATCTCTTCGACCACACGAAGATATATAACATGGGCGTGAGCATATCGAAGCACATACCATGCATATAACACATACCCTCAAAAAGTGGCTCCCACCATGGTATGCCATGCCCCTCCATGGTCATAACTTCACGTTAAAAATACGTGGGGACCCAAGAAAAGTATCTATGCAACCCCAACACTCATGCGGTACACTCGAAAGTCGCAATAAAATATTCCGTTGCACGGTCCAAGAGTTATATATCACTTTCTACCCTCTTGACCCTTATCCCTTGCTACACCGGGCATGTGTACACACCAAAAGCATTTGATGCTTCTCCAATTAACATGAGACCAAGGCGGTCTCAACCCGGTTCTCGATATTGATATTCCTCGCCGTGAGCTGGAGATATGATTCTTCAAAGTGGCCTCACGAATCACTTTTGTTTCGGCTATATCTCCAAGCAAAATGAAGGGCACATCAAAAGGAAGGTTGATTCCTGATTGGGGAAAAATGTATGACCACTCGAGATTCATCACATCGCGTGCGGCGATGTCGAAGTTGAGAATCCGATTCTGAAAGTCTGAAAAAATCAGATTAATTTTGCGAGTGTATATTATGAAAATTGCGGAAGCAACAAACCCTTTACTGATGAAATCTGACCCTTCATCTGAGTTTCCGCCAAAATATCTGTAAATAACAGTTAACCATTCGGTTACCGCAAAATCGCGAGCCAACTGACAGTCTCCGATACATTGACAATCAGAACGAAAGGCTGAAAAATTACGGAAACATTATGATACAAAAACCCTGTTGATTCCTGATATTCGGATATATAAATCTCCGCTGGCGGCGCCTCGGTACTGAATATGGCCGCTCATAGCCGGAATGGCCAAACCTATCACACTATCACATCGGGTTAGGTCAGGTGGATGGGAGAGTATGATATCAGCCAATGGCGGCTTGCCAGCACATAGATACACACCCCAAGTGACCCCAAGATGGCCACGGGGGTCCGAACCGGCTTCACCCCCCTTCTCAGAGCGTTGTCACCGCTCGGAAGTCATTGAAGAGAGGACGGGAGGACCCCAATGGGCTCCAACCCCCCCCATCCATGTCCCAAGGACACATGGAAGCCCCACACACTTCGTAGGCGTCCCCCACGCCCTAAGGGAGGGGTGAGAACACTGATAATCGGTGCCTTACGCCATATCCGGTCGCTCCTTGATGTACAACATGGACCAAGGGGATTCAAGATAGAAAAACGTCGTCGATCGACCTAAATAAGTATACCACAATGAAATATATATGTGGAGATCGAGTAAAGGGGGTATATGGCCAATCAAGGCCGAAAAATCCCCGGATGAACGCCCTCACCCGTCTCCCCAAGCACAGAAACAAACAAAATGCCAAGGGGGATCCATTACGGTGCTACAGCAGCCACCAAATGGACCAACACGTCCTTGACATCCAAAGAAATACTCTTTTTCTTCAGATAGTCCATCAAGACCGTGGAATACCTCGGCACGAAACTGCTCGGAGGCTTGCACGAATCCCTGGATGCGGCGAATCCTGTCCAACGGACTTTATAAAGCCACCCCCCAGGCGTCCCCGGGTCCGGCTTGTCTGCCAGGATCTTCTCAGCGGTGAAGTCGTCGACCTCACCCTCGTCGTCCGACTCCACATCGCCAGCCGTGAACTCGAAGGTGACGGGACGTCCGCTGGGGTCTGGTGCTCGGGGACGAAGCTGGGTATGGTCTCGGTCCAGGATCTTGTTATCCCCCACACGAACCGCATACACATCCTGCCCGACCTTCCGCACGATTACCCCCGGCACATACCAAGACGCCTGCCGATGCCTGGACAGGACATCCTTTTGGTGCCGCTCCACCCACACGGTGTCTTGGAGAGCATACTTCTGGACCTTTCCCTGCTTGAAGTACTTGGCCCGCTTCTCATGCTCGTCCTGAAGTGCCTTGCACACCTTGGCCGCCGTGTTGTCCGCCTCAGCCATCATAGCGTTCGCATCCTGGGCCACTTTGCCATGGTTCAACCACGGGAGAGTGCGTGACACTCGATCCCGTAGGAACAGGATACGATGGGGCGACAGTCCAGTGGGTCCCGGAAGGTCGTGATACACTTCAAGTACTCTCCACAGTGAATTATACCAATTCCGGCCCGGTTCGTCGATGTGCAGCTGGCGGAACTTCTCGAACATCTGCCGCCCGGCCACCTCAGCTCGGCCAGTCGACCGGCTGTGGTACGCCACAGTCTTCGCGTGCCGAATACCCATGTGCTTGCACATCGTCTTGAACCACGTCCCCACAAACTGACTGCCCCGATCGCTGCAGATGACAGCCGGGACATCAAAAATCGACAGCCAATGCCTGATCATGGCATTAGCGACGGTCTTGGCCTGCAGCCCCACTCCATGCTTGTCCTTCTTGTCCTTCTTCTTGGACTTCTTGCCAGGGACTGCCACGATATACCCACTGTGCCTATCCACCGCCAGGATGACACAGTCGTAGGTCTCTCCTTCCACGGTGACCTCAGGCACGGCGAATACATCCATGGCCAGGGACCGCATAGGGGCCTCCGGTATACGTGTACACCAGGTTGCCCGCTGTTGAGTGGTTGGGGCTCTTCGTGGCCCGACACACGGCGCAGTCGCTGCAGTACTTGTCCAGGATGGCGTAGTACCCCGGTGGGAACTTGAAGCGCCACTCCAGGTCCTGCTGCATCTTGTCCCGACCAGGATGCATGAGCTGGGCGTTGTGCCAGTGGTCAATGAGCTCCTCCACTCGGTTCTCAGGGACCAGTAGCTTGTCCTTGAGGAACAGTTTGTCTCCATCCTCGGTCAAGCCCCCAGGCCACTCGTCGTCCGACGGGGCGCTCGAGGCATTCCAGTACTTGCTCCAGTGCTCGGATGCCGCGTAGTCATCCGACCAGTCCTCTGTGAGCACCGACCTGACTAGCTCTACAGGGGCCACCATCCATTGCTCGAGGGTTTCCTCTCGAATAGCTTGGACACGGGCACCCCGGAACTTGGCCAGGTCCGTACGGTTTGCCATCACCACAAAGCACTTGACCCCCTCTTGCTCCATGGCCTTCTCCATCTCGATGATGCGCTTGGCCTCCTCGGTTTCCTCGGCGTCCCCATGGCTGGATATGTCCATCCAAGCCGTGCCCGCGGGGTAGGCCCATCGACTGAGGCAATCTGCCACAGTGTTGTCCTTCCCCGGGACGTATACGACGCTGAGGTCGAACTTGATGAACGTCTCATGCAATCGGGCCCTCCTTGCTGCCGGTCCCGAGGGAGCGTCGACGTGCTCCTTGTGCCAGCTCTGCAAGGACTGATGGTCCGTGCAAACCACCACCGGTTGCAATCCGATGTGGTCAGACCACTTCCTGAGCGCACAAACAATGGCGTACGTCTCCTTCTCCTTCGCGGTCCAGGTGGGGCGCTGTCCCTCGGCCAGGATCCGACTCGAAAACGCTACGGGTACGTGTGACCCGTCGTCCCGGATCTGCTCGAGGACTGCCCCTACAGCATAGTCCGAGGCGTCCGTCCGGAGCACGAATCCCCTGTCCGGGTCCACCAGGAATAGCCCCAGTTGCCTCAGGAGTTGCTCCTTCAGGCGGCTGAGGGCATCTTCGGCCTCAGGGGTCCAGGCAAGCTTCTTCTTGCTCCCCTTTCTGACCATCAAACTTGCCCACTTGCAGCATCTTGTGCAGCGGCCCCGACAGTTCTGCATACATCCGGACATAGCCCGAATAGTAGTTGCAGAACCCCATGAAGGACCGGAGTTCGCTGATGGTCTGGGGCTTCTCCCAGTGGTGCAGGGACGCCAGCTTCCCAGGCATGGGACGGCGTTGCCCGTGACCAACCACGTGACCCGCGAACTCCACTTCCTTCACGAAGAGTGAGGCTTTGGTGGGCGTGCACACCATGTTGTGCTTGTCCAACTCGCTGAGCACTCAGCGCAGATCCTTCTCATGCGCTTCGATGAGATCATCCTCAGTCATGTCCTCCGTGCCGGACCCGATGATGATGTCATCCACAAAGGGGTCGGCACAATCCCGGACTGGACCGAGTAGGTCCTCCATCTTGCGCTGGAAAGCGGCGTTCCCATTCTTGGCGCCCATGGGCACCACTTTCCACTGCATGGGCCCCAGCGGCGTCCACATCGCTGTGCAGGGCCTGAACTCCGGGTGTAGCGGCATCTGGTGATAACCGTGTTTCAGGTCCAACACCGTGAAAATCCGCCTTTTCCGTTGTTTTTGGAGGATGGAGTCGATCAGGGGAAGCGAGCACGAGTCGTGCTCGGTCTGCTCCTTCAAACCTCTGTAATCAACCACCAACCTCCACTCGCCCTTCTCCCTCCTTGGCATGATGAAGGCTGGGCTGGCCCACTCACTGTCGGAGGGTTCGATCCATCCCCGCTCAATGAACTCGGCCAACAGCTTCTTCATGGCCTCGGCCAGATCGCCCTGAAGTTGGTACTCCCGGTGTCGATAGATCTTGGGGTTAGGCTTCAGCTTGATTCTCGCTGTGCCAAACCTCCCACGATCTGGAGGGTTCTTGTTGGCGACGCCACTGAATAGCCGCGGATAGGCATTGATCAGCCTCTCATTCAGCTCGGCGACCTTCGGGTTCTCCTGGGCCTCTTCGGTATCGATACAACCGAACGCACTGCGGTAGAGGCCTCTTCCGGGTCCGAATCTGACTTCTTCTCGTCCGATATGCCGTCTTCATCGTCGTGGGGTGCACTTCCGACCGATAATCTTCGAAAATTTGCCGCGTCGGGCTGGTTATTGTCGCTATCGGCCCCCATTCTTGGAAAGTCCCACGTCAGCGGTTCCGACCCAACCGGACCATCGTATTGGTCCGCGATGTGATCCATGACCCTCGCCACGAACTCATCCTTCTCGTACTTGCCGGTGACCAACATCTTGTCATCCCACCAATGCGGAGATGTGACCATGGTCCGCCTCTTCTTGGCTGCCACACGGTCGTGCATCCCCATCCGCATGTAGTTGACGACGTCGTCGATCTCGGTGTGGGACAGGACGTCAATGCCAACAATAGGCTGATCCGTCCCCTCTTTGGGCTCAAACATGACCTTCATGGGCACCGGCTCCACCCTACGGATGAATGCTTCATCACCCGTGGGCTGAGCTTGCGCCCATCCACCAGGAAAGCCTTAGTACCCCACGCTTGACCCGGGGAGGGCATTGATACACCCTTGCTGTCGATGAACAACTCCTCTTCTGGCCCGAATGACATCTCGTTCAGGGTGATGTAGTCCAGCGTCGACTTGAGACCCTCCAGCGGACATGGGGTGGATCCTATGCCGGTTCTGACCAGGATGCCCCTCGCCCTATCCGCGACGATCTTCTCCACCGTACGTCTGGTGTTATCCAGGGAGCCATGCCAATACATGGGCCCCCACTCCTTCAAACCCCAATGCCTATGCCAGGCTGAGTCTCCTCGATGCCAATGCCTCCTACACTTCCGCAAAAGTGGGGCATCCCGGGAAGCGAAGACGTCCGTCTCAGGCCCTTCGGCTCCCAGCGTCTGGATCATCCTGGCATACACCTGAGGGGCCATTCCATACTCCGTGAGCTGAACTCCACGGTCTCGTTTGGACTTGACACCCACAGCTTGCACCGCTTGGAAGATTCGATCCTCTTCCTCAGCATTCCATTGGGATGATCCGCATGCATAGTCCGTGGACAGCCATGTGAGGCATTCATCATCCTCCCGGACCAGCGTTGCGCGATGGGGAAGGGCTCCAATGGCGTTTGCCACCATGAAGTCATACCCCATGATCATATCCCAATCTGTAATGTCGGCCACATAGAGGTTCTCGGATAGAGTGCTTCTCTTCGCCAAATCAGGGCGGTTCAAGCGCTCATGCTCCCAGAATTCCATACTGATAGTGGCCTCATGGGTGCCACCACCCATAATCTCTCCATTGGCCACCTTCAGGCGTACCGGTGTACGGCTGGGCTGCAGGGACTCCTCCTTGAACAACCCTCTCCGGACCAGGCTCACCTGGGCACCCGTATCCACCAAAACATCCACCACCAACTCCTCTTGTCCGCACCGTACACGCACCTTCAAGTGCAACGGCCGCTCGTCGCCATGCGGTGTATGGACGACTCTCACGGCATGCAACTGTAGCACGTCCGGGTGCATCAGGACTTCGAGGGTATGATCACCGATGGTGTAGATCTTGGGTTGGTCTTGCCCGTCCACGGGGCTCTCCGTGGTCTCTCCTTCCTTCTTACCACGTCCCTTGCCCACATAAACTTCCCTTGGCAGGGCGCTCCAGGGGTTAGGAGTGGCGAAACTCAGTGGTTTTGGCTCTTCTGGAGCTCTCTTCGGCACCCGATGTGCCTTCGCTTTCTCTGGGATTCCACTGATTTTCGGAGGAGAGACCTCCGAGGTCCCACTCCCGTGGGGGCTCCTCTAGACTTGACTTCCCGCACCCCCTTCCGACTGCGATCTGCCAGGACTTTGTCCACCACGTTGCTGGGCTTTGAGTTCCTCCAACGTCCTCAACATGTCCTCAGCAACTTCCTCGATCGACCTCACTCGTCGGTCTCGGCCAGGTCCACCACCATAGCCTCTTCCTCCGCCTTTTCCTTGGCCTTTGCCTTGGCCTTTTCCCCCGTCTCCGCCCCTCGCCTTCCAATCGGAAATCCGCTGCTCCTTGGGCTTCTTCTCGGGGTGGGCGGCGAAGTAGGCCTTCTTGTCCGCCTCATACACCTTGCACTGACGGTGGTCGTGTGCATGGTTGTTTCCCTTGCCATAACAGACCCAGCCACCGTTGTGCTGAGACCTGTACTCCCGGAACAAGAGCGGTGGGTTCCCGATCCTCCCTGGCTCTCTGTTCTTCTTGGGCCCCGCCTGGTTCCATCTGGACCGATCCTGCCCATGTTCTCTCACGTTGTGCGCCACAAACGCGGAGAAATGGGCCTCCTCGTGATCCTCCCGGGAACAGTGGTCTTCGCCACTTCCACTACCATCCTCCGCGGAGTTGGCCGTGTCCTCCTGAATCTCCCGATGATGGCGGTCTTCTCGGTGGCCTCGTTGTCCATGACCATGTCGATCCTGCACGTGGGCCTCGTTCTTCGCATTGAGCTTCAACCCCACCGTGATGTACTTCACGATCTCGTCCAGGCTCATGCGGGCGAAGATGACCTGCATCCTCAGCGGCTCTCCGCGCCTCCACTCCACGTTGTTGAGGCGCAGCGACCTTTGCCCCATGGAGTCTCCAAATACCTCCACGTACACGGCGTTCTTCAGTCCGAACATCCGGTTGGGCTCGCCCAGGTTCCTCCTGAAGAACTCCATGATACCCGCATGGGTATCCTCCGCTGCCATGATCCTCACCGCCACCCGCTTCTTGGCTCGCTTCTTCTCCTCGTCCTCCACTCGCCTCTTCCAGTTGCCGGGGAGGACGTCTGTCAGAAGGTGGCGGATCTCGCTCGCCTCATTCCAGTCCTCCACCAGCTTGAGGCATCTTCGGTACTTTCGAAGGTACCGGTTCGACTCCCGGATCCGCAACTCACCGCGGTCCAGCGGCAGCGGGATGTACCACAAGTCCTCCAGCTTCTGGTTCGGAGCGTCCACCGGCTCCTCATCCTCCAACCACTGGAGGCAGGCCTGCTCTGTACGGATCAGTCCTTCCCGGATCTGATCCCGCAGCTCCTCCTTCAGGTCCTGCGCCAGCCGGTCTGGGAATGTCCGACATACCCACTTGTCCCGCGGCGCTCCCCGCATCTCACCGACGACCTCCTCGGCAAAGTCCTCCCAATCCAGGATGAAGTCATCCATGTTGGAGGGGTTGCCATCGTAGTAGGGGACTTTGATTCCCCTGAGGTCGTCAATCCTGATGGCGTCTCCGACGTCCCAAGCCACCACTCCACCGAGACGGATACCACCTGTGGCCGGGGGGTGTGAGTACACTCCCCGTACATCCCTCTCCTCCATGGAGAGCAGTCCAGTTGGGCCTGAACCCATGGGGTTTGGAATGCGGGAAGGACTTGCTCCATCGGCCGTCCATATCCCCGTATTGGGGTCCTTCGCCCACAGGTTTCCGCCTGGGTGACCTCGACCATGTCCGTCGGCGCTTTCCATGGTTCGCCCCTGCATGGTGTGGCTCTGGATCTCCTCTTCCGCATAAACTGCATGGGCAGTCGTAGTGATCGGTAGATCCTGGGCGGCATGGGACATCTGTACCGTCAGGCTCCTCGGGTCCGTGGTTACGTGCCCTTCCCGCATGGACCCAGCCGGTGCCGTGTGTTCCCCGAGCATTGTGGATTCGCTGAACAGGGGAACAAACGGCAGCGCACCTGGGTCAACACGCGGAAGTGCGTAGGGTGCCTCTGCCAGGCCGCCCATGGGTTTATCCATGGCGCTCCGGAGGGTCTTAACCCGCTCCACCAGCTCTGCCGCTGCTGGCTTTGCCGGGATCTCTGGACCCGAGGCGAGGGGCTGTAGCTCCTCTAGCCTTTTCAGGCGTCCCGACATGTACTCCACCAGGTGGAGGAGGCTGTCCACCGGTCGCTGCTGCTTCTCCAGGGCCAGCTCCAGATTCTCCCGGTACCGGTCCCGTTCCGCTCGCAGCTCCTCCATGTCTTTCTCCGCGGCCGACTGGTCATCCAGGATCCCCGCGACGTCCTCCTCTAGACCGTCCTTCGCATTGTCCAGGCGGTCTAGGCGATGCACGATGGCGCCCATCCCCATCTTTGGGTACTTGCGCATGAGGAACGACACGTGCTCGCAGTGGCACTCAGCGTGCTTTCCACCTGATCCGGCGCATCCCGCGGTTCCCGGCGCCTCAAACTCATCGCCCATCGGCGTATCGCCCACGGCGTCCCTCTCTGGTCCCGTGTGCCAGGGCACAGGTGCTGTCCTGGCCCTGGCTGGCCTCTCCAAGCCCTCGGCGTCGTGCTTCAGGGCGGGCTCGGGGGCTGTATGCGCCCTGACGGTCGGCGCGGACATCTCCTCCGACTCGAGGGGAAGCGGGTCCGATAGCCATCGGAGTGCCCCTCGGATTCCCACAGCCTTACTGGGCTGGGGTCCGTATCCATAGCCCCGGCGTCCTCTGCCGCGGGCCTGGGTGACCCGCGCTTCCGGTACCGCCGGGCCCGTCCTCCACTGCTGCCTGAATGGCATGCCTCCTCAGAGTCCTTCGCCGCGGAGCGGAGGTTGCATACCTTTTGGCAGCGACGCTCGCACATGGAGACCAGGTCCTCCATGTCAAGTCCCTCTCTTCCCGAACATCGTACTTCTCTTCGGGCTTCAACTTCCGGCGTGGTCTCCACCGAGTCAACAATACGCACCCGGGGCGTACTTGGGCAGGGCTCATAGGGGCCCAAGTCCCCGGGTCGGCGGTACGTAGGGGCAGCAGGTACGCCTCTGCTACCATAAAGAAGGTCCCTACCAGGACCGGCCCCCGCTGTGCCCCTTCCGCCTGTTACCCCTGCCGACTTGCTCCTGATCAACGATTGCATTTATTCAAATCCAGGGTCCAAAATCCAAAAATAGAGAAGCCTCCTTCAACCCTGAACAGCAACCAGATCCCACAAGTACAGCAATAACCCAATCCATAATCCAATACAATCCAAATCCGGACTGCGGGCTTCCGTTCAGCACACCGGTCGTCTCACGGTGGCGGGCATGTACAGAAATTGCACCAAGGAAGAAAGCCCTGAAATTGGCATATGAACACAAATAAAGCACAGTTGGGGCAAGAGGAAAACATACACATTCACAGCCATAAACCCCTCATTCCCTGAACTCAAGACCTTCCCTTGACTCACCAACGTATTGCCCTGAACCAGGTCAAATGAGATGGTTAAATGCCATGTGTCAATAGTCCCTACATGAACCCCAAAAATGTGTTCACTCCCAAGCCTCCAAATCCTAGCCCAAATGGGGAGGTGGCGTATCATGGCCTAGAGTGGCACTCAGGACCTCGCCCTACCCTGACATAACCTTGGTTGGACTTGGGGTCGAATGGGCTGAGAGATATGCCCCATGAGTTTGAACTCATAACACACCAAAAAACTGCCAATTCACACCATATTGGCCATATATCAAATAGGTGCTCAAAATTGAAGTTACCACTTATCCGAAGGCTCAAAGCATGCATGGAATCGAAGGCCAGTATTCATGGAGGATGAAGGGCAAAGGTCAATGCCCATGTACATCCCCACTTTACCCTCGGAACCCCTTCGGATATGGGCGCCAGGCACTGCCCAAGTCAGCCCATGGTCTTGAGACAAATTCTTGTAAGCCTTCGTGCGCCAAGCCAAAGAGAGTACGCGATCCGGCATATGCTGGTGTTCACCTCCAAAGCATATGCCAACATATGAACAACATACCATGGTTCGACTCCCCATATACTTCTTGCTGTTTGACGACCAGGTAAGTACACAAAACGCAAAAATGAGCAAAAATTGAGGTCAAAAACATTAAAATATGTCCAAATACAAAGTTGTCATGATAGTATATCTCCATGCTCACCCATGATATCCGCTCATGGTTCAATACACAAATGATTGGAACCATTTGCGAACAATTCCCCTACTTGGATCCCCAATCAGGCGCATGGAGATACCTTCGCCACTCATATCTACATGCCCCATGAAAATGGGAGTGCACCCATGGATCTCTTTGCTAAACATACCATGAGCAATACATACGCGGTAGACTTAGTCTAGCGCTTTGAATTCCACAATTTCGACATGGGCAAAGCCCTTGTCACGTGTGGCTTCCCATCTCTTCGACCACACGAAGATATATAACATGGGCGTGAACATATCGAAGCACATACCATGCATATAACACATACCCTCAAAAAGTGGCTCCCACCATGGTATGCCATGCCCCTCCATGGTCATAACTTCACGTTAAAAATACGTGGGAACCCAAGAAAGTATCTATGCAACCCCAACACTCATGCAGTACGCTCGAAAGTTGCAATAAAATATTCGGTTGCACGGTCCAAGAGTTATATATCACTTTCTACCCTCTTGACCCTTATCCCTTGCTACACCGGGCATGTGTACACACCAAAGGCGTTTGATGCTTCCCAAAATAACTTGAGACCAAGGCGGTTCCAACCCGATTCTCGATATTGATATTCCTCGCCGTGAGCCGGAGATATGATTCCTCAAAGTGGCCTCACAAATCACTTTTGTTTCGGCTATATCTCCAAGCAAAATGAAGCGCACATCAAAAGGAAGGTTGATTCGTGATCGGGGGAAAATGTATGACCACTCGAGATTCATCATATCGCGTGCGACGATGTCGAAGTCGAAAATCCGATTCTGAAAGTCTGAAAAAATCAGATTAATTTTGCGAGTGTATATTATGAAAATGGCGGAAGCAACGAACACTTTACTGCCGAAATCTGACCCATCATCGGGGTTTCCGCCAAAATATCTGTAAATAACAGTTCGGTTACCGCAAAATCGCGAGCCAACTGACAGTCTCCGATACATTGACAATCAGAACGAAAGGCTGAAGAATTACGGAAACATTATGATAAAAAAACCCTGTTGATTCCTGATATTCTGATATATAAATCTCCGCTGGCGGCGCCTCGGTACTGAAGATGGCCGCTCATAGCCAGAAATGGCCAAACCTATCACACTATCACATCGGGTTAGGTCAGGTGGATGGGAGGGTATGATATCAGCCAATGGCGGCTCGCCAGCACATAGATACACACCCCAAGTGACCCCAAGATGGCCAGGGGGGTCCGAACCGGCTTCACTCCTGGCTGGGTTTCGCTGCCGTTGGTGGTGGGCGTTCCTCGCCACTCCTGGCTGAGGGTCCCGGGCGCGGTTCCCCGCAACTCCTGGCTGGGTTTCGCTGTCGGCGGTGGTGGGTGCTCCTTGCCACTCCTGGCTGAGGGCCCCGGGTGCGGTTCCCCGCCACTCCTGGCTGGGGATCGCTGGCGGCGGTGGTGTGTGCTGTGTGGTGTGTGGTGTGTGGTGTGTGGTGTGCGGCGGTGGTGTGTTGGTGGGGTTGTGGCTGGTGTGTGGTGTGGTTGGTCCCTCGCCACTCCTGGCAGAGGTTCCTGTGTGCTACTCCCCGCCACTCCTGGCTGGGTTTTGCTGCTGGTGGTGGTGGGCGTTCCTCGCCACTGCTGGCTGAGGGTCCCGGGCGCGGTTCCCCGCCACTCCTGGCTGGGTTTCGCTGTCGGCGCTGGTGGGTGCTCTTCGCCACTCCTGGCTGAGGGCCCCGGGTGCTGTTCCCCGCCACTCCTGGTGCGGGTCCGCTGGCGGCGGTGGTGTGTGGTATGTGGTGTGTTGTGTGTGGTGTGCGGCGGTGGTGTGTTGATGGGGTTGTGGCTGGTGTGTGGTGTGGTTGGTCCCTCGCCACTCCTGGCGGAGATTCCTGTGTCCTACTCACCGCCACTCCTGGCTGGGTTTCACTGCCGCTCGTGGTGGGCGTTCCTCGCGACTCCTGGCTGAGGGTCCCGGGTGCAGTTCCCCGCCACTCCTGGCTGGGGTCCGCGGGTGGTGGTGGTGTGCTGCTCCCCGCCACTCCTGGCTGGGGCCTGCCGGTTGTGGTGGTGTCTTTCGCGGCCGGGGGTGTCCCTTGTCGTGTGTGTTTGTGGTGTGTGTGGCTGTGCGCGGTGGCCGTGCTGTGTTGTGTGTTGCGTGTTTGTCGTGTCTGCGTTGTTGGTGGTGTGGTGTGGTGGTGCGGTGGGTGTCTCTTCTGCGTGTGCTGGTGTGCGTGGTTGCTTGTGTGTGGTGTGCCGGTGGTTCGCGGTTTGGTGTCCCCGCCCCTTGCCACTCCTGGCCGTGGGGCTTGGTGGCGGGGCCCCGCCACTCCTGGCTGAGGTCCGTCGCCGGGTGCCGTGGTCGGTCCCTCGCCACTCCTGGCCGTCGGCCGTGGGCGTGGTTCCCCGCCACTCCTGGCTGGGGTCCACTGGTTGTGGTGGTGGGTGCCCTGGGTGCCCTTCTCCTTGGTTTTGGTGTGTGTGTGTGTGCTGTGTGGCCCTTCGTGTTGGTGTGGGTGGCGTGGGGGGGGTGGTGCGCGGTGTGGCTGCCGTGTGTGTGCGTGTGTGTGCTTGCGGTGTGTGGTTGGTGGGGTGTGTCATACCTTGGTTGGTTCTCGTTGTCGGTCGGCATGGTTGTGTTCAAAAAGCAGAAGAAGAGGTCCTGTAGACGTGTAGCAGAAATGCGTGGTATGCGTGACGCAGAATACGTAACTCTCTATTTGTCCCACCGTGCTTTGTTCCCCTGTAGAGAGAGAGCGTGTGCAGGTCTTTGCTGGGTTGGTTGGTTGTTTTTGCGTGTTGTGCCTTGTGCCCCTTCTTTTTTTTTCTTTTCTGTAGCGTCTTCGATAACATACCTCTTTGCCTTGCGTTTCCCCTATAGAGATGGCGTGGAAGGCGCCTTTGTGTTTTTGTTTGGTTTTCCGTAACATACTTGTCATACCTTGTGTAGCTTCTTGTTGTCATCCCCTGTAGAGAAAGCGTGTGCTTGTTTGTCGGTGGGGCGGGGATGGGGTTTCATATCATGTTTCTCCTTTGTCTTGTCTCTGTCTTCTTGTATCTCGCGGCCTTGTGTACGTTTGTGTTTTCGTGTGCGGTCCGTCCCTTTGGTGCCCTCTCTCGCATTCTTAACATACTTGTTCTCCATACCATTGTTTCCCCGAGGTTCGTGGCCATCCCCTATAGTGAGAGCGTGTGCGTGTCTGCGGGCGGGGCGGGGTGGGGTTTGCATACCATGTTTGTCCTTGCTCTTGTCTCCTTCCTCTTGTACCTTGCGGTCTTGTGTATGTGTGTGCGTGTGTGCGTGGTCGGTCCTCTTGGCGCCCTCTTTCGCATTCTTAACATAATTGCTCGCCATACCATTGTTTCCCCGTGGTTCGTGGGCATGACCTATAGCGAGAGCCTGTGCACGTTGTGTGGGTGGGGCGGGGGTGGGGTTTCATACCATGTTTCTCTTTGACCTTGTCTCTGTTTTCCCTCACTTTGCGGCCTTGTGTACGTTTGGGTATGTGTGCGGGGTGCGCTCCCTTGGCGCCCTCCCCCGTATTTCTAACATACTTGTTCGCCTTTTCATTGTTTCCCAATGGTCCGTGGCCGCCCCATACCTTTTGCGCTTTTTTTTTTCGTCGTGTATCTTGCGGTGCTTGGAGCCTATTGGGGAATATGGGGGATATATGGTTGTGGTTTGTGTTTCCGGGCATGCCTTATGACGTGCCTGGTGGTTCGTCGTTCTTTTTTGCGTGCGGCGTTATCCCTTGGGCGCCCTCCTTCACAACATACTTGGTTTTCTCATCTACGCATGTGTAGCAGGGGATATGATATGTAGAATGTATGGGGCCGTAACATACTTGTTTATCATACCTTAGTTTTTCCGTGGTCCGTGGTTGTGCTTTCCTTGTTTGTGGTTTGGTGTTTCTCCTTTTGTTTTGTTTACTTCCTTTTTTTTTTCTTTGGCGCGCACAAGCCGCCTAGCTCCTATGGCACGCACGTTGCTAGGTGGTTTGGAGCAGGCACAGTTAATTTTTGTCTTCGTCGCGGCTCCCTTGTTCTTGGTGTTCTCTGTGTGTCTTCATTTCGACGACCTCGCCAAACAGTGGCGTAAAATTTTTTGGGGGGTTTCTGAGGTCGTAAGAAACGATTTCTTCATGTATTTTTGTCCGATGTGCGTCTTTCTCTGGGTTTTTTTTCTTTGCTGCGATCGCGCGCGACATGTAGCTCTTTCCATTATTCCATGTAGCTTTTTCTACACACCACCACAACACGCCCCACCGTGAGGGAAGCGACACACCACCACAACACGCCCCGGGATGAGGGGGGCCACACACCAACGCAGCACGCCCCACCATACCAGGCGCCACAGACTACCACAACACACAACGCCACACAACACAACGCACGTTTTTGAGCCAAGTTTCAGGACCATCATTTTGACCGTGGAGGAACATCTGCAAAGCAAGCGGGCTTTGCTCCACGTTACCTTCCAATGCATTAACCGAGACTAGGACCCACTTCGTTCCTAATTGTGAGTCTTGATGTAAACTCTTGACAGGGTAAACCCAGCGCGGTAATCAAGACTCACGATTAGGACCGAGCTGGGGCTCGGTCTTGGGTAATAATGCATTGAAAGTCACCGCCGAGCAAAGCTCCCTTGCTTGGGAGATGATCCTCCACGGTCTGGACAATTGTCCAGAAACCTGGCCTCAAAGGGGCGTGTTTTGACCTCAAAGAGACACCAAAACAGCCCAAAAGGGGCCATTTTTTGACACTGAACCGCCCATAGCACGAGGAAAACAAATCCAAATGGCACCAACTCTGGTTCTGGTGATGTGCCAATGCTCTGTGGTCGTTCTGAGCCACTTGAAAGCCAGTTTTGAGGCACAGCGTTGTCGCAAAGACATTTTTTCATCGCCGGTTTCTACTTGCTGCGCGCTGCTCTGCGGCTGTGGTTGCTCGTGCTTGCTAAAATTTTCAGCCCACCCTTGCACCCAAGAAAGTGGGTACTGAGCTCGGTTTATTTACCTTGTCGAGGTCTTGCACGCCTTCTTAGGGTTCAAGGGTGAGCCCCACATTTTGGCAAGCAGCAAGCCCCAGCAAGCAGCAAGCAGTGGCAGGAGGCAGCAGGTAGCAGCAGCCAATATTGGATTGAAAAGCCCTTATCACGACACCGCGGCTCAGGACTAGCATCCAAGAAGCTCAAAAAGACTGCGGAGCAAGAGCAGATCACCAGAACCGAATTTGGTACTGTTTTGACCTATCTAGCTCGTTCGTTGGCCGATTCAGTATCCAAAAATGGCCGTTTTGGGGCCTTTTTAGGACGATCATCTTGAAAATGCAGACCGATCGTTGGTCTGCCGCGTAGGTGTTTCCAACGAGGGCCGTTGTACTTCAATAGCAATTTGGCCATCAAACCAATGCAACTGGGTCGAGTACAAGGCGTGTGCCACGTGATGGTGCCACAAGTGGGAGCCAAGGAGGTGAAGCCGTTTTTGAGCCAAGTTTCAGGACCATCGTTTTGACCGTGAAGAAACATCTGCAAACCAAGCGGTCTTTGATCCACAGTGACTTCCAATGCGTTAACCAAGACTAGGACCCAGCTCGGTCATAATTGTGAGTCTTGATGTAAATCCTTGACAGGGTAAACCCAGGGCGGTTATCAAGAGTCACGACGAGGACCGAGCTTGGGCTTAATGTTGGGTAATAATGCATTTAGGGTCACCGCTGAGCGAGGCCCGCTTGCTTGTTAGATGTTCGTCCACGGTCGGGCCAATTGTCCTGAAACATGGCCTCAAAGCGGCCTGTTTTCACCTCAAAATGGCCCATCTTGCGACACCACGGCATGGCACACGCCTTATTCTCAACCCATTTGCATTAATTTGATGGCCCATTTGCTATGGGAGAACAACGGCCCTCATTGGAAAGACCTACGCGGCAGACAAACGATCGTCTTCAGGTTTCAGGATGATCGTCATCAAAACAGCCTCAAAACTGCCACTTTTGGACACTAAATCGGCCATAGAACGGGCTGGACTGCTCGAAACGGCTTGGACCCAGTGAAGTCATGTAACAACTTGACAGGATAAACCCAGCTCGGTAATCGAGACTCAAACTACGACTGAGCTGGGTCCTAGTTTTATGTACCACATTATAAATCATTGTTGCGGGGACACTGCCTGCTTTGGAGATGTGCATCCATGGTCAGGACAATTGTCTCCAAAAGCGGCTCAAATTCCGCTCATTTCCAGCTCAGAATGCACAGCCGCGTGCCCCCACGCCATGGTAAATGCCGCATTGAACACGCTTTTGCCATCCTTTGATAGCCCAATGGCTATGACAGAACGACGCCCCTTATCAGAAACAGCTACTTGGCACACCGGCCACATTGTTCTTAACTTTGAGGACGGTCCTCATGAAAACAACCCAAAAATGGCCTTAGAACAGGCTAGAGGGATCAGCATGCGGCAAGATCTGTTTGTCGTGATGCGCATCTGCTCCTTGCTGATCTTCAGCCACTGGCATGCCCGTTTTGAGCCACAGTGTCGCCACAAGGACTTTTGGACTGCTTGTTTGCTGCCGCTGCTTGCTGCTGATGTTGCTGCTTCTAAAATTTGCTGCTGACCGTTGGACCCTAAGAAGGGGTGTAAAGTCTCGTCAGGGTAAATCCATCTTGGTATTCAAGACTCAAAGGAGGACCCAGCTGGGTCCTAATCTTGCATCGGCATTGGACATCCCCTTGGAAGAAAGACCGCTTGCTTTGGAGACATGCTTCCACCGTTAAGAGCATCATTGTGAAACCTCCAAAACGGCTCTTTTTCAGCTCAAAATCAGCTCCTGTGTGGCACCACGGCGTTGCAATTGCGTTGTAGAACATACATTTGCATTCCTCCTATAGCGCAATCGCTATGGAAGAAGATCGGCCCTCATTGAAAACGCCGACTTGACACACTGGCGATCGTCTTGAACTTCCAGGACGGTTATCCACAAAATAGCCCAAAAACGACGGTTTCTGGACACGGCATCAGCCATAGACCGGTCGAAGGGGCTTTAAACGGTGTGAAACCTGATTTTTGGTGATGTGCCTTAGCTACCCACTAGTTGTAAGCTACTTGGAGCCGGTTCTAAGCCACGGTGTCATCACAACGACTTTTGTGCAGCCGGATGCTGTTGCTGCTGCTTGCTGCTTGCTGCTGCTGTTGCTTGCTAAAACCCGTTGGTCACCCTTGGACCCTAAGAAGGGGGGTAAACCCCCGACCAGGTAAACCCAGCTTTGTATTCACGACTCAAACTAGGACCGAGCTGGGTCCTAGTCTTGATCATTGGAAACATGTACTAGGCACATTGGCGATGGTTCTGAACGCTGAGGACAATCGTCCTGAGAACGGCTCAAAAACAGCCTTTTTCGGACACCAAATTGGGTCTAGAACGGGCTAGACGAATGGAAATGGCAGCAATCCTGTTTGTGGTGATGTGTGTCGGCTAACAGTCGTTTCAAGGTACTTGGATGCCAGTTTTGGGCCAGTGTTTGGTGGCACCTTTTGACCTTCGGACGGCCTACACCTTGCTGCTGCTTTTCGCTGCTGCTTGATGCTGCATGCTGCTGCTGCTAAAATGTGTTGCTCAGCCTTACCCTAAAAGGGGTGTAAAGCCTCGACAGGGTAACCCCGGCTCGGTAATCAAGACTCATGAGTGGGACTGAGCTAGGTCCTAGTCTTGGTTGACGTATTGAATGGAATGAAACACATTGAAAGGAATGACTGCTTCCTTTGCAAATGTACGTCCACGGTCAAGACGATCGTCCCGAAAGATGTCTCAGAAATGGCTTGTTTTTACCTCGAGAACGCCATTCTGTGGCACCACGGTATGGCACATGCCTTAGTCCCCACCCATTTGCATTCCTTCTGTGGTGCAATCGCTATGGAAGAATAACGGCCCTCATTAGAAGCAGCTACGGGGCACACCAAACTCAGGACGATCGTCCTGGAAAAAGCCCCAAAACTACCCTTCTGGGACAATAAATGGGCCATAGAAAAGACCTGATGGCTGGAAACGGCATTATATCTGTTTATGGTGATGCGCCTCTGATCCTTGGTCGTTTTAAGGCACATGGATGCCACTCTTGACCCATGGTAGTGTCGCAGGGATGTTCTAACTGCCTGTTGCTCCTGTCTGCTGCCATCTCTTGAACACTAACCCAAAAAAGCACAATTTTTAACCCAAATCGACCATGTGAAGACACGGCCTAACCTGCTAGCAGAGGTTCTACCTCAAAATTGCCTATGAGGGAGGGTGGGTGGTCTTGTGTACCCTGACTGGGAATGTTGAGGCTAACTCGCCTATTGGCGTCGACTGCTTGACCAAATGGCTGTGGGAAGAGTGCAACCCTCCAACGGCCCCATCTACGTGCCTGAGGATTGAGACACCGTTATGCAGGCCCCAGAGTGGACCAGTTTCTTGTCCATCGCTGCTGGATCCCTCAGTCGTGTACCGGTTTGTGATATTGACCAGGTGCTACTGAAAGAGGTCATGGCCGAAAATTGTGGTCTGACCCTTTCAGATCTGAAGTAACGATCCCCTGAGCACACTTCAGCCACGATTACAGGGTGTGAATCCTACGATGATGAACTGGTACTTGCTTTGGATTAATGTTTGAGGTTTGAAGTTTGGAGTTTCGGGTACTAGACGCCTTTCGGCCCCAGGGGCCACCTGGTCGGGCCAGGTGATTTCCTCCCCACAAGGACCTAGTGGGGGGCCCTTCATGACACACCTCCTGCCTGGTGGCAAATTCTCCGGGTTCATGGGGCTTGAAGCCCTGTCCCTACCCCGCTTCCCCATTTCACCACTCCCCGGTCAGTGTGTTACTTAGCAACTAGGTTTCAGGCGCTTACCCACTACGTCCCCCCCCTGATGCATCGTCGCCCGGGGTGCCGGCGCGGCTGGGCCCGTACTAAAAGCTTGTCTCCAGTGGGACCCCCTTGGGCTTGCGTGGAGGCTGCCCAGCCGCCGGGTCGGTTTGTGGCGCTGTGCACCACTACCGCCTTGGAGGCAGAAGTGCTCTGCTCGTGTGAGCTCAGCGCTCGCGGCGGGTCAGAGGGGACTGGGCAGGCACCGCTTCTTGCTTGCCCTCCCCCCACCTGCTGCCTGTAAAGGGAAGCTCAGGACAGGACAGAACAAGGTTGGTTTCTTCTGTGGACCTCTGCATTTGGCAGGGTCAGGATTACAGCAATTATGTCTAGTTTCTGTTTGTTGTGCATGACATAGCCCCATATAAGTTATTTGCTGTGGTGCGTCGCAGATGCCGCTATTTGGGCACTGCAGGGCACGCGTGCGCACTGACGTGTGCATAGTTTTCTTTCTGAGAAGCACTGATTTTTATTATAAAAAGATCTGATTTTGTAGGATTTTAGCATGTTTACAGTGTATGTATTGTGCTGAGCGTCCATTATTGTTTAGGCCATGAAACGGCTTATCTGTTGAATCACTCCGTATCACCAAGTCAAGATTGATCAACTCATTTGATTTATTGCGTGCGGCAATTACAAGAAGGGCGTCGTTTCAAGGTTTTCAAAATGGGACTGCAGGAGATTCAAAATGAGAGGTTTGAAAATTCTGAGCACTGGCCGAAACAAGACTCTGAGGTCTTGAAATATTCAACAGATAAACACGACGTTTCTTTGCCTTTGCCTGTAGCTGCAGATGAGATCAATAAGAGTGAGGAGTGCAATCACAGGAGTCTACGGCCCGGCCGAGCCGTCAATCAAGACACCATCAAGGCGCCGTCCAGACCAGCGCCAGCCCCGCCCAGGACAACACGGCCGCCGCAGCGCCTTTCAAGTGGAGTAACAGAAGTGCCACGATGTGCTGAAGCCGCCGCCATCACAGCAGTGCAACGACTCGTCGCGCAGGAAGAACGGATAAGGCAAAGTCTCAGGTATGAGCAACAAGTCATCTGCGCGAAGAGGTACGCGAACTTTGGCCACGTTTTTCAAAAGCTCTATTGCCGGTTGTTCCAGCCTTCGTTGAATTCGGGGCAGACAAGTACGCCGCCGAACGAACTGAAGGAGCTAGGGAAGCGCTCATTGAAGGAGCTGGCGGATTCCAGCAAGGCAACGCCAAAGAAGAACACCGCAAAATCGAATGCGCCGCCGAACAAGAACAAAGCGTCTGAGTACTCAGGTGTGTTGGCGAAGTTGGAGACCTCGTTGGAAAATTCCTTGAAGCGATCCTTAAGTGACCTCCGACGAGTTGTGGAACTGTTGGGTAACTGTTCGCCCTCTGTGTCCGTCAGAACGAACAAATGGAACAAGTTCGTCGAGAAGCAAGAACCAAGGCACGTTTCAAGTGTGACGAAGCGCCGGCAGAACGAATCCCAAGTGACTGAGCGCCGAACGGACGAGTTACAAGCGAGTTTGGATGATTTTGACGCGTGGACAGTAACTTCGGGAGATCCTGGTGGAGTTCAGCAGCGAAGGAGCTCCACAAATGAGTCGTCGAACGTCGCGAGGCCCAAACAAAGGGGACAGCGAGCAGGACGAGCTGTGCAGCGTCGCCGCGCTATAGCCAAGTTCTTTGAGGTATTAAACTCAATCCAAGGTCGCGCATGCCGAGGTACAAGCGAGAAGAAGACCGAGTGCCCTACGCGAGACATGTGGGGACAGTCTGTGGTGAACTCCAAGGAGAACCAGGGGAATCCCTTCTTGGACTGAGCAGTGCTCTTTAAAGCGCGCTGCTTTTGCCGTTAGCGCGCTGGCTGAAGCGCAATGCCTTTGGTGTGCTCAACGAAGGGAGAGGCCTCCGGAAAATAGTGGATCATAACCATCAACAAAATGATCAACAAGTTCGGAAACTTCACCAAGACCTCATGGGGTTTCATACTTCGTTGAAGCAATCATACGACAGACTTGTGGAATGCGCAAGCAATGTAGACAAACAAATGGAGACCCACACCAACTCAATTTCGACAGCAACAAGCATGCTTTGGCCATGATTCAACTACAAGAGGAGCAACAACAAGCCAGCTCTTCACATCAAGGGCCATTGGTTCAATATGGTAAAAATTTTCCACAAACACCACAAGATCAATTGATACCTCATCAAGAAGGGCCCCAAGAGTTACCACCACATCAAGATAGTGCAGTGGAAAATATGGGAGTGCAACCGTGAGCGTTTTTCAATTTGCGAGCGCTTGCAGTGCTTTCTTTGTCAGTTCTTGGCGCTGTGAGCGCCTTGTGGTATATATCTGCCACAGATGGCAGAATGTGATGTAAATTACAATGCATCCAAAAGTTGACTTTGTCAACGAGGTCTGTTTTGGCCTCTTCTTGGGCGCCAAGCGCCTTGTGTGCTGGCACTGACATGTGCCTTTGCTTTCTTTTTCGTTGTAGATACTATTTTGGATCTGCAATGAGCAGTGGTGGGATACACCCTGCTTTACACTTTGAGTGAACTCTGGTTTACTCAGTTTTGCAATTCTGTTTTGCTTTGCACCTGCCTGCTTGTGAGCAGTGTGTCTTTTTTTCTTTTTCAGCTGCTTCTGTCTTGGAGAAAAAGCAGAGTGGTTTTCCCGTTTGTTTTTCTGCTTTTGTTGGAAAAAGCAGGGGTTTTCTTTCAGTATTTTTATACTAAATTTTATCTGTGCCATGAGCACTTCAGGTTGTGTGCCATGAGCACTTATCAGGTTTTTACACCCTGTGAGGAGTTTGAGTGGGTATAGGTTGAAACACCACTTCACCACTTCCCTAGGGCACTGTTTGGTGACAGAAATCCTTTTCAGGAGGGTAAAGCTATCTGTGGTATCAGTGGTATTCCACTAGCATGATCTGCACATAGATAGTAGCTGTTTTTACCTGGAATGAGTAGAAATAGCCAGATCACAGACAAGAATATCTGTATTGTATTGTAGGTAAAGGCCTGCATGTTTTGCTATTTTTTTTTCTCGGGTCAGCAACTCATTTGGGGAGTGCTGAGCCTGGGGGGGGAGTGTAAACATGCAAGGCAGCCTTTTGGGTGCTTGCGTTTTACACCCACCCAGCTCTGTCTGAGCTTTTCCCAGCCCTATGGTAAAACCCTTCGCACCCTTTTGTTTTGGGGTCTCAGCCACACATCAGGGTATGTGTGGGCTTGGGGGGGGAGTGTAAAGGGAAGCTCAGGACAGGACAGAACAAGGTTGGTTTCTTCTGTGGACCTCTGCATTTGGCAGGGTCAGGATTACAGCAATTATGTCTAGTTTCTGTTTGTTGTGCATGACATAGCCCCATATAAGTTATTTGCTGTGGTGCGTCGCAGATGCCGCTATTTGGGCACTGCAGGGCACGCGTGCGCACTGACGTGTGCATTGTTTCCTTTCTGAGAAGCACTGATTTTTATTATAAAAAGATCTGATTTTGTAGGATTTTAGCATGTTTACAGTGTATGTATTGTGCTGAGCGTCCATTATTGTTTAGGCCATGAAACGGCTTATCTGTTGAATCACTCCGTATCACCAAGTCAAGATTGATCAACTCATTTGATTTATTGCGTGCGGCAATTACAAGAAGGGCGTCGTTTCAAGGTTTTCAAAATGGGACTGCAGGAGATTCAAAATGAGAGGTTTGAAAATTCTGAGCACTGGCCGAAACAAGACTCTGAGGTCTTGAAATTTCTCTCCTCGCGCCCCTTGCGGTGCGTGTCCTGGGTTGCCCTGTTCAGGTGTCCTACTATGATCAACTGGTACCTGCTATTGTGTGTCAAGATGAGGACGATCAGCTGTGTGAAATTGCCAGCTTATTTTCCCCTTTTGACACCAGCTGTGTTGATCTCAAACACAATGCTTTCTTGGCCCAGCTATTGCTGGAGAAGGAAGATGTGGAGTCAAGCTCACAGCAACGTACCCTTATTAGGAAGCCTCTGCTTCACAAGCAGCCTGCATGCTTAGCACAGTCCGCATCTGGGAAGACCGGTGTTCTAGCACGGCCTGCGGCTAACAACATGCCCATGTCAGAGCATGACGCCCTGGAACTGCGAAAATTAGTGTACCTGAAAGCCGGGGGTGTCGAGCGCCAAGAGCGACTCCAATACCTCAGACAGACCCGGAAATCCTCCATATGGTCTGAGGAGGATGGTGAGCTCTACACACTACCTGACCAAGAGGTTTCCCTTGGTGTACTCTCTGAACTACACGCAGAGTGGGACAACAGCACGCTACCTGCCGAAATTGTTGATCGGCAGAATGAGGACGAGCATGATAAGAGCAACCACCATGCTGAGGACAATTTCTTACGGGAAATCAAGATTATGAACCTTGACCCTCGACTGCAGAAACTGCTTCAAACCTATGAGCAGGTGTTCGGCCCCTTGCCTTCACCTCTTTTCTGCAAACAATTGCTTCATATGGACCTGAAACTCAAACCTGAGTGTGAGAAAGCGCGAATGAGACGTCATCCCTACCCCACTCTTCAGGAACAGGTTGAGGAAATCGATACAGGAATGCATAGATACTGGCCTCGTGGAGGAATATAAAGAGGGAGACTACCCCCATCACTGCAGTCCGTGTTTCGTGGTTGCTAAACCCGGATCGACTGCCCTGCAACTGGTTGTTGACTACGGGGAGGTCAAAAAGCAAACCCGGAACACCTCAGGGGGTAATCCCAGCATGGAGCACACCCTTGAGGGCATTGCGAAATGCACGTAAAAGACAAAAACGGACAAACGCAGTTGTTTCTGGCAGGTTGACTTAAGTGCCGCAGTCCAGGAACTGCCGGCGTTTCTAACCCCTAAGGGTTGTGTATTTCAATGGAAGGTTGTGCCTTTTCGGGTCGTCATTGCCCCGGCACTCTTCCAGGAACTGATGAACAAAATTTGGTATATATTGAGGCGCAGTCCTCTTGTACAAGAGTTCATTTCTTGAAGGGCTGAAATGGAGGCCGGCATCAACGACGTGAGTTTGGGTACCAATACCCAAGAGGACCATGTCCTCCTCCTGGGTGAGTTTTTCATGTTTAGTCAGGAAAGCGATCTCCATATCAAACTCGAAAAATGCGAGTTTCTGAAAGATGAGATGGACTACTTGCGTTTTAATGTGGGGTATGGCTGGTGGAAACCAGCCGCGTCTGAGATGCAGCCCCTACAGCACCTGCAGATTTGGGATGAAGAAGAAGGGTCTACACGACGTGACGAGTTTTCTGGGTGCCTGTAACTTTAATCGGCGCGACATCCTCCATTCTACTTACTCCTCTGCCCCTCTCACAGACCTAATCATTAAACCTACTCCCTGGAGATGGACCTCCAGAGAGGAAGAGTATTTCCAAGTGTTGAAGAAGAAAATCACGTTCTCCAACTGGCTGGGGGTACCTCGCCCTAAGGGTGACATCATCCTAATCACTGATGCCAGTGATGTAGGGGGGGCTGGAGGGGTTGACCAATGGCAAGAGCTGAACCCTGCAGAGCTAGCCCACTGCAATTATCGTACCTCAGGTTTCAACGATGATGGTTCTGCAAAATACGACCCTCCCTGCAGTGAGCGGCGACTGGTGCCACTTGGTCACTGGAACTAGAAATGGAACCAGGCTCGTTTCAACTACAGCACCTACGCCCAGGAACTCCTGGCCGGTATGTTGGTGCGCCCCTGACTGTTGGGATCTAACCCTATTGTCTGGCTATGTGACCAGGAAACGGTGAAGTCATTTCAGAAGGGCCCACCACCAGAGAAAGCGAAAGCTGAACGATGGTGGACATACCTCAGCAAGTTCAGGCTAACCGTCCACCATATACCTGGTATAAAAAAAGAATTGTGCGACTATATATCGCGCACCAACTTTGATGCGATCATTAGTGAGAGCTCTGAGGCTCTTCAAAAAGAGGCTTTCCAACGTATGGACGTCCAGCTGGACCTGTCTTTGCGTACGGCACGAATCCCCGAGGGTTGGAGTCTAAACGAATATCAGTCACAATATAAAAATATTCTCCAAATTCTCAGCACTGGTCTTGAACCCCGTGTCATAGACGGGAGGCAGTGGTATAGAAATAACCAATACCTCTTCAACGAGGATCGTATCTGTGTGCCTGAGGCACAACTGGATGCATGCCTACAGTGGTCCCAACTCAGCTGAGATCACCCTGGCGTGACTTGCTCAGTGGACTTCTTCCGATATTGTTTCTATTCCAGTCCAACGTTGAGTGAACTGAGGTCTCATATGCAGGCCATTGTTGATGCTTCTGGCTGTCATGCAAGCCGGTAGAGCGATAGTAGGGATAGGGGGCTGATCTCATGCTCGGCTTTAACCCACTGTACGGGTCTGTTCTCTGCGTCCAATTTATCCACGTGCTGCAAAGTCTTCGTGGCTAATATAGCTGCCTAGCTGTAACAAGTGGCCTGTCACGCTTCACCCATGTGTTTCCTTGCAGTAACAAAGTCACAGGTGAGCAGACTGTGAAGGTACTGGTCAAACAATGGTCCAGCCATACAGAGGGCCAAAACAGGTGCTTTCTGATGAAGATGTACGCATCTGTAGCAGCACAGGATGGTACAAACGTGTTCTGGACCCACTCAACATTCAGATAGCCACTGATGTGCCCTATACTCACAGGTCTAACCCTCTTTGCAAGAGACAGAACCATGTGGTGGAACAGAATTTTAAAGTCCTGACGAGACACGAACCTACCGAAAGTTGGGTACGGCTACTGCCGAGGGCTGTGCTAGCCATGAACTGACAGAAGAGCTGGTCTACAGGTTTCAGCCCCCAGGAACTGTTTGATGGAGGGTGGTTTGGTTCTTCTGTTTGGTTCTTCAATACCCCCTGTTCGTGAGGACTTCAAGAGCCTCGTTGGGCATAGGGTGGAACACAAGCAGGCTTGGCTAACCAGGCAGAAAGTAAGCTGAGACACGTTCATGATGTTGAACTGAACGGACGGAATCGCCTAAGGCGACTCACCAGTTTTAAGGTTGGTGACCTTGTTTTGGTTCACCACTCGCGACTACCCTCTAACTTCGTAACTGCCTGCAAGACCCTTATTTTGAGCCCTATCGTATCATTTGGATAGATGGATCCAGGATCCATGTCAGGTGCAGTCGACGTCCTGGTAGTGAACTACTATGCGGCCCTAAACAATTGAGGCACTACCAGTCCCCCGACGACTTGTCGCGGGAAGAGTGGCGCCTAGAGGATAAAGAGGTCGAGAACATCGACATGCAGAACGCTGCCTCCCCTGAGGAGGCTGACAAACTGAAGGAGATGACTGCCGAAGAGATGGCAGTCGACGGATAATACGTTGTAGCAGGTATTGCTCGCAATAAATATAAACGGGGAAGTTCTTTACCCTGTGGGATAGCTATGGGCTAACTGAGGCAACCTGGGAGGCCATGTCAGCCTTTACAAAGCCAGATGCGAGTATCAACCCCATGTTCCGTTCCTATCTCGTTGAGAACAACGAGAGACAGCTACTAACCCGCGCTGAGACCCTGTCCCAGCGCAAGAAGAAAAGCCAATCACCTTGTGACTATTTATTTGTCGGTCTCAAACCACCTGAGGGAGTTGCAACCTTCAGGAGGTGGTGGTACTTCCCTCCTCCTGTTGGCAGTCTCCTTCGGGCGACACCTGCAGGAGTATAGGCTCCCTCCGGAGTTACACTTCCCCCTCACCGAGGAAAGCAACACTGGGGATCATCGGACTACCAACACGTCGCTTATCTTGTTTGCAGCTTAATGATCGGTGACTCCTATTGCCCCAGCCTCCCACCATACATTAATCTGCACAGTGTATTACCAAGGAGGCGCCTGCGCGCTGGATCAGGTACCTACCGGGTCGGATCCGTCCGAGGTTCCCCCCTCCATACGACCACCCCAACTGAGGATTACCTGAACACGCCGGCCATAGTGAACATATTCCGTCCCTTCAGAACTAACAGTGGAGGCCCTTTACTCGCAACCCCCTCTGTTCTCTAACCTCCCAAGGGCGGTGAGCACTCTTGTGCTGTCACCTAGGCCCAATCAGTGTGTGCCAGGACAGGTTCAAGACTCCAGTAGAGCTCCAGTCTCAGTGAGTGTACTAACGCACTCCCTGAATCGGGATCCGTCCTCCAAACACCTGCACAACCGCTGATTGTGGAGCCCTGCCCCTGCCTTGGTTCTGCCCTGCACTCCCATGCTTGTGGTTTCCAGCGTTAGTGCATGCCTTGTTGACCACGTCTTGCATGGGACATGCTCTAATTAATTAATGCAATGACCTTCGGGGACCCTGCCATGAGTGGTGGCGGCCTAGACCAGGGGGGAATGGTGTTGTGAAGTAAGGGGTGTCCACTCACGTTGGAGAGAAGCGTGCCCACAGTTGGGAGCGCTAACTGGTCCAGATCATTGGGGTTCTACCCTGCTAAACCCTGCTTGATGGTGTTACCATACCCCTAAGTGTGCTACGTACGTCTGTGTGTGTCTCACTTCTCTCCCCAGCGTGGCTGCCATCGTCGGCCCTCACTGACGTCGGACCGAAGGTTATAGTCAGCTACTGGTACCACTCCTATGGCCCCGAATGTCCGTGCTGGCGCCTATCTCTTGCGTGAACGGCAGAAGCCTCACCTACTAGAGAGGGAGGGGGTGGCTAAGTGTACGAAGGGCATATGAAACACCAATTTTTCTAAAGGCCAAAAACTAACACACTCCCCTGTCCGCCAGGAAAAGCACGCGGAGCAGGAGACACCACTACTCCACATCGTATCTTAAACCGCACCAACAGGACAAATTAAATTCTATCGAAGAATGGCTATTTTTCTTTACCAAAAATGGCATGATTTCGCAAATGTATTCATGTCATTTGCGAATCTCATAAATACTTGCTATCTAACCTCCCCCGCGGTGCGAATGTCACACGTTCTGCATGAAAAATCCGGCGGCATGTGGTCAAATCATTTAACTCTATGTCACATTGCAGATTCTGCACATTGCTGGTTTTTTTGCCAGTTCTGCACAAATATGTCAATATGGCCCGTGAACAGTTGTAAGATGGCTTCAATGTCATGCAACACATCCGACAACCTCAGAAAAGGGGGGCAGAGCACCAACCGACTTGTCGGACCCAGAAAACACTGATTTTGGCTAAAAATTTGCAGTTTGTGGCCATTTTCTGGCGTAAAATGAGTTTCTCTGCATTGGCGCCCCTGAAACACTTGTTCAATGGGCTCCATGGCTTGCAACAAATCCTTTTTGAAGTGAACAGCCGGCAAAAAAGGGAAAGGGGGGCACAAACTGATTGTCGCGACCCAGAAAACACTGATTTGGGCTAAAAATTGGCATTTTTTGCCCATTTTTGGGCAAAGAATGGTGTTTTATGGTGGCGGCGGACCGGAAACACTTGTTAAATAAGTTCAATGGCATTCAGCACATATTGATTAGAGTCCAGCACCCTCAATCAAGGGTAGGAGTGCCAACTGACCACCGGGACCCCGGAAACCCTGATTTAGCATAAAAATTGGCATTTTTTGGCCATTTTCGGGCGGAAAATGGTGCTTTTTTGGTGGTGGCGGCCCTGGAACACTTGTTGAATGGGTTTGATGGCATGCCACACATCTTATTTTGAGTACAACACACGCACAATAGGGTAGGAGGGGTATGAACTGACCACCCAGACCCAGAGAGAACTGATTTGGGCCCCAAATTGGCATATTTTGGCCGTTTTTTGGTGATGAATGCTTTTTTTTTCGGGTGGCGGCCCTGAAACACTTGTTGAATGGGTTCAATGGCGCACGCCGCATCTACATTTGAGTCCAGCACCCTCAAACAAGAATGGGAGTGCCACAAACTAACCACCCGGACCCGGAATACACAGATTGAAGAGTGAAAATTAGCAATTTTTTGCCATTTTCCGGCAGAAAAAATGGTGTTTTTTAGTGGTCGCGGCCCGGAAGCACTTGGAAAATTGGTTGCATGGGATACAACACATCTTCTCTTGAGTCCAGCACTCTCAAGGTGGGGTACAGGAACACCAGCTGACCATGTGCAACAGCACACACTGATTCGGGCTAAAAATTGATATTTTCCAGCCATTTTTCTGCGAAAAATGGTTTTTTAGGTCCTGACGCCCTTGGAACACTTGTCGAAAACCTTCAACAGTGTGGGACACCTCATAATTTGTGACCAGCACCCTCCAAATAGGGCAGAAGGGCCACCAAATGACCACCCAGACCCCAAACAACACTGATTTGGGCTAAAAATTACTACACTCACTAATGCGTGCAACAGCCTTCGAAGGTAGGTTGAGCACAACCGCACTCGGTCGCTACCAGGCTTGCTGACCCTAACCCCCATACGCACTACTGGGTGGCTTTGACAAAGGTGTCTCGGGATCTAATGGCCCCCCTGTGAAGAAGCAAGCGAACAAAGCGCCACTAGGCTGCTCTGGCCTGACAGCGACGCCCTCGCGTGTTTCCCTGACGGGGCTTGGGGTAGGGAGTGCACGTATGGGGCAGACAGCGTGCAGTAAGGCGTTGTCCATGGCCAGGTCGTTCAGAATTCCCAGGTTGATTGTGTGATCTGCACCCTGTTCAGCTGTGCGGAAAATTTGCTGTTGTGCAACAATCACCCTTCCCTGACCCGCCTGAGAGGTACACATGCGGAGCAGATTGGACTGGAAAGAATACACTGTCCCCAAACTACCCTATGAGGCAAGCAAGCTTTAAGGAGTCCGCCCGTTCTCTCATACAACGTAGGGCGGAGCCCTGGGTAACCTAACAAGGGTTATACCGCGGGAACAGCACCTGGGCTAAGCCCTTTAATGCATCAGGAGCATGCAGGTAAGCGAGGCGATAAAACCACAAACCAGTTTCTGCGAACATTTGTCCAACATTACAAAATCGGCCTGGTGAGCCACAAAAGGCGCCGTTCAGTGCAAAAACGGACATCACAAAACAAACTCCAGCAAGAGGTGGGCTCCTCTTGGGCTTACTCACCTTACTCACCACACATCATGTGAATGCCGAGAGCAAGCCTGAGCGCTTAGACAAGCCTACAGCGATTTACAACAACCCTAAGCGACTAATGCATCGTGTGTATCATGCATCTCTTCCTCTGTTACCTGCAGGAGGGAAAGAGAGTATTGAATGGCAACTGCACAGCGCAAAACGAAACCTAACGTTTTCAGCAACCCAACTCTAAAGCTGCGGCGCAAGCAAGCGCGCACAACGCCCTTTCTTTTCCACCTGTGAAGAGAAGGAGGGAGTGAAAGAATGCACAGGGAAAGCGCCACAACGTCTGAATGCCGGGATTAGGCACATGCATCGCAACCACAGGGCATACTCCAACCCTATGTGCGCGCTACATGCTCCATTTGTTTGGCATACCTTCCATTCGCTGTCTTACGTATGCAGAGCAAGGAAGGTGAGTACCCACACCCCCAACCAACGCAGCGGTGACAACTCTAGCGTTTTCCCGAAACATACAACACGAGCACAATGCATATGTGTGAAATGACAACGGCATACCTGAGAAGCGCGTTGTCCGCTTCCTCTGTTGTTGGTTGTTGTTTTAAGTACATTTCCAGAAGTTTATGAAATTTTTGATGCAACTGAGCAAAAGTTTCTTTTAAATGCTTTTTGAAACAGGGCCCATACATTCTTTCTTCCGGACTTGCTTTTTTCGAGCGCGACTCTGTGGCGCTTCTCTGCGACTCTGAGCTTTAGACTATAAATGACCATTTCTAACAATTTTATGTCACCTTTTAGCGATTTGACTTCTTAAATCGCTAACCTCCTCGCTGAACCACAAGATTCACTCCCTGTTGCTTCCAATTTCTCTTTTGATTCAGCTCCTGGAGTTTTGTGCACTTCATCGCGAGTATTGCTCCGCCCTGACCCTTGGTCAGGACCTTTACTAAAACGCTGTTTATACAGCCATAGCCGTCCGCATTAGAGCGTTCGACTGTAACGTAGTGGGCAAACGTGTATGCTCTAGGGAGGAGGTCCTGGGTCCAAACCCCACTACCCCTAAATCTTTACTAAACAATTTTGCCGCACATTGGTGACTTTTGAGGCATGCTCCTCTGTAAGGAGATCATTCACGGTACATTACACTGTTTTTCAAGGGTGACTACAGTGTGTCAAGCTTCTATGAACTGATGAGTGTGTCATTCGCTGGGTTGAAGCATTTTCCGAGGAGCGTTCAGGGTAATTTCAGCCTTTTTCCTTGGTACTACTAGCATGATGAATTAGTACTCCAGGGCGGAGTAAGAAAACATCACTGCCATGTCTTTCTGGGATACTTGCTCCAGACCAAGCCCCCGCTAATCCTTGAGAAGTTATGAAGACTAACACTTAATCATTATATCACTCTTTTTGAAGCTTAAAGTACATGTTTCAAAGTAACTAGGGTTGCAACCCTGGCTCCTAATGAAGTTCACCGCTACCACTCACGTGAGCCGAGGTATCTTCCTTCATGGAGGTTATACCGAAGCAAAATAGGCATTTCATGCCTTGGCCCTTGTTGGTTAAGCCTAGTGGTCTCCCATCTGTGGACCCCTATAGTCAATTGATTTTCCTACTTATTGTGGGCCTGCTTTTTAACTGATTCAGCATTCAGTTGCTTGGCAATCCTGGCCAAGCCGTATCCTGTGTCTGGCCCAACGTACTTGTCCCACATTCCTAACCAACTTCATTGCATGTCAGAAGGGGCACTTGAAGTGCTTTTGACCATCTTGGTGGCCATACGTACGCTAGTTTTCTCTTTTGAAAAATCTTTTTTTGTTGAATGCATTGTATTCAGACTTGCTTCTGTCACTACACAACATTGGTTGTTATCTGCAGCCCTACATTGGGGGCGGAAGGAAAAGGCGGGCAACAGGGACGCCAGTGGCCACAGCCACAGTAGTCGTTGAGGCAGCCGCCCCCAGGATCACCGCCACAGGTTAGCGCAGCAGTGAGGGGGGAGGAAGAGAGAGAGGCGTGGTACGCCAGCAGAAGGCGCTGTACGAGGCGCTGGTGCACCTGGACCACCTGCGCCGTTGTCGACAGGCTCCCTCGCCGGAGCCAAAAGCCATTTACCAGCTGAGATGGAGCTGCGGAGGGGAGGGGCGGAGAGCGAAGGAAGGAAGGAGGGGAAAGGGGGGCGGCGTGGCTGCCAGCCCAGTAGAGGAACACAGGGGGAGGAAGTGAAAGCAGGACTTAGCGGGACCGGGATGCGCAGGGGAGGCAGCAGGGGACAGCCGGATGGGTGGATGACCGGGGGGAGGGAAGGACGACAAGGGGACGGGGGCAGTGCAAACGCGGGGCACCACGGCCAGCGGACGCAAGAAGGAGGACAGGGGAGCGGGAGGCAGCAAGGGGCGACGGAGAGCGAGCGAGGGATAGGTCACAGAGGGGAGGGGTCGACAGACAGGGCAAGGTAGGCAAGGTGCACATGGTGCGGGGCAGCAGCACGGAGGGCGGCACGGGAAGGGGGGGCACGAGGGACAGGGGGAGGCAGGGCAGCCAGGAGCAGGAGGCAAGGGACAAGGGAAGCTGTGTGGAGGGGAGTATATGGGGTCACATGTGTAGGAGGGGAAGGGCGGAGGTACGTGGTGCGGAGATGTCATCCCACCGTCACCCCCACCACCGTACCTAGTCGTCATGCCGGTGTACCCCACCTCACCAACATACGCGGTTGCGCTGCCGTCAGCACCGATGCAGCAGCACCCCCAGGTATTGAGCGCAATGTGCGGAGCGCAGGGAGCGAAGGAAGACGAGGTCCGGAGGGCGTGGAAAAGGGTAGACAACGAGACGAGGAGACTGTAGGAGAGGGGGGCACGGGCAATGGGGGAGGCAGCCAGGGCGGCAGTTGCGTAGGCAAGGGCGCCGGGCACCCCCGGGGGGGGGGGGGCGCAGGCAGTCGAGGACCTGCAGCACGCATGGGCGGATATTGGGAGAAGAGCGGAGAGGGTGGAGAGAGCAGAGCGGGACGGCGAGCAGCAGGGGGAATGGGCGCAGGGGAGCGAGGGGACGTAGAGTCGCCTGACACTGCAGCCGTTCAGGCAGCCGGGTATCCCACCAGAGGCGGACAGGGAGGTGCAGGAGAGGGCCTGGAAGAGGATCAGGGCCGAGGCAACGAAGCTGGAGGGGAGGGACAGGGAGGTGGGGGAGGGGGAACGCAGGGTCAAGCAGGAGGAGGCAGCGGCAGTCAGCAGAAGGCACCGGGTCATTCCAGACCCGGAGGGGGACACCCTCTCCACGGAGAGGGAGGGACAGTCACCGCCCGAGGACAAGGCAACAGGGGACCGAGCTGACCATCGGCATGCACCAGGAAGGCGGCGCCGGGTGGAAGAGCGGGGAGCAGGGGACGCAACGTTGGCGCCACGGCCACACCAGCCCCAGTCCGAAGCCCACGCAAACAGATTGGGGTGGGGCGTTGCCGCTGCCGCGGCATTATGCGCCGCATCCTGCGCAGAGGGAGCAGGGGACGGTCCGGGGGTGGAGGGCGGGGGGGGTAGCGGAGTTGGTCCTCTGCCTGAAGCCGGTGGCGTGGACGAGAGTGGGAAGAGAGCGGCGCGGGACCCACGCCTTCCGGGACCTGGTCCATAGGGCTCGGAGGCCGCAGGACAGGGGGACTGAGATAGCGGAGGACAGGTGGAGGAGGATGCTGGGGGAGGCGCTCCTGAGGGTTGACCTGGATAGTTTATGGGAAACGGGGAGAAGGCCCAGAGAGCAGATGCTCGGGAAGCTGCTGCAAGGGGAGGGGTTGTACTCAAGGGGGCAGGAGACAAGGAAACGGCGAGGCGTGAGGCCGACGGGAGAGGATCCGTACAGGGCGACAAGATGAAGAGCAGGGCCCACAAGGAGTGAACGGAGGACAGGAGGGCAGGCGCAGCAGGACGTTGAGGGGGGCTGTGTCGTCAGATGGAGGTTTGTGGGCTGAGGGCATCGACACCGGAGGGCCGTGGTCCGGGACGGACGGAACACCTGCCGGAGGCGCGGGGCGAGCACGGGGACGCGGCGGACCTGTAGGACGAGGGAATGATGCCCTTAGTGGACGTCGCGCTGCACCACAGGAGGAGCGGGAGGACAAAGAGGCGGACGTCGAGCACATGGAAGCCCGACCCCAGACACGGTACCAGATCAACATCTGCTGCGGCCGCGATGGCGGGGTGGTGTACCGCCGGCTGATTCGTGCTGCGCGGTCAGGCTGCTAGATGACGGCCTGCGGTTCAGGCTCTTCTGCCTGCTTGCTTCCGAGGGCGGCGCGTGGCGTACTGCAGGACGGTGAAGGGTCTCAAGGTCCGAATTGAGGGACGGAGTCTAGACGACGTCGATCTGCGCCAGAGGGGACTGGCCGCAGATGCTGAGCAAGAGTGAGCAGCGCGACAGGCCCTTCAGAGTAGCCCCCAGTGCCCTAGTTGAGGGCGTACTCAAGGTGGGGGCCCGGCTGCAGGGACACCTGGCAGCTGCGGGGTAGACCAGCGGGCTATGTGTGTGAATACACAAAGCTCCTGGTGGCACGAAAGCACAGAGGATGGTAGGATTGGGTGTCTGAGGTCGAGTAGGACTTTCCATATCTTGTTCGGCTAGGTAACAGGCCCGGACAGAAGGTCACTGCAAGGGGGTGACCAACAGGTTAGAGACGAGGGGTGAGGGTAGGGGACAGGGGTCAGAGAAAGGGCCAGAGAGAGAGAGCGGTTGGGGCAGCAAGGCAGGGCCACAGTGGCAGGAGACAGGGGACACAGACAGGGCGCGTGCGACTGGCGGCAAGCACGGCAACCGAGGCACGACGGAGGGGGGCAGGCGAAGAACAAGGGCGCGCAATAGACCACACGAAGGGTAGGGCAAAGGGGGCGAAATGAGGCTGGCATGGGCACCACATCACCCGCAGAACAACAATATGCCAAAGAGTCGCATTGAGCGTTGCCAGCCGCCACGCCCCACCATCAGCGAGCTGATCGAGGTGAGGGCAGGTTGGACGGACGACGGAGGAATCCTCCGAAGAGGTACCCCGGGAAGCCGCCCAAGTTGGCCTACCGGGGGGAGGATCAGGTGCCGGCGTAGCAGCGCGTGTGGGCGAGAAAGATACAGCCCTGGCGCGGAGAGGGGAAGCGCCGCGCACACGTGGCTGGCGAGGAACAGTAAGGGGGGGAAGGGCGAGAGGCGCAGGACGGAGGGCAGGGCGGGGCGGGGAGCGCAGAGGGGGAGACCCAAGGGAGGGGCGCCCACCTGTCATGGGCCGGGCCCGCCACGGAGAGGGCTTGATGGGGGCGAGAGGACCAGAGAGGATACAAGAGAGGAGACGCAGCAACAGAAGACCAGTGTTGCCGTGTCATGCCTGCACGCAGGGGCGAGGGTAAAAGAAAAAACGAAAAATCAAACCACAAACCAAACACAGCAGAGACGCGAGAAGACCATAAAAAAAACCCAGCACAACAAAGGACACACAGAGGGTAGGGGAGGGGGGGGATGACGGCCAACAGGATGCGCACAAAGGGAAGAAGGACCCGGAGAAAGAGGGAGCAGAAGTAAAAGAAACCCAGCATGGGTAAAAAAAAGGAAAATGAGCGCGAAAGCAGGGGTACGAGTAGGAGCAACGTGTGCAAGGGCCACAAAACGGTCCTTTTTTTTTTCTTTTGAAATACAAAGTCCTTTGCATCGCGCCAATTGTCCATAGGAAGGCTAGCCAATCATACAAATGGTGACCCTCATCCCCGGGTCATCAGATAGACGGGGCAGCAGTCAGGAACAGCGGGCGAGGGACGATGAGTGATTGGAGTAATAAAAACAGAGGTGGCTTCACGCTGTGATCGCCCTGAGCCCCATGCCCAGGGGCAGTGGCGGCTGGATACGGGCATGATGCGTGCGGGCAGAGGCCGGAGGAAAGACCCTAAATGGTGACAGGGGGATAACGGGGGGAGCAGGATGTCCACATGCAAATGGTCGATGTGGGAGTGTGTGTCATGTGCACGGGCCAGCGTTCCACGGCTGGGGAAAAAATAGCAAGGCAGGGTTGCAAGGCGCAAGGGTGATAGCGTTAGCAGCGAAAGTTCACAGAGGAACATGATTCAGAAAGAACATGAACATGAGCAGGATCCTGGTCTCAGACAGTCTGAGGGCCTGCTGTATGTAGAGAGCCCTGATGGCAGAGGTGGACTTAGTTTAAGTAGGCAATTCACTCTCGGAGGTTCTTGGACGTCCTGCGAAGGGCGATGGGCGAGTTGGGGCTCAGGGGGGGCCGTGGTCAGAGCATTGTGGGTGCGAAACATACAGGACAACACGTGTGCCGTCGAGGGTCGATGCAAAGACAACAGGCGTCGTGAGCCTGAGAAAACAGAGAGGAAGAGGTGCTCAGAAGAGGGGAAGTGGCGAGTGCCAGTCCAGCTGGCTGAAAACCGACGGTCTGCGTGAGGAGGGGGGGATGGCTGAGGCGAGGGCGGCAGTTACCCTGTCAAGCACGCGGTCCTGATACTGAGAGACCACCTGTCGTGCAGCTCTGGAGCCGCCCTGGTGGGAGCGGAGCAATCTGTAAAGTGAAATCAGGACGCCCAGGCGTCCCACGATTTGTAGGTCCCGTCTGTGCGCTGTGGAGCGCCAGCTGTAAACTAGAGCAGGGCACGGCCAGGATGGAGCCCAGGCGGCAACCAGCGGATGGTCGTGGGAGCAGTGGGCGAGCGTACCGTGCACACTGGAGTTGTGCCGGTTGGCACACACAGGACAGTTGTGGGGGGATGGGCGGTCCGCCCAAAAAGAGGTGTAGTGGGCGTACCCAATCCAGGACTCGAAGCTGAAGAGCCACTTGTGCCATGCTAGGCGCCTGAACTTCAGTGGTCTCCAGGAGAGGGGGTGAAAATGGTCATAGGAGTGGGAGGGGATGTGATTAAACGTCCATGTTTTGTGGGGGGGCAGGACCAACTCACCGTGCTGAATGACATCCCACTTGGAGGTGGGGCGGGCTGGGGGGGGTTTGGGGAGGGTGGTTCCTCGCTTGGCGAAGTCATCTGATACTTCGTTGAATTGGTGGCCAGTGTGGCCCTCGACCCATTCTAGCTGTTGCCTCTCTTCCTGGAGAGATCTTCGGACCCTCAGCACCCATGCTGCTTGCCTCACGGGGCGTTTGGTGCTCTCGGCGGAGGATATGGCGCCTTTGCAGTCGAGGTGGATTTTCTGACCGTCGGCAGAGAAGTCTGAGCCCAGGAGGACGCCTACTAGCTCAGCCTTGTATGAGTTTGGGATACCCGGGACCCTGCACACCGCGATGTCACCACTGGGGAGCAGGGCTGCAGCACCAGACGCTGGGGGGGACCCTAGCTTACTACCATCAGTGAACGTGTCTCCCGGTCTGTGGGTTGAGGGCAGAATGTACACTGTGAGTCCTGCAATTGTGAGCACTGACGAGGCTTGGCGGGTCAGGGTAGCGCTTTTCCAGGCGACATCAAGTGGTGTCGTGGTGGAGGTGGGGGCTGGACTGAATTTAGACACAGCGTCAAGGAAAAGCCCGTAGGGCGACAGAGTGCTACAAGACGCCGTGCTGCAGGAGTGGATGCGTGGGTTGCGGTGCAGTGTATCCAAACCCTGGTGGGGTGTTGGGTGGGGAAGTGTCCCAGGCCCAGTCCATGGGAGCGATGGGTGTACAGTGTTTTGGTCGCTACGACTAGAGGCAGGCCCATCGCCCTGCACGGGGTGCGGCGGGTGGTAGTACTTGGGCAGGGTGGGGTGGGGGGGGGGCGGACAGATAGGGGGAGGGATTTGCTCTTGACGGCATTCACCTGGCAGCTGATCAGGCTCACGGCGTGCTGGACTAAGAAGGCTAGTGTCTGGCTACCGCGTGTTGGGGCGGGGGACAAAATGTCATCGACGTGGGCGGACAGGGTGACCCCGTTCCGGGAGAGGAAACGCAGCGGGATATCAAAGACTACCACGGAAAGGAAACAGGAGAGGGGGCTCCCCTCTTTTACACTGTGTGTGGTGGTCAACACCACATCCTCCGCCCCTCGCAGGAATGTCGCGCCGCGCGCAAGCACCAGAGAAATTAGGAGCAGTAGCTTGGCGGGCGCGCCCATCCTGAGGAGGGTATGGTGAATGAGGTATTTTCGGGGGCTGTCGAACGCATGGTATACACCGAAGGCCAGTACGGCCTCTTTGTCGGCCATGTGTTCGAGTTCCTGTAGGAAGGCCTTGGTAGCGTGGGCAGTAGACGAGCCTTGGCGGCCGCCGAACTGTTTGGGGTGTAGCTGGGGGGCGATCAGGGGGTATAGGGTGTGGTAGACCCATCTCATGAGCAGTCTATAGATAGATTTGCTCATGGCGATGGGTCGCCATCTATCGGGGTCCTGCCATTGACCTTTGCCTTTGAAAATGCAGAAGGTCTCAGAAATCAGCCAGGGGTCGGGGATGTAGCCAGACTCAGAGCACAGAGTAAGGCATTTGTGTACTATGCCGAAAAGGGCATCGGGTAGGGAGGCCAGGAGGTATGGCGGTACTCCGTCCGGTCCTGGGGACTTTTTCCGTGGTGCGCGTGCCAGTTTCCTGAGCTCGGGTAACGGTGCGGGGGGGCGGATCGGGTTATGCTGACTGCTGTGGAACGAAGTCGAGGGCCGTGGAACTCCAGGGTGTGTTGCGCTGTGAAATGCGCTGTATTTTTGTGGTGGGAGTTGGGAGGGTGGATTGCGAGGGGGGCGTGAGCAGGGTGTTTTTGACACGCCGGTAAAAATCTTTGGAGCGGCGCTTGGCTTGCTTAGCCAGTTGGCGGACCACCATTGACCAGTCGGTCACATCGGTGTCGGTGCGTGGTGGGGGCGGCTTCTGCTCATTGACCTCTCGCATTGCCGTGAGCATGTGTGTGGTGAGTAGCGAGTATGTGTGCTCCACTTCTGCTTATGTGTTCGGGACGGGTATGTCGTGGGCAAGTGCGCTTATTTTGGGTTGGTATTTGGAGACATCTCTCCGGTTCCACAGGGCACATCGGGCTTCGGGAACGTGCGGCGTGCTCCACGGTATGGTATGTACCACGACTGGATCGTGGTCCTGGATTCCTGTCACTCTGGAAAAGTCTGGCACGGAAGCGGCCGTCGACTGGAAGAAGGAGGCAAAGGATCTGGACCCGTAGGCCTGATCAATGTAGCTCTTGGTACCGTGGTACCTTCTCAATCGTGTGTATGGCACCTCAGAGAAGTGGGGCAAAATGAGGTCGGTCAGGGCAGTGGACCGTTCCTTGGCAACCAGCCAGGGCCAGATGTTGGCCCTGAGGGCAGTGGTGTGTGTCACGTGGGTCACTGCATTATAGTCTCCGAGAACGATGGAGCCTTCCTTGAGCAACGGGTCTAGGTGTCTTTCGCAGGTGATTCGTTCCTTGGCCGTGTGCGGGCCGTAGCACGACGCTACGGTGACGTGGGGCATTAGGGGGTCTGTGTGCAGGGGTAGGCAACATGAGATTCGTCTTCTTGGTATGTGTGTACGTTGGCGCGGTTTGGCAGGGGCAATGGACGTGTGTGTCAGTAGGGCGACGCCTGCCCTGGTGTCGGGTGAGCTGGCAAGCAGGAGGTATCCCCAGTAGCGAGCCACCCGTTTGTGGTACCGCAGTGAGAGGCAGTACTGGGACGAAACTCGCTGAGAGAGATGGTGTGAGGCAGACGTGTGTAGCCAGCTAGCAGGTGGCAAAATCTGTTGGGGGTTATCTCAACTCCACCGACATTCAGGGCACTGAAAGTGAGTGTGTCGTATGTTGGCGTGCGGGCGTGGGTGGGGTCAGGGGGCACTGCAGGACCTGGATGGTCAGCATTTGTACTTCGGGCGTTAGGCGATGTAATGGGCTTCAGAATGGGAGGGAGGGCGAAGATGACCAGAGGTACCGTCACAAGCTGGAAAAAAAATACCAGCAGTGTACACAGGCCCATGTAGAAAACAGCCGCAAACGACGGGCGTGGCGTGGTGATGTGTGGGGGAGTCCTGAGGACCTTTGTCATCAGGTGCTCACTATTACCACCGGAGTTGTGTACCAAGTTCGTCACGTTCGCTATTGGGGCTTTGTTGAGGGCTGGCGCTTTGGTGTATGTCTTGATTGGGCTGTGCGTGCAGAGTGAGTGGGAAAATGCCACCAGTCGCCTGTGTAACGCATCGAAGGCGATCAGGTAAGCGGCACAGTGTGCAAAAATGATTGGCGGGCGCAGGGGCAGTACCAGTCTGTCAGCCGGTTCAAGAGGTGGCGGTGAAAGGCCGCGCAGGTCACCAGCTGTGGGCAGTAAAGAGATGACGGTGCTCAGCAAAGAACTGCTACACGTAGACGCGAGATAGAAGATGGCAATCAATCGCTGGTGCAGCCTATGGAAGGCTACGCTTATAGACAGTACATGCAGAAAACTGACATGCCCTGGTTGCATAGAGTACAAGAGAGAGCAAAGGGAGGCATACGAGTAAGTGATGCGCTCTCTGGGCCGAATTACTTGACTCATGGGAACGGGTAAGCCTTTGGCCTTTTGTCGGATCGGGATTCCTGAGGAGGCATAGGATGGATGATCACCGAAGGGACGATGCTTTCCCTGCTGATGCACTGATGGAGGGTACCAGGGAGCGTGAAGCAGACGCAATTTCAGGAAGCGCGAGGTCTGGTAAGGCCGCTGCTGCCAGATTTGCTTCGTTGAGTTTCGGGGGTGGCATGGCAGCCAGATCCACGCGCCGGAGGCGCTCTGCCAATGAGATATTGGTGTCTTGATCTGCGTTACCAGAGGTGAAGTACACCGGGCCTGGAAGGATGGCCCCGTAGGCAAGAGCGGCTGAGTCGGGGGATTGGTATTTCACTAACAAAATACCTGATTGCTGGAAGAGCTGATGGGACTCAACCGGCCCAAAACTGGCTGCAGATTTGAGCACATCCTTGACGCTGAAGGTAGGGGAGAAAGAACCAGGGTGTATGGGGGCTCAACTACTTTGGCCACTTCTTTCGCGAAGACGCGCTGTTGTGTGTGGGCGGATACGCAGATCAAGTCCCCTAGGTTCTCAACTTCTTGGACCGTCGGCTGGATGAGCATGGGCTCGTGCACCATGCCGAACAAGTCGTATTTGTTGAGGAGCACGAGGAATGCGAACTTGCGATAGAGGGGCGGGTTCATCTCAATTACCGTTCGGATTTTATTGCAGGGCATTTTCCTTTGGCCTTTTTGTCCTTTGACGAACCTTGGTTGGTGTGTGATAATGAGGGAGGATTCCTTGACGGAGCGGTCAAGGAGTCCAATGGAGATACCTAGTTCCATGAGTGCGGGTTGCTCATCGTAGAATTTGCCTAGGACATCGAAGGGCACAAAAATCCAAATGGCTTATAGTTTTCAGGTGCTGAGTTGATCAACACTGGCCAGCAGCTTTTGGTGATGCGCGGGAATTGCAGCTCCTTCAGAATCGTGGAGGTGTCATCCGACGACAATCCATTCAAGAGTAGCATCAGGGGAAGGGATCCTGTGATGTTCCATTGCATATCTATGCCATCAATCTCTCTGTTGATGGATGTGGGAACATCTACTCGTACATAGAAGAGCGTTGAGGCAGGGGGTATGTATGGAGGGAGGAATGGGTTCGTGAAACGGCACATCCTTGGGAAAACAACCGACGGTTTGTGGGACATGGCCCTTGGGTAGTGGGAACGATGTCAGTTGAAGAATAATGAGTGGGTGATCGAGAGGGTTGGGGGATACTCGGATGTTTTCGGATACTCGGAGGCCTTCACGGTGCGCCAAGTGAATGATGGGGCAGACTACCAAGTTGATGCGGCGGTCCAGTATGGTGGCAAGCTCTACATCAGCTACATAGGAGCGGGATTCTTAGGCAACCCATACAGTTGTTGGTTTATTTTTTTTTGGCGGTTCGGAGCATGGCAACCAAATTTTTTATGATGGTGCGGTGCGAAAAGAAAGGCGCCTCGTCCTGAAAGGGCGCGAAGTTGGGGAGTATAAGAAAAGTCACGAGTCCTATGAGTTTTGTCCATTCAAAATTGGGCAAGTTGGCAACCGAGAAACTTCTAAGGAATCCGGGGTATGGCAAGCCATTACCGTAGAGCAAAATTTGGGGAACGGGTACTAAGGCAGCCAAAAGATCACGTGGTGGTAAGGGAAGGGCATCGTGATATACTTGTGGGTCCGTTTCTATGATGTCTTCACGGGAAAAGGGGCTTTGTCCCCGGACAGGAAATTTGCCCGCAACTACATCTTTGGTCACATCTCTAACTTCGGGGAATCCCGTGGGCAGGACTCCGTTGGACGTGAAGGATCGGCTTCCCAGTGCTTTTATAGGGTTCCCTAGCAGGGCAATTGGGATGGGATCACCATCCGGGCGGAGGTCTTTGTGCGAGGGCACGGCAGACTCATGCTCGAATAGTTCGGGCGCGGGGGCACTCCGGGCAGCGGGGTTTCTATTAACGGGTGTGACGTTCGGAGAAGACCCGGTGAAAGCGGGAAAAAGTACCTTTGACGATTCCACATGATGATCGCCATGTGCGCCTCCAATGGGCGCATTGTCGGTCATGGAATCATTGTGTTTGTCGCTAGAGTGAGGAGGAGGGTGTGGGGACGATGCGGAACGTCCACTAGAAGTGGAAGTGTGTAAATGAGAGTATATTACACCGTCTTCGAGATCTTTTTTTCCTTTTTCTCCTTGCCTTTTTTTTCATGACCACGTTTTTTTTCGTCCCCACCTTCCGTCAAGGTTGGGGAAACATCGGTTGGGTTGGGAGAAAGAGCACCACTACACGTGGAAGCGTTATCATCTGTTGGAGAGGCATGGGAAGCGGGCATTTTTTTTTGATATTCATCTTTGTTTTTGGCTTGATCATAGCCAAAGTCAAACGGGTCAACGGGAATCTCCATTAAATCAACGTCCACGAGGGTGGACACGTTGCTATCGCGCTTTGCATTAGCAAGGATCATAGACTTAATGTTTTTTGGGAGAGACTTGGTATTTCCCGGGTTACGAGAAGTGGCCTTAGAAGAGGTGGACAACTTTCTTGTGGAGGCGGCTGAATTGACGGAAGAGTCAACAGGCAAGGGAGTGTCGGGGCGAGTCCGCATCACTGAAAGTATGCGCAAAAGAGGGAAGCGGTAGCTCAGAATTACCGCAGTGTCGTAAGAGAGAGAAACACGCACTCAGAAACAACCGCAAGCAGAAAAAAATAGAACAGACTGGCCCGCGTGTTGCAGAGAATGCGATTTGCGGTCAGCAGGCTCACCCGCGCACGTCGGATGGGCCACAAAACGGTCCTTCGGGCCTCAGCCACTGGGTTGCTCGCGGCCCAGTCGGGTATAAACACAGGATGAGGGATGGGACACAAGAAAAAAGGCACAAGGGGACGCGGGGCACGGGTAGGCCGGAAGCCCATGACCTTCCAGTCCAGGACGGGCGGGGGAAGGCAGCCAGAGCGCAGGCAATTGGGAGAAGATAGGAGCAACTCGTGCCAGGGCCACCGAACGGTGCCGGGAAAGATGAGGATCCAGTGGGCCCGCGCCAAAGAGTTGCTGGCGGCCCAGTGAAGTATAAACACAGGATGAGGGACGGGATCAAGAGGACGGGGGGAACCAGACGCAGGGATTGGGCTAGAAACGGGATGAGGCGAACCGGAATGGGGGGACCGCAGGGCGATCCGAACGGAGCAGGGTAGAACGGTCGGCAGCAAGCGCCATACAACAGCCCTGTGGGATTGGGAAACTGGTCGCCATGGAATGGGGAACCATGGGCTAACCGTGGGGAACCTGGCCACGGGAAGTCGGGAAAATGCCCTGAACTCCAGGATGGCCGCGAGCTGTTCGCATGGCTGAGGGTTGGCTCTGAGGCCCCCGGGCCAAACGCCTGAGTAGACGTATGTTCACGCGTGAGGTGGACCCGGGGGAACGTGGAAGCGGCCACCTTCTGGCCTTCAGCCGCGGATGGACGACAACCAAATGCATCCGGGAGCCGAGTGGATGCTCCAGCCCGTCAGGGATGGGGAGTCGTGATATGTGGGTTAGAGCAATGCTGCGCTGTGATGACGGCTTCCCACAGGAAACCCGCCTGCAGGCGCCCTAAAGGCTGGGCTGGGGGGGGAAGGCCAGACGATCATTCAACGGCGGACCGGAAGGAGCACCCGTGAGGGCTGCAACTGAAGGAAACTTACCACGTGTCAAGCCCCAAGGGAATCTGGTTCAAGCTGTCACCCGTGAGGTGAGACGCCAGGGGAACTGATGGTGGAGAGCCCCCATTCCCCACAGAGGCGGCCAACATGTAAGACAACCAAGGGGCAAGTCAGATGAGGCCGCGGACGCGGCCGCCCTTACTTACCTACTTACTTCCACCAGGAGGTGCGCTCCTCCCGGGCTTACTCACCTTACTCACCACGCATCATGTGAATGCCAAGAGGCAACGAGCGCAGGAACAGGCTCAAGCACCTAAACAACCCTACAGCGACTTATGACAAGTCTAAGCGACTTATGCATCGTGTGTATCATACATCTCTTCCTCTGTTACCTGCAGGACGGAGAGAGAGTATTGAATGGGAACTGCACAGTGCAAAACGAAGCCTAGCGTTTTCAGCACCCCTAGTTTGAAACTGCGGGACAGCCCCTCTATTTCTCACCTGTGAAGAGAAGGAAAGCATGGATGGTTGCACAGGAAAAGGGCCACAACGTCTGAATGCCCTGATTAGGCACATGCATCGCGAGCACAGCGCATACTCTAACCCTACGTGCGCGCTACGTGCTGAATTCGTTTGGCGAACCTTTGATTGACTGTTTTACCTCTGCAGAGCAAGGAAGAGGAGGACCCAGACCCCATACAAACGCCGCGATAACAACTCTAGCGTTTTCACGAAACAAACAACATGAGCACAATGCATATTTGTGAAATGACAATCGCATACCTGGGAAGCGCGTTGTCTCTGTTGTTGGTTGTTGTTTTAGGTACGTTTCCTGAATTTTATGAAGTTTTGAATGCAACTTAGCAAACTTTTCATTCAAAAGCATTTTAAAACACAGCCCATACCTTCTTTCACAGGAGCCGATTGACTTCTGAACTTCCTTCTTTGAGCGCGGGTCTGTTGCGCTTCTCTGCGACTGTAAGCTTTAGACTATAAATGATGATTTCTAACGATTTTACGTCAACTTTTAGCGATTTGACTTCTTGAATCGCGATTTCTATTTTTGTCAGAGCCTGGAGTTTTGTGCACTCCATCAGGAGTATTGCTCAGCCCTGGGCCTTGGTCAGGACCTTTACTAAAAAACTGCTCATTCAGCAATGGCCATGCAAATTAGAGCATTCCCTGTACCCTAGTCGGCAAACATGTATGCTCTAGGGAGGAGGTCCTGGGTTCAAACCCCACTACCTCCAAACTTTTACCAAACGTTTTTGCCGCACGCTGCCGACTTTTGAGGCATGCCCCTTCGTAGGGAGATCATTCACGGTACATTACACTGTTCTTCAAGGGTAGCTACAGTGTGTCAAGCTTCTAGGATCTGATGAGTGTGTCATTTGCTGGTTTGAAGCATTTTCTGAGGCAATTTCAGGGTAATTTGAGCTTTGTTCCTTGGTACTACTGGCATGATCAACTAGTACTCCATGGGCGAGTAAGAAAAGGTCACTGCCATGTCTTTCCTGGGGTACTTGATCAGACCAAGCCCCCCCTAATCCTTGGGAAGTTATGAATTTTAATCATTTTTATCACTCTTTGTGAAGCTTTAAGTACATTTTTCAAACTAACTAGGGTTATAACCCTAGCCCCCCATGAAGTTCAGCCCTACCACTCAAGTGAGCGGAGGTATCCGCCTTCATGAAGCTTCTACTGAAGCAAAATGGGAATTTCATGCCTTGAACCTCGTTGGTTAAGCCTAGTGGTCTCCCATCTCAGGACCCCTATACTCAATTGTTCTTCCTACTTATTGTAGGCCTACGTTTTAACTGATTCTGCATTCACTTGCTGCGCCATCCTGGCGAGGACATATCCTGTGTCTGGCCCAACATACTTGTCCCAGATTCCTAACCAACTTCATTGCATGCCAAGGGGTGCACTTGAGGTGCTTGGCACTATCTTGGTGGCCATATGTATGCCAGTCATCTATTTCAAAATCATTCTTTTCATTGAATGCCATGTATTTAGACTTGCTCCTGTCACTACACAACACTTGTTGTTAACTGCAGCCCTTCTGTGATACATTGGATTTCAAAACTATTTAGTGATTCGATCCTTATCCTCCTCATGCTCTACTTACTGCTGTCGTCCACATTTCCAACTACAAAACCTGCGGGACTTCATCAAACCCCTGAGCGCAAAAATTCAGTGTACTCTTTCTGCCCGCGCTTGCAAGCGCGTCTGCCGCGTGCCCTGCGACCTCCAGGTAGCCCGAGACCCGGTCGCGGAGCAGAATGCTGCTGTGGATGGAGCCGTCCTCATTGTCCAGAACGAGGCAGCCCAGTGGCAGCAGGGCATGGCAATCCAGGCCTCGACTGCGGCAGCCATCCTAGCCGCGGTCACGGCCGCCGCCGCGCGGGAGGCGCTGGCCGCCTGTGAGAGGCGTGAGACGAGAGCAGTCGCGCGTGAGGCGGCAGTTGCTCGGAAAGCCTGCGAAGCCCACGAGGCCACAGCCAAGAAGGAGGCCGAAGTGAATGCGTTGGAGGAAGCAGTAGCCAATGAGAGGGCAAGGAAAGAAGCGGAGACAAAGGCCCATCAAAAGGCCTTGGTCAAGGCCCAGGGGAACGCCGCGAAGAGGGAGGCCATCAAGGTTTGAGGTTTGAGGTTTGATTTTGCGGGTACTAGACGCCTTTCGGCCCCGGGGGGCCAGCTGGTCGGGCCAGGTGATATCCTCCCCACCGGGTCCTAGTGGGGGGCCCTCCAAGACGCACCTCCTGCCTGGTGGCGGAGTCCCCCGGGTTCACAGAGCTCGGAGCCCCGTCCTTCCCCGGCGTCCCCGTTTCGCCACTCCCCGGTCAGTGCATCAATTCGCAGCCGTGGCCGCGGGCGCTTACCCACTGCGTCGCCCCCCTAATGCGTGGTCGCCCGGGGCACCGGCGCCGCCGGGCCCGTGATACTGGCTTGTCGCCAGTGGGACCCCCTTGGGCTGGCGCGGTGGCTGCCTAGCCTAGGGGTTGGGGCGTGGCGCTGTGCGCCACTACTGCCTTGGCGGGTGCAGTGTCCCGTCTGTGTGTGCGCGGCGCTCGCGGCCGGTTCGGGGGGGTTCGGGCCGGTTCCTGGTGTTGTGTTTCCCCTTCTTCCCCTTCCCGCCCCGCGTATCCCGCGTTGCGTGTGGCGGGCCGTCCCGTCCGGGTGTCCCTTACCCTCGCTCGCTGGTACGCCATTCCAGGTGGTCTGTGCGTTCCGCGCGCTCGGTCCGGTTGCCCTTCTGGTGGTCCCCGCGTGTCCTTTTCGTGTGTGTGCGCTCGCGCTCTCGCGGTGTCCGCTCCCCGCTGGGTGGTGTGGCGCGCGCATCTCGCGTGGTCCCGGCACTGGGCGCTGGTAGGGCCGTTCCATGTGGTCCGTGCCCCTCCGCGTGTCCTGCCCCGGTCCCGTGCTCCGTCTGGCGCGCTTGGGGGGGGGCGGTCCGGTCCCGGTTCCCCCCTACTTGGCTTGGGGTTGCGGGGGCGGCGGCTGTGCGTCCCCGGGGGGGTGCCCTGGTCCGCGGGAGTCTCTTGCCACTGAGGGGTGTCGTCGGCTATGTATCCTGCCCTGAGGGTGGGGCTGTGCGCCGTCCACGCGCAGTCCACGCGCACGGGGTCGGGACTGGGGAGGGGGCTGGGTGGGGTGCGTTGGATCGCCGACTGACGTGCACTGGGGTAAGTGGCGGGCAGTAGCACCACCGGGTCGCCGACTGACTGTAGGGCGGGGGGTCGCTCTGTCTCTTTCCGTCCCTCTGCCTTCCCTGGGCAGGCAACAAAGCGGGCGTCACTGGCGTTGCGCTGTCCATGGGGGGCGTGGCCCCCCATACCACTCCGGTTCGTGTTCACCCAGCCTCTCCGGGTACGATCTGTGCGGCGTCCCTGTGCGCAGGCGTGGGCCCGTTTGTTCTTCACGGCCCCCTTGTGGGCCGGCGGCCGGAGCGGGGGGGCGGGTCACACTCCGGCCCCCCTCTCGGGTGGGGGGGCCCATTCCCCTTGCCTCGGGGGGGGTGTCGCGCTGCGGCCTCCCCGCTCTCGTTCCGGGCGGCGGCCTGTGGTACCCCTTTCTGGCCCTCCCCTCCGGCGCGCGCGTGCGGTCGGGGCTGACGTGCCGCCCCGGGGCGGGGGGGGGTGAGGGGCGGCCCGTGGACCGCTCCCCTGGGGGCCCCGGCTGACCTGCAAACCCCCCCTCTTTCCCCTCGGAGTGGGCTGTGGTCACGGGAGGGTCATGTGGGGCGCGGCCTCCTTCGTGCTCCGTTGTGCGCGTTGCTCCGGCACGCCGGTGTGGGTTCGTGGGGGCAGGTCCAGCCGCCGCTGCCCTTACCGTGTCGCCGTTCCTCCTGTGGGTGGGGGCGCCCCCCCGGCCCTGGGGGGGCGGAGGGCCGCGCCTGTGGCTCCCCAGCTGGGGTGGGTGCGGGGGGGGGGGGGGGGGGGGGGGCCACCCCGCCTACTCTCGGGCCTGTGTGGGAGGGGGGGGGGGGGGGGGAGTGAGGGGGGGTCCTCCGGTTCCCTGGCGATGCCCCCTGCCGGCCAAAAAAAAAGGGGGGGGGGGGGGTGGGCGGCTTGGCGGTCCCAGCCCCGGGGGCCAGCCTTCGGCTAGGGGGGGCGCGCCCTTCCCCCGCCCCCCTCTACCGAGTGCCGGATCCTCCCGCAGTCCCTCCCTGGGGCCCCTCATCTCCCGGCCGTTGCCGCGCGGCGCTGGCCGGCCGAGGGTGGCCGTGAGGGTCAGCGGTCAGTGGTTAGCGGGTTGCGGGGCCGCCTTCCCTGGGTAGGCAACAAAGCGGGCGTCCCTTGGCGTCGTGCTGTCCATGGGGGGCGTGGCCACCCATACCATTCCGGTTCGCGCCCACCCGGCTTCTCTGGGCACGATCTGCGCGGCGTCCCGGTGCGCAGGCGCGGGCCCACTTGCTCTTCGCGGCCCCCATTGGAGCCGGCGGCTGGGGCGTCGGGGCGGGTCACACTCCGGCTCCCCTCTCGGGCGGGGGGGTCCGTCCCTTCAGCCTCGGGGGGTGGGGGCCGGGGCCCCTGCGGCCGGCGGGCCGGCGGGGGGGCGGGGGGGGGGGGGGGGGTGTCGCGCCGCGGCCTCCCTGCTCTCGTTCCAGGCGGCGGCCTGTGGTACTCCTTCCCGGCTCTCTCCGCGTCGCCGGTGCTCTCCCTTCCGGCGCGCGCTTGCGGTCGGGGCTGAAGTGCCGCCCCGTGGTGGGGGGGGTGAGGGGCGGCCCGTGGACCGCCCCCCTGGGGGCCTCATCTGACTTGACACCCTCCCTCCGTCACCTCGGAGCGGGCTGTGGTTACGGGAGGGTCATGTGGGGCGCGGCCTCCTTCCTGCTCCGTCGTGCACGTTGGGGGGGGGCGGGGGCGGCATGGCGGCCCTGGTCCCGGGGGCCAGCCCCTACCAAGAGCTGGATGCCCGCGCAGGCCCTCGCCGGGGCCCTCACCTCCCCGGCCGTTGCCGCGCGGCGCCGGCCGGCCGGGGGTGGCTGATGGTTAGCGGTCAGTGGTTAGCAGGTTGCGGGGCAGCCGGTTCCTCCCCGCGCTTGGCGCCCCCGCACTCCCTCCCGCGGGTGGCGGCGCATCCCCGCACGTCGTGCCGTACCGTGGGGGGGGCGTGGGTCAGGGGGCCCATCCCCCCCTCCCGTGCCCGCCGTCTGGGCCTTCACTTGCGCCGCCGCTTGTGTGGGGGCTGGGGCTGCGGCGGCGGCGGGTTGTGCCGGCGGTAGCGCCAGTGGGCGAGGGCGCTACGCAGAGCCCGGGGGAGCCAGTTGTTGGCGTCCGCATCCGTGATGCGGAGCACCGCTCCCCCCTCCAGGAAGGCCGGCCACGTCGGCTCCCTGTCGGGCCACGCCGCCCGGATCACTGACCTGAGGACCCTCTCGTGGTCCTCTGGTGCCGCCCACCCCCCCGGGGGTGCCTCCCGGTGTCCTCCGTCCCTCCGGAGGAGCACGGCATCGAAGGGCCGGTTCCGCGACCTCCTGGAGGTCCCCTGGTTGGCCCAGCACAACCACCCGTACACTTCCCCCACCAGGGGGAGGGTCTCCCCCCCCAGCGGGTCCGGGACTGCGCCCCAGTCCACGTTCCACGGCCGGCTCTCCTCCGCCCCCTGTGCCGGCCCCCCTCGCTGCTCCTGCACCTGCGGCGCCGATGCCACGCCCCGTCCCCCCTCTGCCGAGGCCACCCGCGCCGGCTCCGCCCTCGGCGCGGGGGGGGCTTGCTGGTGCTGGTGTCGTGGGGGTTGGGGGGGGATGAGCTCGCCGGCGTCAGGGTCGATGTTGTAGAGGTGGTGGTGGTGGTGGTGGTGGTGGTGGTAGGTGTGGTGTGCCGGCATCTGTTGGATGCCGGGGGGGATGCACCTCACCGGCTGCACTTCCGGCTGCGGGGGTGCCCCGCCCTCTGCCCCCCTCCCCTCGCCCCGCCCTCCCCCCTGGGCTCCCGTGCCCCGTCCCTCCTGTCCCTTGGGGCCCTTGCCCTTGCCCTTGCCCTTGCCCTTGGGCCCCTTTCCGGTCCCGTGCCCATGTCGCGGGTCCCGCCTCTCGTCCCCCACACCCCGGCCCGCTCGCTCTCCCATCCCCCCTTGTCCAGCCCCCTGCGCCTGGGTACCCTGCCCGCGCCCCTGAACACCCTTCCCGTGCCCTGGCCCCTCCCCGACCCCCTGCCCGTGTCGCGGGTCCCGCCTCTCGTCCACCGCGCCCCGGCCCGCTCGCTCTCCCACCACCCCTCGCTCCGTCCCCTGCACCTGGGCCTCCTGCCCGCGCTCCCGCGCGCCCTTCCCGTGCCCCGACCCCTCCCCTGCCCCCTGCCTGTCACGCCGTCCGCCGCTCCCCTCCCCCCCGCCGCTGCGCCCTTCCTGGACCACTCGCCGGGCGTCCCGCTGCCTTTGCAGTTGCGGCAGCGTGACGCCCGGCGGTGAGCGCTCGCGCTTCGGGGGGCGGTCATGCCGCTCCCGCCCCGGGGGGAAGGGCTTGGGGGGGTACGGCTTGGGGGGGCTGGTGTGGGTGTGGGCGGGGTTGGCGTGGGCGCGGTACTTCTCGCTCTCCCTGCCCACTGCCGCTGCTGCGGCGGCCGCCGGCGAGGCGTCCGCGGCCCGTGCGGGGTTCTTCCCCCGCTTGCGCAGCGCGCCAGGGGCCGCAGCCCCTCTCGCGCCCTCCGCACTCTCCTTCGCTGCCGCGGCGGCCGCCGACGAGGCGCCCGTGGCCGCGGTCGCAGACTCTCGCACATCCTTCTCGGTCTTCGCTGCTGCCGCGGCGGCCGTCGGCGGGGCGCCCACGGCCCGTGCAGGGCCCGTCGCAACCCCTCTTGCGCCCTGCTTGCTCTCCTGCGCGGCCGTTGCCGGCGGTGTGCCGGGGGCCGCGGCCGGGGCCGCGGCGTGGCTCGCCGCGGTCTCCGCCTCCTGCGCGTCAGGGCGGGGCGGGGCGGCGGGGCTGGCCGCTTGGGCGGCGGGGGCGGCCGTCTCGGCTGGCCCAGGTTCCCGGGCCGGCAGCGGCGGTCCGACCACCGCCGCCTCCGCCAGCCTCCGCTCCTCGCGCTCCGCGAGGGTCTCCCCCGTCCACTCTGGGGAGGAGACGGGGGAGCGGGAGCGGGACCGGCGGTGGTGGCGGTCGTCCCGCCCGAGGGACCCATCGGAGTCTGCCATTACTGTCACTCTGGTAGGCATGCGTGGTGGCAGGCGCGCCCTTCCCACTACCTCCTGGTGCATCAGTGCCGTTCCGTGGGCAGTGCCGTGTGGTGCTCTGCGGGGGGGGGGGGAGAGGGGGTGGGGGGCCGGCTGTGGCGTCAGCCCCGCATGGCCGGGGGTCCGCGGCCATCCACCGGCATTGGGAGGGGAGGCGGGGGAGCCACGCGGCCCACGCGTCGCGCCACAGCTCCCAGTCTGGGACGGGGCTCAGGGCCCTGGGCCCCCGGGGGTCGTCGAGCGGTGCCGGGGGCAGCCGCACCAGATGGACCCCCGTAACGGCGGTGACCTCCTGTGTGCGCAGGAAGGTGTGTACTCCGTCCCGCGCCGCGGGCGCCGGGAGGGGGGGGCGGGGTACAGGTGTGGCCCCATAGAGGTGGGTGGGGGTGATCCCCAGGATCCGCCCCGAGCCCCCGCGGGACGCGACGACGAGGAGGAGGAGGGGGGTGCCAGGGCACTCTTGCCAGAGGACCTGCCCCCTGTGGTGGGCACCCCTGGTCCTGGAGAGGGGGGGGGACAGGTCTGGGTTAGCCCAGCCGCGGGGCGCGTGCGTCGCCGGTGGGAGGGCGGCGCACCAAGTGGGCTCCCTGGGGAACGCCTCGTAGACGACGGCGTACGGGGGGGTAGGCCCGGTGCCGTCATACACCGGGTTGGTCGGCCGGGGGCGGGCGGACGCCTCGTCCGCGCCTTCCACGAACACCGTGACCTCGCCCACCTCCAGGTCCTCGTCCGGCGGGTGTAGAAGGTGGAGCGCCGCATCCAGCTCGGACACTCCCCCCGGGTACGTGGCCCGCGCCTGGTTCAGGTACGGGGCCGCGTCCCCGGGGTAGCGCGTCCTGAGGGCGTGCAGCAGGGCTGGGGCGCTACTGCGGAGGGACATGGCAGACCCCGCCCCCGTCAGCCGGAGGGCGTCCCCCATGGACAGGGGCCGGCCCGACCGGTTGGACTCGCGCCACTCCACCCAGTGCCCGTAGAGGGCCGCTGCCGGGCTGATGAGCCCCGGCCGGACGGCGTTCACGATCCGGTGCATTGCCGGGAGCAACGTAGGGGCTCCCGCTCCGTTCAGGGCGCGGACGGCCGGGAGGGCGGTCTCGTTGAGGAAGGCCCTCGCACTGCCCTCCAGGTCGCACCGTGCGGCAGCGTGCGCTCCTTTTGCCTCCGCCACCGCGTCCGCCACCAGGCCCCGGACGGCCGCCTCCTGCGCTCTGCGGCGGGCCCTGGCGTGCCCCGGCCCATCCCCCCGTCGGCGTGGCATGGTGCTGCGGGCTCTGCAAAGGGCGGCGGCGGGTGGGGGTTAGGGGGCGAACACGTGCGACAGGTGCGCAATGGATGTGGGGTCCCGCAGGTGCACGTGGATCCATAGAAGGGCAGCGCCCGCTGGGCCCGCCTGTTCGTGTGAGGGGGTGTGTGCCCCCTTGATGCGCCGGCGCAAGGCCTCCTCCTCTGTGCGCCTGCGCGGACCTGCGGGAGGTTCGGGCCAGGGGCACGCGGCTACCTGGGTGCACCGCTCGCACCTGTTGGCGCCTGTCGCTGCTGCGGAGGACACCGTGTCACACTCTCCGCAGAGTCGGCAGGTGTGCGGGAGGTGGGAGGGCGGAGACCAAGGGTCGAGATGGCGGAGCCAGAGGTCGTCCCACCTCTGTCGGAGGGGGTCCCGGATCTCCAGCAAGCGGGCGCGGACGCGGCGCCGGTAGTCCTTGCCAAGCGTCTTCCGCTGGACCTCCTGCCACGTGTCGCCGGGGAGGATCCCGTGGTCGTGGAAGGCGGCGATGAGGTCGTCCCACGACGGGCGGGGGTGCCCCTGGGGGGGGCTCGCCATGTACACGTGGCGCCCGGTGAGGTGGGGCGTCAGCGCGTCCCATTGGCACCCGTTCGCGGTGTCCCTGTGGAGGAGGGCCAGTAGGGTGCCGTCCGCGACCGCTTCCCACCCCACTCGCAGCCCTTCGCAGCCGTCCAGCTCCTGGCGCAGCGCGGCTGCGATACCGGTGGGGAACATGAGGAGCAAGGGCCCCTGGGTGTCGCCCAGCCGGGACAGGGCGTCGTCGTATACCGGCCCCCCCGCTTTGAAGTGCGCCACGGTGAGTTGGGTGGCCCCGTCCCCTGGGGGTTGCCACCGGACGGTGGCCGCAGCGTGTCCCCACGTGCGTATCTCCGTGGCCCGGAGCACGTTGGCGGTGTGAAGGACGATGCGGGGCGGGACGGGCGTCCTGACGAGTGAGGATACGTCCCCAGTCCATCCCGTTTGCGGCCCCGGGGCCGCCTGCAGCCATTCCCCTGTCGCCGCGTCCCACGGGCGGTCAGGTCCCGCCCCTCGGACCATGGTGGGTCTCGGCCGGGTGTCCGGCCCCCACCCCCGGAGCGGGATGGCGGCGTATCGTTGCGCAGGGGTCTCCGGGGCGCGCGTGGCGGCGCACCACCGGCCCCACTCCCGCGCCCACTCCTCTCCCACGATGCGCGCCTCCCATGCGGTCATGGAGCCGCGCCCGATGATCCACGGTGGGAAAAGGGCGTCTTGCAGGTGCCTCGAGAACCCCCCCGGCAGGTCCTGATACGGGTGGGGGCCCTCTTGGAGTGGGCACTCCAGAGTGCCATTCACAACACGGAGGGAGGCTACGAAGTCCTTGTCAGGGCGCGGGGGAGGGGGAGGGTGGTCGCCCTCCGCCGCAGTGAGCCACCGGTGCGCCCGGGCCGCCGCGCTTAGGGGGTCGTGGAGGAGTTGCTCCAGCCGGTGGTTGCGAAGCTCCCACGCGAAGTCCCCTAGCCGGAGCATGTGGTGGAGGAAGTCGTCCACCGAGTTCCCTCCTGGCGGGTCGTATCGGGTTATGGCGCGGAGCTGCGCCTCCGCTTCCTCGGGCACCAGTCCGGAGCAGAACACCTCCGTCCACGTGGCGCCTGCGGAGCGCCACGAGGCCACCCACAGGGCTTTGTCCCCAGGTGGGAGGTGGCGGGCCGCCTCGTGCACCGCCTGGCGGTAGTGGGGCCAGAGGAGCCGCGAGTGGGTGCAGCCCACGTGCATGTGCACCGGGGTCTCTTCCGGGCCGCCGCAGAAAAGGCACGGCTGCGGGACGATGGCGACGCCGGAGAGCCGCTCCTTCCGGACGCGGAGCCTGCGCTGCACCGGCGTGTGGCCGTCTCGGGCCCGCAGCGCCCGGCGGTTGGTGGCCGCCGCGGTGAGGTCCCGGGCGTGGACGTAGGCCGTGGCGTGGGCCGCGCCCAGAGGTGTGTGTCCCCGGTGCGTCAGCGCATGGTCCGTCTGCGCCCGTTGTGCGACCTCGCTGAGCACCCGCATCGTGGGGGGCCGTAGATCGAGATGGCCGTCACGGCCGGCGACGATGAGTTGGGCGTGGCCAGGGTCCGGGGGCGTGTTCTGCAAGACGGTGTCCTGGGACGCCGCCCAGTCCGCCTTGTGCAGTAGGGCGTCACTGTGGTGCGAGGTGGCTCGGACGTACCAGAACGGGTGCCCGGCGTGTTGCCCCCGCGCGCACAGGCCGTCCCGGAGCCACCTCAGGGGCATCTGGTTGACCACCTTCGCCGCGCCCGCGGGGACCCCCGTGGTTCGCTCGCGATCTGCGTGCCGTAGGAGGTGGAGGATGACCTCGGCGTCCACCGTGTGGACCCATGGTCTGTGTGCACCGTAATGTAGGGGGAGGGAGGCGGCCACCCCCTCTCCGTCAGGCACCGTGCCCGAGATGGCCACCGCCCACGTGCGGGTGAGGTCGGCGGCGAGAGCGACGCTGGTGGCGTGTTTGCAGGGTCCGCCCCCGGATGCGTCAGAGGAGGTGTGTCCCCAGGCCTCCGGGATCCAGTAGTATCCGGTGGGGCTGAGCCACCCCGCGTTGAGGTCGGTGGAGTGCCACCGGACGTCGGGGTGGCTGTGGGTCAGTTGGTCCATGCTCAGCGCCCTGGTGTCGCCTGGGCTGATCGCCGGGTGGTCGTGCAGCCGGATCTCCGCTCCGGCGACCGTGCTTGTCCAGGACCGTAGCGCCGTCACATGTTCCTTGAGCCACGCCGGGCCTCCGCGCTGGTGTACCACCAAGTGTCCTGTGTCCTCCGGACGGTCCTCCAGCGCGTGCACCGCCATGTGTGGGTCGTGCGGCACCCCCGTAGCCACCAGTAGGGCGGTGCCACGGGGGAGTCCACGGGGTTCGGGCTGGCCTGCCCCCACTTGCACTATCACCCACTCGGCCCGGAGCTGCGCTTGTCCCGCCGCTTGGGTGCACTGGTCGTCTGTGGTCACCAGCCACAACGGCACCGGCGCGTGGGGCCGGGGGCGTAAGGGCTCTGGCCACGCCACGTCCGCGTTGGGCTCTTGGTGCTCGCTTTCCGCGAGTACGTCGCGGAGGATGTACATGAGGGCCGCCGGCGGGTGGTACGCCGCCCCCCGCGTGGGGGGGGACAGGCCGTTCCGGCGGCGGTAGCCCCCGACGTGGAGGTGCAGGCCGTCTGGGGTCACCCGTGGGCCGGTGTGGGCGTCCTGCTTAGCCCTCGTGGGGTGGACGAGTCTCAGGCGGGGGTCCCGCGTGCCGGTGGTGTGGAAGAGGTGGGCCAGGGCATCGCGCCACCCGGGGTGGTTGGTGGGCCCTTGCTCGCGGCGGCAGTAATGGAGGTGTTCATCGGCGCATTGGTCGAGGCACTCTCGCACCGCCGTCGGCCACGGATCGTCGTTGTCGGGGAAGGGGTGGCGTGGCCCGTGGTGCCCATGCCACGGCGTTGCGTGTGGCACCGTCAGGCGGCACGTGTCGCGGTGTCGCAGCTTGGCGGTGCGCAGCGTGACGATTTTGCCCGGCGGGGACTGTAGTTGGACATGAGCCGCCCTGGGGCACTCGATGGGGTTGTACAGTCCCACTCCCAGGGCGGCCAGGGCCCGGGGTATGCGCTGGACCCAGTCGCCTCCCGCCAGAGTTGCGAACTCCGGGACGGGGTAGTGCACCTCAGGGCAGAGGGCAGAGGGAGGCCATCAAGGCGGCAGGGAGGAAGGTCCCCGAGGAGAGGGTCAAAACCGAAGCCGAGATTAGGGCCTTGGAAGCGTGGAAGGTCCGGCTGCAAAGGATCCATAAGGAAGAGACTGCCGGCACTCGAGAGGACGCAAAAAGCTGAGCAACGGAGGCCATCGCGGCGGCCATGGAGGGGGCTGAATGGAGATCAAGCGCGGGACAACCCCGGGGGGCTCTTCCAAGGGACTCCGCCTCCAGGATGAAGATCAACCTGGACGCGGAGGACTCGCAGAGCAGGGAGGCCAGCAGCCACGCTCCACCCAGGGGCTGCAGGCTGGGAGTGGCAGGACCCAACATTGGAGACGGGGACGACCCCCCTTGGGCTTGGGACGGAGAGGGTGTCCCACCTGCAGCAGGGAAAGCACCCCATGCCGGCCCCCGCCGAGGACGCCATTCCGATGGGGGAACATGGACTCTGACGAGGATATGGGATTTGACCCAAGTGCCAGCTCATCCGGCATCCAGCATGGACCCCCGGGAGGAGGGCCCCAAAATGGTGGACCACCGGGAGGACCCCCAGTTGCAGGACCACCTGGAGGACCACCTGGAGGAGGACCGTCCGGATGATGACCAGGCGGAGGACCATCTGGCGCACCAACAGATCGAGGCCCCCCGGCCAGACTGCCGGGAGCGGACATCACTGAGAGCACCTGGAGGTGGATGCTGTACCTCAGGGGGAAGATTTGGGTCTCGGAGAGCGAGGTGCAGATCAAAACGACGGAGACCAACAAGAGCGCAACTGTCGCCACCAAGGCCCACAAGGAGCTCGGCATCGCCAAGAGGGAAGCCAAGGAGCTGAGCGGCGTGGTCATTGAACTGCAGAGGAGGCTGGACAGGCTGGAGGGCCTGGGGAGACCCTGACGCGACCGGCCGCCTCTGGAGTTGGCCTCGTCGGACGATGGCCGGGGAAATAGACCCGGTCCAGGCAGACCCCTCGCCCCCGGCAGAGCCGATTGAAGCGACCACATGACCTTCGGGCGTAGGAGCGGTGGGGGGCGTGACGAGTGGCAGAGTGCGGACTACCACCGGGGCCGTGATCCTCTCCTCACCCCCGTGCGCCCAAAGCGCCCAAAGCGCGCCCCAGAACCAGCCCCACCGGTGGTTGGCCGCTATGGAGTGCTCAGGGACGGGGTCCCCTCGGAGGACATGGAGTGGGACATCAACCGAGCCAATGGAGACCCCATGCGGGACTTGGGCGTCACCCCACCCCAGGGAGAGCGACAGGAGGCCGCAAGCCCGAGCCGCCTGCACCCCGAGGACGAAGAGTACATGAAAGGCCTGCGTCGAGCTGTCTCTGGGGGGAGCGTACATAGAGGAGCCGCGGCGCCGCCGCGTTGACATCGAGGAGGAGATGGATGTGGTAGCTGTAGGAACCCAACCGGGACGCTGATGGGAGCCTCGGTCGTCTTCGCGGCCGGCGTCCATGGTCTCCAAGTCCGCGGACGCCGGCATCTGGGAAGATCTGGAGGACCTTTGGCCCTCCGTTTAAGATGGAAACCTCCGCAACCTTGACCGCTTCCTGCAGAAGCTGGACAAATGGGGGATGACCGTCACTGAGGACATGGATTCCGCTCAGGCAAAGACATACCTCCTCAAACGCTTGCCTGGCTCCTGGCAGAAGTGCTCCAAGAGCTGTATCTCATGGCGGCCAAGGAGGGGAAGGTCACGACCCTCAAAGACGCGAAGGAGGGGCTCAACGAGGAAGGGCAGTTGTACGCCTCGCAAGTGGCCGCCAAGAGAAGCAGAGCTATCAGGCTGCAGCATGCCCGCAAGGACATCCGCCTGCGGCAAAGGCGGGACTTCCGGGGAGGGTACATCCTGTTCCGCCAGAACTTGGAGGACTGGAAAGAGGGTCATGAGCAGTCCCGCTTGCTCAATCTCTCCCCGGACGCCTAGGTGAAGCGGGTCACGAAGAAGGAAGCGAAGAGCGCCAGAAGCAACCACACCGTGAGGATGATGATCAACAAGGAGCACCACAAGAAGGTGGTGAACTGGACAAAAGCCAACATGGCCGGGGACGTTAAGAGGCAGTCCCTGCGGAACGCCTTTCTTGTCACCGTCTCAGGAGATTGCGAGAAGGCAGCGATCCGGCGCCTGGACGAGTGTGAGGTGGGCGGCCAGATGATCTGTTTGCAAGCCATTTGGGAACGGATGAGCTGCATCGAGGTGCTGGACTGGATCCGAGAGCAAGTGCTCAATGAGCACAAGAACCTCCACCACAAGCGCGGGCCGCAAGGAGGCGAACGCACCGTCCACTATGTGGGCGAAGGGTCTGACGGGGCAGCTGTCATGGACTCTGCGGGAGTCGAAGTAGGCGAAGGTCTCAACGGTGATGACGAGGAGGACGATCCAGCAAACACCGCGGTCTCTGTCTTTCTGCCCAAAGCCCTGCACAAAGGAGGCAACCAGGGAAGCTGGAAGCTCCTTGAGGATGGGAAGAAAAGACAATAGAATAACCCCCCTTGAGTTGGCGATCGGCCACTGTCTTTAGGGGAGCTGATCCGAGCTGACCCTCAGGGCTGCTTTGTCTGCTACGGGCAGAACTTCCCCTCTCCAACACAACCACCGGACGTTCCCTATGTATATATATATATATATATATCCACAAGGCTGAAACGGAGGCATACAGGAAGGTACACTGGTCGGAGGGGCGTGCGCCAGCCCACGTCCGTGAAGCAGAGGTGGAAGTGTCCAAGGATGACCTCTTCAAGCTGATGATGGTTGGCAAGAGCTCGCCAAGCAGAATCAGGGATTCAAGAGAGCCTGGAATCCTAAGTACGACAAAGACAAGGACAAGGACAAGGACAAGAAGGGCAAGGGTTGCTGGAGGAAGAAAGGTGACGACGTGCATGAGGTTACCGCGGAGAGAGGTATGCGGACCAACAACGCCCGTTAGCGGAGCTCCTGCAGCCAAGGGCCCCAGCTGGGGCCGTCGCAGGACGGTGTGGTGGTCAATGCCGCACAATCCATGTCGGAAATCGTCAATTCTCTCAGACGTCCACCCAGCGGAAGGCTGGGAACATCTTCAGAGAGACAAGCAAGGGCTATGGCTGGGTGAGGGCGAGTACTGAAGAACTAACTGTTCTAGGCAGATCTTTGTGTCCGACCAAGGTCCCAGTGAAAGTGCCAACCCTTGCACCCAGTCATCCTTCACAACTAAGAATGTATTCAACGTGCTCCAAGGTTCTTCAAAGAGTATTGGGGAATCACCCAGACCGCAGCTGGATGCTGCAGATGGGCTGTTAGAGGCTTCATGGCGGCCAAGGAGGGGAAGGTCACGACCCTCAAAGACGCGAAGGAGGGGCTCAACGAGGAAGGGCAGTTGTACGCCCCGCAGGTGGCCGCCAAGAGGTGCAGAGCTATCAGGCTGCAGCATGATGGCAAGGACATCCGCCTGCAGCAAAGGCGGGACTTCCGGGGAGGGTACATCCTGTTCTGCCAGAACGTGGAGGACTGGAAAGAGGGTCATGAGCAGCCCCGCTTGCTCAATCTCTTCCCGGACGCCTAGGTGAAGCGGGTCACGAAAGAGGAAGCGAAGAGCGCCAGAAGCAACCACACCGTGAGGATGATGATCAACAAGGAGCACCACAAGAAGGTGGTGAACTGGACAGAAGCCAACATGGCCGGGGACGTTAAGAGGCAGTCCCTGCGGAACGCCATCCTTGTCACTGTCTCAGGAGATTGCGAGAAGGCAGCGATCAGGCGCCTGGACGAGTGTGAGGTGGGCGGCCAGACGATCTGTTTGCAAGCCATTTGAGAACGGATGAGCTGCAACGACGTGCTGGACTGGGTCGGAGGGCAAGTGCTCAATGAGCACAAGAACCTCCACCACAAGCGCGGGCTGCAAGGAGGCGAAAGCAGCGTCCACTATGTGGGCGAAGGGTCTGACGGGGCAGCTGTCATGGACTCTGCGGGAGTCGAAGTAGGCGAAGGTCTCAACGGTGATGACGAGGAGGACGATCCAGCAAACACCGCGGTCTCTGTCTTTCTGCCCAAAGCCCTGCACAAAGGAGGCAACCAGGGAAGCTGGAAGCTGCTTGAGGATGGGAAGAAAAGAGAATAGAATAACTCCCCTTGAGTTGGCGATCGGCCACTGTCTTTAGGGGAGCTGATCCGAGCTGACCCTCAGGGCTGCCTTGTTTGCTACGGGCAGAACTCCCCCTTTCAACACAACCACCGGACTTTCACTATGTATATATATATATATATATATATATCCACAAGGCTGAAACGGAGGCATACAGGAAGGTACACTGGTCGGAGGGGCGTGCGCCAGCCCACGTCCGGGAAGCACAGGTGGAAGTGTCCAAGGATGACCTCTCTAAGCTGATGATGGTTGGCAACGAGCTGGCCGAGCCTTAGGCGGCTCAAGTTGCATGGTAGAAAACGACAGAAAGTGCCCAAAATACAGGGCCTCAAAAAACATCAAAAGAACCATTCTTTGGCTTGCAAAAAATCAAGCCGTTTTTGAAACACCAAAAGAAATCTTATGTAAGGATTTTTGGCCTTTTCTTGGTCCTCATGGGTCCAAGGAATGCTTTTCTTGGGGCAATGGACTGTTCTTTGCGCGAGGCCTCGCGCAAAGAGGCAGTCCATTGCTCTTCCAAAGTCAGGTAATGATGGTAGAATTGAGGAATCAAGCAGGCGGCTACACTGGAGTGACATTACAGGCACCCTTGACTTGATCATATTGTACAATATGTTTACGCGGGTGGACGTTCAGCGCTCTAGACAAGCCTTGCAAATCTAATTGATGACTCAAGAAATCATTTCTAATGTTGTTGCATTCCTAACAAAAGGAGCACATACGTCCGAGGTGTTGCACAGGGTGCATCCTTCAGCATTGCTCATGATGCACACCTGCCACCAGTTATGGGGAGTGGCAAGCAAAAAAAAGAGTATCACTGGTAACACATGAAGCATGTCCACTCAACAGATGACGCTGAGCTGGACAGGGACCCCCCTCGTAGCTTTGGCTGAAGAAAAACTTGATCCTTCTGTTGTTGACTATAGATGAAAGTAAAATGTGCAAAGAAAATATGAATTTGTCATGCGTGGCACTTTTTTGAGCGTTTGTTTGGGCAACAAAAACTGATTTTTATGAGAGTAAAATGCAATGTAGTGCAAACGACACCAATTATCAAGATGATGTTCGGTACCTGGAGAAAGAAGGTGCCCTGGGGGAAGCAGTCTGCCAAGCGCAGGGGCTGACCAAGCTTGTAAGGAGATTTTCTGCCTCCGGGGGGGGCAAGCTTCTGGTAAATTTCAATGACTCAACGACAATTTAGGTACTCGTTGCTTCAGTGAAGGTTGTGCACAAGCGCTATCAGATGAGAACCCATCACAATGGTACAAAGAATATATTTTCTGGACCTTTTTTTGCGCGAGGCCTCGCGCAATGAGGACTGCAATGCAGTCCCAGAACTTGAAAATCACAACCTATAGCTCTTCTTTCAGGCAGTGCAAATCGAAAATCAAACCGTGGGGTGGGTAGTAAGACCACTCGACCGGAAGCCGTCTTTCCAAAAGAAAAGTGAATCAGGTGAGGCTTTTGGTTTAGTAAGTTATGCGCGAGGCCTCGCGCATGGGGCAGCCCTTGAACCACATTATACATATGCTTTGCATTGATATTTAATCCGCCATGCTTCTGTTTTAATGATCCTTGTTCTTGATTGCGCGAGGCCTCGCGCCTAGAATTCGATCAATAAATCATTTTTCCAGGTATGCAATGAACATGCAGAACAGAAAATGATGTTGCAATCATGTTTTCTGCAGACCATGTTCATCCAAAAAACAAGGGGACCCCAAAATGTATTTATTGGCCAATTTCCGCTAAAAGCACATCATTTTCCACTGAAATCATAAGATTTATATATTTTTTTATAGTTTTTTTTTGTTTTCGGCTGTCCGAAAAAAGGCACAAAATGGCACAAATGGTAAGAAAGATACTTTCTTTGGACTAATATTCTGTTTTCAATAAACAGAGCCTGTGAAAAAGTTTTTTATTTCCATGCTCCAAATTGAGTGCATTTGGTGTGATTTTGACCATGCAACTTGAGCCGCCTAAGCAAGCAGAATCAGGGATTCAGGAGAGCCTGGATTCCTAAGTACGACAAAGACAAGGACAAGGACAAGGACAAGAAGGGCAAGGGTCGCTGGAGGAGGAAAGGTGACGACGTGTATGAGGTTCCCGCGGAGGCAAGCATGCCGACCAACAACGCCCGTTAGCGGAGCTCCTGCAGCCAAGGGCCCCAGCTAGGGCCGTCGCAGGAAGGTGTGGTGGTCAATGCCGCACAATCCATGTCAGAAATCGTCAATTCTCTCAGACGTCCACCCAGCGGAAGGCTGGGAACAACTTCAGAGAGACAAGCAGTGGCTATGGCTGGGTGAGGGCGAGTACTGAAGAGCTAACTGCCCTAGGCGGATCTTCGTGTCCGACCAAGGTCCCAGTGAAAGTGCCAACCCTTGCACCCAGTCATCCTTCACAACTAAGAATGTATTCGACGTGCTCCAAGGTTCTTCTGAGAGTATTGGGGAATCACCCAGACCGCAGCTGGATGCTGCAGATGGGCTGTTAAAGGCCATCACCCATGACCTGCATTAGTTGCTTGTTGAGCTTCTGGAAGAGCTGCAAATTGTGAGCTCACACGCTGTGCGCCGCGTTGGCCGCAAGAAGTTGCTTCACCTGAAGATCCCAGCCCTATGCGGGAAAGTGCAAAGGTTCTTCAACGTATCTGTTGACAGAGGCCCCGAGGTCAGTCCAGTAAAGGTTGGCCCACTTCCGCCAGAGTGTCTTACCACGCGTTCTGAGGCCCGTCAGGCTGAAGGTAGCCAACGGCCAGTACATGGTCGGAGGCACAAAAGAAGCCGAGATTGCGCTGCAATTCCTGAACCACCATGAGGTGAGCCGCCAGGACCTCGGCAAGTAAATTCTCCTCAAGGGAAATTTCTATGAGGTCCAGGTTCACTAGGACGTGATCGTCGGATAGGACTCCATGATGCAGACGGACTCAGGCTTTCTACCGTCTCAGGGCACCATGACCCTGTACCAGCACGACCACCTTCTTTGGCTATCATCACCTGAACACCACTTCGAGTGCCAATGGACTGACCCTGAGCGCCATCAGCTCGAAGTAGCCACACTGGGGATCAAACCCGCAGAGCCGACAGACCAGGAGTACGGCGTCAAGCCAGAAGTGGCAAACTCAATCGTCGCTGATCCTAGAGCATCGGGTCTGGCTCTGGATGTCTTCTCCTCACAAACCTCTGCCCATCCACGGTAGTGTGAGAAGTACTGCAGCGCCCAGGACTCCGCATGCAGGAAGCACTGGGGTCCGCATCACATATTGATGTGGATCCATTGTCCGCAAGTGGACATTCCAGGGATGCTTGCGAAGATCCGCAAGGACCGTTCCAAGGCAGTGCAGGTCATCCCCATGGGGGGGACCGAGGCGAAAGTACTCATTACTGAGTGGTCTGGCTGACCAAGATGACCTTGAACAAGTTCGTCCTACCGACTGGAGAGAGTGTCTATCAGGACGCTAGGGGACAGCCTAGGCAACCCCAGAGGTGGCCGACAGAATTTCACTATTTGGACGGGGGACGGGAACAGGCCAACGCCACGTACTTCGTGTGCGTCAACTGTCTGAAAGCAGAACCCTGGAGGCAATGCTTCGTGGTTTCCCCCATGAACATTGAAGAATCAGGGGACCTTCTCCCTGATTTGGTGCTGGATCTGGTGAAGGGGTATATGTCTCCGCGCTTGCATGACTGGGTAAGCCAGAGAGAGGGAAGAGGCCAGGACAAAGCCTGGTGGGAAGTGGTCTCCATCCTGTCAGGTTCCTATGACAGGAATACCGTAGCAGGGAGGGTACTGGAACACATGTCCAGCCGGGAAGAGGCCGTTTACGGAAACCCAGCCACCCACGGTGTTCTGTTCCACGTCAAGGCTCGAATTGGGCCGATCGGCTACTTGGGGAGACCTCCAGAGCCGAAGTTGAGTCGGAATGACACCCGACGAGTAAGGTCAGTGGTCTAGGTGCCCGGCAAAACCAAGGCTGAGGCCAATGTGTGCTCCAAGATCCAGGCATTGACGGCCAGGCTGAAGGAGAAGTGCGGATATACTTTCTTCAGTGGGAAGCCTGTGTTCCCACCACCAGTGCGTGGACCGTACGGCGAGGCCAAGATACGACTGAAGCCAGACCCCTGTGTGTACCAACACACGGAATTTGCCCTCAGCGGCGAGAGGAGAGAGGCCATGGAGAAGATCCTACGGGAGTTCCTCGCCAGAGGCTGGCTCGAGCCCTGTCACTCCGAGTGGGCCTCCCCCTGCTTTGTCGTCCCAAAGAAGGTGGCTGAGGGGGGTGGCTTGTGGTCCACTACAGCGGACTAAGCGCTCAAACGCAGCACGACAGCTGTACGCTGCCCCTCATTGAGGACATGCTGCAAAAGGAATTTTGGCGGAGGATCTTCAGGGTGAGCGACCTGAAACATTGTTACCACTTGATGCCTAACTCCGATGAGTCCCTGGCGTGCACCACCATGAGCACTCCACTTGGACCCCTCCAGTGGAAACTAATGCCCATGGCCGTTACCAATGGCAATGCTGCTTTCAAGCAAATGCTCGAGAAAATGCTTGAGCCAGTGCCTGACTGTGCAGACCCCTTCGTTGATGACGTCATCATTGCGTCAGGGGACCCCAGCATCAACTACGATGAGCTGCTGGCGGCACATGGGGGGACGTCGCCAGAGTTCTGGACCTACCAGTTCGACACAAACTCAAGGGCAGCAGTGACAGGGCCACCATCGCGGCAAGCGAAGTAGTTTTCCCCAATCGCGTCGTTGGCTTCGGGCTGCGTAAGGCCATACTTGGAAGGGTAGCGGCGATGGGCCACTGGCAAAAGCCGAGGACACTGTCCGAGTTGCGGGCATACCTCGGGTTCTGCAACTACTACTCGGCGTATATCGACATGTATGCCGCGTACACGGCCCCCATATTGATGGAAGAGCTTGTGGGGTCACATATGGTGTTTTGCCACGGCCAAGCTAACCTTAGGAACAAGGTGGAGCAATTTGAAATCTCATGACACTTCCCCCAAATCTACTTATACTAGAATTAGACGTCAAACATGGCAAATATGGCTGTTTTCGGGCAATTTTGGCACCCGCTGTTGATATATGTTGATGCAAGAGGATGTAGGGTCACATATGATGTTTTGCCAAGGCCAAACTAACCTTAGCAACAAAGGTGAGAAATTTGAAACCTCATGACACATCCCCTAAATCTAGTTATGCGAGAATTACAAGTGAAATAGGGCAAATATAGCTGTTTTAGGGCAATTTCGGCACCTTTATCTTGATACACCAGCATTTAGGGTCAAATATGGTGGTTTGCTAAGGCCAAACTCACCTTAGGGAGGAGCTTGACCATTTTGAAATCTCACGACACCTCCACGAAATCCACTTATGCGACTTTCTTCGTGAAAACTTGTGGCCGAGGCTGCCCTGGTCGCGTTGTGGGGTGTCTGGGGCTGGGCACTGGCCCTCCTCTGACCGTCTGTTCTTGGGGCAGGCGGCCAGGGCCCGCTGCCCTTTTTTTTCTCGGCCGCGGGGATTGCGGGCGTGGTAGCCAATCATCAGCCCCACAGCGCACTCTCTTCCGACCTGGCCTTGTGCACTGTGGGGGCGGCACAAGAGCACCCAGGGGGGGCGAGTCGTGCCTCTGTGAGGGTTTTCTGGGGTTTGGCACTCTCCCTCCCCGAATCGCCGATCCTTAGGGCAGGCGGCCGGGGCCCGCTGCCCGTTTTCCGTGGGCGGGGCTGTGTGGGCATGGAGACTCGTCACCTACCCCACAGCGCACATTCCTCGGAGCTGGCTTTGCGCGCTGTGGGGGCGGCACAAGGGCACTGGGGGGGGGCGCGTCGTGCCCCTGTGAGGGGCGTTCAGGGTTGCACACTCTCTCTCCTCGAACTGCCCAACCTGGAGAAAGTCGGCCGGGGCCCGTTGCCCGTTTTCCGTGGTTGCGGGGTCTGGGGGCGTGGGGACCCGTCTGCAACCCCACAGTGCACACTCCAGCGAGCCAGCTTTGCGCGCTCTTGGGGTGGCACAAGGGCGCCTGAGGACTTGCGCCTCGTGCCTCCCTCCTCCAACCGCCCGTCCTTGGGGCAGGCGGCCCGGGCCCGCTGCCCCCTTTCCGTTGGCGCGGGGGGTGTCGGCGTGGGGACCAGTTACTAATCCCACAGCGCACGCTCTTGCGAGCTGGCTTTGCGCGCTGTGGGCGCAGCACAAGGGCACCTGGAAGGGGACGCCTCGTGCCTGCATGAAGGGCGTCTGGGGTTCGGCAATCCCCCTCCTCCTACTGCCCGTCCTCGGCGCAGGTGGCTGGCGCGCGCTGCCCGTTTTCCTTGGCCGCGGGGGGTGCCGTCGTGGAGATCCGTCACCTATCCCACAGCATGAGCTCCCGCGACGCGGCTCTGCGCGCTGCCGGGGCGGCACGAGGGCGCCCAGAGAGGGGCGCCCCGTGCCCCTTTGAGGGGGGTCTGGGGTTGGGCACCCTCCCTCCCCCAACCGCCCGTCCTTGAAGCAGGCGGCCGGGGCCCACTGCCCCTTTTCCGTGGGCGCGGGGGTTGCGGGCCTCGGGACCCCTCACCAACCCCACAGCGTACGCTCGTGAGCTGGCTTTGCGCGCTGCCAGGCGGCACCAGAGCGACCGCTGGGGGGCTCCTCGTGCATCTGTGAGGGGTCTCGGACATCGAACATTCTCCCCCCTCCCACTGCCGTCCTTGGGGCAGGCGGCCGGGGCCCGCTGCCCCTTTTCCGAGGGGGCAGGGGTCTGCGGGCGTGGGGACCCGCCACCAACCCCACAGCGCACGCTCTTGCGAGCTGGCATGCGCGCTGTGGGGTTGGCACCAGGGCGCTCGGTGTAGGGCGCCTGGTGCCTCCCTGAGGGGTGTCTGGGGTCATACACTCTCCCTCTCCCGAACGTCCGTCCTTCTTGCGTGTGGCCGAGGCCCGCTACCCACTGGGTATGGGTGCGGTGTGCGGGTGTGGGGATCCCTTTCGCCACTGGGCATGCGTTCTTGCAACCGCTACGTTCGGTAGGGGGCTCGGTTTTCCTGTTTCCCGTGCCCTCCGTTTTTTGAGGGGGGACTCGGCCGGTGCACCGGGACTGTCTTGTGCGCACGCGGACACCACCCCTTTCAGGTCTGAGGATGCCACGCCCGGAACCGGTGTGTGTGTATCTGTGCGTGCCCCCCTTTGACGGGACCGGCAGGCGGGCCTCCAGGGCGCGTTTTGGTGCGCCTCACCTTTCCTTTGGCCGTTATTTCCTTCTTCTCTCCTCGCCTCGCTCCAAGCTGGGGCTGCACTTTTCTCCTTTTCTTTTTTGTTTTTCCCTCCCTCCCCGTTCCTCGCGCCCCCGCTGTCTCCAGCTTTTTGTGCTTTTGGTCCCTCGGTGCCCTTGGCCTGGGCGCTCTACGTTTTTGTCCGCCCGCTCCCCCCCCCGTGTCCGCCCCCCTCCCCCCCGTTTTTCTTTCCCTCCTATGCCTTGCACCTACGTTGTCTCTGGCTCTGGGGTTCTCTTGCTTCCAGCCCCGGCCACCCTTGGCCTTGGCGTGGTGCCGCTTCCTGCTCCCCCTCTCTTTTTGTTTCTTTGGCTGCCCCCCCCCCCCCGCTGTGTGTGTACTGCCTTGTGCTGCCTGGCATTGCCGTGTTACGTGCTGCGTGTCTTGCTGTGGTTGCCCGTCTTGTGTTGTTGTCCGCAGCTGCACGTTGTGCGGTGTTCTTTGGGGCAGCTTTTTGTGTGTTGTGCTGTGCTGTGCCCTGCTGTTGATTGCTGCTGTGCGTTGTACCGGGTCTTTGGTCGTGTTGGCCCGCTGCCTTGTTCGCTTTGTGGCTTGCTGTCTCGCCTTGGTGTGCGTTGCCGTGTGATGTGCTGTGTCCCTGGTTGCTGTGCTGCGCCGCGTTGCTATGCGTTGTGCTGTGCTGTTGTGCGCTGGGTTGTTTTGTCTGGTTCTGTTTGGTGCCACTGCTTGCTGTGTTGTGCCCTCGGGCGTTGTCTGTCGCCCTGGGGTGTTGTGCCTTGCCCCGCTTCCTTTCATCGTGTCTCTCTGCCCTGTGTGCTCTGCGCTGTGTGTATTTTGCCCGTGGTGTGTTGGTGCGTGCTGTTCTTGGCCGCCGTGCTTTGTGCTGTGTGTGCCCTGGGGTATGGTGCTGCGTGTTCCCTGTCCTCTCCACGCTGTGCGGTGCTGTGCTGCGCTGTGCTGGTGCCATTGCGTCGTGCTGTTCGTTTGGTCTGTGCTGTTCTTGGCGCCTGGTGCCGTGGTGCGTTGCTCTGTGCTGCGCCGATTGCTTTGGTGCTCTGCGGTGCGGTGTAGCGCTGAGGTGCTGGGTGCATGGTGTGCTGTGCAGCTTCGCGCTGTGCCGTATTCTGCTGCGTCCTGTCGTTTTGTGCCGCTGCGTCTCTTGTGCGGTGCTGTGTATTGCTGTGCTGGCGCACCTGGGTCGTGCCCTAGTGTTGTCCCCTGTTGCTCCTGCTGCGCTGGGCGGTGTCCTGTGGTGCTTCCTGTGGTGTCTGTTTGTTCGTGGCCGGGCTTCAAAGTGCGTTGGTGTTTCCTGGCGGCGCGTTGCGGCGTTGGTGTCCCTGGCTGGTCTGATTGGTACCCTGTTGTTCCTGGTTGTTTGTCGTGGTGCCCTGCCCCCCTGCGTTCTGTCTTGTGGCACTATGCCTCATTGTGGTGCTGTGCTGTCGTGGCCTGCGGTCTTTTCCTCTTTGCTGTTTTTGTTTTTTTGCCCCGGCGTTCTTTTCAAACCACTGTAAAACCCGGTTTAAAAGGTTTTGCTGGTCTTTTGTTTTCCTTGTGTAAAATGACATAAAATGAAATTATACAAAACACAACCCACGCGCGAGCAGCAATACCATGTATGCATGTCAATTTACGTGTTGCCGGCCGCAGGCGAAAGTCTGCAAGTGTCGTTGGCGGCGGTGTCGGGTTGTTGTTGCGTGTGTTGCTTGCAAGGGGTTGACGCCTTTTCCCCCAGGGCCAGCCCCCTGAACTGCCAAGAAGGGGTTAGGCTAAGAGGAAGGGAGAGGAGGTAGGTGCATGGAGAAGGTGAGAAAGCAGAAAGGAAGCAGGGTGAAGGCACGAGGCGGCTTAGAAAAAATTTTGCAGCTTTACGCGACGCGTTTTTCCATGTCTTTGTCGCAAGAATCCAACTCTCTGCAGAAGGAGAGGTTTTCGAGGATCCAGGTGTGGAACTCCCCGCCAAGAGCACAACCAAGATCAAAAAGGGTGATTTCCTTCGCTTCAAGAGACAAGGAAAGGCCACCCTTGACTGTCTAAGCATAAAGTCCAAAGAACTGGTGCCGGAATCCCTTGCGAAGACACATGGTGCAGGTACCAGTTACCAGGTATCAGCTGCTGGCACAATGGAAGTTCATTGGTTCAGGCGTGGTGGCAAGCATTCGAGGGGCAGTTAGGGTCGGGATGGGGTTGATGTGGTGAGATGGCATGGCAGCCTAGGGTTCGAAGGCAACATGGTCGGAGTCGAAGTTGGAGGGATTTTCATGGGTAGAGGTCTCAAAACTGCAGCGCCCGTGGTGTCTGTCATGGTCCTTGAAGTGTTCCGAACTACCTCGAGTTGGTAACCAGGTGCAATGTATGCCTCGCTGATGGTTTCCACAAGCATGTTGGAGCCAAACAAAGTCCCTGAGCTCCACTTTGAGCGGACGTCAGCAATGTATTGTATACGAACAGCATCATTTGCCACACCTTCGATGAATCAGGAATTAACGAGGTACCATCTGGAGGTCACCGACGTTAACTTTCGACTGAATAACGCAGGTTCGAAATTCAGGCATTCAGTTGGCATGTTGCGGGAACTGGCTTTCAGGCAGCGTCAGCATTCATGATAAATACAAAGGCTCGTGTGAGATGCAATCGACACGTCGTCCCAGTACTCGCATCAATTCATACCGGTCTTCTTGCAATTGCTTCGTGAGAATGTGGTAGTAATTGATGGTGTCATCCTCGAGAAGAAAGGGCAATGCAGTGACTTGGTCGTTGGGAGAGTCAATGTCAGAATAGATGAATGCTCCCCTCACATCTTCTTTCCACTTTCAAAATTTTCCTGATCATGGTTTGCCTGCAAATTGTTGAACGAATTTGTGTAAGCGCTCGACTCCGTGGCCCAATATCTCGAATGCTGGAGCACGAGCAATCATCGATGGATCCAGGGGAGGTGGGTGTGGAGGTGGTGGAGACTCTGGTGGTGGTTGATGGCTGAAGGGGTTGCCGGGAATAGCTCAAAGATGGTGGTGGGTGAGGTGGTTGTGCGTGAGGATGTTGTGGTGGAGACTGGAATTGCTGCTGCTGGCACGAAGAATCTCGTTGCAAGGACTGTACAATTTCTTGAAGAATGACATTCTTCTTCAAAAGTTCATCCTCTAGTTGTTGCAGGTCCCTCTCTATTAGCAGTGAACGTGTCGAAGCTGCGGCAACATCAGCTAAGGCGGACGCGGCCGTCCTCGTTGCGTTCTTCGTCAGCACCTGTAGAACATTCATCCTCTGTTGCTCAACTTTGAGTTTAGCCTCTGGATCGTTGCAATTTGCTTGCAATTCGGGAACAGCCGCTTGTAAACTGCGGACATCGTCAAACATGCAGGGGAACCACCTGCTTTCTGGATTTCCGATTCGGTCTGCAATCAGTTCTTCTGAGGAATTCAAAATTTCTTGATGCAACAGAAACTCAGGTCGGGACAGGGAGTCGCGATGAAATGTAGCATAGCAGCGTCATCAAAGTTCCTCTCCATAGATGCGATGGGACTTCACATCGAACCAACCAAACAGGCCTCGAGATTGAAACGTAGAACATCGACGATAATGAAAGCCCGCCACCCATCTTGCTACCTCTTGTTGTGGATCGACTTCGGGTTGCATTGTTTTCCTCAAAAATAATCTCGTCTCATGAAAGATTGACAATCCCACGAAGGATCGTTAGGCAGGGCACCAAATCGAACGCAATCCTCGATTTGGAGACAAATACCCTGTCAAAAAGATATCAGAATATCATGCAGAATTCAATTCACACCTGCTGGCATCTCGATGTCTCATATTACGGTCTGCAGTCGGCAGTGTGCGATCCCGCGTTCGCGCGCTCGCTGTGCTGCTGCTGCTCGGAACCATAACAGGCGGCACCCAGTGCTCATCAGTTGTGACACCAACATCTATATGGACGCCGCGGCCATACTGGCAGCGGCACATTTCTGCTCTGGGTGGGAGTCTTGTGGCTTCCTGAGGACCACAGGAGGTGGGACAGAGGAGATGACCCCCACGCTTCACACGTCCCGGCACCGTGTGGACACCTTCCTGGTAATGAGCCCCCCTTGCTGTGGTCCCTACGGGAGAGCGTCTGGGCCCGGGGCATGGTGCACCCGCAGGTGGTCGGGTCCGTCCAACTCCTGGTCCGCCTCATCGGACCCAGCCTCGTCAACGCCTTGGGGAAAGCGGAAGTGCCCACCCCAGGTCGAGATTGAAACGTAGAACATCGACGATAATGAAAGCCCGCCACCTATCTTGCTACCTCTTGTTGTGGATCGACTTTGGGTTGCATTGTTTTCCTCAGAAATAATCTCGTCTCATGAAAGATTGACAATCCCACGAAGGATCGTTAGGCAGGGCACCAAATCGAACGCAATCCTCGATTTGGAGACAAATACCCTGTCAAAAAGATATCAGAATATGCAGGTGGTCGGGTCCGTCCAACTCCTGGTCCGCCTGATCGGACCCAGCCTCGTCAACGCCTTGGGGAAAGCGGAAATGCCCACCCCATACAGTCGCATGGAGGGCTGTCTACTCCCGTACGACCCCGACACCGCGCCCGTCTAGCGCTGCCTTTTGACCGCCGTGACCGCCGCGCAGGACGACCCCTCCCTGGCTCCCTGGCTGCAGCACACCAACTCGTCAATGCCCCTGGCTATCAAGGACAACGATTTCGACCCCCTCAACGTGGCACATGAGTTGCTCGACCGAGTGGCTATAGCCGGCACCCTTCCCAGGCAGGGCTGGACCCGTGTGACCTGAGGAAGCACCCACCCAAAAACAGAGTGCGGCTTAAAGCGGCAATACTCTGGTACAAGGCTCGAGCGGCATGCGCACCAGCGGTGTACCAAATAAAAGCAGCCCTGGACGGTATCCACTCTGAGATGGAACTCCAGCTCGCAGAGGGGCAGCGGGGCACTTTGCTAGCGTTCAGCCCCAACACACAGGACCAACTCCAGGAGGAGATGGAGCTGGAGGCAAAGACCCTGGAAGACGACACCTGCCACCTCTGTGCCCTCCTTGCTGCCGAATGCACACGCACCATCAAGGACTTCTGGCGCTGCAACTCCCAGGACATAGTCCAAAATTGGAAGGCTGTTGGTGTAGACATTAGGGTACAGGTCCCTGCTGCCGCAGGCCTGTGCATGGTGAGGGTGGCCAACACCCAAACGCTCCAAACAGAGGCCTGTGACGTTATTGGAGGAAGCCGTGCCTTCCGGCAAGAATCCAACTATCTGCAGAAGGAGAGGTTTTCGAGGATCCAGGTGTGGAACTCCAAGCCAAGAGCACAACCAAGATCGAAAAGGGTAATTGTGTTCGCTTCAAGAGGCAAGAAAGGCTATCCTTGACTGCCTAAGCATAAAATCCAAAGAACTGGTGCCGGAATCCCTTGCAAAGACACATGGTGCAGGTAGCAGTTACCAGGTACCAGCTGCCGGCGCAATGGAAGCTCATTGGTTCAGGCGTGGTCGCAAGCATTGGAGGTGCACTCAGGGTCGGGATGGGGTTGATGTGGGGAGATGGCATGGCAGCATAGGGTTCGAAAAAAACATGGTCGGAGTCGAAGTTGAAGGGACTTTCATGGGTAGAGGTCTCAAAGCTGCAGCGCCCGTGGTGTCTGTCATTGGCCTCGAAGCATTCTGAAGTTCCTGGAGTTGGTGACCAGGTGCAATGTATGCCTCGCTGATGGTTTCCACAAGCATGTCGGAGCCAAACAATGTCCTTGCGCGCCACTTTGAGCGGACCTCAGCAATGTATTGTATACGAACAGCATCATTTGACACACCTTCGATAAATCGAGAATTAACGAGGTACCATCTGGAGGTCACCCAAGTTAACTTTCGACTGAATGACGCAGGTTCGAAATTCAGGCATTTAGTTGGCATGTCGAGGGAAATGGCTTTCTGGCGGCGTCAGCATTCATGAAAAATACAAAGGCTCGTGTGAGATGCAATTGACACGTCGTCCCAGTACTCGCATCAATTCATACCAGTCGTCTTGCAATTGCTCTGTGAGAGTGTGGTAGTAGTTGATGGTGTCATCCTCAAGAAGAAAGGGCAATGCAGTGATTTGGTTCTTCAGAGAGTCACTGTCAAAAACGATGAACGTTTCGGTCAGATCTTCTTTCCACGTTCGAAATTTTCCTGATCCTGGTTTGCCTGCAAATTGTCGAACCAAATTGTGTAAGCACTCCACTCAGTGGCCCGAAATCTCGAATGCTGGAGCACGCACAAGCAATCATCGATGGATCCAGGGGAGGTGGGTGTGGAGGTGGTTGTTTGCGTGGACACTCTGGTGGTGGTTGATGGCTCGAAGGGGTTGCCCCGAATAGCTCGAAGATGGTGGTGAATGAGGTGGTTGTGCGTGAGGATGTTATGGTGCAGAGTGGAATTGCTGCTGCTGGCTCGAAGAATCTCGTTGGAAGGACTGTACAAATTCTTGAAGAATAACATACTTCTTCAAAAGTTCATCTTCTAGTTGTTGCAGGTCCCTCTCCATTAGCAGTGAACGTGTCGAAGCTGCGGCAGCATCAGCTAAGGCGGACGCAGCCGTCCTTGTTGTGTTCTCCGTCGACACCTGTAGAACATTGATATTTTGTTGCTCAACTTTGAGTTTGGCCTCTGGATCGATGCACTTTGCTTGCAGTTCCGTAAGGGCGGCTTGTAAACTGCGAACATCGTCAAACATGCAGGTGAACCACTCGGTTTCTGGATTTGCGATACGGTATGCGATCAGTTGTTGTGAGGAATTCGAAATTTGTTGATGCAACGGCAAATCGGGTCGAAACAGGGAGTCGCGAAAAAAATGTACCATAGGGGGGTCATCGAAGTTCCTCTCCATAGATGCAATGGTAATTCAAATCGAACCAACCAAACAGGCGTCGAGGATTGAAACATAGATTGTTGAAGATAATGAAAGCCTGCCACCTAATTTGCTACCGCTTGTTGTGGATCAACTTTGGGTTGCATTGTTCTCCTCAAGAATAATCTCGTTTCATGAAAGATTGACAATCCCACAAAGGATCGTTAGGCAGGCACCAAATCGAACGCTATTCTCGATTTGAAGACAAATACCCTGTCCAAAAGATATCAGAATATCATACAGAATTTAATTCACACCTGCTGGCATCTTAATATTTCATATTACGGTCTGCAGTCGGCATTGTGCGATCCCGCGCTCGCGCGCTCGCTGTGCTGCTGCTGCTCGAAACCATAACAGGCGGCATCCAGTGCTCATCAGCTGTGACACCAACATCTACATGGACGCCGCGGCCATACTGGCAGCGGCAAACTTCTGCTCTGGGTGGGAGTCTTGTGGCTTCCAGAGGACCACAGGAGGCGGGACAGAGGACATGACCCCCACGCCTTACCAGTTCCGCCACCGTGCTGACACCTTCCTTGTCAATGACCCCAATTGCTGTGGTCCCTACGGGAGAGCATCTGGGCCCGAGACATGGTGCAGCCGCAGGTGGTCGGGTCTGTCCAACTCCTGGTCCGCCTGATCGGACCTGGCCTCCTCAACGCCTTGGGAAAAGCGGAAGTGCCCACCCCATACAGTCGCACTGAGGGCTGTCTACTCCCGTACGACCCTGACACCGTGCCCGTCTAGCGCTGCTTTTTGACCGCCGTGACCGCCGCGCGGGACGACCTCTCCCTGGCCTTCTGGCTGAGCCCTGCTGTGCAGCGCACCAACTTGTCAATACCCTAGGCTATCAAGGACAAAGTTCTCAACCCCCTCCACGTGGCACATGAGTTGCTGGACCGAGTGGCCATAGCCGGCACCCCTTCCCACGCAGGGCTGGAACTGTGTGACCCGAGGAAGCACCCACCCAAAACCGGGGTGCGGCTCAAAGCGGCAATACTCTGGTACAAGGCTCGAGTGGCATGCGCACCAGCGGTGTACCAAATGAAAGCGGCCCTCGACGGTATCCACTCTGAGATGGAACTCCAGCTAGCAGAGGGGCTGCGGGGCACCTTGCTAGGGTTCAGACCCGACACACAGGACCAACTCCAGGAGGAGATGGAGCGGGAGGCAAAGACCCTGGAGGAGGACACCTGCCACCTCTGCCCCTCCTCGCTGCTGAATGCACACGCACCATCAAGGACTTCTGGCGCTGCAACTCCCAGGACATAGTCCACAATTGGAAGGCCTGTCGAGTAGAGATTAGGGTAGAGGTCCCTGCTGCGTCAGGCCTGTGCATGGTGAGGTTGGCCAACACCCAAACGCTCCAGACAGAAGCCTGTGACGTGATCGGAGGAATCCGTGCCTTTTGGCAAGAGCTGTACAGAAAACGCCCGGTGGATGTCCCCAATTTCCAGGCCGTCCTCAGCCGCCACGTGCCCGAGGTCTCAGAGTGGGCATGGGCCCAGGTTCAGCAATACCGCATCCAACAACCTGCAGTCCACCCTTGCTATGGCCGATGGAAAGGCCATGGGCCACTAACACGTGTAGGCACGCTTTGTCAAGGCCCTTCTGCCGCCCATACAGTGGCTCCTGATCCAATCCCACCGGGCAATCCTTAGAGGCGCCTCCGCACCAGTCCATGGAAGGGACGCATCGGCTCAAACCCATGGTCCCAGGTTTCGCGAAGCGGGTTGACTACCAGCTCATAGCCCTCAGCTAGCTGGGCATGAAGCTGCTCCGGGACCCCTCACCCAAATGAATCCCGAGACGGTGTGGTCAGCAACTCAAATCTGGGAACCCTCCCGGGCTCCAACACCCGGACCCCCTGTTCATGGCACAAAGGGAGCTTCAGCGGGAGAAGCCAAACCACGTCTTCTACTTCCACGCTCACAAGGCTTTCAACACCACCCCGCACGGGGCACTCAGCCTTATCCTGCGCCACCTCTCCATGCTACCAGCGTTTATACACCTCCTGCTGTACATCCTCGCGGCAGGACAACTGCATAGCCCCAGCGCACACGGCTCACACAGCTGGTCCATATGCAGGGAGGCGTCCGACGTGGCAACCTGCAGAGCCCCGCGCTATGGATCCTCCTGCTGAAGCCCCTCTCATGGGCCGAAGTACAGCGCCTGCGCCCAATGGGAGAAGCCGAGAGAGGCCTCATTCAGGCCTACATAGACGACCTGCTGGCTGTGACCCACACCCTGAAGGCCTTCATTGAAGGGTTGGAGGCTTCGACCGCGTACCTGGGGACAAGGGGCATGAAGCTCCACGCCCGCAACTGCGCTATGGCCACCACGGAGGGATTTCCAAGCCTGCACCGGCGCCTCTGCCCCCACAAGGCCACTGGTTGCCCGCGGCGGACTCTGTCCCAAACCTTCGAATCCAGCTCCAGCTGGGGGGGAGTTCTCCTTGCAGCGCCAACACCGGCTGCGCCTTGCTGCAGTGCACCACTGGTGCCTCAACACCCTCGTGCCGCCAGAGGTGATCAAGGACATGATCCTGGCGTTTCTCGGGGGGTGACACAGTACTTTTCCGGCTTCCTTGCGGACGACCCAGACACCGAGCGGCACTTGGACCACGTTGGCTTGCAAGTGGCGAGAGAGAAGGGCATGATACGCCTTCGACACCTCTCGGACCAGCCTGCTGGATGACAGGAACCTGGGACTAACGAGGGTGTCCACACAGTGCAAACAGGCTGCGTCAGCCCTCGTGTGTACGCTCCTCCACCACAGCTAGGTCTCCGTGCACGCCACGGCAGCCATGATAATTTAGGCCATCGCTGGCACACACCAAATCTGCACTGAGGTGCACTATCCTGTTCCAGAGTTTGGACTCTTGGCGGGGGGCGACTGGATCGATCGCATACCCCGGGCGCTGGGCGCCCTGGGGATGGGGCTCTACAGTCCCATCGTGTTCCTCAGAACGGCGAATTTCCTACTCCAATCCCCGCCAGGCAATTCCACCAGTCTGCGTACGGCCAGGCTCCGGGGCTGGAACTCGTGTCTGCTTACGGCACTGTATGTGAGACCCTTGCACGGGCACCACGGGCCGAGCCACACCTTGCCCGATAACGACGACACATGGCCAGCCACAGTACGGGATCGCCTGAACCAATGCGCAGGGAGCAGGGACCCCCAAAACCATCTTGGGGGGTGTGAGGCCCCAAAAAGGCTATTCCACTGCACCGGCACAAAGCTCATCTACCTGCTGCTCCTCCACCCCACAAGGGACAAACAGGACCCCCACTCATGCCTGGGTGACCTTGGACGGCTGGAACCTCCATGTGGGCGGTTACGGCCGCAAGGGGCCTGGCCAAAGGACCTACGACTGCAACAGCACGCGCCACGCCACTGTAGCTGGTGATGACGGACTACCGGTGGGCCCAGGCAGCAGAGCAAGCGCGATTTGCAAGTGAATGCTGCATCTGGGAGCAGGCAGGCTCATGCCTCTGAGGCTGCCGCACGACTGTACAGTACAGTACCCCGCGACGTACAAGTGACAGTCCGCGCTCTGGATGACCGGCCTGAGGACACCAGGCATTTGATGGTGTACCAGCAGGGGGGCCAGGCGTGGCCCCAGGCCTGGGCCATCACCCTTGCTGGGGCAGAGGTCCGCCGTCAATACCACCCATGTAGGCACCCACATGGCCCAGGCGGGGCCATAAGCGGCCACAGAATGAATGAACGAATGAATGAATGAATGCACCTAAACAGCAGGATGGCCCTGAGCATGGCGGAGCTCGTCTTCACCAGCCCAGACGTCAAGTGGCACTGTTGGGCCCTCAACGCAGCGTGGTTTAGCCCGACTTGATACTACTGGATCCTGGAAACTTGGCGCCACACATCTTCCGACGCCTCCTGGGGACGGCCCCGCAGACACGCCACTGGAGTGGCCTTCGCGGCAGACCCAACCTGTAGGTGGGCGGTAGCCATTCGAGGGTCGGTACCAGATGAGGAGGGATTGGCCGCCTCCCGCCCCATACAAGACGGCAACCAAAGGCCTCAGGTTCACAAGATGGAAGCAGAACTAATACTCCATCTCCTACCACACTTCGGTTTAGATGCCCGACAGCGCCCAAGTTTTGCGCGCTACTACGTGGACCATTTGCCAGGGTGTGATCACTACCTGAGGCCAGCTTCACGTTGTCCACATCACTTACTTGGCTATTGTGTCACCTTGTGCCATGGTCGTATTACTACCTGAGACATGCCTCACGTAGCACACATCATTTTATTGGGTATGGCACTCACAAACATACTTCAACCTATACTTTTCCACATAGACCACCTACCTTTATCGTGCTTTTTGGCTATAAAATGGTGAATTTTGGCAACTTTTTCAGGAAGAATAGCTCCTTTTGCTGCACGTGCATGCGGTACATTGTGTTTTTGTGATCTTTATGTGCATACTACTTGCAGCTTTGCATGCAGCACCCTCAAAATAAGCGAGAGTCTCACATCCGACGTGCGCGCGTGCGATTTGTGGGCCGATCTTTCTGACGCCTGCTAATCTGACAGGACTTTTCCTTTTCCGTGCAGTTTCCGTTTTTTTATACCATTTGTTACGGTTTCGGAACCTTCCAATTATACTGAGACCTTTGATTTCCGGTTTCACGCACTTTTGAATTTGCATCATGAATCAGCAACCCTCAACGACCAATGCTAGTGGAAAGGCGCTTCGCAGTTCCCAAGAGCGTAACTCGGTTTCCACCGCCTCAAGGTTCTCACAAAGGTCGGTCTCCCCAAGAGACAATGCCACTCGCTCTCGCTCTATTTCACCGAAAGAGTCTCTTCCAGTGAGGCCAAAAAAAAAGGTGACCCCACGCGCAAGCTTGCCAAACATAATGGCGCATATGGGCGGCGCAATGCAAGCACATGCCCGCACCGAGAAGGCTCCTTCTCAATCCTCATACGTCTCATATGGAGCACGGAGTCTTGGTGCTAACCCACAAGAGGCCTTTTCTCATGGTTCCCATTTCATTGCGCCCAAACCGCTTCGTGCCAAAGGCGTCATAGCCCAAGCTCGGGCTCAAAAAAATGTCGGAAGTGAAAAAAAAGATCATGCGCATGCAACAACTTCTCATCCAAGTGATGACATGAGTCGGGAAAAAAAAGACGGGGAAAAAAAAGACGGGGAAAAAAAAGGCGGGGAAAAAAAAGACGGGGAAAAAAAAGCCACAAGCGTGTTCTTTCGCCCAACACCCACAAAGGGACCTCCCGCCCTCTCTCAAGAGGACGAAGACATGGCCTATGTAGACAGGATAGACGTGTCTTTCGATTCGGAACACAACTCTCTCCTTGGCCACTCTATCGGAGACCCTCATGCAGCAATAGCCGCTGCCGCCAACGAGACCCCGAACTCCAAACGAGTCCGGCCCTCAAACGGGTATAAAGAATTGTATCGATGCGCCTTAGAGAGAAACCCCGACGGTTTGGGCTATGGACCACCTTCTCTCTTGCGTAGTGCCAACGAGCAAGTTGATACTCACCATCATATTCCACCGCGCAATGCGCTAAGCCAAGCTTCGTTTACTCTAGCCTCCGATACCGGTCTGTCCGCTCCCCTTCCCATGAACCCCATAAGGTTTGCACGCACCTTTCAATCACAAGGCACCTTGCCAAATGGCTTTCCCGAGGCCAGGGACTTGACCGCCGATGTTCAGTCCGGCAAAGTGCAAATTCGTGGACAATCAAGATTTTCAAACGTAGACCAGTTTTCGGCCACGCCCCCATTGTACTTGGACACTTCTCCCCTTCCACCCACGGACTTACTCAGGGCACTCTCACCACCGCCCCAAATCCTATTGAGTGGAGATGGCCTACAATACCCCGGCTTCCTGCGAACGTTTTCCGTCGCGGACATGCCGGGCTTTGATTGGGCCAAACTAATCGGCACAGTATCGTTCCTCATGCTTTCCGCCTTCGCCCCCTTTCAGGATGATGGTCCCTTTCTTTCACATAAGACCATCGTGAAACAAGTAGTCAACGTTTTGCGCGAATCGAAAAAGCAAAACAAACAAACAATGTTTTGGCTTGCCTACCCATCCCGCACAAACGTTGCGGACTCTGAACTTGCGACCATTTTGGATCGCCGGATAGATCTTATCCCCTCCCTGCCGTACCTAAATTTGTCCGTTGTATGCCCCGTCATCCACCTCGCCCAACGCGCTGCGGTCACTCGACTGATTGAGGATCTCCCCACTCCAAACGACAACCCATTGATCATTTTTCAATTGACTTCAAAACCTCTGGCTAAGGACCACGTTCCCAAGGTGGTAGAATATTACCCCCGAGCACAAGAACCTGCCGTTTCCGTCGATGGGCACACCCGGCCGCTTTTCACACCCACCTCGACCAACTTCCAAATCCGCTTGGATGTGCCCCAAGACATTGTGCGGGACATTGATGGTACGGAGACCCGTTGGCACATCAGCGGTACACTACCCTTGATGTTGCTTATCAACGGTTTATCACCGGACGACGGTTCCACCGTCTTGCGCAACATTACAGTACCGCGCATTACCAAAAACCACTGGCCGGTGACCGTTAGTTCGGCTCCCGATGGGTACAAAGTTTTTGATTTCCATGTCCCTATGGATATCATGGCTAGGTTCTACGAGGAGGAAGAGGCCTTAGCAGATATGGGGGTTTCTTTTGCCCTACTACACTCCTCCATCAAGAGTTGTAGTATCATAGTTACCCACCAGCCACCATTCAAACCCGGTGCGCAGCGGAAGAAAAAAATGCCTGCCAATGAAATCCGCGATGCCATAGACATGAATCCTCATTTGAGGAAGAAATTCGAGTTCATCACCTTTTTGAACAAATACGATGTTTTTTGCATGGTGAAGGACGAAATACTCCTGCAACCAGCGATCCAAGAGATCGAAAACCTTGGTGATCTCCTGGTCATCTCTGCGACTACCCACCAACGCCTACGTGCTAAGGATGTGGTACGCACGGTGCAGCCCCCTCATGTCTTGGTGCGCTTTTCACCCTCCTTCAGTGTTGCCGATGTGCTGCATGCAGTGTCCGTGTTTGGGCCAGTCACCTCGCACCAGCTGTTTCAGCAAGCTGGATTGCTTTTGGTAGGTTTCCAGGCGCCGCAGTCCGCGACTGCAGCCTACGGCTCCACACTGCCAGGACCAGTTTTCCTCACATCAGGGTCCCTTGCCACCGACACAGCACTCTCACTTGAGGAAAGGTTGCAGCGTCTTGACCTCAGTAGCTTGCCCACGGCAGCACTGAATGAGTCCAATCTCGCGGCGGTACCTAATGCTCTGCCCTCCTTCTCCCTTCCTGACATTAACGTGGGCCTCCCTCCCCCATCTGGTGCACTACCTGTCTCACCCCCCCTGTCGATTTCCCCTCCAGCCGCAGAACAGGAGGAGGACGACCGTATGACTGGTCAGAGCAAGAGAACCATCGACGATGTTAGTGCCATGCCGCCAGCTGAGGACGATGCCTCCCCTCGTACTTTTCCCCCTCACTGAAACGCAAAACTCCCCTGAGGTGAACGCTGCCCTTGCTTGCTTCACCCCCACTGCCCTCCAACGTCTTCCTGTACCTCTGCAGACACTCGTACATGATGCCAGGTGGACTGCATCCTCCTATGCAGAGCTGGGGTCGATCCTCAAACAATGGTATGCGGGTTCCCAATTGTGTTTTTATTGGTGCCACCTCGCTGCAGTGGTCATCAGCGCCCACCACAATCTCCGAATGGCACAACGGGTCATCTGCTCCGTCGCAGTTTCCGCGTTGTCGGCCCTTGCTATGTGCACTATCCTCGGTGTCACACCTCGCGCATGCCACGGAAAACGCCTGCCGGTGCGTCACACAGTGCTGCTCCCACATACCCAGCCCCACCCCACTGCCCCCGACCCCACCGCTGCACTTCGTCTGCAGTTGCCACCAGATGGAGCTATAGGAAATAACCGGGAGCCAACTCACCTGCAAGGTTGTAAATTGGCTTGTCCCACGGTGACCTCCTTGGCTGTGCTAGGCATCTTGCGCATGCTCGCCACCGTCGTTTATCTTTTGTCCCGCTTGACCACCCTCACACTGGTGTGTGCCACTATAAAACACTGCTCGCCCACAGGGCCTGCCCGGCCGGTCGACTCGACGCGCCACATCCGGGACGACTCAGTCAACCCTGGTTCAGATGCACCCACAAGTATGAGCCCACCCCCAACCACCACACACCTCACGCGCACGCTTACACACCCCACGCTCACATTTGGCGCCCTCAATGTCGGCGGTGTCGAAATCACACCGAACCGCCTATGTCATTTACTGGCCGGTTTTCACCCCCTCCCCCACACATTATCCTTGCAGGAATTCCGGCCCAGTGCCTCGTCCTCCCTGCGGGACCACGAGAGAGTGGCTATGTACTGGGGATATCACCTGCTACACAGCTCTCCCTCCAGAAAGGCCGGAGTAGCCTTGCTTGTACATACTTCCATCGCACCACACAGGCCCACTATGAAGACCATCATTGACGGGAGGCTCATCACCACCTCCCTGCAACTACACAGCGACCCGTCGATGCCCCCTGTCACTGTAGCGTCCTTTTACGGTCCCCACACGTCTAGGGAGCGGTCATCCTGTGAGAGACATCTAGATCGCCTTGCCCGCGAGTGCGCTATTATCTTAGGTGATTACAATGCTGTGACACATACCGGCCATACCACAGCCCTCTGTGCACCCCTGTGGCCGTGGCTGATTGCCAAAGAACGGGCCGGCTCGCTCTCTGACCTCTTGATCCCACACCAGACGTGCACCCCATACACCAGGGTGCGTCGCTATGCGGGCACACGCAGCTACCTTGACCGCGCATACGGCACGAGGCTGTTCGGTGCACTCTTTCAGACCTCTGGTGCCCAGGTAGTAGACTTTTCCTCGGTCAAAGGCATACAGGACCACAACCCCATACTAATCCACACTATACCCTGGGCGCAGCCCCATATCCCTGAGGCGCGCTGCGCCCAGTGGAACCGTAGGGATGTATCGCGGTTCCGCCGTGACATATCTGCAGCCACAGCTGCATTGCCTCTCCCCACCGTTGCCAGTGATACTGCACACACATACCACCAACTGTGCTCACACATGCTCACTGCTATGCGCCGGGTTAACTCGCAGAGGCCACCTTCCCCGCCAGCCTCTGACGATGTCAGTGATTGGTCGTCTGTAGTACGCCAACTGGCCAAACAAGCCAAGCGAAGGTCCAAGACCTTCTACCGCCGCATCAAGCATACCCTCCTCACCCCCCCCGCCCAGTCTACACTCCCCACCCCTACCAGGAAAATACAACGCATATTGCAACGGAACACGCCGTGGTCCTCTCACGCATTAGACCTCATACCCCAAAGAGCACGACTGTGCGACCCCCCCCCCCCCCACCTTCAGTGAACTGCGTGCCCTTGCCCGTGCGTCTAGGAAAAAATCTCCCGGACCGGACGGAGTCCCGCCGTACCTACTGCACATTCTCCCCGACCCCGTCTTCAAGTTAGTTCACAGCTGTATCTCCCTTTGTTACTCTGAAGGCTTTTTACCACAGCCCTGGCTGGTCTCAGAGACATTTTGTTTGTTCAAAGGAAAGGGCCAGTGGCAAGACCCTGATCGGTGGAGACCAATTGCCATGAGCAATTCTATCTACCGCCTTTTTATGCGCTGGGTTTACTCCAAGCTCTACCCCTTAGTGTCCCCCCACCTGCACCCCAACCAATTCGGCGGCAGACAGGGCACGTCCACAGCACATGCCACACAAATTTTTCTGGATACCATCGACTCCGTACGGGACAAGGAAGCCCTACTCGCCTTTGACGTCTATCACGCTTTTGACAGTCCACCCAAAGCTCTTATCCTAGGTGTACTCGACCGAATGGGGACCCCCTCCAAATTACTGCAAATAATCCCCCTGGTAATGGAGCAAGGGTCCACATTCTTACGAGGAGCGGAGGAGACAGTGTTTAGGACGACACATGGCGTCAAGCAGGGCTGCCCCCTTTCCTGTTTTTTGTTTGTCGTTGTTTTTGAGATCCCCCTGCGAGTGTTAGACCAACACGGCATCCCTTTCTCGGCTTATGTCGACGACATATGCTCCCCCGCACCGTATGGCCAGAGCCAGCACGTTGCCGAGGTCGTACAGACCGCCCTCAGTCTGATTGCTTGCCAGGTGAACGTCGCCAAAAGCGAATCACTTCACATGCAACCCCTGCCCCCTGTCCTGCCCACCCTCCCCAAGTATCTGCACCCACCCTCCCCCGTGCAGGCTGCCAGTCTGTCGCCATGGTACACCGTCTCTGCGCCGTACCCGCCAGAGTGGAGTGTACAGGTACTGCACACCTTTGCACGTGCCCCCTACCTCATGCATTTGGGCCACCCTATCTCCCCCTGCCTCTGCCCTGATGCCTGCGTTGAGGTTGTGCTGCAAGAGCTGAAAGCCCAGTTAAATGAGCTGCACTCCCAACCCATTCAAGTGATTGACCGAGTCCTCTTAGTCAACACTATGGTGTTACCGAGGCTCCTCTATCGCACAGAGTGCATCCCACTCCGCGCCTCGCAGCTAATGTCCATCACTTCCCTGTTGGAGAAGTTTATCTTCGGCGTCATGGGTCTTCCGTCCCTCGTCGCCAAGAAAACACTCTACACGCATCGTAGTCGTGGCCTTGGCCTCGGATACTTTCCAATCCTGCACCCCACAAGGGTACTGGACTCGCTGCACCGCAATCAGCGACTACATACACTCTCCACGTCCCCCCACACCACTGTCTCCCCATACCATGCCTTCATCGCCGCTGTCTCCCTTCTCAACCCTGACCCCGACCCTCGCCAGCCACCCGTACACACTACGTGGGCAGCTCAACAACTACAGCGCGACGCCGTCGAGGTGGCCCACGTAGCCGGGCTTACAGTGTACCTTTTACCCCCGCAATGCCAGCCGCCAGCCACCTACACGGACGGCAGCAAGATGGGTCAACCCCCCTCATCTGGGGCGTCCGCTGTGCTGAAAGATGGCCGCATTGCCGTGTGCAGAGTGCCTGGTGACCCAAATTCCTATAAAGCGGAGTTAGTAGGAATGCTCCTGGGCTCCCATTTTTCGGAAGTAGGGGACACCATCCGACTGGATTGCCAGGGCGCCATTGCATCTGCGCAGAGCGCGCGCCGGCCAGTCAGGCAGGCATTTTGGGTGCAGGAAGTGCGCACTTCCATCCTGGCTAAATGCCAAGGTCTGGAGTGGGTTGAAGGGCACACTGGGGAAGTCCACAATGAAATGTCGGACAAGTATGCCAAAATCATAACGGCCCCCCCCCTGCCCCCCCCACAGACAAGGGTGACCCCCTGGGATGTGGTCCGACACGGTGAACGCATGGCGCCCCCCCATAAAGTGTGGACCCATGGACTGTTCCCCACACACGCCCACGAAGGCTTCCACCCCTTGTCCTGGCGGCCCCTGCGTTTCCGGAGGCTGGCATGGCACAAGTGGCTCTTTGGCCTGCAGTCCCGCCTGGGGTACGCGCACTATGCCACCTTCTGGACCGACGCACCCGTCAAACACCCTTGCCCCCACTGCCACCGCTTCCACAACCAGAGCCTACACGGCACACTGGCCTTCTGCACACAGACCCACCCACTGGTTGCTGCTTGGCTCTCCTCTTGGACGGTAAGATCAGAGGTCCTGACGTGGCGCCGGTCCGCCCAGCGCAAGGACCTTCGCATCGTTGGCAGACTGGCCATCCCTCAGTCCCTGTACCGCTTCCTTAAGACCAGACTCTGGGGACTGCGCGAGGCGCGGAAGACCGTCAGGCACTTCCAGCAGCATGTGCTGGATAATGTCACCGCGGTTCTGGCCGATTCGGTCCCCACCAAGCCCCAGGCACGGCCCAATCCCTTCAACCCCGCTGATTGGTCCCAGCCCCTGAGCCTATGCTGACCCCCTCTCGCCCTCTGCATGCGTGTGTGCTCAAACCGCACGGTGTCACTACCCTGTAATGGTCCTCCTTGCCCCCCTGCCCCCCTTCCCCCCTCTCTTCACAGGCAACCACCTGAAGCTGCATTGGCTGCCCTCTCTTAAACTAAGTGGTGCTCATGCCGCCAGGGCGCTGTACTTTACTCAGTTTCCGCTGCGACTGTACATGCCTTGTCATCACAGTGATGCTCACGCTGCCTTCGTTCTGCACGCCGCCGATGGATGACACATGACAGATGTACCCCCTGGTTGCGCTTTTAATTGGACCTAGCCTGTGGCTGTGACTCCCCCGTGTCTGACGCTGGGGCCTGCCGGAGCCCTGTGGCGGTGGCGCACACCCAGCCCCCCCCCCCTCCCCCCAGCCCAATAGTGTCACAGCTACCCACGTTAAATCAGTTTTCTGCACTGTCCCCACCCGCAGCCCCATACAGTCCACGCGACATACGCCATCAGCGCTGCCCCCCCCCCCCCAGCATACCTTGCCCAGACAGTGCGTGTCTTTTGCACTGTCCTCTCTCCCAGGGCTTCTCCTCAGGCTGTAGCCCACATGCCTGGCACCCCCGCATGATTCTTGGTCCCCCGGGGCCCTGAGAAGGGGCGTTTGCTCGCATGTCGCCATCCATGTATACTATTACGTAAAAATCTGCTTGTGCCCATTTTCCTCTTCCCTGTCCGCGTCCCACATGCCTGACCCTGACCCAATGGGATGGGGTCACTTCTGTATGATGGGCTCACCCTTCCTGAGTTTGGACGTGGACTCTTGGACTTTGGCCTTGTGTTTATAAAAAAAAAAAAAAAATAGGCGAGAGTTTCAGAAGAAGCTTGTCTGAGGCCAATTGTTGATGAAAAATGGCACATTTTGCTGCACATGTACGCTGTACATTGTGTTTTTGTGGCCAATCATTGGTCACTACTGCAGAACCAAGTAAATGTGTCCCTCACTGTCTGCTTGCTGCATCCTTTTCTGAGGCAATCATGGCCACCCTTATGCTTGATACAGACCTCAGAAGATGTTTTTGAATAACAGAAAGAAAGTTAACTCGTATCAGACGACCTCTGCAGAAGACTCCAATTGGTTCCAAATGGTACTCGAACACTGCACAAAGCATGGCCAATGATTGGTCACTACTAAAGAGCCAAGGAAATCTGTGCATGATTATCCGCTTGCTGCATCGCTTTGTGAGGCAATCGTGGCATCCGACAGCCCTGATGCTTGATTTCATGCAGTTTGTCTGTTTGCGATTACACAATGCAGGATTGGGTGAAGTACGCTTGCCTGAGAAAGTGGAAAGCAGGGCCCGTTTGTAATGGAGTTGAACATGCATCTCAAGCTAATGTCGTCGTTTTTTCTTCAATTGATGTGCAGTATTTCTGTTTGCCATTACAGAATGCAGGATTGGGTAACCTACTTAATAGGGAAGAGTGTGCAGGGGCATGAACAAGAGGCATCTGAAACCAGGTTTTTTGATAGTAGGGTGATGTAGTGTGATGAAATATATGGTTTGTTTTTCAACACCAGAAATGCAGGTTTTGAGTTTGTAAAATTGAAAAGAGGCTTTATTGTGAGGTAAATGAGGTAAACCTGATTTGGGATGATTCACATCCATCATTTACCTCCACCACTTTTCTATTTCAATAATGGAGGTATTTGGCAGTTCAAATGGGGATTTATGATTTTATTTCAATACATGGGTGATTCCTCCTTGCCGGTAGACCTACCCATTCCCCAACAAATTAGTAACTCCCTAACAAGTCACTCGCCAATCTGACTTTATGATGGTCAGCCGGAAATTTACGATGTTTTAGCACTTTGCTGCTCCTCCAAGTATGTTTTGCACTGAAGTTGTACATATTCTTCTTTGTTGCATAGGTCTTTGTGTATACTTTCAACATGAGCCCATTTGCCAATTGATTTCTTTGAATTGCGTGCCTGCAGACCTCAAACTGGTAAGCAGAGGGTGCCGATCGTGCCCCTCAATCTACAGTCACTGGTAGTTCTGTTTCGCCGTTTCGCCGTTTCCTGCTGTGCGCGTGTGTCCGCTCTCTGTGATTTTCAATCTTCCAGGACAGTAACAGGCACAACGGAGCGCCCAAATCCTACAGAATTATGGACAGTGTGTTTCCTCTTCCTCCTTTTTCTTGTTTCGTTGCGTCTTGCTTGCTGTCGTCGTCTTTGGTTGCTTCTAGGCCCCTTCCCCAGCCTCGTCCAGATTCCGCGCACCCCAGGCAACTACCAAGGTATTTGCGCTTCCTTTCCTTCATCCTCCAGGCCCCGTAGGCCTGTTTTGAGGGGATTGTAAGGCTCTCCTTGAGCCTTCCCCTGAGCCTCCATTCGGTCATCTACGGCCGCATCAGGCTTGGTAAACTCTTAGCCGACGGTTGCCAACAGAGGTACCCCACCCCTACCACCCCTTCCAAACTCACTTTGAAAACCCAGTTTGGCCCTTTTTTTGGCCAAAAACCCAAGAATCCGCCGGATCCACAAAATCTGGAAATCCGACGCATCTCGCCTTCCTAAAGCGCGCTTTCGCTTTTGCGAGCGTGCTGGGCACTCATACACTCGCCTGCCCTAAGGTCTTGGCCTTGGTTTCGCTCCAAAAGTCCCCAACACCCCAGAATCTTGCAGGATCCAACAATCTCGAGATCCGCCAGATCGACCTCCAGAACTCGAGTTCTTGCCTTTTTGAAACTCAACGGGCTCCACCCAGGTGTTCAGGGACAAGAGCTAGCTATTGTTTGCACCCAGATCGGCCCGAAAACTCTCCACCCTGACGGATCCTCAAAATCCTGAGATCCGCCCCATCTGTGTCAAAAAAGGAACCTTTGTCTCTCTTTTCTCTTTCAGGACACTTGTAACGTGTCCCAGGCCAGCAGCTAGCTTTAGTTTGCTCCAAGTTTGGCAAGAAAACTTAAAATCCTGAGGGATCCGTGAAATCCTGAGATCCGGCACATTGAAGCGCTGAAATCTACCTTTTGGGTTTTTGACTCTCAGAGGACGCTTTTAACGTGTCCTAAGCCAACTCGTAGCTTTAGTGCCCTCGAGTGTGGCGCCAAAAACAGACGGCTCAGCAAATCTCGCAGATCCGTCCCATCAGGTTTTCAAAGGAGACTTCCTGGGTCTTGACTTGCTGAGCGCTTACAAGGCATTCAGAACCCCAGTCGGCTTTTGTTTGTACCATTTTAGGCCCGAACGTGATAAAATCTGACGGGTCTTGGTTTTCTCAGATCCTCTAGATCTAGCCTGAAAAACAGGCTCTCTTCATTAAGTCCTTCACTTCAGTTCTTCCCTTTTTCTTACGTGAGCCAAGTTGCCTAGAGGCTTCCGAAGGCTCTCGTATCTTCATACAAAGACCGAAAGAAAATGGATACTCAGAGCCAAAAGACTCCAACACCTCAGAGAACCACACTCCCCCCCGAACATGCGCACGCCATTCCCGTGGAGAGGGAAGGAGATTTTGGAGTGAATCCATCGCCTACACCACTCGGTTTAGAGACCCAAGAAGAAGAGTTGGGTTTCAGATCACCCCCTCCCCTCTCGGCAATTTCTTCCCTCTCCCCCACGCCAACTCCTGTTCTCATGGAATCCATGCACTCGGGAAAGCACCCCACGGGTGTTAGAACAAGCGAGGAGTTGCCCACTACTAGGGTGAAAAGGAGTCAGGAGGTGATGGATCCTCCAACTCAAGGTGAGTCAAGTTCTCCAGGCGAAGCTCAAGACATCTCCTTTATTAAGGAGTTTGTACATTCTTCTCAACGTGGTAAAGAGCCACTTACAGTGGAGAGAGTCTTAGAGACCTCCACTCGGGAGCAAGAAGAAAGACTGGAACCTAGTGAAATTGGCGAATTGCAAGACCTTTCGCGACGACGTGTGCGGAAGTACGGGTTACCTTCTAGTCTAAGTGGAACTATAAGTTCCCATACTACACCTACCGTGGTTACTGCGAATGTCCCTGCAAAGGGGCATGTTCCCGCTCTACTTATGGCCTCAGGATGGTACGGGGGAGAGGGTCAGCAGGAACTACCTGTGGGATCCTTGGACGTGAAGGATGTTAGTCACCACCTCACAGAAGACTCTGGAGGAGTGGACCACCACATCCTAGGGGGGACGTTGCCCGTCCCTCCGCCAGACAACATGTCTGACACTTGTGGGTACGCTAGAAGAAATAGCACTTCCCCTACATTAGTTAGCCAAGGCGGGCATCGGGAGAGCTTAGCACTTCCCGTAACACTTGACTCGTCAGCTACCGAAGTACTTAGGGGCACCTCTAATACGTCTGGTTTGCCTGAAGAGGAGCCCCAAGGGACTGGCTACCAAAAAAGCCATTCCCCTGGTGCTGACTTCTCCATGGCTGTAGAGGACAATGTTGACTCCCATGGTGATCCCAAGGAATTAGCACGACCCTTAGGCGGAAAGGTGAAGGTGAAGACTGTGGTAGACACTCTCAACAAGCAGGCTGCCCAAATGAAGCAATTGAGTCTTGAAATGCTCAACGAGAAGGAGGATGTACAAGCCACACTCCAGAGATTGGCTTTGAGGCTAGAAGCCTTGGCCTCTCCAACCAAGACCGGAGCTCTTCAAGCTCAATTGCAGGGCCTCCTGGAACAGCAGCAAGAGCTAAGAAATAACCAGGAGACCACAAAGGCTCACCTAGAGTACCGCCTACAAGGGTTGTAGAGTAGATTCGGGCCACCTCGCTCTCCTGTCGCCATCCTGTCGCCTCCCTGTCGCCTCCCTGTCGCTGTTTTGGCACTTTTAGCCCCCTGTCGCTCCCCTGTCGCTTGCCTGTCGCTCTCCTGTCGCTCCCCTGTCGCTCCCCTGTCGCTCCCCTTTCGCTTCCCTGTCGCTTTCCAGCCGCCCTCCGGTCGCTATCCTGTCGCTTCCTGTCGCTTCCTGTTGTTTCCTGTCGCCATGCTAATTTTTGCCTGGCGCCTTCCTGTCGCTCTCCTGTCGCTCTCCTGTCGTTCCCTCCTGTCGCTCTCTTGTCGCTATTTCCTGTTGCCTCCCTGTCGCCCTCGTGTCGCTTGCCTGTCGTGTTCCTGCTGCCTCCCTGTCGCCTCCCTGTCGCCTCCCTGTCGCCTCCCTGTCGCCCAATGTGGTAACCCGTCGCTCTCCTGTTGCTTGCCTGTCGCTTGCCTATCGCTTGCCTGTCGTCTTCATGCCGCCTCCCTGACGCCTCCCTGTCGCCTCCCTGTCGCCTCCCTGTCGCCCAACGTGGTAACCTGTCGCTCTCCTGTCGCTAGGCTGTCGCTTGCCTGTCGCTTGCCTGTCGCCTCCCTGTCGCCTCCCTGTCGCTTCCCTGTCGCCCAATGTGGTACCCTGTCGCTCTCCTGTCGCTAGGCTGTCGCTTGCCTGTCGCTTGCCTATCGCCTTCGTGTCGCCTCCCTGTCGCATCCCTGTCGCCTTCCTGTCGCCCAATGTGTTACCCTATCGATGGAAAGCCACAAACACCTCAAACAGGCAGTTCGATAGTAACAAAAATGTTCTTTGTTCATGCCAAATTGTCATATCTTGCCTTAGCAAACCTCCCCAAAGGCGTGCAAAGCAATGATGCAAATCGCAGATCGATGGTCCAATCATTTGCATTGTTTGACAATCATAAATTCCTAACACCCTTGGTGATCTACTATGCACATTTGCATGGCCACTCAGCTGTAGGCTCGCAACCATTTTGCAAATCAAAGTGAATCTCACAATTATGTAGTACACACGCCGCCAAGAAAAAGTAGGTCAACTCATTATATTCGTATGATCCACCTCGGCTCTTAACTCGATGAGAAAGGCCAAACTTCTTGATGTTAGAGAATGCACGTACTCGTCCAAGAATGTGAAGGAGTAGGGATGTGCCCAGGTCGCCGTGCACTTCCAACGGAATGGCATACCATTGGATTGCTCAAGCGCTCTGGCATTGCATGACCAACACCCAGAGCGTTGGAAACTACCAACAGGGCCACCCCAAGCTCACGGCAGCAGTGGCACACAAATTTTTGGAGCAGTCAACCGGCACTCGCAAGCTGCACAACCTCCAAGGATTGGTACATACTTTGTTGCGGTAGGCGTTGGTGGTCAGGTTATTGCCATCCTCGTGCGTAGGAGGGTTGCAACCGTCCCTTCTCGGTTTCGTCGGGCCGTTGCCCCAGTACCATGCAAAGGCCCAGGAGGTGGTGCACTGGAGCTACGTGCCCGCACTCGCTGAGCCTCATTAAGGTACTGTACCTCACTTGCTTCATACGCTCGGTTCACTGGAACCTCTTGTGGTGGGACGTCGGACATTAGGTGGGACGTGTCATGCTTACCCCAAGTCACCTGAAACTATCATGGGCAAAGAGACTGCACACCACAATTTAGGAAACTTTGGATTCCCAGCCCAAGCCCATAATCCGGCACAAAACCTGCCAAAATGTTGCTGTGGGATACATCACATGTAAAAAACACCAACGTCATTGTGTCACACATTGCTTGGCTTGTTTCCCGTCCACTGCACTTTTTGTGTCAAAAGTGGTTCATCGCAATGTAGATTGCTACAAAGAGGGTTCTCTATCAATGATACAGAGTCTGCGCTCAGCTCTGCAACACGTGCAAACCTACTGATGTGAGTGCTGACGCTATTCATGGTGCTTGTGATGACTCTTGTGCTACAACGGAATGACCAATTTTAGACCTTTAAATTTGGGCCCTACCTCCATGAGGCAAGTTTTGCAGCCGAAATTTAACCCTTTTTCGCGCCCCGACCACTAGTTTTGCCTCTGTATTTTCATACAGATCCTACTCCTGGTCACGGACCTGTAGAATTGGTGTTTTTAAAAGACCATGGATTATTTTTCTAGACTTTGCACGTAAAATATTTTGCAAGCTGTTGCAATGTTTTTTTTGCTACCATTCGATTGTATCATCTTTGAAACTCTACATTGATTTTCTTCTATTTTGCATCTAAAACATTTTGAAACGCACTACACTTTTTTTTATTTGTGCCTTGCACTGTTCTTTCAATGATCCACTTAGCGTACTTGGGAGAATAATTTCCAAACCTTGAACACTGAACTGAACACTATTTGGACTACCACCCACCCACCACGCTTGGCTGACATTGCTCGTACTCCAAGTCCAAGTCCAAGTCCAACTCCGCCGGGCACGCCGAAGCACTCCCCGGAACCCCGAACTGAGGCGGAACGTGGTATGCACCAATACGCACCATTGCACCATGGCACGTGTTACATGGTTCCGTTCCTTCACCGTCAACCCTTGTTTACAGCAACAATGGAGCAAAGGAAGAAGGACTGGGAGGGGAGACGCTGTTCGCCGGAGCCACGCGCCGAGGGTGCACCCAAGACGCCAAGCGAGCGAGGTATCCCCGTGGTGGCGTCACTTGTCTGCCTGTCCTTTTTGTGTTCATTGTGCATTTTTTCTTGTTTGCCCCTTTTTTCTCCCGCATATTGTACATTTGTTGGTTGGTTTGTTTAGGGAGAAAGGGTGCGGAGGAGCTTCTTCGGAGGATGAAGGAGCGCAAGGAAGCCAAGGACCGTGAGGAGGAAGCGAAACGTAAGGAGTCAGGTATGTGCCTTTTCCATCCTCTTTGCCGTGCCGTGACAATGGCCCATTACGGGCCCATATGTGCATAGAAGCGTGTTTGGTTTTTGTTTGGGTTAGGTGACACAAGCTTGGAGTGGGGTTTGGGAGCGCGCCTCTCGTCTTTGAGGCCTTAGCAATGGCCCCTTACGGGCCCATATGTGTATAGAAGCGTGTTTGGGTGTGGTTTGGGTTAGGTGACACAAGCTTGGAGTGGGGTTTGGGAGCCCCCCCCTTCTCTTTGAGGCCTTAGCAATGGCCCATTACGGGCCCATATGTGTATAGAAGCGTGTTTAGGTTTTGTTTGGGTTAGGTGACACAAGCTTGGAGTGGGGTTTGGGAATCCAAATAAATGTAAAACATTGGTTCTCATTTTCTTTACATATATCCACCTGTATAAAAATCCATGTACTATTTTGTCCCACTTGTTGACTTCCACAGGCCTGTCGCTCTCCTGTCGCACCCCTGTCGCCTTCCTGTCGCCTTCCTGTCGCCTTCCTGTCGCAAAAAAACACCCTGCCGCTCTCTTGTCGCTCTCCTGTCGCTCTCCTGTCGCTCTCCTGTCGCTTTCTCCTGTCGCTTCCCTGTCGCTTCCCTGTCGCCGCTAGCCCTGTTGCCCTCCTGTCGTCTTTCTGTCGCTTTCCTGTCGCTTATCCTGTCGCTATGTCTTGATTCATGTCGCTTCCCTGTCGTCTCCCTGTCGCCACCCTGTCGCCGCCCTGTCGCCCTCCTGTCGCCCTCCTGTCGCACCTCCCCTGTCGCCTTCCTGTCGCCTGCCTGTTGCTTCTTGTCGCTTCCCTGCCGCTTTCCTGCCGCTGGCCTGTCGTCTTCCTGTCGCCACCCTGTCGTCTTCCTGTCGCCACCCTGTCGCCTTCCTGTCGCTCCCTGCCGCATTTCACCGTCGCCTGCCTCGCGTGGCCCGAATCTAGTGACGTGCAGAGCATGGGGCACTTGCCAGAGGAATTGCCGGTGCTGTATGAGGATATGAAAAAGCTTATCAGTACCAAGGCTGAGCAGTCCCTGTGTGCCCCTACTAAGGTTCAAGAACAGCTAGACTCCATGCAGCATGATCTGAAGACTCTGAAGGACCCCATGCGTGTCCTCAAGTTTACAGCTACGGGAATGGAGAACCCTGACAAGGGTACCCCGAGTCCCTATTTGTTACTAGAGCGTGCCCCACCTGAGCTGGAGGAATTGAAGATGGTGCAAAAGGAGGCCATCATGTATTACAAAGATGCCTCAGAAGCCTCTGGTGAAAGCGGTCCAAGGGGTCCCTCCGCAAGGGTTCCCCTGCTACAAGAGCCTTGCTTTGATGGTTCCAATTTCCTTTCCTTTTGCCGGGGCTACAAGAGGTGGTTGATCTTGACTGACCAAGCAACCGCCAATTCCCTCAAGAAAAGCAAATGGCTCATTCAGTTCTGTTCGGCTAAGGTCCAGACAGCAGTCGAAAAGACCTTCAACCGTTTAAGCTCGGGTCCTAAGTTTTTTGATAGGTTCTTGGACGCCCTCCATTCCAACTACCCTAGTGTCGATACAGATGCTAGCTTAAGGGAGGAGCTACTGGCTTTACGACCTCTAGGGTCAACACCCACTACAGACCAGGTCCAGGAATTGATCACTGCTTGGGATGAGGTACGGTCTAAGATGTCCCCAGGATCCATGTCCCAACAAGAAGAGCTGATTTATTTCCAAAGCTGTGTGCCCAAAGAGCTTTTAAAGCGCCTACGGGATAATGACCAGAAGAAACATCTTACAGAAAGGCTGCATACCCTCCAAGCCTTGCTGCGTCACGAAGCCAAATAGTTGACTAAAGAAGCCCATGCTGACCGACTTCGCGACAGCATGCTAGAAAGGTTATGCAATACGCCTTTAGGCAAGAGCCCTCGGAACCCCTCTCCTCCTATCAGAACACCAAAGGAGGCTACGGTGAATTCTTTGGTTGAATATGTGCCCTCCTATGGGACAGAGGGCTCCCATTGGGGAGAAGACTATAGTACCTTCAATTGGAGCCAGCAGCCGAACAGAGGAGAGGCCCTCTGGGTTCAAGAAACTCAGGCTATATTTACTGAAGAAGACATGATGGCCATAAACGCAAGTGTGAGTGGCAAAGGGAAGACGGGGAAGAAGCCCACAGAAGAGGAGATGCTTGAGTATAATATGTTCAGAGCCCGCATCATGTGTGGCTATTGTGGCAAGAAAGGGCACTTCACTTCCTGGTGCTGGAAGAAGCAGAACGATGAACAAGGCAAAGGAAAAGCAAAAGGCAAAGGAAGAGGAAAAGGGGGTGAACCAGGTCAAGGGCGTGGTGGGCGAGGTCCTCAAGGAAAAGGGAAAGGTACCGCTCAAGAGTCTTCGACTACCCTTTCGGGTGAGGACATTCCTCCACCACCCCCCTTGATGCCACCGTTGGAACACCCCGTGGGCCCTTTGAATGAAGTCCACCCTGGGTCGAAGGCAACCGCTACTGCAGGGCCTAGTGCCCCTACGAGTTCCTCGGGAACTGCATCTTCTATGACTGTTCACCCGGCGGCTTCCAATATGAGCATTGACCGTGATCCCAGAGAAGGCACTACTAATGATGGCCCCGATAAGAAGCGGACCAGGTTCAACTTCCTCAAGGTAGGTAGGTAGGTAGGTATCTTCGGGAGCTCAGGATGCCTCCTTTGACATTGCAGGAAGAAGGTCTTATCAAGGGGACGTCCTGTTCCTCCCACTGCCCTATGTCAGGTGCCTCTTGAGCCGCTCCCGCATGTGCTTGGGAAGGCATTGTCGCGGCCACCCGGTCCATGTGTCCCAGGTGGGAGGATGTCCCCACACGTGTCCATGGGTAGGGCCACATGCCCCCTCCTTTGGGCGGCAGCTCTGGGGGGCTGCCCAGCGGTGTGGAGTATCTCTCACCACAAGGGGTATTGCTCCCGCTTGTCTACGGTACGACCCCCTCACCCTTGTGGCTTGAGTTGCGGGGCCACTCTGCTTGGCAGGTGACCCCCTCCTGGACTGTGTACCGGCTCGCCTGTCACCGGTTGCTTCCATGGCTCCGGGTGACGTTTACCATGGTCCCCGATGCAGCCTGGCCGGGCTCGGACCAGTGGCCTTGGAGTACCGCTCCTGCCACTGGCCCAGTGGGTCCGCTGGGTCGCCCCAGTGCGTCCGACCCATGGGGTATTGGTTCTTTCCTGTCCCTCGGCCGCGCTACGTGTGTGCAGTGTCCTGGGCCGCTGGGCTCCTGTTCACCGGTGTGCCCGCGCGGTTTGCTGTGGTGCGTCTGCAGTGTGCTGGGCCAGCTGGCTCCTGTTCACCGGTGTGCTCGCTCGGTGTTTTGCGTTGCATGTGCGGTGTCCTGGGCCACTGGGCCCCTGTTCACCGATGTGCGTGCTGTGTGCGGTGCGCGTGTGCCATGGGTGGTTGTGTCCCTCTTCCTCCCCCCCTAATTTTCGTTTTTTTTTCTTGTTTTTTTTTCTTTTTTTGGGAAAAAAAAAAGAAAAAACAAAAAAGAGAAAAACAGGGGCGCGCGTACACTGCAGGCACAGACACAGGCAGCTGGTGCGGCGTTGCAAAAGCGTTGTGTCCTCTGGCGTGTGTCGTCGGTGCTGTGGCGGCAGTCGCGCCCCAGGGGTGCGGCTCGCGCGTCCTGATGTACACGGGCTTGGGTCAGGGTGGGTTTGGTGAGGTGTCTCTTTGCTTCTGGAGCTGGCTGGTTAGGCGGCTGTGTGGGCTGTGGGTGTGGGCTGTGGTTACGTTGTTCCCTCGGCGGGCTTGGTTAGGAGTCAAGGGTTAGCGGTTTTGGGGTGTGGCTCGGGTTTGATTTGTGCTTGGGTTCTGGCTCGGTTAGGCGGTTGCGCGGGGCCGGGCGTGTGGGTAGCGGCGTCCACGGGGTCGTGCGCCCGAGGCGGGTGCGGGGTGGTGCGTGCGGGCCGGCCGGTGGCTGGTGGCCTCACTGGGAGTCCCACACAGAGGAGTCGACAGGCGTGCCGGGGGCGTACGCAGCGTGCAGGTTGGGCAGCAGCGGGCGCACGTGCAGAGCGTCGGCGTGCCCGGTGAGGACCTCACTGAGGACCGAGGGGTTGGCGGCAAGCAGTATGCGATGCCCGGGAGGGGTGGCAGCGAGGAGCAGGAGGATGTCCGCGGCCCGCGACAAGGGGGCGAACACGACGTGGGCCGGGTGCGGCCCCGGGAGCGGTGCCGGGGGGAGCGGGACCACAGGACGGCGGTCTACTGTGAGGTGCCAAGTGGCGTGATGGTGCAGGAGCCGGACTAGGGCGATGCTGTGGCGCAGTGTGTGGGGCACGGTGCTCGGCGGCGTGGGGACGTGCGGCGGGAGGGGGGGGGGGCGGGGCGGTGGCGTGGGAGGGGGCACGGCGGAGGAGTGACGCCAGCGACGTGTGTGTCGTGCTGAGGGTGAAGAGGAGCCCACGGTAGCGGGCCTGGGTTCGGCGTCTTTGGGCGTAGTGGTGCTCGTTGTCGTGTGCGTTGGCTTCCTTCGGCGTCCGGTTCGTTTGGTGACTTCTGGGCGGGGTCTAGCGTGGCGCCCCGTGGTGGTGGTTTGCTGGGTAACGGGGTTAGATGGCGGCGGCGCTGGCCGGGGGGTCAGGCGCGTCGTGTTGTGTGGCGCGCAGGGCTCCTGGGGTGCCGTGGGTGTCGCCGGTGTCGGTGCGCCGACGCTTGTGGGGTGGTGAGGGGGTGTGTGCGTGCGGGGCTGGGCTTTGGGTGATGTCCCACAGGCGGATGCCGTCTCGCTGTGTTTCCTGGAGGGTCTCCCGCAGGCGCCTGAGGACATACGGGTGGTCCTGGGGCGCGAGGAGGTTGCGGGGGTGGACTCCCAGGGGGTGGAGCGCATCGGCCAGCATGGCTTCCCATGCGGCCTGCGGCATCCACCCCCCCGCCGGCCGGAGGCGGCAGTTCTCCACCGACCCCTTGCGGGGCCGATGGACCAGGCCCTCGAGGGAGGGCTCTCCCCGGGCCCACTTCCGCAGCTCCCAGAGCTGCGTGTGGGTCCAGCGCTGCCACCACTGTTCTCGGGCGGGCCTGCGGTCTTGGGGGGAGGAGTGGGCGTGGGTGGGTGCGACGGGGTCGTGGGGACCGGCGGCGGTGGCGGGCCTGGGGGATTCCTCGTAGTCCTGTTCCGTGGGGGTGCGTGGTGAGTGGGGGTGCACGCGGATGTGGACCCGCGGGTGTGCGCGTACGGTCTCCGCCTCGGGGTTGGGCAGGGATTCGCGGCGGCGGCGGTAGTAGGGCATGCGTTGCATGTGGGCTGTCATCGAGGGCCGGTAGGGGGGCGGGGATGCTGCTGGTGGACCCTGGCGTCATTCTGGCTTGGTCGGGAGCGGTCCGTGGGCCTGGGGTGCGGGCTTTGAGAGGTGGCGGGACGAGGTGCGTCGCGCTTCGGCCGCGGCGCGCTCCGCCATGAAGGTGGTGGCGGTGGCGTCGTTGACGGTGGGGGGGCGCCGCGCTGGGCGCCGCTGCCTTTGGGCCTGGGACGGCTGGGGCCGGATGTCGTAGAGGACGTCCTCGGGGGGGCGGGCTCGCGCTGCCGTCGTGGCGCGGGGTTTGGGCTTGGGTTTGGGCTTGGCTGCGGGTTGCGGTCGTGGCGTGCTGACGGGTTTTGGTGGCCGTTTGGCGGCGGTCTTGGGCTTCGGCTGGGTCGTAGGTGTGGGCTTCGTTGGGGCGTGGGCCTTGGCGGCGGCGGGGCTGCTCGCGGTGGGGGCGGGTTTGGAGGCCCGTTTGGGAGGTGTCCCCCGCGGCCTGGGGGGTGGAGTGCTGGATGAGGACGTGGTGGTGGTGGTGGATGAGGTGGTCGTGGTGGTGGAGGTTGTGGAGTCAGAGGCGGAGTAGAGGGCTGTGGGAGACGGCGGAGGGTCCTGGGCCTCGGGGGCAGGCGTATGATGCTGGGTCCTGTAAGTAGCGAGAAGGAGGATGCAGGTTCGGGCACCGGGCGTGTGCGCGCGTTTTCACTGGTGATCCGTGCGTGCTGGTGCTGGCGTGGCGGCGTTGTCTCGGCTGCGCGGGCACGTGGGTTACCCGGGGGGTGGCCATATCGGCTCCAGGACGTGCGGGTGTGTTTGCTGGAGGTAGTCGAGGGTCTGGAAGAAGCATCGCTGGATGCCGGGCATGTCCTCCTCTGTGAGGTGGGGGTAGTTTTGGGTAGGGGTGTGGGGGCCCGGCCACAGCAGCGTCATGAGGCGGGCTGCCACCATGTACGGGCATAGTTGTAGGGTGGTGGGGCGGGGGGGGGGTGGGTCCCCTGCGGTTTGGGGGGGCTTCCCTCTGCTGGGGGCGCAGCGTGACCACCCACACCCATCGGTCCGTGGAGATCCCCCAGGTCCGTTGGGTCCACTTGGCGAGGCAATACATCGCCCTACCAAGGCCCTGGTAGCCGCTGCGGATGGAGAGCAGCGTGTCCAGGGATTTGGGTTCCCACGTGCCCCAGATGTTGGGGTCGTCCGGGTCGTCCCCCCTGGCGTACGTGTCGGGGCCTGGGTTGTGTGGGGGGGGGGTGTAGTCGGCGGGGAGGAGGGAGTCGGTGCCGTGTACCACCCAGTGGTCAGTGGGTGCGTCGTAGGTGGTGGTGGAGAGGGTGTAGTACAGATTGTACATGAGGGTCATGTACGTGGAGGGGGCTGGCTGCTGCTCGTCGGGGGTGGGGATGTCCCCCGGGACGTGGTGCCGGAAGTTGCTCAGGGAGGCCATCCGGGCTACCCATGTTTCCCGCTCCCACTCTTTGGTGCTGTCGGGGGTGGCGTCGGGTGGGGGGTGGGCCATGTCGGGCTCGTGGTAGCGGGTGCGGCCCTTGGTGTCCACCCGCCCCGGCACGGGGTGTCCGACCAGGTGTCGCCCCCAGTCGATTGGGGGCACCCAGATCCGGCTCACCGTGGGGGGCGGGCTCTCGCCGTCTGGGGTGGCGGGTGGGGGGCGCTCGTGTCGGGCGACGTGGAGGAAGGCGTCGAAGAGGAAGTCTCTGACGCCTTCCCCCAGGGTGGCCGCCTGGACCAGGGTGGCCGCCCGGATGGGGGTGCTGGTGCCGGAGGTGCGGAGGTACAGCACGACGTCCTGTTCCCCGAGTCCCCGGAGGTAGTGCCGTACCGCTGCGGGGTTGTGTAGGGCGTAGGGTTCGGCCGGTGCGGCGACTGGTGGTGCGGGGTGTGATGGGGGGAGTGGTGTGGGTTGGGGGGGCTGGTCGTCGTTGTCGCGCTAGGGGTCCGGTGATGGGGTCTCTTGTGGCGGTCGCGGGAGGGAGGATTCGCGGTGGCGTGTGTCGGCGGGGGTATCGACGTCAATTGGCTGGTGCTGGCTGCCGCGTGTTGTGTCCGTGGCCTGGTCTCGGGGGGGGGGCGGGGGGGGGGGGGTGGTGTGGGGACGGCGCTGTTGGTGGTGGGGGGGGGCGGGGGTGGGTGTTGTGCTGGCTGGGGTTCTGGGCGTCCCTGTGGGTCGTGTGAATGTTGCGTGTGTGCGCCGTGCGGCCCTTGCGGTTCTTGACTGGTTGTGGTGCCGGGGTGTGGGTGGGAGGCGGCCGCATGAGCGTCCGGGTGGGGCTGTGGTCCGTATGTAATGGGTGGCTGCTGGTGGATGGTGCTCGCTGGTATGGGGTGTGGGTTGGGGGGCTGCTGGTGGTGGTGGGCTGGGGGGGGCGGGGGTGGGTGTTGTGCTGGCTGGGGGTCCGGGCGTCCCTGTGGGTCGTGTGGGTGTTGCGTGTGTGCGCCGTGTGGCCCTTGCGGTTCTTGACTGGTTGTGGTGCCGGGGTGTGGGTCGGAGGCGGCCGCATGAGCCCCCGGATGGGGCTGTGGTCCGTATGTGATGGGTGGCTGCTGGTGGATGGTGCTCGCTGGTATGGGCTGTGGGTGGGGGGGCTGTTGGTGGTGGTGGGGCGCTCCTACTAGGCCCTGGTGTTGCTGGTGTGCGTGCGCGGCTCCTCGCGGGTCCATGGGGGTGTACCGTGGCTCGTATGTCGTGGGCCTGTGTAGCGGGGGCGGCGGGTGGTGCTGGAACACGTGGTGGTGGTGTGGAGGCCGTGCCGGTTGTGTGTGGTACCCCGGCGTTGGTGAGTGTGGTGGCAGGGGCTGGTGGTGGTGGAATACGTGATGGTGTGGCGCGGTGATGTGCGCTATGTGGGGTGGGTGGTTCGCGGGGCCTGGTTGTGCTGGGGCGTGGTGGGGATGTAGCTGGTGGGGGTCGCCGTAGCATGGGGGCATTAGGGGGTAGGGGTTGGGAGGGACGGGGGCGTGGTGGTGGTGTTGGTGGTGCCATGTCCCCTGGCTCTGCGCGTACGGTGGTCCTGGCATGGTGTGGACGTGTGTGGGCGGTGGTGGCTGACTGGGGTGCAGGGTTCGGGTGCTGCGGTACGGTGGTGGTGGTGGGCGCTGGCGGTGGCGGTGTTGTTGGTGTGCCCCGGGGGTCTGGGCGTGGGGCGATGCGGTGTGGCTGGACCCGGGCCTTGGTCGGGGCGTCGCGCCCTGCTGGCGGGCGCGTTGGCGGGCCCCCTGACCTGTCTTGGTCTTCTTGGGCTGGTGGGTGTCGGGGGCGGGTGAACCCCCCTATCCCCGTGGGGGCGACGGGGAGCGGGCGTGCCAGCGGTCTGCCTCTTGGAGGCTCGTCTTGAGGCCTCTGACGTAGGTTTCCTGGTCCGTGAGGCCCATCCGCGTGGCGGTGGCCTCGTCGGGGGCGGCCAGGTGGGCGTCCTGAAAAGACGCCCAGCCCTCCGAGGGGGTTCTGTTGTGCGGGATGGGGGTGGTGTGCCGGGTAGGGGAGTGCGCTGAGTGGGTAAGGTGTTCCCTTCTGTCGGCCGAGGGCGTGTTTGAACCGGCGGCAAGTGATTCAGAGGTAGGCTGCTATCTCCTCTGGTGCCGTGTCGGCCCACGCTTCCGGCGTCAGGGCTGCTGCTTGGGGGGCCGGGAGTTGTGGGTCTGGGAGGTGTAGGTCTCGGTGGTGGAGGTATAGGGCGAGGAGGATGTGGCGGGCCGCCACGTTCAAGCCGCCTCCGCTGTGGCGTAGGGGTGGGCTGTGGGGGGGCAGGGGTGTGTTGCCCGCGGCCACGGCTACTTCAACTTGCTCAAGGAGGAACTTGTGAACCTCCTAGGAGCCAACCTATTGACCCTGGACATAGTGGTTGGAGGACAGACGGTGGAAGCATTCTTGGACACCGGTGCCACTATTTGTGCCGTCGCCGCTTCAATAGTACCGCCTTGTCTGATTACGAGTGATTCCGTATCCTTGCTGCGCATGGGAGACGGACACCGAGTCATGACGCAAGGCATGGGTCGTTTTCATATTCCATTTGACAATGGAGAGATTGTAAGTCAAGACTTCCTAATCTTTGATACCACGGCCTTCAAAGGTGTGGTGGGACTCAATTTCCTCCTCAGAGATGACTTTCCGAGGTTCAAGGCTTTAGAACTGGACCCACCGGCTCTCATCTTTGAGATTGCCTCCAAGATAGAGCTTAGGATTACCCTCACGGTTCCTACCACACCCCTGCCATCAGCTTTTTTTTTTTTTTTTTGGTAACACAAGTCCATGGCCACACGTCGGTGGCTAGGGGTTAGCCCAATATACAAAGAGCACACCCTCATCCCACTCATATATGGTCAGGGTATGGACATTTGCAGAGTTCAACTGAGAATTTACAAAGGCGGCATCAGGGAGGTGATCGCCCCATACTCCACGCCCGGGGGCAGTGGTAGATCACGTGGGGGCACCGTCCATGCGGGCATCTGCCGGAAAGGCTGCAAGAAAGCAATGGAGCCCGTCATACAAACTGTATATAGAGGTGGTGGTGGGGGGGGGGGGGGCTGGACGCTCGCCAGCGGCAGCCGTACTGCAGGTAGGTAGGTAGGTATCTTCCGGAGCTCGGGATGCCTCCTTTGACATTGCAGGAAGAAGGTCTTACCAAGGGGACGTCCTGTCCCTCCCACTGCCCTATGTCAGGTGCCTCTTGAGCCGCTCCCGCATGTGCTTGGGAAGGCATTGTCGCGGCCACCCGGTCCATGTGTCCCAGGTGGGAGGGTGTCCCCACATGTGTCCATGGGTAGGGCCACATGCCCCCTCCTTTGGGCGGCAGCTCTGGGGGGCTGCCCAGCCGTGTGGAGTATCTCTCACCAGGAGGGGTATTGCTCCCGCTTGTCTACGGTACGACCGCCTCAACCTTGTGGCTTGAGTTGCGGGGCCACTCTGCTTGGCAGGTGACCCCCTCCTGGACTGTGTACCGGCTCGCCTGTCACCGGTTGCTTCCATGGCTCCAGGTGACGTTTGCCATGGTCCTCGATGCAGCCTGGCCGGGCTCGGACCAGTGGCTTTGGAGTACCGCTCCTGCCACTGGCCCGGTGGGTCGGCTGGGTCGCCACAGTGCGTCCGACCCATGGGGTATTGGTTCTTTCCTGTCCCTCGGCTGCCCTACGTGTGTGCAGCGTCCTGGGCCGTTGGGCTCCTGTTCACCGGTGTGCCCGCGCGGTTTGCTGTGGTGCATCTGCGGTGTCCTGGGCAAGCTGGCTCCTGTTCACCGGTGTGCCCGCTCGGTGTGTTGTGTCGCATGTGCGGTGTCCTGGGCCCCTGGGCTCCTGTTTACCGGTGTGCGTGCTGTGTGCGGTGCGCGTGTGCCATGGGTGGATGCGTCCCTCTCCCTCCCCCCCTAATGTTCGTTTTTTTTTTGTGTTTTTTTTTTCTCTGTTTTTTTTTTTTTGAAAAACGAAAAAGAAAAAACAAAAAAGAGGAAAACAGAGGCGCGCGTACACTGCAGGCACAGGCATGGGCAGCTGGTGCGGCGGTGCTATGGCGTTGTGTCCTCTGGCGTGTGTCGCCGGTGCTGTGGCGGCGGTCGCGCCCCAGGGGTGCGGCTCGCGTGTCCTGATGTACATGGGTATGGGTCAGGGTGGGTTTGGTTAGGTGTCTCTTTGCTTCTGGTGCTGGCTGGTTAGGCGGCTGTGTGGGCTGTGGGTGTGGGCTGTGGTTGCGTTGTTCCCTCGGCGGGTTTGGTTAGGAGTCAAGGGTTAGCGGTTTCGGGGTGTGGCTCGGGTTTGATTTGTGCTTGAGTTCTGGCTCGGTTAGGCGGTTGCGCGGGGCCGGGCGTGTGGGTAGCGGTGTCCACGGAGTCGTGCGCCCGAGGCGGGTGCGGGGTGGTGCGTGCGGGCCGGCCGTTGGCCGGTGGCCTCACTGGGAGTCCCACACGGAGGGGTCGACGGGCGTGCCGGGGGCGTACGCAGCGTGCAGGTTGGGCAGCAGCGGGCGCACGTGCAGGGCGTCGGCGTGCCCGATGGGGACCTCACTGAGGACCGAGGGGTTGGCGGCAAGTAGTATGCGATGCCCGGGAGGGGTGGTGGCGGGGAGCGGGAGGATGTCCGCGGCCCGCGACGTGGGGGCGAACACGGCGTGGGTCGGGTGCGGCCCCGGGAATGGTGCTGGGGGGAGCGGGACCACAGGACGGCGGTCTACTGTGAGGTGCCAAGTGCCGCGATGGTGGAGGAGCCGGACTAGGGCGATGCTGTGGCGCAGTGTGTGGGGCTGGGTGCTGGGCGGCGTGGGGACGTGCGGCGGGAGGGGGGGGGGGCGGGGCGGTGGCGTGGGAGGGGGCACGGCGGAGGAGTGACGCCAGCGACGTGTGTGTCGTGCTGAGGGTGGAGAGGAGCCCACGGTATCGGGCCCGGGTTTGGCGCCTTTGGGCGTAGTGGTGCTCGTTGTCGTGTGCGTTGGCTTCCTTCGGCGTCCGGTTTGTTTGGTGACTTCTGGGCGGGGCCTGGCGTGGGGCCCCGTGGTGGTGCTGTGCTGGATAACGGGGTTAGATGGCGGCGCCGCTGGCCGGGGGGTCAGGCGCGTCGTGTTGTGTGGCGCGCAGGGCTCCTGGGGTGTTGTGGGTGTCGCCGGTGTCGGTGCGCCGACGCTTGTGGGGTGGTGAGGGGGTGTGTGCGTGCGGGGCTGGGCTTTGGGTGATGTCCCACAGGCGGATGCCGTCTCGCCGCGCTTCCTGGAGGGTCTCCCGCAGGCGCCTGAGGACGTACGGGTGGTCCTGGGGCGCGGGGAGGTTGCGGGGGTGGACTCCCAGGGGGTGGAGCGCATCGGCCAGCATGGCTTCCCATGCGGCCTGCGGCATCCACCCCCCCGCCGGCCGGAGGCGGCAGTTCTCTACCGACCCCTTGCGGGGCCGATGGACCAGGCCCTCGAGGGAGGGCTCTCCCCGGGCCCACTTCCGCAGCTCCCAGAGCTGCGTGTGGGTCCAGCGCTGCCACCACTGTTCCTGGGCGGGCCTGCGGTCTTGGGCGGAGGAGTGGGCGTGGGTGGGTGCGATGGGGTCGTGGGGGCCGGCGGCGGTGGCGGGCCTGGGGGATTCCTCGTAGTCCTGTTCCGTGGGGGTGCGTGGGGAGTGGGGGTGCACGCGGATGTGGACCCGCGGGTGTGCGCGTACGGTCTCCGCCTCGGGGTTGGGCGGGGATTCGCGGCGGCGGCGGTAGTGGGGCATGCGTTGCATGTGGGCTGTCATCGGGGGCCGGTAGGGGGGCGGGGGCGCTGCTGGTGGACCCTGGAGCGGTCTGTGGGCCTGGGGTGCGGGCTTTGGGAGGTGGTGGGACGAGGCGCGTCGCGCTTCAGCCGCGGCGCGCTCCGCCATGAAGGTGGTGGCGGTGGCGTCGGTGACAGTGGGGGGGCGCTGCGCTGGGCGCTGCTGCCTTCGGGCCTGGGACGGCTGGGGCCGGATGTCGTAGAGGACATCCTGGGGGGGCCGGGCCCGAGCTGCCGTCGTGGCGCCGGGTTTGGGCTTGGGCTTGGGCTTGGCTGCGGGCCGCCGTTTGGCGGCGGCCTTGGGCTTCGGCTGGGTCGTGGGCATGGGCTTCGCCGGGGCGTGGGCTTTGGCGGCGGTGGGGCTGCTCGCGGTGGGGGCGGGTTTGGAGGCCCGTTTGGGAGGTGTCCCCCGCGGCCTGGGGGGTGGAGTGCTGGATGAGGACGTGGTGGTGGTGGTGGTGGATGAGGTGGTCGTGGTGGTGGAGGTTGTGGAGTCGGAGGCGGAGGAGAGGGCCGCGGGAGACGGCGGAGGGTCCCGGGCCTCGGGGGCGGGCGTATGATGCTGGGTCCTGTAAGTAGCGAGAATGCGGGTGCAGGTTCGGGCATCGGGCGTGTGCGCGCGTTTTCCCTGGTGATCCGTGCGTGCTGGTGCTGGCGTGGCGGTGTTGTCTCAGCTGTGCGGGCACGTGGGTTACCCGGGGGGTGGCCATATCTGCTCCAGGACGCGGGGGTGTGTCTGCTGGAGGTAGTCGAGGGTCTCGAAGAAGCATCGCTGGATGCCGGGCATGTCCTCCTCTGTGAGGTGGGGGTAGTTTTGGGTGGGGGTGTGGGGGCCCGGCCATAGCAGCGCCATGAGGCGGGCTGCCACCATGTACGGGCATAGTTGTGGGGTGGTGGGGCGTGGGGGGGGTGGGTCCCCCGCGGTTTGGGGGGGCTTCCATCTGCTGGGGGCGCAGCGTGACCACCCACACCCATCGGTCCGCGGGGATCCCCCAGGTCCGTTGGGTCCACTTGGCGAGGCAATACATCGCCCTACCAAGGCCCTGGTAGCCGCTGCGGATGGAGAGCAGCGCGTCCAGGGATTCGGGTTCCCACGTGCCCCAGATGTGGGGGTCGTCCGGGTCGTCCCCCCTGGCGTACGTGTCGGGGCCTGGGTTGTGTGTGGGGGGGGTGTAGTCGGCGGGGAGGAGGGAGTCGGTGCCGTGTACCACCCAGTGGTCTGTGGGTGCGTCGTAGGTGGTGGTGGAGAGGGTGTAGTGCAGATTGTACATGAGGGTCATGTACGTGGAGGGGGCTGGCTGCTGCTCGTCGGGGGTGGGGATGTCCCCCGGGACGTGGTGCCGGAAGTTGCTTAGGGAGGCCATCCGGGCCAAATATGTTTCCCGCTCCCACTCTTTGGTGCTGTCGGGGGTGGCGTCGGGTGGGGGGTGGGCCATGTTGGGCTCGCGGTAGCGGGTGCGGCCCTGGGTGCTATCCCGCTCTGGCACGGGGTGTCCGACCAGGTGTCGCCCCCAGTCGATGGGGGGTACCCAGATCCGGCTCCCCGTGGGGGGCGGGCCCTCGCCGTCTGGGGTGGCTCGTGGGGGGCGCTCGTGTCGGGCGACGTGGAGGAAGGCGTCGAAGAGGAAGTCTCTGACGCCTTCCCCCAGGGTGGCCGCCTGGACCAGGGTGGCCGCCCGGATGGGGCTGCTGGTGCCGGAGGTGCGGAGGTACAGCACGACGTCCTGTTCCCCGACCCCCCGGAGGTGCTGCCGTACCGCTGCGGGGTTGTGCAGGGCGTAGGGTTCGGCCGGTGCGGCGACTGGTGGTGCGGGGTGTGATGGGGGGGGTGGTGTGGGTTGGGGGGGGTGGTCATCGTTGTCGCGCGTGGGGTCCGGTGATGGGGTCTCTTGTGGCGGTCGCGGGGGGGGGGATTCGCGGTGGCATGTGTCGGCGGGGGTATCGACATCGATTGGCTGGTGCTGGCTGCCGCGTGTTGTGTCCGTGGCCTGGTCTCGGGGGGGGGGCGGGGGGGGGGTGGTGTGGGGGTGGCGCTGTTGGTGGTGGGGGGGGCGGGGGTGGGTGTTGTGCTGGCTGGGGGTCTGGGCGTCCCTGTGGGTCGTGTGGGTGTTGCGTGTGTGCGCCGTGTGGCCCTTGCGGTTCTTGACTGGTTGTGGTGCAGGGGTGTGGGTGGGAGGCGGCCGCATGAGCGTCCGGGTGGGGCTGTGGTCCGTATGTAATGGGTGGCTGCTGGTGGATGGTGCTCGCTGGTATGGGGTGTGGGTGGGGGGGCTGCTGGTGGTGGTGGGGTGGGGGGGGCGGGGGTGGGTGTTGTGCCGGCTGGGGGTCCGGGCGTCCCTGTGGGTCGTGTGGGTGTTGCGTGTGTGCGCCGTGTGGCCCTTGCGGTTCCTGACTGGTTGCGGTGCCGGGGTGCGGGTGGGAGGCGACCGCATGAGCCCCCGGGTGGGGCTGTGGTCCGTATGTGATGGGTGGCTGCTGGTGGATGGTGCTCGCTGGTATGGGGTGTGGGTCGGGGGGCTGTTGGTGGTGGTGGGGCGCCCCTACTCGGTCCTGGTGTTGCCGGTGTGCGTGCGCGGCTCCTCGCGGTTCCATGGGGGTGTACCGTGGCTCGTATGTCGTGGGCCCGTGTAGCGGGGGCGGCGGGTGGTGCTGGACCGCGTGGTGGTGGTGTGGAGGGTGTGTCGGTTGTGTGTGGTACCCCGGCGTTGGTGAGTGTGGTGGCAGGGGCTGGTGGTGGTGGTACACGTGATGGTGTGGTGCGGTGATGTGCGCTATGTGGGGTGGGTGGTTCGCGGGGCCTGGTTGTGCTGGGGCGTGGTGGGGATGTAGCTGGTGGGGGCCGCTGTAGCTTGGGGGCATTAGGGGGTAGGGGTTGGGAGGGACGGGGGCGCGGTGGTGGTGTTGGTGGTGCCATGTCCCCTGGCTCTGCGCGTACGGTGGTCCTGGCATGGTGTGGACGTGTGTGGGCGGTGGTGGCTGACTGAGCTGCAGGGTTTGGGTGCTGCGGTACGGTGGTGGTGGTGGGCGTTGGTGGTGGTGGTGTTGTTGGTGTGCCCCGGGGGTCTGGGCGTGGGGCGGTGCGGTGTGGCTGGACCCGGGCCTTGGTCGGGGCGTCGCGCCCTGCTGGCGGGCGCGTTGGCGCGCCCCCTGGTGCCGGTGCCCCTTGGTCTTCTTGGCCTGGTGGGTGTCGGGGGCGGGTGAACCCCCCTGTCCCCGTGGGGGCGACGGGGAGCGGGCGCGCCAGCGGTGTGCCTCTTGGAGGCTCGTCTTGAGGCCTCTGACGTAGGCCTCCTGGTCCGTGAGGCTCATCCGCGTGGCGGTGGCCTCGTCGGGGGCGGCCAGGTGGGCGTCCCGGAAAGACGCCCAGCCCTCCGGGGGCGTCTGTTGTGTGGGGTGGGGGTGGTGTGCCGGGTAGAGGAGTGCGCTGAGGGGGTAAGGTGTTCCCTTCCGTCGGCCGAGGGCGTTTGCGAACCGGCGGCACGTGGCTCGGAGGTAGGCTGCTATCTCCTCTGGTGCCGTGTCGGCCCACGCTTCCGGCGTCAGGGCTGCTGCTTGGGGGGCCGGGAGTTGTGGGTCTGGGAGGTGTAGGTCTCGGTGGTGGAGGTATAGGGCGAGGAGGATGTGGCGGGCCGCCACGTTCAAGCCGCCTCCGCTGTGGCGTAGGGGTGGGCTGTGGGGGGGCAGGGGTGTGTTGCCCGCGGCCAAGGCTATGGACCATGCGTGGTCCGTCGCGTCCGCCACGTAGTACCCTCCCAGTTGGTCCCGGAGAGTGTCGGTGAGGTACCCGAAGAAGCTGGGGTGGCTGGCGGGGGGGGGTGCGGCTGGGGCCGCGGGCCGTTCGCGGTGGCGGGGGTTGAGGTCCCCGCAGTGGGGGCAGTGGGTGAGGCGGTGCGCGGCTCCCAGGCAGACCCAGTGGTCTGGGTTGCAGGGCAGGGCTGTCTGTGGTAGCCGCTGGCGAACGCAGAGGGGACATGCGGTGGCTGGTGGTTGGTGGTACCTGTGGACGGACGGCGGCGTGGGGGGATGGGGGCTGGTGGCGCGTGCATGCTGGTGGGAGGCTGTGCGGTGCCTGTGGCGCCCGTGTGTGCTGTGCCAGTGCTGTGCTCGGTGGACGGTGTGTAGACGTGGTGGGGGTTCGGTGTTGGTATGTCACGGGGTAGGTTCTCATGGTTGGTAGAACAGGAGTTTGAGGAGGTGGGCTTGGTCTGTTGGGGGCAGGGTTGCCGCATGCTGCAGGTATTTGTGGGTGCGGTATGTGAGCTGCTCCGCCGTCTTGGCAACGGCCGTCCGCTGCATGTGTGCCGCCGTGGCCTGGGGGTCCTCCGCGTGGGTGCGTAGTAAGGTGTAGACGGCAGTGGGGACGAGTCCCCTGCGGACTGCCTCGAGCACCTCCGTCTGCTTGAGGACGGTGGTGAGTTGCTGGGTCGCCGGGGACTGCGCCAGCCATCCGGCGTGCTGTGCTATGGTGTGGGTTGGGTTCCAGTCTGTGAGGGTGTCCAGTCCCCTGTACAGGGGGCACGCCCTGAAGTGGTCCCATGTTTCTTCTTCCGCGTGGCTGCAGATGCATTTGGTGTGTCCTGCGGGGACGTGGATCGAGCGGCGCGTATACCATCGGTGGTATCGGGTGAGGAGGGGAAGTTGTTCGAGGGCGAGTTGGAGTCGGGGCTTTTGTAGGTGTGCTGGGAGGCTATCCGGGCGCAGGGCGGAGTAGTAGAGGGGGGTGTGGACGGAGTTTTCGAGGCGTCGGAGGAGTTCGGTGTTTGCTGGGTGGCCCAGTGTGGTGGCGAGTTGCTGGATGGGTGTGGGGTAGTGGTACTGCTTGTCTCGATCCGTGTACGGCGTGTCCTCGGGCATCCATTGGGGGGGCTGTGCGGCCAGGGGTATCGGGGGCAGGTGCTGCAGGTGGCTGTGGTGTGGGGTGTCCAGTCGCACGCGTTCGAGCCCTGGGGTGTGGTTGGTGTTCTGGTGTTTGGCCTGCGTGTCTGCGCGTCCATTGCCGTATGCGTAGCGGTGCGACTCCTGCTTGACGATGTGTAGGGCGTCCTGGGGGTGCATGCCCTTGAAGGCCATCCATAGTCCCAACGCTTGTGTGGTGAGGCCGGAATCGAGTGCTTTGTGGAGGGGCAGGTCCGCAAGGCGCCTGGTGAGGTGGATGTCGACCGTGGCGTCCACGACTACCCAGATGTTGCGGGGCCGGACCGTCGTGGGTGGCGGTGTGGCGGTGACGGCGTCTGCCATGGTGTGCAGTTCGCCGTGGGAGGACGCCCCAAAGATGGTGATCCCGGTGTGGTGTTCCACGTGGAGGCCGTCCGCGTGTCGGGTGATGCGCACAGAGGCGCAACCGACCGTGGGGGTGCGTTGCTGGGTGCCGGATGCATCAGTGAAGTAGATGATGTCGGTGTCGCTGGGTATGGGTAGGCGGGCGATTGCTGTGGGGTGATAGACGTAGATGGGGTTCCCCTGGGTGGTTCTGGCGGTGATTTGCGTGGGTTGCAGTAGTGGCGCTGCATAGACGCCTATTCCCTGGGTGATGATGGCCTGGGCTCGTGGGGTCAGGCGGGGGAGGCCCCTGTCTGGGCGTCCCTGGGTGATATACGCGTACATCAGGTGGAAGAGGTATCCCGTATTGGGGTGGAACTTCTGGCACGTGATGGTCTGTCGCCGCTCCTTGTCGTCTTTGTCGCCGCGGAGGGTGGGGCATTTGTGCTGTAGGGGGCGCATGGGTGCCTCCTGAGGTCCTGCGCGGTGTGCGTCGCAGCGGTCGTACTCCATGGCTACGCTGTCCGGGTCTGCCCGCTCGTTGGTGAACGTCCATGTCGCCGTGGGTGTTCGGGTCCAGGCTACGTGCGCCGGGTGGTCTGGGGGTACCGTGTGAAACCAGGGGGAGAGCCATGCCTGCTGGTCGGCGGTGGCGGCGGCCGTGGGGGTGTGGTAGTGGGTGGAGATGAGGTGCAGCAGGGGCCACGGAGTGTCGAGGGCTGCCGGGCCGCAGTGCCAGCACGTGCGTGGTATGCCCTGGTCACTGTGTCTGACTGGTGGTACATCGGTCTCCGGTGCATTGTGTTTGGGGATGGACCAGGGGGCATGGTGTCGCTGGACGGTGCGGGTAACATGTTTGTGGCCGTTTGGTGCTAGTAGCAGGATGGTGGGTGGTGTCCAGCCTTCGGCTGACGGGGTGGGCTCCCCCTGCGTCGTGCCGCCGTCGTTGGGGGTCTCGTGTTCGCTCAGGCGGGGCCGGGGGTGCTGGCGCTGGAAGGCTGTGTACGCCGTGTCGATGTCCTTGGGCCCCGGCATGTCGCGCCCTGCCTTCGTAGCACATGCGCGGAGGTACGCTTGGAAGACATGGCGTGCCGGCCATTGTGGGTCGGAAAGGAACGGGGCGTGGTGGGCGTCGCCTTGGGCCATGATCTGCATCTGTGTTGGGGTGATATACACTATGGTGATGGTGGCCCCTACGAGGCGCAGGGTGTCCACCTCGCCTGCCGGGCGTCGGTGGATGTCGGTGTGTGTGGCCACGAGTGGCCCCTGTTGATCGCACTGGTGGTTTGTCAGGATGGCGTGTGTGTGGTGCGGTAGGAGAAGTTGTAGCTGGGCCCAGATGCCAGTGCCCACGGGGGTGGAGACGCCGTGTTGTGCCAGTATCCACCGAGGGCAGGTGTTGCGGGCCATTTGCGCTTCTTTTATGCGTATGGCCGCCGCCTCGCGAACTTCTGGTTGGTGGTTGTGTGTTACCCTGTGTAGGAGGTGTGCTGCGTGTTTGGCATAGGCCATGTCGACCAGGGCGCCTGTATTGTCTCCGTAGTAGCGCCAGTGGGCCATCATGGCCTCCTTGGGGAAAGACGTGGGCCAGCCTCCGTGTTGCGCCCATGCCTTCGTCACTTGCTGTCGAGCGTGGCGTAGTGCGTCTTGGGGGCGCGGGAGGTGCAGGGCTTGGTACCCAATGGCCGCGTTGAGCACTGCTTCCATGAAGTACGCCAGGCCCTGCGTAGACAGGAGGTCCCCCCTGGCAATTTGGGTTAGCCGGGCGAGGCGCTCTTCTAGCTTGCTTGGGAGTGTGATGTGGTGGTGCTGCGTGGCCTGTGTGACTCCCAGGTGGACTGTGGTGTCTTCCAGGTGTAGGGGTTCGCCTTTCCGGATGTGGGGGGTGGGGGTCTTGGCGTTGGCCAGCCCGACCGATTTGCGGGGGTGCACTAGGAGCTGGTGGGCGTCCAGGTAGGTTGTGGTGAGTTGGAGAATGGCGGACGCTTGTTCGGTGGTCGTTGGTAGCCCTGCGTTCTCAGGGTCACGGTGGCGGGTGGCCGTAGTGAGGAGGTTGTCATCTGCGAAGTTGATGAGGGGGGACCGTAGCGGGTATGGGGCGTACCCCGGGTATACCCGTGCTAGCTCGAATGCCAGTGGCAGGGTGACGAGGAGGTAGAGGAAGGGGCCTTCGGCGCCTCCCTGGGGGACCCCGCTGTCTGTGCCGGTCCAGGGGGTGAGGCCCGCGGCCGTGATGACGGCGTAGAGTCGGGTTTGGATGTACCCGGTCATGAAGGATAGGAATGGGAGGCCCATGGCATCCCATACCTCCGTGAGGAGCCGGTGTGGGGCGTGGGGGAACGCGCCTTGGACATCGAGGGAGGCGATGATCATCTCGTAGGGGTTCATGTCCAGTGCGGTGTCCTGGAGGAAGATGGCCTCGTGGGGGGACCTGCCGGCCATGGCCCCCCACATGCTGGCGGGCACGTGGGCGAAGACCGCTGGCGCGATGCGGCCTAGGATGAGCGTCCACACCAGCTTGACCTCGGTGGTGGCGCATACTATGGGCCGCCAGTTCCCCGGCTGCGCCCAGTCCCCCTTTTTGTAGAGGGGGTGGACCAGGTTGGCCCACTCAGGGGGGATGGGCGTGGCGCCCGTGACGATGTCCCACAGGCGGGCTGCCAGGCGGCGTTTGATGGGCAGGGTGAGACGTTGGTACGCTTCGGCCGGCAAACCGTCGACGCCGGGCACGACCCCCTTCTTCAGGCTGTCTAGGGCGCGCTGCAGTTCTGAGATGCTGAAGGGGTCGTGTTCGATGGCGCGCCGCTGTTCCCGGTTGAAGACCCTGGGCACATGCTCGCGGATGGTGTTTCTGGTGTGGGGGTCGAGCTCGGGGAGGGCGTCCCCGTGTTGTGCCTGGAGGCTGTCCAGGACTGCCTGGAGGACGGCGTCGGGGTCATTGGTGAGGCCTCCTTCGGGGGTGCGGACCGCGTGGATGGTACGGCGCCCCGTGTCCTCCAGGATGCGGCTGACGTACCGTAGGGACTTGTACGGCGTGTCGTTTCTGCCGTATCTTTCGCGTTCCTGGGCTGCTGCCGCTATGCGGTGGGCGTGCCATTCCTTGAGTTGGTGGCGGCGGGTGGTGAGGAGCGCACAGAGGTGGGGGTCCCGGTCTCGTGCCTCCGGTGTGCTGGGGCGTAGCAGGGTGGCGAGTTCCCCTTTCGTGGTCCAGATGTCATGGACGAGTTGCTGGAGGGTGAGGTCTGGTGGTGCTCCCGTGTGGTTGGTGTCACGCTCCATGCCGCATGCTTGTGCCGCCCGGCGCATGGCGGTGGTGAGTGTCGGTGCACCCGGGCGGCGTAGGATGGCGTGTAGGGCCCTGTTATACCTGTGCCAGGCGCCGTGGTCGTCCTCGGCCGGGAACTGCAGTGTGGGTGGGAGGGCGTCGTCTGGCAGGGTGGCCGCGGGTGGGGGTAGGTTGGGGATGATGAGGTCGATGTAGAGGGGCCGGTGGCCCGTGCCTGTGGGCGGGAGGTCCCCGTAGGCTGCTTCGTGGACGCGCACCGTGGTTGGGTCCCCGTAGCACGTGTCGATGCGGGATGGGTGGGTGCCGGCTTGGTTGGGGTAATGGGAGGGTGTGCCGGTGAGCCCTGCCGTGAGGTCGGTGAGGCCCAGTTGGTGCATGGCGTCCCGGACAGCTATGTCGGTGGCTGTGGGTGGGCCGGTGCGGTCGTCTTCGGTGGGAGCGGCGTTTAGGTCGCCTATGATGATGGTGGGTGCCAGGAGGGAGAGTCGGCGGTACGCCAGGCTCAGGGTTTCCAGGAAGTCCTTGGTCTCCTCCCCGAACGGGACGTGCGTGAGCAGCACGTTTAGCTGCCATCCGGGCCCCACGCACTCGTACGCCCCGAGGCGACCATCCACTCCGAGGTCGGGGTGGGCATGTACCGTGACCGATGTCTTGTGGTAGAGGGTTACCCCCCGTTCCCAGTGGGCGTGATATTTGTTCCCCTCTGGGTCCAGGATCGGTGCTGGTTCGGGTTGGTCCGCTTTGCGGAGGGCTTGCTCGAGGAACCCCAGGAGGTCTGCGCCTTGGGGGTGCGGCCCGGGCATGGCTTGCAGTGTGGCGGCCTTGGTGGGGTCGTAGGTGACCGCGGGCTCGTTGAGGATGTTGATGCGGGCGTGGGCTTCTGCAGGCGCCGGTTTCTGGGGACCGGTAGTTGGGGGGGCGGGCCGTGTCGGGCGCCTGGCCCCGTCAGGCGTTGAGGAGGTTGATGACGCCCTGAGCTGCGGGTGCCCTGCAGTTCCGCTTCTGGGGCTGGGGTAGGGCCCATGCATTGTGGACTTCGCCCGTGTACTCGGTGCCGGTGAGGTGCTCCGTGTCGGGGGTGCACAGCTGCATGGGGACCATCTCACGACCGGCTTGGTCTCGCCAGAGTTCGATGGTGCGCCCCAGCTTCTTGTCGTTGGGGGTGGCCGGGTCCCACTTGACGTGAACCTTGAACCCCTGGTGGTCCCCGGTGACGCGGTACCGGTGCTTGACCTCCCCTGCGGCCCATATCCACTTGGAGGGGCCCGCGGCCGTGGGGTACTCGAAGGGCAGCTGCACCCGGGTGTTGATGGCGTATTCGGGATACAGGGCAGCGGCTTCCTCTTTGGTCCAGCTCTTCGGCTTGGCCCTTGGCTTTGGCGCGGGTTTGGCCTGTGTGGGGGCCTTGCGCTTCTGCGCACCTTGGCGGCGCCGGGCAGCGGGTGGTCCCTGTTGGGGAGGTGCGCCCTGGGGCCGCTGTACGGGTGCGTGGCCCGGTGCAAACAAGGGGTGTTCGCGGGCGGCTGGGACGTCGGGCTTGGACGTGGGGACGGGGTCCGCCAGCTGGAACACTTGCTTGGTCATGAGGCCAAGCACTTCCTCGGCCTCCTGCAGGGCGTCGGGCGGGTCAGTGGGCCAGGTGAGGAGCCGGTGCCCGGTGCCTGCCCCGTGGCGGCGCATTTGGGCCGTGTAGCGGGTGGCGTGGCGTGTCCACGCTGGGGTGCGTTCCGGGGGGAGGGGGCCTTCTGGCGCCCCCTGCGCCCAGTAGAGGGCGTAGTGCAGCGCTTCCCAGGCTGCCTCTGGGGCGTGGGGGATGCGTGCGGCGAGTCGCAAGCGGTCTCCTCCGCGTGGTGGGGGCGGGACTTCGCCGTCGGGGGCGTGTGCCGTTGCCCGTCTGACCTTGCCGTGGTAGTCCCATTCCACCGTCCACCAGGTGTCCCGGTGTTTGAGGATGTGGACCTCCGTGGTGGCCGGGGGGGCGTCCATGGCGTCCCAGCTGACGAGCTGGATGGGGCGGACCGCAGGGTGTGTCTTCGGGGGTGCTCGCATGTTGAGGATTTGGTGGATGTCCTCGGCGGTGGGGCCCGTGTCGGGGGCGTCCTGCGCTGCTTGGGCTAGAGGTGGGGAGGGGCGGTCCTCCCAGAGGCGGGATGCGGACGCCGTGGCGTACATGGCTGCGATCAGGACGTGTTCCGTCAGCCCTTCCACCATGAGGTGGTTTTCCCCCTCCAGGTCTCGGGGGGTGGCGGCTTCCGCCTTTAGGGTGAGGAGTGCGATCGCGCGTTTGGGTCCAGGTGTGGCGTGTGTCGGCTCATCTGGCGGGCGTCCGTCGGATGGGGTGTGGGGGGGGCGCTTCTGGAAGGGGGATGGTCCCACCGCCAGGTGCTCGACAAGGTGTAGTGGTATGGCGTGGTGGCGGTCCGCTGCGGGCAGGAGGTAGGGGTGTGGGTCTCCGGGCACCGTGCCGAGGAATATGCCCCCCCTGTAGGTAGGGGTGGGCAGGGGTTGCTGCAGAGCGCCTGCGCATGGTAGCGCGCACCGAGGGTTGCAGTGGGTGCATGGGGCTGTTATGGGGTGCGGTACCGCGTACACGGTGAAGGGCCCTACCGCTCGCTGGATGTGGCGGGGGATGATGTTGCGGAGGTCCGCCACCCGTGCCGTGCGGCCTTCGCCATAGTATATCCAGAGCGTGTCCTCCAGTGCCATTTTGGGGCGTAGCTTGCGAGCCAGTAGGTTCAAGGTGCTTTTGTGGGTGGCCTCGGTGATGGTGCCGGGCCCAGCGTTAATGCGTGGGAGCAGGTGGCTTTGGTGTTGTGCTGCGGCCCGTCTGCGGGCGGTGTGGAGGGCGGTGCTGTCGGCGGGAGGGGGCGCGTGGTGGGTGGGCCTTTTGCGTGGGGTCGGGGCGACGTGTAGGGGGTGCTTCCATGCCGGGCGTGGGTGGTGTTGCGGTGGCTGGAGGCCAGGGTAGGTGGTGAAGGTGTATACGGTGATGGGGGAGCGCTCATGCGTGGCCTGGAGGTAGTAGTGGTCGCGACCCGTGTTGTGGGTGACGATGACGTTGGGCGTTGGTATGTCGTAGTGGAGTGCAGTATTGGGGAGTTGTTTGGTGATGCGTGCCGTCGCGTCCCCTGTTTTGGGGGCGGTGTCGTGGGGCACGAGGATGTGGACTGCCCACGCATCGTGGGCGGGGAGGTCGAGGTCCGGTAGGGTGGGATGAATGGGGCGTCCCCGGAAGTGTGCGAAAGCTGGGATGTGGCGTGCCCCCGTTTCCTTGATGATGGACGGTGCCCATTGGGGTGGCGCCCCAACTTGCTGGGCCATGGCGGCGACGGCGCGGGCGATCGCCGTGAGGTCTGGGCCGATGCCAGGCTGGTCTGCCGGTGGTTGCAGGCCCCCTTCTGGTGCGGGGTGGTGCCACCATAGGGTGTAGCCCTTTTGTGTGTTATCGTGGGGGGTGTGTACGAGGCCCTGGTGGTTGGAGATGGCGGTCTTGAGGGCTTCCGCTGCCTCGCGGTGGAGGGTGCGCGTGTAGGCCCAGACTCCGGTGGGGGGGGGCGCCCCGGTGTGGGATTCGGCCGTGGTGGGGGCCGGTTCGAGGCTGTGACTGGTGAGGGAGGGTCTGTGCAGCCCTTCGTGCAGGGAGGCGCACACGTCTGCCCACCTGTCCGCCCATCCCTGTTGGGCGCTTCCTGTGTCTGCTCCTGTGGGTAGTCGCACGATGACCACGTGCCAGGGGTGTGACCCCGGTACTACGGTGGGGGGTGTGGTGTGCTCGTTAGCGTGTAGCCATACTGCGGTGTCCGCGTTCGCCGTCACGTAGTCCTCTCCTTCCGCTGTGTGGACGTTTTCGACGGCGGCCTCTCCCTCCAGGGTGAGGAGGAGGTGTGTGCCGGGGGGCTGCGCATGCGTCTCTGCGTCCCGGAGCCACAGGTACGTGAGCGCCACGGCGCCGGGGAGGATTTCCCCCCACGTGAAGGTGCCTTCGGGTGATGCCCACTGCAGGGGCAGTGTGCGGCGTCCCCGCGAGTCGTTGGTGGCATGGTAGTCGTGGGGGAGGTGACGTTTGGTGAGCCGGTGCGGCATGCGTTCGGTGGTGGCCGTGGGGGGGTCCTAATTACATTCCTCCGGTGGGGGTGCGTCTGCGTCGTCCTCCTGGGGCTGGGCCAGCGGCAGCGCCTGTGCATTGGGTGCGGCGTCGGGTAATCCGCTGTGCGTGAGGGTGTAGAAGCCCTCGGGGGTGAGTTGGAGGACGATGTCCCACTTCGCCGTTTGCTCTGGGGACCACTGGTGGGGCCCGTCCTGCGGTCGGTGGAGGGTGACCTGGTGGCCCCATCTCCAGCTGTGGTAGGCGAGGAGGCTGAGGACGGTGTCTTGCTCCGGGTCCTCCACGCTTTCCATGTATGCCGTCATGTCGGTGACGTCGACGGCGTACTCGTCCTCCCATTCTTGTGTGGGGGTGCCTGGAGGGGGGGGGGCGGTGGTGTACCCGTTGAGTCCCGGCCCCGTGACGTCGGGCAGGTCGCGCTCGAGTGACGCCCGGTACTCGGCGGGCCCGTTGCTGGCTTCGTGGGTGGGGTGGTGGCGCCGCAGGGCGTTGGACAGGTGCGTCCAGGGCGCCCTCTCGCGGGGGGGGGGGCGCGGGGGGGCATTTTGCGGGTTGGGGTCTGCGGGGCTGCTTGCTGTGGGCTCGAGCTCCGGCGGGGTGAGGTCCATATGATGCTCCGTGTCCTCCGTGTGTTGGAGTTCCAGTTCTAGCAGGCTGTCGATGTCCAGGGCCATGGGGTCATCTTGCGTGTTCACGTGCTGGTGTGCTGCTTCATGGCACGGTGGGCGTGTGATGCTGGTGTTCGGGGCACGTGCGGCGGCCGGTGCGGGGTCGTGCGCCGGGGGAGGCGCGCCGTTTGGCGTGGCTGTGGTGTGTGGCTGCACGCTGGTGGCTGTCCTGGCCGGTGGTGTTGCCCCTGTGTGCGGTTCGGGTTGTGGCCGGTGGTGGGTGTTGAGCTGGCGCGAGGTGTGCGGGGTTTCCAGGGGTGGCGCCGGTGGGGTGGGGTGCGGAGTCGGCGGGGCGTGGCTTCGTTCCTGTGCTGGTGGGCTGTGGTGTCCCGTGCCCCCGGGTGGGGGAGGGGGGTGCGGTGCGGTATGGTGGTGTTGTGCTGTGTGGTGGCCTTCCCGTTGGGGGGGGGGGGGCACCGTGTCCAGGTCTGGTGGGGTGGGCTGTCGCCTGTGGTTTGTCCTCTGGTGGTGTGGGGCAGCCCCGCGTGGTCTCTTGATCGTTCTCCTGGTGTGTTTCAGTACGTGGCCTGTGCGGGGTCGGTGTGGCGTAGGGCCTGGGGTCCCCTGGGGCGGGGTGTGCGGGACTGGAGTGTCGCAACCAGGGGGGTGTGGTTGTGTGGTGCTTGGGGGTGCGGGCCCGCCGTTGGGTGGGCCCGTTGGTGTGGGGTATTGCGTTTGCGGGGTCCGCCGGTCGGTGGGTCGCGGCTGCTTGGGCGTGTTGTGGCCCCGGTGCGGTGCCCGTGGGTGGTGAGTGGCGGTGTGTGGTTGGGGTGTACTGTTTCCACGGTGGGAGGGGGGCTATGTGCTCGGGTGTGGGGTGGGTCCGTGGTAGGATGCCGGCGGGTAGCGGGTGTCGGGGCCGCACTGTGGGTGGGTATTCCGCGGCGTCCCCTTGGTGCGTCCCGTGGTGGCCTCTGGCCGGCCAGCTGAAGGGGGTTTTTGGGGTGTACCGCATCCATGGGGGCAGCATTGTGTGTTGGGGCGCCGCAGCGGTGGGTGCGGCGGGTTGTGGGGGTGGGGCTTGTGTCGGTGTCGACCGTGTGTTTGGCGGCGGTGTGTCGTGTGTCGTCCTCGGCGGCTCCTCTTGGTGGTCTGTTGTGGTGGTGCCTGGGGGGTGGTCTTGGGCTTTGCGGTTCCTGGGAGGGTGCGGGACATGCGGGGTTAGGCTGGCTGGGGGGGAGGGGGCGCGCGTGTGTGGGCTTGCGTGTTTGCCCTCTGTTCCCCCCGTGGCCCCTTCCTCTGCCTGTCCCTTACTCCTCTCTTTTCGCTGGCTTGTTTGGCTTTGTTTTTTTTTTGGGGGGGGGGGTGGCTGGGGTGCTGTGCGTGGGTATGGGTGTGTGCCGGTGTCGGCTCCCGGTTCCCAGACCGCCAGGGTGGGTGGCTGTGGCTCCTGGTTAGTGTCCGGGTGGCGTGGCCGGGCGTGGGCGTGCGTGTGGGTGTGTTCGTGGCGTGGGCTGATGGGGTGGTGGGCAGTGTGGGCGTGAATGGTTTGTGTGGGTGTCAGGTATGTGTGCGCCGAAGGCGCAGTGGGTTGGGCCGGGGCACCGTGGGCGATGCAATGGGTGGAGGTGATGCTGGTGACGCCTACGGGGGGGTGCTGTAGGCGTCGGAACGGGTCTGTGTTGTTAACGTGGGTGCTTCGGGTGACGCGCCGGGCGGCGACGGGGTTGGTGACGTTGTTGGTGTTATAGGTGACGGGGCGGGCGCTGGGGGGGCCTGCGGCTCCGGTGGTCGCTGTAAGTGGTGCAGTGGGTGGTGGCGCGACTGGTGGTGCCGGCGGTGAGGGTGCTGCCGGCGACGTCGATGGTGAGGGCGCTGTGGGTGATGTCATGGGTGGCGGCGATGTTGATGTGGGTGCTGCAGGTGGTGTGCCGGCTGGTGGCGCCGCTGGTACTGTCCCTACGTAGGGTGTTGCCGGGGGTGCTGTGGGCGGTGGTGTCGTCGGTGGTGCCGATGGTGAGGGTGACGTAGGCGATGCACTGGGTGACGGTGAGGCCGGTGTGTGCCGTAGGTGACGCGTTGGGCACGGGTGGTGGGGGGCCGGAGGGGGGTTTGCCGTTGGTGCAACGGGCGATGGTGGCGTTGGTGCTGCAGGTGGTGGCTTGGGCGTTGGTGCTGTTGGTGATGCCGACGGGGTGGTTTGTCTGCCTGTCTGCCCGCGGAGTCGGTGCCGGCGTTGGGCGGTTGCCTGTGCGTGTGGTGGTCGGTGCGCCAGGCGCTTGGTGGGCGTGGCCGGGTGCGGGTGTGCGTGTTGTTGTGTACGTGGCGCGGGCTGCGGGGGGTCTGCGGGCGTCGGGTGCGCTGTTGCCGTGCGTGTGGTGGTTTGTGTTGTTTGGTGGAGCTCGGCCGGTGTGTGCGTTGCGTGGGTGTTGTGGGGTCTGGTCGGCGTGGGTGGTGTCGGCGTGGGTGTTTGGGGTTGGGTGCTGGTTTTGGGCGTGTCGTTCGCGTGGTGCAGTCGGGCGAGATGGTGGTGCCGCTAGCGGCGTCGATGGTGACGGTGCTGCAGGTGGTAAGGGTGGGACGGTGGTGTTGGCGGTTTCCGGTGTGGGTGGTGTGCAGTTCGGGGGTGTGGCAGGTGTGGTCCGGGGCGGATGGTGGTGTGCTTGGCGCCGGCGTCGCGAGTGCTGCCGGGGGGGAGGGTGTTGTTGGTGATGTTGTGGCGGCCGGTGGCGGGTGGTGGTGGTGGTTGTGGCTGGACTGCTTGGTGGTTGTGGTGTCGGCGGGTGGCTCTGTGTGTGGTGGCGGGTGGGCGTGCTTGGTGGTGGTGATGGTGTGTCCTTGCGGGTGGTGTTGGGTGTGGTACCATTGGGCTTGTGGTTTGCGATAACTGAGCACTCACCCCTCCGGGTGGCGCGGGCCCGGTGGTCCGGTAGCCCGTCCAGCAGGTGGCGCCGGGTGCTCACGCGTCCCTCCGGACGGCGGCTGCTCCGTAGCCGGCAGGGGCTGGGTTCACTGCCGGGCGCACACACGTCCCTCCGGACGGCGGCTGTTTCGTAGCCGGCAGGGGCTGGGTTCACTGCCGGGCGCACACACGTCCGTCCGGACGGCGGCTGTTTCGTAGCCGGCAGGGAGTGGGTTCACTGCCGGGCGCACACACGTCCATCCGGACGGCGGCTGTTTCGTAGCCGGCAGGGGCTGGGTTCACTGCCGGGCGCACACACGTCCATCCGGACGGCGGCTGGTTCGTAGCCGGCAGGGGCTGGGTTCACTGCCGGGCGCACACACGTCCATCCGGACGGCGGCTGTCGCGCTGTGGGGACTGCGGGGCTTGGACTTGTTCTTGGCGGCTCGTTCGTCGTCGGGTGTGGGTGTTTGCCGTGGTGGTGTTGTGTTTTTGTGCCGTGGTGCGTGCTGGCGTGCGGTGCTGCGTGTGTGCCCTGCTTGGCCTGTGTGTGGCGCGCGCTCCTTGCCCGGGCGTGCTGCTGCGCAGGCGCGGGGACACACCCTCTCTCTGGCGGGCCCGTTTGGCTCCATGGCGGGCCCTGTTGGTGCCCGGCTGTGGCCCGGCGCGCGGCAGTGGGGTGTGTGCACGTTGGGGGGGGGGGGTTCGGACCCCTCTTCTCGTTTTCCCCGCCTTGTCCCTCTGTCCCTCTTCGCCGGCCTGCCCTGCCTGCCCACCCTCTTCGTACCCGCTGGGTTGGCCTTGGCCGGTCGGTTGGTCTTGGCGGTCTGACATTGTGTTTCTTTCCTGCAGGGCGGCGTGGGCTGGGTTCGTTTTGGGGGCGGGTTGCTCGTGTGGTGTGCCGCGCCGCTTGGCTCCTGTTCACCGGTGTGCACGCTCCGTGTGTGGTGTCGTGTGTACGGTGTCCTGGGCCTCCCGGCTCCTGTTCACCGGTGTGCACGCCCTGCGTGTGGTGTCGCGTGTACGGCGTCCTGGGCCTCCCGGCTCCTGTTCACCGGTGTGCACGCCCTGCGTGTGGTGTCGCGTGTACGGCGTCCTGGGCCTCCCGGCCCCTGTTCACCGGTGCGCACGCTCTGCGTGTGGCGTTGCGTGTACGGCGTCCTGGGCCTCCCGGCTCCTGTTCACCGGCGTGCACGCTCTGCGTGTGGTGTTGCGTGTACGGCGTCCTTGGCCTCCCGGCTCCTGTTCACCGGTGTGCACGCCCTGCGTGTGGCGTCGCGTGTACGGCGTCCTGGGCCTCCCGGCTCCTGTTCACCGGTGCGCACGCTCTGCGTGTGGCGTTGCGTGTACGGCGTCCTGGGCCTCCCGGCTCCTGTTCACCGGTGTGCACGCCCTGCGTGTGGTGTCGTGTGTACGGTGTCCTGGGCCTCCCGGCTCCTGTTCACCGGTGTGCACGCCTTGCGTGTGGTGTCGCGTGTACGGCGTCCTGGGCCTCCCGGCTCCTGTTCACCGGTGTGCACGCCCTGTGTGTGGTGTCGCGTGTACGGCGTCCTGGGCCTCCCGGCCCCTGTTCACCGGTGCGCACGCTCTGCGTGTGGCGTTGCGTGTACGGCGTCCTGGGCCTCCCGGCTCCTGTTCACCGGCGTGCACGCTCTGCGTGTGGTGTTGCGTGTACGGCGTCCTGGGCCTCCCGGCTCCTGTTCACCGGTGTGCACGCCCTGCGTGTGGTGTCGCGTGTACGGCGTCCTGGGCCTCCCGGCTCCTGTTCACCGGTGCGCACGCTCTGCGTGCGGCGTTGCGTGTACGGCGTCCTGGGCCTCCCGGCTCCCGTTCACCGGTGTGCACGCCCTGCGTGTGGTGTCGTGTGTACAGTGTCCTGGGCCTCCCGGCTCCTGTTCACCGGTGTGCACGCCTTGCGTGCGGTGTCGCGTGTACGGCGTCCTGGGCCTCCCGGCCCCTGTTCACCGGTGCGCACGCTCTGCGTGTGGCGTTGCGTGTACGGCGTCCTGGGCCTCCTGGCTCCTGTTCACCGGCGTGCACGCTCTGCGTGTGGTGTTGCGTGTACGGCGTCCTGGGCCTCCCGGCTCCTGTTCACCGGTGTGCACGCCCTGCGTGTGGTGTCGCGTGTACGGCGTCCTGGGCCTCCCGGCCCCTGTTCACCGGTGCGCACGCTCTGCGTGTGGCGTTGCGTGTACGGCGTCCTGGGCCTCCCGGCTCCTGTTCACCGGCGTGCACGCTCTGCGTGTGGTGTTGCGTGTACGGCGTCCTTGGCCTCCCGGCTCCTGTTCACCGGTGTGCACGCCCTGCGTGTGGCGTCGCGTGTACGGCGTCCTGGGCCTCCCGGCTCCTGTTCACCGGTGCGCACGCTCTGCGTGTGGCGTTGCGTGTACGGCGTCCTGGGCCTCCAGGCTCCTGTTCACTGGTGTGCACGCCCTGCGTGTGGTGTCGTGTGTACGGTGTCCTGGGCCTCCCGGCTCCTGTTCACCGGTGTGCACGCCTTGCGTGTGGTGTCGCGTGTACGGCGTCCTGGGCCTCCCGGCTCCTGTTCACCGGTGTGCACGCCCTGTGTGTGGTGTCGCGTGTACGGCGTCCTGGGCCTCCCGGCCCCTGTTCACCGGTGTGCACGCCCTGCGTGTGGCGTTGCGTGTACGGCGTCCTGGGCCTCCCGGCTCCTGTTCACCGGCGTGCACGCTCTGCGTGTGGTGTTGCGTGTACGGCGTCCTGGGCCTCCCGGCTCCTGTTCACCGGTGTGCACGCCCTGCGTGTGGTGTCGCGTGTACGGCGTCCTGGGCCTCCCGGCTCCTGTTCACCGGTGCGCACGCTCTGCGTGTGGCGTTGCGTGTACGGCGTCCTGGGCCTCCCGGCTCCCGTTCACCGGTGTGCACGCCCTGCGTGTGGTGTCGTGCGTACGGTGTCCTGGGCCTCCCGGCTCCTGTTCACCGGTGTGCACGCCTTGTGTGCGGTGTCGCGTGTACGGCGTCCTTGGCCTCCCGGCTCCTGTTCACCGGTGTGCACGCCCTGTGTGCGGTGTCGCGTGTACGGTGTCCTGGGCCTCCCGGCTCCTGTTCACCGGTGTGCACGCTCTGTGCGTGGTGTTGTGTGTACGGTGTCCTGGGCCTCCCGGCTCCTGTTCACCGGTGTGCACGCTCTGCGTGTGGCGTTGCGTGTACGGCGTCCTGGGCCTCCCGGCTCCTGTTCACCGGTGTGCACGCTCTGTGTGTGGTGTTGCGTGTACGGCGTCCTGGGCCTCTCGGCTCCTGTTCGCCGGTGCGCACGCTCTGCGTGTGGTGTTGCGTGTACGGCGTCCTGGGCCTCCTGGCTCCTGTTTACTGGTGTGCACGCTCTGTGTGTGGTGTTGTGTGTACGGCGTCCTGGGCCTCCCGGCTCCTGTTCACCGGTGTGCACGCCCTGTGTGTGGTGTTGCGTGTACGGTGCCCTGGGCTCCCTGGCTCCTGTTCACCGGTGCGCACGCCCTGCGTGTGGTGTTGTGCGTACGGTGTCCTGGGCCTCCCAGCTCCTGTTCACCGGTGTGTACGCTCTGTGTGGGTGTGTGGTGGCGGGTGGGCGTGCTTGGTGGTGGTGTTGGTGTGTCCTTGCGGGTGGTGTTGGGTGTGGTACCATTGGGCGTGTGGTTTGCGTTAACTGGGCACTCACCCCTCCGGGTGGCGCGGGCCCGGTGGTCCGGTAGCCCGTCCGGCAGGTGGCGCCGGGTGCTCACGCGTCCCTCCGGACGGCGGCGTGGTGTTGCGTGTACGGCGTCCTGGGCCTCCCGGCTCCTGTTCACCGGTGTGCACGCTCTGCGTGTACGGTGTCCTGGGCCTCCCGGCTCCTGTTCACCGGTGCGCACGCCCTGCGTGTGGTGTTGCGTGTACGGTGTCCTGGGCCTTCCGGCTCCTGTTCACCGGTGTGCACGCTTTGTGTGCGTGTGCGGTGTCCTGGGCCTCCCGGCTCCTGTTCACCGGTGTGCACGCTTTGTGTGTGGTGGTGCGTGTACGGCGTCCTGGGCCTCCCGGCTCCCGTTCACCGGTGTGCACGCTCTGTGTGTGGTGTTGTGTGTACGGCATCCTGGGCCTCCTGGCTCGTGTTCACCGGTGTGCACGCCCTGTGCGTGGTGTTGCGTGTGCCGTTTGGCCCTTTTGCGCCTGTGTGGTGCGTGTTGTGTTGTGCGTGTGGTGTCCTGGGACACTTGGTTCGTGTTCTGCGGTGTCGCGGTGTGTTGCGGTGTGTGTGTGGTGTCCGGTGTGCGGCGCTGCGTGTGCGGTGTCCTGGGCCTCCCGGCCCCTGTTCACCGGTGCGCGTGCTCGGTGTGTTGCGTTGTGTGTGCGGTGTGGGTGTGGGTGCGTGCTCGCGTGTGCCATACCGTGGCCGCGTCGTTGCGGACTCTTTGTTTTTGCGGATACATTTTTCTTTACACTTTGCTCCCTATGGCGTCTGATTTATTCTTCCCGTTTTGGACTCTTTGATTTTGGCAACGCCCAAGAGTAAGCGTGTCTTAATGCATGCATGGCGGTGTATGTTATTTACGCGTTGGTTTGCGGACTCGTTGCATTTTGCGACGCCCAAGAGTAGGCGTGTGTGTTTAATGCATTCATGCTATGCCACTTATTCTTCATGTCTTGGACTCTTTGTTTTTTGCGTCGGGGCCAGAATGACTCATCTGGGTCGTGCACCAGCCAAGAGTAGACAGGCATCCAGCCTGAGGCAACAAGCCAAAGGGTAGCCAGGTCCAGGGGTTCCTGTCGGTTGACACGCCGATGCCAAGGTACAGCACTCGCCAGGGCGATAGGGGAAGATCTCAAGCAGCATAAGGACAGCATTTGGAATTGCCATGCATCACCAGCTGTAGCCCAAAGTCGTCAGCCATATCCGCGGGCACAGTCAAATAGCAGCACCAGCAAACCAATCCCGTCGAAGACGTGGCCAGCGAAAAGCTGGCGCCCGGCATCAGCTCCCACCCTTTCCCCAGTTCTCCGGGAACTCCGGGTACTCGGGACGGCACTGCTCAGGAGCAGGGGGCGAGAATGCCCCAGGGCGTCATGGGATAGTAGCCGGGCATGGGATAGTACGGGTACGTTGCAGCCAGGCAAATGCGAAGCCATTCCAGATAGGGGGCCAGAATGACTCAACTGGGTCGTGCACCAGCAAGAGTAGACAGGCATCCAGCCTGAGGCAACAAGCCAAAGGGTAGCCAGGTCCAGGGGTTCCTGTCGGTTGACACGCCGATGCCAAGGTACAGCACTCGCCAGGGCGATAGGGGAGGATCTCAAGCAGCAGAAGGACAGCATTTGGAATTGCCATGCATCACCAGTTGTAGCCCAAAGTCGTCAGCCATATCCGCGGGCACAGTCAAATAGCAGCACCAGCAAACCAATCCCGTCGAAGACGTGGCCAGCGAAAAGCTGGCGCCCGGCATCAGCTCCCACCCTTTCCCCAGTTCTCTGGGAACTCCGGGTACTCGGGACAGCACTGCTCAGGAGCAGGGGGCCAGAATGCCTCCGGGCGTCATGGGATAGTAGCCGGGCATGGGATAGTACGGGTACGTTGCAGCCAGGCGAAACACGAAGCCATTCCAAATAGGGGGCTAGAATGACTCCACTGGGTCGCGCACAGCCAAGAATAGACAGGCATCCAGCCTGAGGCAGCAAGCCAAAGGGCAGCCAGGTCCAGGGGTTCCTGTCGGTGGGCACACCGGTGCCTAGATTGTTGGCTGAGCAATCCACCAGCCATTGGGGTCCTGTGGATACAAGGGCTGGCGCAGCAAGGACAGGGCACATCGCGGCTTGTGCGAGCTGATGAGGGCGAAGAATTGGACCATCGTGTCAGGGCCATCGAAGTGATTGGCGCAAAGCCGGGGCAGGACATAGTCCATTAAGGGGCTGCTGTACATCACCAACGCTTCAGACCAGGGGAGGACCTCTTGTTCACGGTGTGGACCATACCAGCAGACCCAAGTATTTCCGGCAAGTTCACGGATCCCAAAAAGGCCGAAGGGCGGGACGAAACTAGGCGGGTGAGGCCGGTACACAACCTCATCAATCATGAGGCCGAGCATGGGCAGGTCGCTCGCAGTCAGGGAAGTCGGGCAGATAACTGATGACGTACCATAGAGCCATTCTGCCAGTAGACTGGTGTAACGCTTGTCCCGGACGTGCTCAGTAGGAAAGGCGAAGCCCCACACCTGTCCATAGCAATCAAGGATTATCATGTCGTCTAAGTGCTCGAAAAGAAGATGGATATCAGCCATGGGTGCGCAGAGGGGGAGCTCCTCGTCGGGTTCCAGCACATCAAGCAGGAGGACAGAGCCATCAAGGACTGCGAAAATACCCGCATATACGGGCCGTATGGATTCTAGGCATTCGGAGGCAAGTACAATAGCAATTGGTCCAGGTATAACGGCCAGCTCGTGGAGGCGCAGGTGACACTGGTGCCGTACCTCCGTGTATGCACTCTGTGTCTCCACAACAACGGTAGACATCCCTGCCATTCAGCCATGGGTATGTGCCCAAAAGTCGTAGAACACTGAGAGAATATCACGATATCCCTGTGCATAGGAGTTGGCGGCCGTGGCGTTTCGTAGTGCAGTGCATTTGGCAAGTGCAATCGCCACATTGGAGCACCATGACGCCGCTAGCGTGAGGGTTCGCGAGTGGAGATCCAAAAGGGGAGCGCTCACGCGGTAGTGAAGAGCGTAGGTGGCCTGCGTCATGAGAGTAACGAGGTCAGAGGAGGAGGCATCCAGCATAGCGCGGTGAGCGGTGACGGCTGAAAGAGCATAGCAGCTAGAAAATCCATAATGCCATTCCACGAAGATATAGGCCCGTCGGTAGCGTTCGAGCAAAGCTAAGTGTACACGCCGCAAGTGACGTGAACAGAGGGCAGCAGTCGTGCAATGGAAGCCGGAAGGGGCGAGTCCGCATGGAACACACACAGAGAGGGGTAAGATGTCGCGCATTTGGCGAAAGCGCAGCCGGGTGGAGCAAATCAGCTCAATGCAAGCCACATCTTGCCGCCTTTGAGACTCAGCCAGCGTGAGGATGGTCAGGAAGGCACGGAACTGCTCTTGGAACAAGGCGGAACGCTGGGAGCCCTCGAGGTGGAATAGTATCTGGTGGGAGATAATGAAACGCTCAACCCAGGAGCTGCGCTGTATATTGTACAATCCTTCGTGATAGTGATAATGCAAGGCATGCGCAGTTTCTTGTGACATGATGTTGGATGGATGATGGGCGGACACGGCATGAAGGTGCTCAGCAAGTAACTCGTCAGTAGTCAAGGTTCGGGTTTGGAACTCTTGCAGACATAGTACGGCTAGCACAAGGGAGCGAAGCAAGGAATGACGGTGTAGCTCTTCCTGACACTCCACGGAAGCCAACAAAATTTGTCCATATCGTGCACGTTGGAGGGATCCCACAGCTCCACGCAGCAAGCGCTCTTGAGCATTCAAAAGGGGCGTAAGAGATAGGGAATACTCACGCTGGGTGGAGCACTGCATTAAATCCTCGCCGGTGCTGAGGCAAGCCACTGAATAGTTAAATAGCAGTTGGCCACATTGAGAGCCATGGTCGCGGACACGTTGTTGCAGAAGTACCCGACATGAGTCGTGCGCAAGCGAATCGTAAGACACCTTGGCTTCGGTCATAATGGACCGTCGTAGATCATTCTCAATAGCGGGGAGCACCTCGAGATGTCCCGTGAAATAGTGATTGAGCAATACGCGTCTTCGCAAGTCTTCATTTATTTGGAGCCCAGGAAGTAGAAACTGGTTGAGGTCTTGGGTGATCACCGAACGGCTCCATTCTTCATTTTGAAGAAGCTTGAAGGACAAGCTCACGAGATTGGGAAAATTAGTAGGTGGTGTCGTCGGCGTGGGGTTGAGCTCGTCGTATTCATTCAGAGTGGGTGTATATGCGCCACCACGAACTCCGGACACGGAGTCTAGTTGTGCCAAGGAGAGATGGTTCACAACATTTTCACTGGGACAATGGGGGGGATAATTAGGGGCTGGGTGGTTGGCGAAAGATGACATTGGAGCATGAGCGACCGAGGAAAGAGGAGTTATGGGTGAGGCGTGAGTGGGAGAGGTGTTGTGGTGCATGAAGTAATCTATGAGCAGTTGGGGAAATTTCCTTTTTGCCACCGTATAGTCAAAACTCCGGGTCACGTCGCCGAAATCCACTTGCACTTCGTCCCTAGTGACGCCCGTGATAGTGGGGCTACCAACGAATTTAGATTTTGGGACTTTTTGGCGCCAGATGTGGGCACGCATCATGCGTTTGACTTGGCGTGAGGAACGGGATGACACGGCCTTTGAAGGTGAAAGGGATTGGCGGGGTGCAGCAAGTGGTTCATGAGTGGTAAGTGGCGAAACGGGCGAAGATGGAGATACATACGGTGGACGTGTATTGGACAATGGCGTTGTGGAAGGTTGATGATGAGGTCCATGAGTGGTGCACGAAGGGGCCATGGTATTAATGAGTCGGTCTTGTTCGTTCAAAATGGATAACGTGTGTTGCAAATATTGGTGTTGTGGTAGAGAAAATTCCTTTTGGTCGGGATGGGAGATTGGGAAGTGAGAGGATTGAAGGTGGTGAGTGTTGGTGAGTTGATTGGAGCTGATCGGCACATGGACAACGCCGAATAACTCATCTCGTTCTTGATGTTGTTGATTATTGACGGTGGTGGCTAATGATGACGATCCATGCTCCCCATAGATCAAGGTCTCATCGGCACCAATTACCTCTTGTGTCGTGCAAGAAGCACTTGGAGAGGGCAAATAGTAAGATGAAAAATGGTGCGGGCTTATGGATGGTGAGGGAGATTCCACTTGGTTGAGATAAGAGGTTGGGAAGTGGGAGGATTGTGAGTGGTGAGCGTTGTTCGTCGGTACGTTGAGGCCATTCTCGTGGAAGGGGCAGCACGCGACGTTGGGCGCATTGAGGAAGGAGGGCACTGTATGCGAGTGATGAAGTGCAAGGGAGCCGATCAACTCATCTTGTTCTAGTAGTTGAAGTTGTTGATTAATGACGGTGGTAGTTAATGATGATATTATGGTAATAGAGAGTAGTGCATCATTGGCGATCCCAAGACAGCTTTCGAGACTTCTCATGAGCGGCGTTCGACCCGATAATGGCACAAGGCAACAGCGTTGTAGAATAAGACCCAGATAATAGGAGCGACGACGTGGAAAGGGCGACCAAGGGAGCATGGATGCCCAGAAAAATAAACCAATTCCCCCGAAGGCGCAAAATACGTCAAACGACGTGGAATTACACCAGTAGGGCAAAACCAGTAGGCAACGGTAGTTGAAATCGCAGGTATGCGAGTTACAACCAAATATTCCAAAAGTTCAGGACAGCGCTGAAACACGTCGCGCCGACACACGTCCTCATACACCCCTGCCATCAGCTTTTGGCTTCCTCCACGCGTCAAGGTTCAGAACTGGAAACTACCGATTGGACCCTAGGGTTCAGAGCGCCGCCCTCTCCGAGCTTGGAAAAGATGTGTCGGTTGATTTGTTTGCCAATGCGCTCAACCATACCTCCCCTCTTTGGTGTGGAAAGAGCCATGGAGGCATGTCGGCGTGACGGTACGACTGGGCTACTTTGACCGATGGGCGCTCTCCCGTCAAGGTATGCCCGTGGGCCAATCCCCCTTTCTCTAAAATCCATCATGTACTTTGCAAGGTCATTTTGGATAAGGCCCACCTCCTCATATGCACTCCTGATTGGTCAGTGAGTGAGAGTGCCAGGAAATGGAGACCCATGTTGGATGCACTGACCATTCAGAGAGTTACCCTTCCAGACATACCTTTATGGATACCGGATGGTTCTTGTGAAGTCTTACCCAAACCCCCTTGGGTAACCATTATCTCTGTGCTTGAAGGCTCACGGATGTCAAGACAAGATGTTGCTTCAAATCTTCGCAAGTGGGTCCTAGTTCGGCACATGCACAAGTCACTAGTGCAACTCTTAGATTTCTTTCCCAATGCCAGGTTACCCTGGCACCAAGAGTCTTGTTCTACACAAGACTTGCAACAAGCTCGCCCTATTGTGGAGGCAAGCACTGCTCTCCAGTACGGTAAGGATCTAGAACAAGATTCTGAGGGGGTAAGTGAATTGCCCCCCTCCACTGATGAAGTCGAGCATTTCGGAGGTTGCTTGGATGAACTTACTGATGCTATGTCTGTTCTGATTGAAAGTTTAATCGAAGAAGCCGACTTGGCCCATGAGTGGGGAATAACATCCCAATGTTCCCAATTGGATGAAGAAGTGCCGATGCATCTTCCAGATGAGCATACTTGGGCTAAGCCCAGTATGTCTGAGCCTATGAGCTACCAAGACCCGTGTATTCTCAAGGCCGAGATTGCTCAGTTTGGGTTAGACGCACAACTCAATACTCACCACCCACTCCCGGGTGACTTTGAAGATATTGGCATCATGGCCCTTCTGGGGGAACCTGGTGATGAGGCTCACTTGTGTGAAGTACCTTTGCACTTCCAAGACCGCTGCCCAAGTACAAAGATAGGGGGGGGTACAAACCTCACAAGTGACCTCGAGGCCACCAAGGAACACATTCTTGGTTCCAACCTACCTCTAGAGTTCCAAGGTATTCACTTGAAGTATATACAGGCCTTCGGGGATCTTCCTGAACCAGGTAGTGTGGAGGAACTTATTCAAATGGATTTGCGCCTGAAACCTGAATTTGCAAACAAAAGGATCAAGTGCAGGCCATACCCTTGCAGTGAGGCACACATGAAGGAGATCCAGAAGCAAGTTGAAGAATGTGTGCGGCGCAATGTGGTTGAAAAATTGCAACATGCGGAAACCCCTACTCATTGCTCTCCGTGCTTCTTGGTGCCGAAGCCCGGAAGTACCGCCTTACGTTTGGTGGTAGATTATGGGCGCCTGAACAAACTCCCCTACTTGCAGGCTGGGTCGTTACCTAATATGGAACAGACCTTAGAATGCATGGCCCGGTCCAAGTTCAAGTCCAAGATTGACATGCGGTCAGGCTTCTGGCAAGTGGAGCTAACACCTGAAGCTCAAAGGCTGACGGCCTTTATCACGCCTGAAGGAAGGATGTTTAGGTGGAAAGTGATGCCATTCGGGTTGGCTAATGCACCGGCCGTCTTTCAGGAGATTATGAACCAAGTAATGGTTCAGGTCAGGTCCCATTCCAAGGCACGAAGAGTGTTTACACGTGGAGGCGAATTAGAGTGTCACATTGATGATGTCATGTTGGAGACCATCGGATCTTGTTGGAAGCCTTCCTCGAGGTTTGTCATAGGAACCACCTCAAGCTCCGATATGACAAGAGCCAATTCCTCGTTCACAAGGTGGAATATTTGGGTTTTGAGAGTGGCTATGGGTGGTGGAGACCTTCATCCTCCAAGGTGGCTCCTATATTGGAAGCTACCATTAAGGACGTGAAGGATGTGAGGCAATTCTTAGGGGCCTGTAACTTCTACCGGCGCCACATTAAGAATTTGACCTACGATGCCTCAATACTCTCAGACCTCACTCGCAAGAATGCCACCTTTGTCTGGACACATGAGCATGAGTTTCATATGTCCCAACTCGAGAATAAACTCGCTCAAGTTTCCTCACTTGGGGTCCCATTGTTCGGCCCCCAAGGAGGAGAGTTTGTACTCATTTCCGACGCCAGTGACGTCGGCGGAGGGGGAAGTTTGTACCAATGGCAAAAGCCTGAGCAGGGTCAGTTGGATGAAACCCCTGGTTGTACTACCGGGGCCAACAACGAAGGAAAGCTACAACATACGTATGAGGAGGATTGGATTCTTATTCCAATAGGATATTGGAACTGGAAATGGAACCCAGCTCGTAAGGGCTACTCTACTTATGAGCAACAGCTCCTATCAGGGGTTCTTCTGATGGGTTCCCAATACAGGATCCTATCCGGCCAGCGTCTAGTATGGTTCTGTGACCAACAGCCCGCTGCCACTTTCTTGAATAACCCTCATCTGGAAAATAAGCGTATGAGGCGCTGGTGGACCTTCCTAAGTCAGTTCAACTTGAATATTTATCACCTGCCAGGAGTCAAGAATGAACTATGTGCCTATTTGTCTCGGAACAACTTTAACTCCCTCTATCAAGTGGACACGGAGGAACTTGCAAGGATGGCATTTCAAAAGATGGACACCCAATTAGACGTAGGAATGGAAAAGATTCTAGATCTTCCCACCAATTCTTGGACCTTGGATGACTACTCCTCGGATGACTACTACCATGGCATCATAGTAGCCTTGAGGAACAAGCCCGTCCTTTTTCAAGACCGATCCATGTGGGTGATCAAAGCCAACAAGCTCCATAGGGAAAAGGAAGTGGTCGTTCCTAACCACTGTCTTCGTACTGTCCTAGTATGGTGTCATACGACGGGACAACAGCATGCGGGCGGGGCCCGATGTCTGTGGTTCTTTCAACAGTTGTTCTTCACCCGCGTGTCTAAGACAAATATCCGCAAATTGATCCAAGAAATTACCGAATCTTGCCGCATCTGCATTGAATGCAAGCAGAATACATGTGCTGATCGTGGACTTGTAGGAGCCCTTGCTATCCGAGAGTTGGGAAACCAAATCTTGTATGTGGATTTTGTTGAAGTCCCCAAGTTTGGAGGATTTAACTACATCCTTATGGTTTGCTGTGCCTTGACCCGCTTCTGTAGGGTGTATCCCTGCACTAAGAGGATTGACGGTGAGCAAGCCTTTGAGATTCTTTTCAAAGAATGGATCCAGGTCTACGGTCGTCCGGTTGAGGTCTACTGGGATAATGACGTCCAATTTACTTCCGAAAAGGGGTATTGGCGTGGTCTGCTATCCCGTATGGGTGTGCGAGTCCACTTTAGTATCCCTTACGAGCCTTCAAGTAATGGACTGTGCGAAAGGCTCAATAAGTCCTTTATCAACATTATGCGGGTTCTAAGGAGACAACAGAGGGGCAAGGATTGGCTAAGACTACTGCCTTACGCCAACTGGATTTTGAATTCACAACAGTCCACGAGGACTGGCTACTCACCCCATGAACTCTTCCTTGTGGGACCCCAATGGAATTTGGACTTTCGGGTGCCTTCGGAGCTTAGTGTCCCTGTAGAGGACTGGCTGGAGGAGGAGCAGCGCTTATGTGATTTGGCCAAGGACACTCTGAGGGCTTTCAGAGAGAAGTCCCTTTCCCGGACTAATTGGAAGAGAGTGCCCGCTAACTATCAAGTGGGGGACGATGTGCTCGTTCACAAGAACCGATTCCCCCAACTTCAAGTTGGCAAGTTTCATGCTCCTCACTTGGGTCCGTACAAGATTACCCAAGTGGGCCCCGGTAGTGTCCTGGTCCGGCTGAGCCCTACCCTTGGAGGAGAAATCAGAGTGGCCCACTCTTTTCTAAGGAAGTTTCCACTGGAGCTCGAAGATGACGAAGAATGGTTTCCGCTTGATGCTGAGAAGGAGAGTGAGGTAGAAATAGCGGAAAGAGATGAAGAAGAAGGGGGAGAGGAGGATATTTTGGATGTATCCGAACCCGAAGAGCGAGAAGCTCCTATGACGAGGTCAAGAGCCAAGGCCTGGTCCGACCCTCCAAGCGAGATTTCGGGCCCTGACGTGCTGCCGGATATGAATGCAGAAGAGATGGCACATAGGGGGTACTATGTGGTCCATTATGTACTCAAGCATGAGTATCGTCAAGGTTGGAAGTTTCTTGTTAAGTGGAAGGGCTTCAATCTTACAGAAGCCACATGGGAACCCGTACGTGCCTTCATACTGGGGAAGGATAGGGTTAATGGCGAATTTGTGAAATATTGTCAAAAGCACGACTTAGAATCAGCTCTCCGGGAAGCCAAGAGGCTAGCAGCCCGAACAAAAGACTAATCACGTCACTCCTTCATCTCCCGCTCCCCCCCCCTCTCTTGGCTTTGCCCCTCTTTTTACCAATACCCCCCACCCTTCTCACTTTATTTGTCGTAGATGTAGGGCACCCCCCCCATAGTCCTCCCGATACACTGCAGCTTCTAATTCTGTCATGGCATTTCTCTCGTCAACCATGGAACTTGAGCAGGCCTGGGACTGGCCTTCCCAGGAGGAGGAGTCCTTGAACCTGGCCTGGCTCACCATCCAGGATGCCAGCACGGAGCCCACTGGAGCCTTCCCCATGGAGGCCACGTCGGGCCCCTCCTCAGCAGCGGGCCCCCAGGAGCCCTCTTCCTCGTCGTCTAGCCGAAAACGCAAGATCGACGAGGTGAAGGAGACCCCTGAGGAGCGCCAGAGCAGGGAACGGCGCGAACAGAACCAGGGGTATAAGCAGGCCTCCCGAGAACGCCAGCGGATCCCCGTACACTATCTCCCAACCAAAGAAGACGAACAAATGGCGTGTCTGCGGAGCCGGATATTCCAGCTGGAGCTCCAGCTGGGGTTCCGGAGTCAGGAGGTGCAGCGGCTCAAGACCGTGGTCGAGGGCCTCCTCCCCTACGTGCCCCCAGCGGTACGCCAACTGGCCATCCTCCCGGCTCAGATCGCCTAAAAGGTAGCCCCTCTCTATTTAGGATGTTGGACCCAAGGTTAGTGCCTAGCCCTAGTGTAGCCTTCCGGCACGCTCACCTGAGCCCTTCCGTCTCTCGGCACGAACACACACACGCACTCGCACACACACAGGCACACACACACACACACACACACCGACTCACATACCCCCAACGTCTAGTCATAGTACCTTACTCCTTAGGATCAAACCACCAACGCTTCGCCTTCTCCGAAATGGACGAAAGGACTCGCCGGTTTTTGGAGGACAATGGATGGACTTTTCTTTTGCCACAATTTTTATGGCATGAAATTGATTGGGTAGCCCTTCGGGAGCTGACCCAATCTTGTCCCCAATACCTCCTAGAATTGCATGGCATGAGTCCGGGGCTAAGCAAGTTGTTGGTTATTGCCTTTAGTTTGGACGAAGCAAGTAGGAGTGGGGGTGGCTAGTTTCTTGTCATTGGTTGTCGTTCTTTTTGAGCTTGTCTCTTGTTGTTTGCTTCTCCCTAAGGATGCCCGTTGTTGATGTGAGAGAGAGTATTTCTTATCGTGCCTTTGCTCTTTTACCTGATGAATTTTTCCTAAAAGCCACTCCTTTCCCAGGAGTTGTGCATTTGGGTACTTCCCGTTCTTCCCCCAAGGTGTATATATTAGGGAATAATGAGTGGGTGGCCGTTTTTTAGGAGGACGAGTCCTCTCTCCTAACCGGGGTGCACGAGCTTAAGTTGGCCCAGGAGTTGGTTTCCCAATCTCCAGGGGGACCCCCCCATCGCAAGGTATGGCAATTGGGGAACCAATATGACCTTGTTACTCATCAAGTAGTCCTAGCAACACCAAAGAGTCCCCCACCCCCTAAAACACTTCAGGACTTTATGTTGTCCTTTCTTTCCAAATTGCCGTTCCGAACCATTTGGGCCAACACAATTTTTAACCAATTCCAAGGGTCTCGTGAAGATGGCCACTTCCTTAACCCTCATGTAGACCATGCGTCTTTGTGGTTCATACCGGTTGTCATCCTTCGTAATATCAAAGGGTTTGGGTGGATTTCTTTTTGGGATGGTAAAAAGGCCATAGGCGGGATATTACTAACCCCGGGGTGTGTTGTCATCTCCCCCTATTCCCTCCGTCACTCCACACATGCCTTGACCAAAGCTCATATCCATCGCCCCCCTCCCATTCTGGTAGGACCCTTAGGAGATCCGGATGATATGGGGTTTGACGGTGCCATAAGGACCGAGGATGGGGATGATGCCCGTGAGGAGCTTCATGCTTCAAATGAGTCAAGGGAAACCGAGACTCTAAGGCCCTTTCACCCCGACTATGCTGCGCCCGTAGAAACTCATGTAACGGAGCCCGAAATTTTGAGGGAGGTTCTTCATAGGACTAAAGTATGGCTGAAAATTCGAGGCCAGAAAAAACCCAAAACTTGGAATGAATTATTGGGTCCCGAACCCAAAATTCAGCCTTCTAATTTCGGAGCTCTTTACGTGTATCACCAACTTCCTGTGAGGCTTTCTTTGCCCTTTGAACTTGAGGGCGAGATCACTAAGTATAATGCCATTTACCTAAGGAATGCCCTCACCCTAGATTTGGGTCTTAAGGGCTCCACTCCTCGCGACTCCGAGTGGCCCACTAAGCGTCTATGCACCAACCATCTGATGGAATAGGGAGCATTACCTCCATCTACGCCCCCCCCCCCTTGAGTTCCCCGAGAAACCACCCTTTTTTTTCTCCAAGGGATATGGATACTTAGCTATAGTCTAGTGCCCGGGGAGACTTGGCTTTAGATTAGTCCTCCTGAATATCCCTACCTTTCCATTTTCTCCAAGGGATATGGATACTTAGCTTTAGTCTAGTGCCCGGGGAGGCTTGGCTTTATACTAGTCCTCCCGAATATCCCTTCTCTCCCTTTTCCCAAGGGATGTGGATACTTAGCTTTAGTCTAGTGCCGGGGAGGCTTGGCTTTAGACTAGTCCTCCCGAATATCCCTACTTTTCCATTTTCTCCAAGGGATATGGATACTTAGCTTTAGTCTAGTGCCCGGGGAGACTTGGCTTTAGACTAGTCCTTCCGAATATCCCTACTCTCCCTTTCTCCAAGGGATATGGATACTTAGCTTTAGTCTAGTGACCGGGGGGACTTGGCTTTAGACTAGTCCTCTCAAAGATACCGGTTTACTCCTTCCCCCATGAGATTGAGGGCTTGAGTCGCTTGTGGTCGTCGTCCGTTTTTGTTTTGTTTCTTTTGAATATTGTGCTAACCATAACTCCATTCACCCTCATAATTCCTTCATGGGTTTATCTCCGGACCAAGTGTCAATACGGGCAAAGGATGACTTTGATCTCATCCTAAATAGTCCAAGCGAGGAAGCCTACAAGGAGGTGGTGCTTCGGCACTATCAATCTGGCTCCAATGCTTTATTTGCACTCTTTCCGGATAGGTTCACCCCGGAATTCATGACGTGCGTGTATGCCCTTCAATATGAAGCAATGTTTTGGCCTCCCCAAAGATCCTCCTCGCACGTACCTATTAACCCCTCGCACTTACCCACTTGAACTCAAAAACGTTTTGTTTTCTTGTCTTGTGGTGTATTTCGGTTGTCTTCTTTGCGCACATTTCCTTTTTTTTTTTTGTCGTTGATTTCACGTTTGTTTAGTTTGGTTGAAAGTGACCGCAACTCCAACCTCCATGTCAAATTTTGTTACACGGGGGGACATCAGGGCTAGGGTAAGATGGATGAAGGAAGCACTCGGGGAGTTGGAAGATGAGTTGGATAGGGTGGAGGAACTCATCGATGAACCGAGTGGGGGAGAGAGAGAGGCGAGGGGTATGGAGGCCCTCATGTATGGGGAGGATTCGGGGGGATTTTTCATTCTCAAGGGGGCGGCGGGGCACATGAGGAGGGTTGAAAAGGGGGCCGATGGGTTGAAAGTTGCGGCAGGGATTTTGAGGGCCCAAGCCCTCACGTATTTGAGAGGAAAGCATGGTCCAAAGGACCTCGAGGAACAAGGGGGTACCCAAGCCTTTGAGCGGGGCTCCTCCTTCCTTGACTCCAACACTTCCACCTACACCGACATGGATTCCGACGCCTACTCTAGCCCAACTCACTCCCCCCAACTCACACCCACAACCCCCAACTCTCCCGCCTCTTCTTATTTTATGCTTCCTCCCAACGAGGAGGCGGCGGACCATTGCTCCGCCGCCTTTGCCTACGCCGCTCCCCCTTGACCTTAGAGGGAAAGGGGGGGGGAGTCCAAATTTCGTTTGAGGTTCCATGGGGGTGGCCCCGATTTTGGTCTTGGGGGGAACACTTGTCGTTCATGGGGGACTAATTTTCGTTCATGGGGGTCCAATTTGCGTTTACGAGGGTCTCAATTTCATTTGTGGGGATTCAGTTTTTGTCCATGGGGGGTCACGTTTCGCCAATTTCATTCTTGGGGGGCAACCTTCGTTCACGGGGGACCAATTTTCGTTTTTGAAAGGCCAATTTCCGTTCAATGGGCCACATTTTCGTTCTTGGGGGTTGCAATTTTCGTTCACATGGGTCAATTTTCGTCCTTGGGGGTGAAGGGGAGGGCCATCTCTCCCCCGGGAGGTCACATTGAGCCACACCCGGGAGTGCTCCTTGTTTTGATGTGCCAATGGTGCTATATCCTACATTCTCATTGGTCAAACTTGGTTCTCAGGTGTTGGGCCCACAGCCGATCGTCCTGCGTACCATTTCCCCCCTGTACTGCATTCTGAGCCGATGTTCCAGAGAAGATTCTTCAATTCCATCAGTGTTGGCTGCACATTGATGCAGGGTGAATTGGGGCCTAAATCCAGGGACCAATCCTTGTGCAAACTCGCTGTCCTATGCCCTGTCTCTGCGCGTGGTCTTCTGCTCTGTTGAATCAGATTGGCCGGTCCACTGGCTCTCACACACTGCGTTTGTGGCCAAACCTGTGCTACCCATTTGGTGTATATTGCTGAGGTTCTCTCAAGTGCTTCATACGGAGGTTCCTGGTGCCCCAAACAATTCAGGATCCGGGGCCTGATACCTCGAAGCAAATCACTGGTCTGCAGCATGGAGGGTGTCAATGAATGTTTGTGAACACTGCAGGCAGTATCCAACCTTTATTTTTTATTCTGTGAGGTTGCCCCATGCTCCCCATATATTCAAGCAGCTGTAAAGCACCCCACAGAATGTACACGATTTCAATTGCTGTGCGTTATGAGGGACAGGGGTTTGAATTTAAAAACCATACATTCAACTGGAAGGCTCTGACCCCCTAAGGAACTACGCCCTTCATTCTTTTTCAGTACTATGTGGCCTTGTGTCCTTGTGGCCCTGTTATTTTGCTGAGCAATTGTTATCCTGCCTCTGTTTGCTATTTGACATATCTTACTAAGGGGCAGGATTGCCCTCAGCCCATTGGCCTTTGAAAGGTCTTTAAACTGAAGCATGCCGCTCTTTTCTTTGAATGCAGGTTACTGTTGAAACATGTCTCTTGCTGGTTTCAGGTTGCTGTGACACACCCAGCTGTCCTGCGCAGTGGCTATGGCGCCTGCTTATGCTTTGTAGGCATGTATCAACCAACAATTATCCAATTTCGTCAGCATATTGTCTTTGGCTGCAGACTCCTGTTCAAGGCAGACGACACCTCGGGGGAACACATTGCCACTGTGCAAGTTTGTGAGACGTCAGACCCTTACAGAATGTCTGGCAGGAAAGCCTGTGTCAGGGGAGTTGACCCTCAAGCCTGGCTTCATTGGAGTGATGGATCAGCTCTGTAACTGGTTGAATTCATCCCTCTCGTTCAGGCTTGGTTTCGAACAGGGCTGTTCTTGTTCCCCAGTTGACGTTCACTTTGTTTGCTCTTTGAACCTGAAGTTCCCTTGGCACACAAAGATGGTCGTCATTTCTGCTTGGACAGCATGCCCCCAGCACTCAATATTTTAAGAGGTGCAAAGTTTGCAGCATGCAGTGGACAACCCAGAGACCATTGACCCAGGAATTGCTGAATATTCCTCGCATGTGGCGTAGACACAACACTTGGGCTGTGCTTACCTGAGAAGTGGCACAGTCATGGAGCAACTCTGATACTCCAGATTTTCTCAGATGTCACTCTGTGCTTGATTATCATAGGTCCCAGATAGAGCAACTGGCGTAGACCTTTCGTCAACAGCGCATTCATCCTGCAAGGGACTTGGATTGCTCAGTATGGATTGTCTGGACTTGAGTGAGGTCAGAAACTCTCTCTGTTTGCGGGCTCGGACCTGCATCTTGCAGGCACCACTCACAAATTTCTGCATTTGATGCTGAGGCACAGAAGCATTTCATCGCTGCTTGCAGTGATACGTCTCTGTTGTTTGGGATATTCGAGGCAGGAGTGTGCAGCTCTCAGGACCTATGGTCTGTCAAAGCAAACACCGTAATCCTGTCTGCGGACTTGCGGTCGTTAAAGTCATATTGCCAAATGGGTTTCCCATTGAGCAGTTGTCCGCATTGGGGGTGCCTGAAGTTTGTCCGTCGGAACGAGCCAATCGCCCTTTTGACCTTAGCCACCTTTGGCTTTAGTCCCAGGGTAGCTTTAGTCTTAGGGCAGATTGGCATTTGAAGGCAGGTTGAATTTTCAGCAGAGCATGGGAGGGGGGGTTTGCCCTGTCGGTAAATTCAAGAGAGGGGCGGGAACCTCTCTTCAATTTCTCTCCACGTTGGGTGTGTCCTTGCTGTAGAATCAGGGCACAGTTTCAGGTTAATCGTTTCATATTTCGCGTCGTACAAACAATGTGGATGTGGTCTGGTGAGTACATGCCAGCCATATGCCTTTGGCAGTGCCCAAGCACCCCATGATCTTAGCCAGATAATCAGTAGGAGTGCAGCGCCCCCCCCCCCCCTTGCGCCTTCGGCGTTTCGGATTGAGGGTAGGCCTATAGCATTTTTGGCTTGCCGAGTAGGGGAACTTAGGGTTGCATTCCCCGAACATGGCAAGCCAAGATGAGTCCTCGGAGTAGGGTGTGGACTTTGAGGGGGAGGGGGATTTGCCCCCCCCCCAAGCTCTCTCTGGTTCACAGAGAAGTCACAAAAACACACCCGAATGAGGGTGACACGCCGCTCCTCTCAAACCAGAAACCACGGGGGGGTGGGTGAAAAGGGGGCTGCTCGGCGTAGGCATGGAATGTGCCGTGACTCAGTGAGGTAACACAGTACCCTTGCAGATACTCCTCCAAATACTGAGCTGGCCCTTTGTCCTACTCCTGCGCCAACTTGGGCGCTATCTAAAAATACAAGTGTGCACTGATCTGTGCTGGCCCCCTGCCCTACACCTGCGCTAGCTGGGGCGCCATCCAAAAGATCCAGTGTGCTTTGTATGAGTTCTTTCGAATTCTGGAGGGGGGGGTAGTCCAGACCTTTTTTGTCCGGATTTCGAAAGTTCTACTCAGTGCGTGCGACGCAGTGCGTTTCATCCGGCACCGTTCCTCCTGTAGCTGAAGCAGTGAGTGTGAAGGGAGTTGCTGCTCTTTGTCTCCCGCAAGACAAGGGGGCTGCATTCACTTTGGAGGAGCGGAAGGCACACTGTGAGGACCAGCAAGTGGAACGCTGATATGGTGCCTACAGCCAAATTCCGACCAATATCGAGAAAATACCAGTACCTCCGCCACCTTCAGGAGCGCAATGAGCACTTGTACTACGCTGGCGGAGGTGAGGCCGGTTATCTACACTCTGCAGGAAGTACAGCTGCATGTTCCAACTTCCCCCGTGGTCTTTCCCTCTCTGTGGACAACATCAGCAATGCTGACCAGGTGTTGGGCGGGATACTTCTGCCATTCTGGGGATTGGTGACCAGGGTTACTCCCATTGGCAAGCCCGCCTTATACACTGCTGCTGGAGGCGTGAGCCCCTTCCAGACGTGCCCCATTACACTCGATGCGGGTACCGGCCGTGAGGATTTGCTGAGTTCATTGTTCAATAAGTACGCGCTGATGGATGATGACGTGTCCAATCCTGTGATCTACTCTAAGGTCATGCTTGCTGAGTTCATTGGAGCGGGCACAGTCACAATGGCTGGTGTCAATGCGGCTTGCAAGAAGACTAACCAGAAGCTATCCGACCAAATGCTCCGGCTCTGGTGCGGGTGGTGCAGGTGTTGCCTGGGTGCTCCGTGAAGGTCTGACCCCCGAGCAGGCACGTGCACACGTCATGGCGCCGGACTCTACTGGTCTTTTGTGCGAAGGACGCCATAAGATGGAGGCTTACAAAAACGACAGTGTCCAGACCGCGGAACTGGCCCAGTCATTTGCTCCCGATGTTGGTGTTCCTGACCTGCTGCCGACAATTAAGGGCTCTAAAGCCACATGCCTCATCGGCTTGGGCGGTATTCCAGGGCAGTTCACTGAGGGAATTGTTATGGCAGTTGCTACAAACTGCAAAATTCCTCTGTTCAACCCCAACACCAATATGGAGGCTTTCCCTAAAAACATCGTCAACTGGATGGACAACAGGGCCCTGATTGCCTGTGGCAGCCCCTTTGACGGCGTTCCATTGCCAGATGACGGCGCAGCTCCCATTGGTCAGGGGGACAACGCATTCGTCTTCCCTGTTTTGCGTGCTGGGGCTGTCTGTGTGGGGGTTACAAAGATCACGGACAACATGGTCATGGAGGGTGGTTACACAGTGGCTGAGTAGTGCTGTGAGCACTGGCCTGAGTTGAAGCGCCTGTACCCCCCTGTGAATGAGATGCGGATTGTTGGCAAGGAAGTCGCCAAGCGTGTGGCGCTCGAGGCTATCATCAAGGATGGAGTGGCCGCTATTTCTGACCAGAGTGTGGGTATGGGTCCGCAGGTGGTATAGCTCCTTGGGCCATTGGATCAACGCTCACCTTCTGTATCCTCGTGGATGGACCTCTGACTGGTGCTGCCCTGAATCCAGCCCGTACCCTGGGTCCCAATCTGTATGCCAACGCGTTTTGGAGCACTCCCAATACCATGAGCCACGGTTCCCACATCTCCGTCGATGAGGACGTTACCGGCAGCGGGACCAATGAGACGGTCGCTAGCGCCACTACTTCTTTACCAGGCGTATCAGCCCCCTGATGACGGGGCCCTGAGCGATCGAGGGGCTGCACCTCTTCAGGTGCAGGGCATGCGCGTCGGCTGCCCCCTGTGTGTTCTTGCTGCAAAGCAGTGCTGCTCAAGTTGCTGGCACTGTTGCTGGTGTCCACAGGCAGTGCAACCAGTGTCCAAGTCCAGTGCTCCACCATTCCCCCTTTTCTTGTTTTTGTATATTAGGGTAGTCAGTCAGGCACAGCCATGGCCAGAGCCCTGGACAGTGCTCCCCAAGTATTTTTGAGGGCTCTCTGCCATGCCCTGCTGGGGACCACTTTTTCCCTTGTGCCCTTCAGGCTCTCTCACAGCTACCGACCCACTTTGTGATTTCAGGATTCCCAGTTGCAGGCAATAAGGGGGGGGGGGGTCACAGTGAGTGCAAGTGGCCCAATGCTGGGTTCACAGCGATAGGTCTGACAGTAACTGATGGCTTAGCAGTGGGAAAGTTGGCTTGGAGAAACAGCCAACTTTTGGCCTAAGTCTCGCTGCTCTCTCTCTATGCTGTCTCTCTTGGCCTTCAGTCTGGGTGCATCAAGAGCACGCTGGGATGCCGACGGATGTGGCAGTTTCCCACTGAATATCCTGGTTTCAGATTCATTTTATTCTCACTGCGTGTCTATCATTGTTGAGCGGACTGCATGGCCGCTCCGCCACACACACATGTTCGTTTTTCAATTGGATGGGGGGGAGCCCCAGCACAATGCGCGGACAGTGCAACTAATTGTGTGTCAGAGCGGCGGAGCAGCCATTGTCTCAGTCAGTGGTGGGGCATAGCTCTAATGTGTTTGCCAACTGCCATTCAAGGGATGGCTGAGGTATGCAAACTCTAAACTGTTGCCCTTCTTGTGTTACAGGCAGTTGACCAATATCAAGACAAGCGTTCTGGTTGATCCTGCCATATGCTACTCTCAAGGACCAAGCTATGCAAGCGTCAGAATACCTGGGATTGAGAGTGAATCTGTGAATGGCTCATTACACCGGCGACAGTCTGATAACTGTGCACTGATTGCTTGGGGCTCTCATGGTCCCCTGAGGTATCGGTCCGGAGACTCACCTCAATTGGGTGGCTAAGGCATGGAAGCTCTGAGCTGTGGCACGTTCCTGCGGCACTGGCAGTTGGCCGATTTCAAGACTAGGATCCGCCCAGGGCTGTGTGCGTAAGTGATTCTGACCGTCGTCCTACGGTGATTGTATATAGGGTATTCAGCCATAACCAGACATGGCCAGAGCCCAATGAACGCTTTTGCTTGAGTGTGAATGCATCTGAGTACGGGGGGGGGGGGCTGCAAATATCTGGATATGTCTGTGGGGGGGTGGCGGGCAGAGTTTCTCAGACTTTTTTGCCACTTCTGGGACCCCAGATGGGAAATCTGTCATTCTGGCGGCCCCCAGATGACAGTTTCTGGGTGTTTTACCCCCCCCCAGATGCGATTTCTGTCATTCTGGGATCCCCAGATGACAGTTTCAGGGTGTTGTACCCCCCCTGATGAGATTTCCGTCATTCTGACGTCCCCCAGATGAGAGTTTCAGGGTGTTATACCCCCCCTGACGGGAATTTTGCCATTCTGGGATCCCCAGATGGCAGTTTCTGGGTGGTTTACCCCCCCCAATGGGAAATCTGTCATTCTGGCGTCCCCCAGATGACAGCTTCACGGTGTTGTACCCCCCCCTGATGGGAATTGTGTCATCCTGGCGTCCCCCAGATGACAGTTTCTGGGTGATATACCCCCCTTATGGAAAATCTGCCATTGCAGTCTTAAGATGATTGTATCCAGGGCAACTTCTTCCCTCCAGGGCCAGGCAAGGTTTCTCAGTGTTGCAGCACCGGTCGCCCTGAGGCCAATGCCAACATGGGCCACGTGCTTTGTAAAAATAGCCAGTCTGTATGATTGCTTTGAATTTTGATGTATGCTATATATATATATATATTCTCCTTTCCTCCTCTTACCTTTTGGCTTTAGTCCAAAGATTTTTGTTAGGTAAGCAACACTTCCCTCAACTCCCGGTTTTGATGAACACATCCATAAGTTTCCCGTAGGTAGTTTAGTTTGTGCCTCCCTGACAACATTTGTTCCTCCTTTTTGTTGTCTTGTTGTCTATATACATATGTTTATATATATGCCCATGTGTCCACATTTGTTTTTTTTTGTTGTTTTGTCTCTGATTTTAATTCGAGACTGATTCCATTGCTTTCAGTGTTTCTCAGAATTTGGTTTTTGCACTGCTGTTCCTAGGCTTTAGTCCAGGAGGTATGTGCAAGGGCAGGAAAAGGGGGTGGTATATGGGTGGCACAACTCCAAAGACCTAAGTTTAGTAGGAATTTAGATGAGTACGTAAGACTTTTCACCATGTGTTTCCATTCTTTTTCAGAGTAGCTGAAATTTTTTTTGTTGTTGTTCTTGGTGACCATAAAGGAAATGTTGGTTTTGTTTTGCTTCAGCACCGAGCCCAGGGGTGATATTAACCTGGCTAGTTCTGCGCTTTGGTTTTTTTTGTGGAGGATTTAGCCAGGATTTAAAGGCCTTGAATTTGCGGAAATTCCCCCTGGTTGGATGGTGATTGAATTTCGGTGTTCTAAGTTTTCAAAACCTTTAAGTTTTAAGTTTAAGTGTTACAGGCAGTTGACCAATATCAAGACAAGCGTTCTGGTCGATCCTGCCATATGCTACTCTCAAGGACCAAGCTATGCAAGCGTCAGAATACCTGGGATTGAGAGTGAATCTGTGAATGGCTCATTACACCGGCGACAGTCTGATAACTGTGCACTGATTGCTTGGGGCTCTCATGGTCCCCTGAGGTATCGGTCCGGATACTCACCTCAATTGGGTGGCTAAGGCATGGAAGCTCTGAGCTGTGGCACGTTCCTGCGGCACTGGCAGTTGGCCGATTTCAAGACTAGGATCCGCCCAGGGCTGTGTGCGTAAGTGATTCTGACCGTCGTCCTACGGTGATTGTATATAGGGTATTCAGCCATAACCAGACATGGCCAGAGCCCAATGAACGCTTTTGCTTGAGTGTGAATGCATCTGAGTACGGGGGGGGGGGGGGCTGCAAATATCTGGATATGTCTGTGGGGGGGTGGCGGGCAGAGTTTCTCAGACTTTTTTGCCACTTCTGGGACCCCAGATGGGAAATCTGTCATTCTGGCGGCCCCCAGATGACAGTTTCTGGGTGTTTTACCCCCCCCCTGATGAGATTTCTGTCATTCTGACCCCCCCAGACGACAGTTTCAGGGTGTTATACCCCCCCTGACGGGAATTTCGCCATTCTGGGATCCCCAGATGGCAGTTTCTGGGTGGTTTACCCCCCCCAATGGGAAATCTGTCATTCTGGCGTCCCCCAGATGACAGTTTCAGGGTGTTATACCCCCCCCTGATGGGAATTGTGTCATCCTGGCGTCCCCGAGATGACAGTTTCTGGGTGATATACCCCCCTTATGGAAAATCTGCCATTGCAGTCTTAAGATGATTGTATCCAGGGCAACTTCTTCCCTCCAGGGCCAGGCAAGGTTTGTCAGTGTTGCAGCACCGGTCGCCCTGAGGCCAATGCCAACATGGGCCACGTGCTTTGTAAAAATAGCCAGTCTGTATGATTGCTTTGAATTTTGATGTATGCTACATATATATATATATTCTCCTTTCCTCTTCTTACCTTTTGGCTTTAGTCGGAAGATTTTTGTTAGGTAAGCAACACTTCCCTCAACTCCCGGTTTTGATGAACACATCCATAAGTTTCCCGTAGGTAGTTTAGTTTGTGCCTCCCTGACAACATTTGTTCCTCCTTTTTGTTGTCTTGTTGTCTATATACATATGTTTATATATATGCCCATGTGTCCACATTTGTTTTTTTTTGTTGTTTTGTCTCTGATTTTAATTCGAGACTGATTCCATTGCTTTCAGTGTTTCTCAGAATTTGGTTTTTGCACTGCTGTTCCTAGGCTTTAGTCCAGGAGGTATGTGCAAGGGCAGGAAAAGGGGGTGGTATATGGGTGGCACAACTCCAAAGACCTAAGTTTAGTAGGAATTTAGATGAGTACGTAAGACTTTTCACCATGTGTTTCCATTCTTTTTCAGAGTAGCTGAAATTTTTTTTGTTGTTGTTCTTGGTGACCATAAAGGAAATGTTGGTTTTGTTTTGCTTCAGCACCGAGCCCAGGGGTGATATTAACCTGGCTAGTTCTGCGCCAGGATTTAAAGGCCTTGAATTTGCGGAAATTCCCCCTGGTTGGATGGTGATTGAATTTCGGTGTTCTAAGTTTTCAAAACCTTTTGGTTTTAAGTCGTTTAGTAGTTTGCAACAAGTAGCAATATGGCTTTCACTTACATACCACGTCACGTTCCCGTGGGTCTTTGAAATCAATTGTTTCGATGAGGTAGAGTTTAAGATCCACAGGGTCTTTAAATGAGTTACCTTTTTCTTTTCAACTGATGTATAGTAAAAGATTCCTAGGGAATAAGGGACACTTTGTGCATCGTCCTGGTTCATGAACATACCTTTCCTTGAGACCCTTTGGGCCTAAGGGGAAGACTCAGGAATACTTTGTTCCTTGTGACTTTGGTTTGCTTCTTAGTTCCTTCCCCCCCAATCAGTTTTATTTTGAACGCCACTTTTAGCCCTTTAGATGGCTACCGAAAAGTGGTGAGATTTAGACCCTTCATTCAGGTTCTACGGGGGGTGTGAGGTAAATGAGGTAAACCTGATTTGGGATGATTCACATCCATCATTTACCTCCACCACCTTTCTATTTCAATAATGGAGGTATTTGGCAGTTCAAATGGGGATTTATGATTTTATTTCAATAGATGGGTGATTCCTCCTTGCCGGTAGACCTACCCATTCCCCAACCAATTAGTAACTCCCTAACAAGTCACTCGCGAATCTGACTTTATGATGGTCAGCCCAGATTTACGATGTTTTAGCACTTTGCCGCTCCTCCAAGTATGTTTTGCACTGAAATTATACATATTCTTCTTTGTTGCATAGGTCTTTGTGTATACTTTCAACATGAGCCCATTTGCCAATTGATTTCTTTGAATTGCGTGCCTGCAGACCTCAAACTATTCCAATTTCACATTCGGAGCCTACAACTTAAGTAGTCAAGCCTAGTAAGTATCTCAACTACGTGAGGCAGGGGTCCACGGAGTGGGGAGCAAGTGCTAAGGCATGAACCAATGTTCGTTTCGTTTATTTGCTGAAAAGCATAGCCAGGCATGAAGGCATGAACCAATTTTCATTACATTTGTTTGCTGATTACATGTTTTTAGATTGTGAGTGTTGATTAAAACAATGAAGCCAGGTGGTTCATGTGGGAAAGTATAGATTGAAGTAGTAAGCACAATAGAGGTAGGTGGTGTATGTGGAAAAGTAGAGGTAGGTAGGTAGGTATCTTCGAGATCTCGGGATGCCTCCTTTGACATTGCAGGAAGAAGGTCTTACCAAGGGAACGTCCTGTCCCTCCCACTGCCCTATGTCAGGTGCCTCTTGAGCCGCTCCCGCATGTGCTTGAAAAGGCATTGTCGCGGCCACCCGGTCCATGTGTCCCAGGTGGGAGGGTGTCCCCGCATGTGTCCATGGGTAGGGCCACATGCCCCCTCCTTTTGGCGGCAGCTCTGGGGGGCTGCCCAGCCGTGTGGAGTATCTCTCACCACAAGGGGTATTGCTCCCGCTTGTCTACGGTACGACCGCCTCATCTTTGTGGCTTGAGTTGCGGGACCACTCTGCTTGGCAGGTGACCCCCTCCTGGACTGTGTACCGGCTCGCCTGTCACCGGTTGCTTCCATGGCTCCGGGTGACGTTTGCCATGGTCCCCGATGCAGCCTGGCCGGGCTCGGACCAGTGGCCTTGGAGTACCGCTCCTGCCACTGGCCCAGTGGAAAAGTAGAGGTTGGAGTACTAAGCACGATAAAGGTAGGTAGTCTATGTGGAAAAGTATAGGTTGAAGTGTGATTGCGAGTGCCATACCCAAGAAAAGCATCGGTGCTACTTGAGGCATGTCTCAGGTAGTAAGACAACCATAAGACGAGGTGACACAATAGCCGAGTAAGTCATGTGGACAGTGTGAGGTTTGAGGTTTGACGTTTGACCTTTCGGGTACTAGGCGTTCTTCGGCCCCGGGGGGCCACCTGGTCGGGCCAGGTGATCTCCTCCCCAGCGTGACCTAGTGGGTAGCCCTTCATGACTCACCTCCTGCCTTGTGGCGGAATTCCCCGGGTTCACGGGGCTCAGAGCCCTGTCCCTCCACGGCTTCTCCATTTCGCCACTCCCCGGTCAATGCGTCACTTAGCAACCGTATTTGCAGGCGCTTACCGACTATGCCGGCCCCCTAATGCGTGGTCGCCTGGGGTGCCGGTGCTGTCGGGCCCGTGCTACTGGCTTGTCGCAAGTGGGACCCTATTGGGCTGGCGCGGAGGCTGCCTAGCCGTGGAGCTAGTAAGTGGCACTGTGTGCCACTACTGCCTTGGCGGGTGCAGTGCCCTGGTCGTGTGTGCGCGGCCCTCCTGGCAGGTCTGGGGGGTTGGGGCCGGTGCCCGTTCCCGCGTCTCTGCCGTGCCCCCCCCCCGTTTTCCCGCGTTCTCCGCTTTGTTTGTGGCCGGCCGTTCCATCCGGGTGTCCCTTATCCTCGTTCGCCGGCACGCCATTCCATGCAGTCTGTGCGTTCCGCGGGCTAGGTCCGGTGGCCCCTCAGATTCACCCCGCATGCCCTTTGCGTGTGTGTGTGCCCGCGCTCCCGCGGCGTCCGCGCCCTTTCCCCCTCACCAAGTCGGTGTGGTACGCGCACCTCCCGTGCTTCCGGTGCAGGGCACCGGTAGGGCCGTTCCATGCGGTTCGTGCCCCTCCGCGTTTCCTGCCAAGGTCCAGTGCACCGTCTAGCTAGCTCGGGGGGGGGGGTCGTCCCGGTCCCTTTCTCCCCGTGCCTGGCTCTGAGTCGCGTGCCCCCTCGTGGGCGGGCCTATGCGTCCGTGGCGGTCCGGCGCCGCGGGGATGGGGGGGGGGCGTCTGTGTGCCGCCCTCTCTCAGAGCCCTGGATGGGGGGCCCCGGGGGCGGGGAACAGGGGGTCGCTGTGCCTCAGTCCGTCTCTCTGCCTCCCTTGGCCGGGCACCAATGCGGGCTTCATCGGCGTCGCTCAGTGCATGGAGGGTGTGCTCTCCATACTGCTCCGGTTTGTGTCCGTGCGCTGCCGCTCGGATGCGGTCTGCGGGGTGCCCTTGTGTGCCGGCGCAGGACTGCAGGCCTGTCGAGGTCACTGTCGGAGTGGATGGGTGACGGTTCGGCGGCGCGCGGCGTGTGGGCCTAGTGCCCGGGTGCAGGGGCCCTCTTCGGGGAAGGGGGCCTCCACTGGTCCGGCGGGGGGGGTACAGGGCCAACCTCCCCTTGGCCGGCCTCCAGCATTCAGCGGGGTGGGGGGGGGAGAGGGGAGGGTGGGGGGGGGGCGCCAGAGTTCCCCGTCGCCCCCCTTCGGTCCCCTGGTTCATTTCCCTGGCGGCTGCGGGGGGTGGCTTGAAGGTCCCGGACCAGACTCCCCCTACGGCCGGCGGTGTTGCGCCGCGCGTCCCCCCCTGCAACGTGCTCGGCCCGGGCTGTTTGGTGTCTCTGGCTGCTCAGCGCGGCCAGGGGGGTTCGCTGCTGGTTGGTCAGTCTCTGCCGTCACGCCCAGCCATGTGCCGTGCGCGCGGCCTGGGGGGGGGTCTGTTTGCCGCCCTTCGTTGGGGGCGTGGTTGGGGGTCTTTGGGGCACGCGGGGCGGGGAATCGCTCTGCCTCGGTCCGTCCCTCTGCCTTTCTTGGGCGGGCACCAGAGCGGGCTTCAAGGGCGTTGCTCAGACCATGGAGGTTTCGGTCTCCATACTGCCCCGGTTGATGTCCGCGCGCTGCCGCCGGGATGCGGTTCGTGGGGTGCCCTTGCGCGGTGGCGCAGGACTGCAGTCCTGTTGAGGTCACTGTGGGAGTGGGCGGGTGACGGTTTCGGGGCGCGTGGCGTATGGGCCTAGTGGCACTCCTCTCCGGGTGCCGCGGCCCAGTCGCGGGGGGGGCTCCCCTGGCCCGGGGGGGGTGGTACAGGGCCGACATCCCCTTGGCCATCCCCCGGCGTTCCGCGGGTTGGGGGGGGGAGGGGGGAGAGGGCGGGGGGTCGCGCCATGGCTCCCTGTCCCCCCCCTCAGGTCCCCCGGTTTTTTTCTCTTGCGGCTGCGGGGATGGCTTGAAGGTCCTGGCCCAGGCCCCCCTACAGCCGGCAGTGTGGTGCCGCGCGCCGCCCCCCAAAACGTGCTCCGCCGGGACTGTTTGGCGTCCCTGGGCGCCGGGCGCGGCCCCGGGGTTAGCTGCTGCTGGGTCAGTCCCTGCCGTCACGCCTGCCCACGTGCCGTGCGGCTGGCCGGGGGGGGGAAGAGGAGGGGGACGGGGGGGCTGGGTCCCAGTTCTGGGGGTCGGTGCCCGGCGGGAGGGCAGCCCGGGCTGCTGGCCCGCACTCCCCTCCCGCCCGACTTCCGGCCACTGGGCGCCGGGCTGTCGTTTGGGCCTTTCGCCGACGGTCCCCTTGCTCCCTGCATTGCCGCCGCCACGTCGCGCGTCACTGGTGGATGGGAGCAGGTTCGGCGGGCGCTCGGGGCGGCAGCGAGGGTCACCGCTTAGCGGTCAGTGGTCAGCAGGTCAGTGGGACTCGCTTGCCGCGCACGTCTGCGTGCCCCGCGCCACTGGTGTAAGCTCAGCGCTCGTGCGCCCGTGGCTTCTGCCGTCTCCTCGACCGGGGCATGATGCTTGTCCTCCTGCTGCGCGGACGGTGGGTGGGGTAGGGGGGGAGGGGCTCAGGGCCGGGGTACCTGGGCCTGCCGGGGGATGCCCCCGGCTGTCGGTCCGCTCCAAGCCCCCAGTGATCATTGTCTGGGGTCCGGGTCCCGGCTTGCCGGGCGTCGGGCCAGTGCTGTCGGGTGTGGCCGTCACCTGTGCCTCAGCTTGGGTGGGGGCTGGAACTTTGGCGGCAGCGGATTCCTCGGGTGGTAGCGCCAGTTGGTGAGGGCGGTGCGAAGGGCCCGAAGTAGCCAGTTTTTGGCCTCCGCATCCGTGTCGCGGAGCACGGCTCCCCCTTCAAGGAAAGCCGGCCATGTCGGCCGACGGTCGGGCCATCTCGCCCGGACCACGGCCCGGAGGACTTATTCATGGCCCTCCCGGGACACCCACCCCCCCGGGGGTACTTGCAGGTTCCCCCCGTCCTTAGGGAGGAGTACGGCATCAAAGGGCTGGTTCCTCAGCCCCCTGCTTGTCTCTGAGGTGGCCCAGTTCAGCCACCCGTACACCTCCATCACCAGGGGGAGAGCCTCGCCCCCCAGGGGATCAGGGATCGCGTCCCAGTCCCGGGCCCAGTCGCCCCGGGCTTCCTCTGCCCCCCGTTCCGGCTCCGCCCGCGGTTCCTGCGGCTGTTGTGCGACGCCGCGCCGGACCCCCGCGCCGCCAGGGGAAGCGGCCATCCGCGCCGGTTCCGCCTGCCGCTCCCGTGCCGCAGGGGTGGGGCCGTGCGGGGCGTCCCTGTGCGGGCGGGGGGGGCGGCTGGTAGGGGGGCTGGGGGGGTTCTGGGGGGATCAGGTCCCCCATGTTGGGGTCGATGTTCTAGATGGACTGGTGGTGGTGGTGGGCGTGGTGTGCCGGCATCTGCTGGATACCGGGGGGGGATGCACCGCACCGCCTCGACGTCCGGCGGCGGGGGGCGCCCTGCCCCCCTTCTGTTGTTCTGCGCCCTGCCCTTCCCCCCCTGTCCGCCTGCCCCTGCCCCCGGGGGCCCACGTCACCCCTCCCCTCCTTGCCCCCGGGCCCCCTCCCTGCCCCCAGCCCCTGGTTCTTGCACGCTCCCTCCCCCCTGCCCTCCGGCCCGTGTGTCGTGTCCCTACCTCTGTCAATCCGCACCCTTGCCTTTTCCGCTGGCGCCCTCGTCCTTCCCGTGCCCTTGCCCGTGTCCTTTGTCGCGTTTGCTCGTGTCCCTCCCTCCGCTGCCCACGCCCTGGCCCGCCCCGTGTGCCTGTCCCTGCCTGCTGCTGCTGGCCCTGGTGCCTTGTCGGTGCCCTTGCCGTCCCTCATCGCTGTTTGCGCCCTGGCCCGCCCCTTGGGTCCGCCCCCTGGGGCTGCAGCTTGCACCTGCGTCCTTCGCGTGCGCTTGCGGGTGTTCTGTGCTGTGCCATGTGTCCCTCCGTCCGCTGCCCGCGCCCTGGTCCGCCCTCTGTGCCTGTCCATCCCCGCTGCTGCTGTCCCTGGTTTCCTGCCCGTGTCCTTGCCCTCTCTCATAGCCGCGTCCGCTCTGGCCCGTCCCCTGCGTCTGTCCCCTGGCGCTTCCTCTGTCGCCTTCCGCCCCTCGCCCCGCGTTCCTGTGGCCCGCGCCCCGCCCCGCCGGTTCGCCGTCTCTGCCCTCCTGGACCAAACGCCGGGCGTCTCTCTCCCGCTGCAGCTACAGCAGCGTGATGCCCGGCGGCGTACGCTTGGGCGCTGGGGGGCGGACGAGCCGCGGCCTCCCCTCAGGGAGGGCAGCCTTGGGCGGGTACAGCTTTAGGAGGCTTGTGTGGGTGTGGGTGGGCTCCGTGTGGGTGCGGTACTTGGCGCCCTCCCTGCCCTCCGCCGCGGCTGCGACAGCCCCCTGCGAGGCGCTCGGTGCCCGCACGGGGCCCGTCTCCCGCGCCGGCATCTTGCTGGGGCCGCGGTCGCAGCCCGTTGCCGTCCCGCCCCCGCCCCCCCCGGGGCCTGGGCGGCAGGGGCCGCAGCCTGAGTGGCGGGGACGGCCTCCCTGGCCAGCACAAGCTCCTGAGCGGGCAGTTCGGGGTCATTGAGGGCCGCCTGGAGCTGCTCGGCCGGCGGCCCGACCAGTACCGCGGCCTTTGCCAGCCTCCACTCCTCGCGCTCCGCGAAGGTTTCTCCCGCGCACCCCGGGGAGACGGGGGAGCAGAAGCGGGACCGGCGGTGGTGGCGGTTGTTCCGCTTGGGGGAGCCATCGGAGTCCGACATCGCTGTTATCCTGGTAGGCATGTGTGGCTGCACGCGTGCCCGTCCCACTACCTCCTGGTGCATCAGTGGCGTGCCGCGGGCAGTGCTGTGTGGTGCTGTGAGGGGGGGAGGGGGGGTGGGGGGGCTGGTGGCGGTGATGCTTCCGGGCGGTCAGGGGTCGGCGGCCATCCACCGGCACTCGGGCGGGAGGCGGTTGAGGCAGTCGGCCCACTCGCCACGCCGGAGCTCCCAGTCTGGGGTGGGGCTCAGGGCCCTGGGCCCCCGGGGGTCCTTGGGTGGTGCCAGGGGGGGTCGCACAAGGTGGACCCCCGTAACGGCGGTGACAGTCTGTGTTCGAAGGAAGGCGTGCACCTTGTCCCACGCCTCGGGCGCCAGGAGGGGGGGGCGGGGCACGGGCGGTGCCCCATAGAGGTTGGTGGGGGTGACCCCGAGGACCCTCTCCAGGTCCCCGCGGGTCGTGACCACGAAGAGCAGCAGGGGGTTGCCCGGGCGCTCTTGCCAGAGGACCTGCCCTCTGTGGTGGACACCCCTGGTCCTGGATAGGGGAGGGGACAGGCGCGGGTCGGCCCAGCTGCCGGGCGCCTGGGTGGCCGGCGGGAGGTCGGGGCACCAGATGAACTATCTGGGGAACGCATGGCACACGACGGCGTACGGGAAGGTTGGCTTGGTGCCGTCGTACACATGGTCGGTCGCGCGGGAGCGGGTGGGCCTCTCGCCCGCGCCTTCCACAAATATCGTGACTTTGCCCACTTCTAAGTCCTCGTCTGGCGGATGTAGGAGGTGGAGCGCCGCGTCCAGCTGGGACACTCCTTTGGGGTACATGGCCCGCGCCTGATTCAGGTACGGGGCCGCGTCCATGGGGTGGCGCTGAAGCAGGTGACAACCCTACCCTAGCATATTACCCTTAAGGGATCATTATATGGCCCTATATATGGGATATATGGGATAGTGTGCCACTCTATGCCAAAGATGGTACATGCTTGTGCAAGAGGGGAAGTCACAATCGTTGAACTCCACTCCAACCCCTTCACCTTCCAGTCCCGACCGATGCTTGTGCTACAATGATTTTCTCCTTCCCTTTGGGTCGTGATAATGAATTCCAGATTCGGTGGTTTGTAGAAATCAATCAGTGAGTTTGAAAAGTCTTTGTCAATGGTGAGTAGTGGCCGAATATCTCCATGCTGCGAGAAGGTTCCGCCCGAAAGTAAGGAGGCCCCATCTTCCTCGAGTTATGCCGTTTCCTGAAATTGCGTAATTGGTTAACTGCATCATGACATGTGCCAAGAAGTGATTGTCATGGGGGCATTGTTTATCGTCAAGTCGTCAAGTCGTCTGTGTCCAGAGTGACGCCGCGTACATGGATAAGTAGTTGGTTCAGTTTCAGTTTTTGGTTGTTGCCCTTTGCGCTGTTGCTTCCGGCTTGTAAGAGGTGCAGGGAACCCCACTTGTTGTGGGTTTTTGTTTTCCTGTTCGTATCAAGGAAGCAAGACATCTGCCTAGCGGCGGAAAATCTTGGGTTCAACTCTCAAGTGGGTGTTGAGACATAACCCGCACGCGGTGATATGCGTTGGAGGTGCGGCGTGTTTCGTCGTAGTGTAGTCGGTAAAGTATTTGGTTCTGCAAGTAGTCTTGTTCCGTCATGCATTGAAGAAATGAGACCCCCCCCCTGTTTGCAGTCTAACTGCTGGTTGAGCCCTCAAGTTGGCAGCCACACTGACAAAACAAACATACCAATTTCGACCCCCTGTCGCACGTCTTTGCGCCCTGACCCCCACCCGCCGCCGCCCTTTGCAGAGCCCGCAGTACCATGCCACGCTGACAGGGGGAAGGGCCGGGACACGCCAGGGCCCGCTGCAAAGCGCAGGAGGCGACCGTCCCGGGCCTAGTGGCGGACGCGGTGGTGGAGGCGCACGAGGCGCACGCTGACGCACGGCGTGATCTGACGGGCAGTGCGAGTGCTTTCCTCAACGGGACCGCCCTCCCGGCCGTCCGCGCCCTGAACGGAGCAGGGGCCCCTACGCTGCTCCTGGCGATGCACCGGATCGTGAACGCCATCCAGCTGGGGCTCATCAGCCCGGAGGCGGCCCCCTACTGGCACTGGAAGGAGTGGCACAAGTCCAACCGGTCGGGCCGGCCCCTGTCCATGGGGGACACCCTGCGGCTGACGGGAGCGGGGTCTGCCATGTCCCTCCGCAGCCGCGCCCCAGCGCTGCTGCACTCCCTCAGGACGCGCTACCTCGGGGACACGGCCCCGTACCTGAACCAGGCACGGGCCCGGGGGAAGTGTTCGAGCTGAATGCGGCGCTCCACCTTCTACACCCACCGGACGAGGACCTGGAGGTGGGCGAACTCACGGTGTTCCTGGAAGGCGCGGAGGAGGCGCCTGCCCGCCCCCGGCCGACCAAACCGTTGTACGACGGCACCAGGTGATCCCCCCGTACGCCATCGTATGCGAAGCTTTCCCCAGGGAGCCCACCTGGTGCCCCGCCCTCCCGCCGGCGGAGCACGCGCCCCGCGGCTGTGCCAACCCAGACCTGTCCCCCCCCCCTCTCCAGAACCAGGGGTGCCCACCACAGGGGGCAGGTCCTCTGGCAAGAGTGTCCTGGCACCCCCCTGCTTCTCCGCGTCGTCGCGACCCGCGGGGACCAGGAGCGGGTCCTGGGGATCACCCCCACCCGGCTCTATGGGGCAGCACCCGTACCCCGCCCCCCCTTCCGGCGCCCGCGGTGCGGGAAGGGGTACACACCTTCATGCGAACACAGGAGGTCACCGCCGTTACGGGGGTCCACCTAGTGCGGCTCCCCCCGGCACCACCTGACGACCCCCGGAGGCCCAGGGCCCTGAGCCCCGCCCCAGACTGGGAGCTGTGGCGCAACGCGTGGGCCGCGTGGCTCCCCCGCGTCCCCTCCCAATGCCGATGGATGGCCGCCTGCCCCCGCCCGTACGGGGCTGACGCCACAGCCGGCTCCCCACCCCCTCCCCCCCTCCCCCCCGCCGAGCACCGCACGGCACTGCCCACGGCACGACACTGATGCAGCGGGAGGTAGTGGGAAGGGCGCACCTGCCACCACGCATGCCTACCAGGATAACAGTGATGGCAGACTACGATGGCTCCCCCCAGCGGGACGACCGCCACCACCGCCAGTCCCGCTCCCGCTCCCCCGTCTCCCCGGAGTGGACGGGGGAGAACCCCGCGGAGCGCGAGGAGTGGAGGCTGGCGGAGGCGGCGGTGCTGGTCGGGCCGCCAGCTGAGCAGCCCTGGGCGGCCTCCGCCAACACCGGGCCGTCAACCCAGGAGCCTGAGCCAGCCGAGGTGACCAGCCCCGCCGCCCAAGCAGCAAGCCCTGCCGCCCCGCCCCCGGAGCGGGCCCCAGACGCGCGGGAAGCAGAGCCCCCAACCGCGGCCCCCGGCAGGCCGCCAACACGGGGGGTACCCCCGGCGCAGGAACCGGGCGCATCGCCGAGGGCTGCCTCGGCTGCAGTCGGGAGCGGGAGGGCGCGCTAGGGGTTGCGACCGCGGCCCCGGCGAGCCGCGCCCCCGCCTCAGGCGGCCACGCCGCAGCCCCCAGCACGCCACGAAAGCGGGGGAAGGACCCCGCACGGGCCACGGGCGCCTCGCTGGCGGCCGCCGCAGCAGCAGCAGTGGGCAGGGAGGGCGCGAAGTAGCAAGCCCACGCCAACACCACCCACATCCACACCAGCCCCCCCAAGCCGTTCCCCCCCAAGCCCTTCCCCCCGGGGCCGACGCGGCACGTCCGCCCCCCGGCGCCCGAGCGCCTGCCGCCGGGCGTCACGCTGCCGCAGCTGCAATGGCAGCAGGACTCCCGGCGCGTGATCCAGGAAGAAGGGGACGGCGCGCAGGCAGAGCTGCGTGCCAGCCACGGGAGCGCGGAGCGGGAAACAGGAGGCGACAGGGGAAGTGCCCAGGAGCACGCGCAAGGAGCGGGCCAGGGCACGCGCGGCATGGAGCAAGGGCGCAGCAGCAGAGGGGGACAGAGCGCAGGCAGCGGACGGCGCGACTCAGGGCAGGGGGCCAGGAAGGGGCCAGGGCACAGGAAGGGCGCACAGGGGCGCGGGCAAGGCACCCAGGTGCAGGTAGCGGAGCGAGGGACAGTGGGCGAGCGGGCAGGCCAGGGCGTGGGTGACAGGGGGGGGGACCCACGGCACGGCCAGGGGGCCGGAAGGGGGCCCAAGGGCAAGGGCAAGGTGGCCACGGGCCCGGAGGGACAGGCGGGACGGGGCATGGGAGCCCGGGGGGGAAGGCGGGTCGAAAGAAGGGGGGCGAGGGGCGGGGCGCCCCCTCAGCCGGACGTGCAGCAGGTGAGGTGCATCCCCCCCGGCATCCAACAGATGCCGGCACACCACACCCACCAACACCACCACCACCACCACCACCTCTACAACATCGACCCTGACGCCGGCGAGCTCATCCCCCCCCAACCCCCACGACCCCGGCACCATCCAGCCCCCCCCGCGCCGAGAGCGAAGCCGGCGCGGATTACCTCGGCAGGGGGGGGGGGGCGGGGCGTGGCACCGGCGCCGCAGGCACAGGGGCAGCAGGGGGAGCCGGTGCGAGGGGCAGAGGGGGCCCGGCCCCGGGACCGGGACTGGGGCACGGTCCCGGACCCCCTAAGGGATGAGGCCCTCCCCCTGGTCGGGGAGGTGTACAGGTGGTTGAGCTGGACCAACCAGGGGACCACCAGGGGGCTGAGGAACCGACCCGTCGATGCCGTCCTCCTCCGGAGGGACGGGGGAAACCAGGAGGTACCCCCAAGGGGGTGGGCAGCCCCAGAGGACCACGAGAGGATCCTCAGGTCAGTGATCCGGGCGGCATGGCCCGACAGGGGGCCGACGTGGCCGGCCTTCCTGGAAGGGGGAGCGGTACTCCACATCACGGACGCGGACGCCAACAACTGGCTCCCCCGGGCCTTGCGCAGCGCCCTCGCCCACTGGCGTCACCGCCGGCGCAACCCGTCGCCGCCACAGCCCCAGCCCCCACACAAGCAGCGGCGCAGGTGACGGCCGGGACGGCGGCCGCCAGAAAGTGGGGGGGGGAGCTGGGTCCCCCGACCCACGCCCCCCCCACGATACGGCGTGGTTGAGCAGCGCGCGCCACCTCCCGCGGGAGGGAGGGCGGAGACAACAAGCGCGGGGGGGAACCTACTGCCCCGCAGCCCGCTAACCGCTGACCGCTAACCCTCACGGCCGCCCCCAGCCGGCCAGCGCCGCGCGACGACGGCAGGGGGGGCGGGGGGCCCGAGCGAGGGCCTGCACGAGGGTGCGACTCTAGGTAGAGGGGGGCGGGGGAAGAGAGTGACTCCCCAGCCGACGGCTGGCCCCCGGGGCCAGGACCGCCAGGCCGCCCCCCCTCGGCCGTCTGGAGGCGGCGTCAGGGGACCAGAGGGGCCCCCCCACTCCCCCCCCCCCTCCCCCTCAGGCCCAAGAGCGGGCGGAGGCAGACCGAAGAAACGGCGGCCCCGCACCCCCCCCCAAGAGGCCGCTACACCCGGGGTGAGGGGGCACCACGGTGCAGGCAAGCGCCTGCACGCCCTGCCCGCTGCCGGCCGACGGCGGACCGGCGGCGCCCAGGACGGCGCAAACGGAGCGGCCCCCTCAGAGGCCGGCCCGGGGTAGACGGGGGCGCGAACCAGGGCAGGGGGGGTCCCTCCCCCCTCCCTTCCCCCCCCTTCGCCGCACTGACCCATTGGCGGCCGACCGGACCGCGCCCGACGCCCGCGGCCGCCCGGCAACCCCGACGGCACCAGTATACCCCGGGGGGGGCACGGCGGAGACAACGGATGGCAGGCCGACGCCCGACAGGGTGGGGGGGCGGGGGGACGCCCCCCCCCATCCCCCCCCTCCGCCCCCCCCCCCCAGTTTGAGGGCCACAGGAGCAACCCTCAGCCCCCCCGGAGCCGAGGGGACGCCCCCCTCCCCCAGGAGGGACCGCGACGCGGGCAGGGGTTGATGCGGCTTGACCTGCACACCGCGCGCCCCAGCGCCCCAAGCCGCCTGCCCCCGCCGGGGTCGCGGCCGACAGGCGAGCCCACACCAGCGCGCGGGAGCAGCGCGCGGACCAAGCCTGGGGGCGGCGCACGGCGGCGCACCAGAACAGTATGGAGGCCGCGCCCCCCATTACCCTCCCATGACCACAGCCCACTCAAGGAGGGCAGAGGGGAGGTTCAGGTCTGCAGGGGCCCCCGGGGGGGCAGTCCACGGGCCGCCCCTCATCCCCCCCCACCCCGGAACGGCCCCGCGACCCCGACCGCACGCACACGCCGGGGGGGGGTGCGCCGACGACAAGAGAGGGGCCAGGGTGGGGAACCGCGGGCCGCCACCCAGGGGGGGAGCAGGGAGGCCGCGGCGCGACCCCCCCCCCACCCCCCCGGCCGGCCCGCAAGCCCCGAGGCAGGGGGGATGGTCCCCCCTCCCCCCGCCCGAGAGAGGAGCCGGAGCGCGGCCCGCCCCCCCTGCCCCAGCCGCCGGCTCCAACATGAACCGCAGGGAACAAGCGAGCCCGCGCCAACGCGGCAGGACACCGCACAGATTGCGCCCGGTGAAGGCGGGCGAGAACGAACCAGAGTGGACAGAATGACGCCAGTGACACCCGCTTTGTTGCCTGCCCAGGGAAGGCAGAGGGACGGAACTAGGCAGGGCGACCCCCCGCCCTACAGGCCCCCCCGGGCCGCACAAACGGGGGGCACGGCGCACGCCCCCCCCCCCCCAGCCCGCCCCCCGGCACACGAACGCCACGGACCCGCCCCACGGGGGGCGCACGGCCCCAAGCCAGGTAGGGGGACGGCCCCCCACCACCCCCGTGGCACGCAGCCCCCACAGGGCGTGCAGGCCAGGGGGACAGTGTAGGGCCCCCACACCCACACGCCCGCGCTCACGGCACGTGGGTAGCGGACCCCGACAGCCCGCCCAGTGGGCGGGCAGTCGGGGGAAGGGGAGCGCCTGACCCCAGACGCCCCTCGCCACAGTAGAAGGCACCCCCCCGGGGACGCCCTTCCGCCACCCCCACAACCCCAAGCCAAGTAGGGGGGAACCGGGACCGGACCGCCCCCCCATAAGCACGCCAGACGGAGCAAGGGACCGGGGCAGGACACGCGGAGGGGCACGGACCACGTGGAAGGGCCCTACCAGCGCCCAGTGCCGGGACCGCGCAAGGTGCGCAAGCCACACCACCCAGGGCGGGGGGGAGCGGACGCCGCGGGAGCGCGAGCGCACACACACGCAAAGGGCACGCGGGGACTACCAGAAAGGCAACCGGACGGAGCTCGCGGAACGCACAGATCGCGTGGAATGGCGTACCAGCGAGCGAGGGTAAGGGACACCCGGACAGGAAGGCCCGCCACACGCAGCGCAGGACACGCGGGGCGGGAAGGGGGAAACGGGAGAGACACAACACCAGGTACCGGCCCGAACCCCCCGAACCGGCCGCGAGCGCCGCACACATACAGACGGTGCACTGCACCCGCCAAGGCAGTAGTGGCGCACTGTGCCACGCCCCAATCCCTAGGCTAGGCAGCCTCCGCGCCAGCCCAAAGGGGTCCCACTGGCAACAAGCCAGTAGCACGGGCCCGGCGGCGCCGGCGCCCCGGGCAGCAACACATTAGGGGGGCGAAGCGCGTGGGTAAGCACCCGCAGCCACGGCTGCGAATTGATGCACTGACCAGGGAGTGGCGAAACGGGGAAGCCGGAGAGGGACGGGGCTCTGAGCCCTGTGAATCCGGGGGACTCCGCCACCAGGCAGGAGGTGCGTCTTGGAGGGCCCCCCACTAGGACCCGGTGGGGAGGATATCACCTGGCCCAACCAGGTGGCGCCCCGGGGCCGAAAGGCGTCTAGTACCCGCAAAATGAGACCTCAAACCTCAAACCTTTGCGCTGTTGCTTCCGGCTTGTAACAGGTGCAGGGAACCCCACTTGTTGTGGGTTTTCATTTTCTTGTTCGTATCAAGGAAGCGAGACATCTGCCTAGCGGCAGAAAATCTTGGGTTCAAGTCCCAAGATGGTGTTGAGACATAACCCGCACGCGGTGATGTGCGTTCGAGGTGCGGCGTGTTTCGTCGTAGTCTAGTCGGTAAAGTATTTGTGCAAGTAGTCTTGTTCCGTCATGCATTGAAGAAATGAGACCCCCCCCCTGTTTGCAGTCTAACTGCTGGTTGAGCCCTCAAGTTGGCAGCAACACTGACAAAACATACATACCAATTTCGACCCGCTGAGTCCTTGGGTGGACCCATGAGTGCTGCCTATGGTCGGGATCACGGTGGGGTTGTTATGGAGTGGGTAGCGAATGAAATATACATATCCGCCCGTCACCCAGCCCCTGCCCCCGGTGACATCACATTGCGGGTTGTGACGCCGTGTAGTGTTTGTGGCTGAATGAAGCAAGGGATATCGCCCTACTACGCTGGGTTGCCCTACCATTGGATATCCGTTGCCACACAAAGGGAAGGTGCATGGCAGAGCTATGGCTATGCCGTATTTTGCAGTTATTCCTAACGCCACCCTGCCCTGATGTGTGTCCTTTCAATTTATGCGTATTATTGTAGTGGGGCAGTCCTTCTACCCGCCAGCCCCCTATTTCCATTTGGTAGCGTTGGACACATCAACATTGGTCCCTTCCCCGTGGTTACCATGGCTAATTGATTGGAGGTAGTATTTTTTGCGGGATAATGCCCCGAGATGTGGCTTTGATTGAGGATGTGCCGGTTGGTCGACCCGCCCGGTGAGCAGGTTGGTCATGGGCAGACGGAAAGGATGTTGAGTGCATGGAGCATAGTGATACAAAAAGTGAGGTCAGGATGACAGGTGTGGCAAATGGCTACTTTTGTCTTGTATAAGACCTTTGGACATACATCTTCCAGTCCCGTCTAGTTAGTGGTATTGGTAATTTTCTGTTTTCACCAGAGTAACATGGTCAGCGGCCAATCCCCCCCTCGCTACCCCCCAATTCAAACAAATGACATACACCTATGCTCTCATAGCATTTACAAGGTTATTCTCATTTGTCAACTTGGTTCAAGCGTTTCGGCTTCATAGGGTAGTTGAAGCGAGGGGGTGAGGTGTAACAAAAGTTCCGTTGTGTGCAGCTCTAAGGGTCCTTTTTTTTACATACGTTGTTTCTCTTTTTTTTGTGGGCTCTTTCAGTTGTATTTTGTGGTGACGTTAGCCGCATACATTCTCCTTTGGGGACACGTTTGGTGGCTTCACTTGTTGCACGGGAGCTGCTCTTCTGCACTTAGGTTTTGGCACAAAATCACCATCCCCTCCCTCATCAATGGACGAGGTTTTGGAGGCAACGGCGAGCTACCGGCGCAAGGCACGGACAACCACTGGGTCATGGCGCGTCCAGGAGCTCAAGCTGCCCAATCACTTGTGGCCTCGTTATGTTAAGCCTCCACGTGCTAACCTTCATCCCGTTTGTGAGTCAGACGGCCAGCCCCCCTCCCCCCCTCTGCCTCCTTCCCTGGCCTACATGTCAGGTTTGCTCATATTATGGGGATAAAAGCCTTCACGTTCGTATCACCTTCTGAGTGTCTAATTCTTTTTTGATGCCAGCATTTTATCATGGCACCGTTGATCCTGGCATGCCCTGTATTTGAACAGGACAGACAGGCTGTAGGACCAGACGTTTGCGATCTCGCAGCCGCAAAAAGCTGCGAGAACAGCACATTCAGGTCGCGCAGCAGGAGCTTCCGCCAGCAAAGTTGCCAGCTTGCCACGGAACCAAGAGAAGCGCCTCCTACTACGAAAAGCGTCAGAGAAAACCACGTCGAGACTGTTTGCACGCTAACTTGTCAGCTTTAGCGATAATCGAGTACGCCGCCAATATCAGCAGTTCGTCACAGTAGAATACCACTATGCAGCACTCTGCCGCCTACGTGTCAATAGCGGCAGTCGTCCACTTGCTGCAGACTCTGGTGACTCCTGCGTCCTTTCAGACGTACGCCGCCGTTCCGCGCCCATCCTTCTCACAGTATGCTGCCCACTTCCCACGATGACCGAAGAGCAAGCCATTTGCTACGCGCTGCAACAATGCTTGGGTCTACGAACCGTCTCAGCAGCAAGCCGCCAATTCCAATTGTTCAGCAGATGCTGTTGCCAATCGGAAGTCGGATGCTCCAGGAGCACGCTTCGAAACTGTAACCAGCTCAGACTTGATATCCACCAAAGAGCAAACGGCCACCAGCTCTTGCCAGATTGAGAACGCCACCGTGCCTGTAAGCGTGCACCCCTTTGCCGCCAATGAAGAGCAAGCTCTGCTCCAACAACGTGAACATGAAGGGTCCATATCCACCGCCGTACCAGGTACTCCCCAAATCAACGACGAAGCAAGCATCTATACGCATGCACACAGCTCGCCGCTCCAACGTGAAGAGACTGCCGAACCCAGCGACTGTAGTCAAGCGCTAGAAGGTGACCCGGAACTGCAGAGCAGCACCATATGGGAAACCTGTAACTCCTGTCCCAGTCAATGCCATACACAAAAGAAGGTACGGAAAAATCAGCGCCGTAAGCAACAGGGAGAACAAGCGAAATATGAGGAAACCGAATTTGAAATGGTCTTACAAAAAGTAACGAAACTTGGCGACTGTTGGGTCACAGCCCGCCGAAAGGAAGCGGACACGCCATTGGACCCTCTTGAAGATGATCTGGAGACACAACACCATCGTGAGCCCAGGCAGATGGTGGCTTTCAAATGTCGTGAGCGTACAGGCAAACACCATGTGAACTACGCCCAACTGCAGGAGCAAACCTCCTCAGCCGCCAGTCATAAGGCAGGGCCCCATAGACATCACCAAGCACGATCTACCCTATACTGCAGTCACGGTGTCACCCGCAACCCAATGAATCTGGGAGCGTCGAGGGGTATGACAGCGAGTCCAGCTGCGACGCCTCGCCACCGCCACTGCAATCCTCGGACTCAAGCGATGCCGAAGCGCTTTCACCCGACATCAATTGTCAATTCTGAGTCAACGATAACAATGAGTTTTTCGAACGGCCTCAGCACCATGCGCAAGAGATTGATGTTGTCGAGCATCTTGTCCATTCCAAAGTCCCTCAGAGTGCGGAACCTAAAGCATCTGTTCCCAACGATGTACTGCAACCGAACGCTGTCACCTTGGGCTGCCGCCCATCGTCGCACCACGTGCTTCTCCAGGGCGTTCACGTCGCATTAGAAGACATCCTCGGCGTTTTTCGTCACACCATCTCTGGTAACGGAGACAGCAACTTCAACGGGCTCTGTCGACGACAACTTGATGTCGCTACTGTCTACCGCTCCATAGAACGTGCAGTGGGATCGCAAGAGGAATGTAACTGTATACGCGCCATTGATACTATGGAAGCCCGATTCTTTTGGTCTGAGGTAGAGCTCGACCTCAGCCTGCCCAGACTGTGTCTATCGAGATGGCGATTGGGATGCCACTCCCTGGTGCTCGAGAAAGAGTACATTTTCAGGGCCCTGTTTATCCTAAGCAACACGCTCTTTTTCCATCATATATCCATGTTCTCTGACTCAAGGGCGTCTGACAACTGTCGGTGACTGACACTCGAAGAGCTCTGAGCATTTGATTATTATGAGCTTTATGCTGATTTAATCCCTTCATTGGGACATCTGACTTTGAATATCATCTGTGAACACCGTATGAATTATATATGACCAGTCGGCTCCTCAGCACCGAAGCTGCACTGTGCTTGAATCTGGAACGAGGACATACCGTTTTTCCTGCTACTGCTTTCTTTGGTGAGGGAATAAGTACACTTAGCGATGGATCACACTGCAGATCACTGACACACTGAGACTTTTTGACAAGCGCCAACGGCTGCAGACAGACTGAACACATAACTTCACCCACAAAACACATAGCTTCACCCACTGTCATTACAAACTGACAACATCTCTGCACAAACCAAAAAGAGCACACTCAGTACGGCCGCCCCTGGCCGGACAGCGCCACGGGACGACGGCGGGGGGTACGAGGGGCCCCAGCCAGGGCCTGCACGAGGGTCCGCCCCTAGGTAGAGGGGGGTGGCGGAAGGGTGCGACCCCCCAGCCGATGGCTGGCCCACAGGGCCGGGACCGCCATGCCGCACCCCCTCGGCCGTCAGGGGGCAGCGCCAGGGGACCAGAGGGCCCCCCCCACTCCCCCCCCCTCACTCCCTCTCAGGCCCAAGAGCGGACGAAGGCAGACCGAAGAAACGGGGGCCCTGCACCCCCCCCGAGGAGGCTGCTGCACCCGAGGTGCAGGGGCACCACTGCCAAGGCAGGCGCCCGCATGCCCTGCCCGCTGCCGGCCGACGGCAGACCAGCGGCGTCCAGGACGGCGCAAACGGAGCAGCCCTCTCAGAGGCCGGCCCGGGGAAGACGGGGGCGCGAACCAGGGCGGGGGGGTCCCCCCCCCCCCCCCCCCCCGCCGCACTGACCCGTTGGCAGCCGCCCGGCAACCCCCACGGCACGAGTATACCCCGGGGGGGCACGCCGGAGACAACGGATGGCAGGCAGACGCCCGATGGGGCAGGGGGGGCGGCCCCCCCACCCCCTCCCCCCCCACGCCCCCCCCCAGCTTGGGAGCCACAGGAACGACCCTCTGCCCCCCCGGAGCCGAGGGGGCGCCCCCCCTCCCCAAGAAGGGACCGCGACGCGGCGGGGGGGGGGTGCGGCCGGACCTGCACACCGCGCGCCCCAGCGCCCCCAGCCGCCTGCTCCTGCGGGGGTCGCGGCCAACAGACAAGCCCACACCAGCACGCCGGAGCAACGCGCGGCCCAAGCTTGGGGGCGGCGCACGGTGGCGCACCAGAACAGTATGGAGGCCGCGCCCCCCATGACCCTCCGATGACCACAGCCCACTCAGGGAGGGCAGAGAGGGGGTTCAGGTCTGCAGGGGCCCCCAGGGGAGCCGTTTACGGACCGCCCCCCATCCCCCCCACCCCGGGGCGGCCCCGGGACCCCGACTGCACGCGCCCGCCGGAGAGGAGTGCGCCGACGGCACGAGGGGGGCAAGGATGGGGTACTGCGGGCCGCCACCCAGAGGGGGAGCAGGGAGGCCGCGGCGCCCCCCCCCCCCCACCCCCCGAGGCAGGGGGGATGGTCCCCCTTCCCCCCGCCCGAGAGAGAAGCCGGAGCGCGGCCCGCCCCCCCGCCCCAGCCGCCGGCTCCCACAGGAGCCGCGGAGAACAAGCGAGCCCGCGCCAACGCGCCAGGACGCCGCACAGATCGCGCCCAGTGGAGGCGGACGAGCACGAACCGGAGTGGTATGGGGGGCCACGCCCCCCATGGACAGAACGACGCCAGTGACACCCGCTTTGTTGCCTCCCCAGGGAAGGCAGAGGGACGGAACTAGGCAGAGCGACCCCCCGCCCTGCGGGACCCCCCCGGCCGCGCAAACGGGGGGCACGGCGCACGCCCCCCCCCCTCCCCTGCCTGCCCTCCGGCACACGAACGCCGCGGACCCGTGGCACGCAGCCCCCACAGGGCATGCAGGCCAAGGGGACAGAGTAGGGCCCCCACACCCGCACGCCCGCGCTCACAACACGTGGAAAGCGGACCCCAACAGCCCGCCCAGTGGGCGGGCAGTCGGGGGAAGGGGAGCGCCTGACCCCAGACGCCCCTCGCAACAGTGGAAGGCAACCCCCCCGGGGACGCCCTTCCGCCACCCCAACAACCCCAAGCCAAGTAGGGAGGAACCGGGACCGGACCGCCCCCCCCCAAGCACGCCAGACGGAGCAAGGGACCGGGGCAGGACACGCGGAGGGGCACAGACCACGTGGAACGGCCCTACCAGCGCCCAGTGCCGGGACCGCGCAAGGTGCCCCGCCACACTACCCAGGGGGGGGGAAGCGGACGCCGCGAGAGCGCGAGCGCACACACAAGCAAAGGGCACTCTGGGACTACCAGAAGGGCAACCGGACCGAGCTCGCGGAACGCACAGACCGCGTGGAATGGCGTAACAGCGAGCGAGGGTGAGGGACACCAGGACGGGACGGCCTGCCAGACGCAGCGCAGGACACGCGGGGCGGGAAGGGGGAAACGGGAGAGACACAACACCAGGTACCGGCCCGAACCCCCCGAACCGGCCGCGAGGGTCGCCCACACACGGACGGGGCACTGGATCCGTTAAGGCAGTACTGGCGCACTGCTCCACGCCCCAATCCCTAGGCTAGGCAGCCTCAGCGCCACCCCAAGGGGGTCCCACTGGCGACAAGCCAGTAGCACGGGCCCGGCAGCGCCGGCGCCCCGGGCGACCACGCATTAGGGGGGCGACACAGTTGGTAAGCGCCCGCAGCCACGGCTGCGAATTGATGCACTGAGCGGGGAGTGGCGGAACGGGGAAGCCGGGGAAGGACTGGGCTCCGAGCTCTGTGAACCCGGGGGACTCTGCCACCAGGCAGGAGGTGCGTCTTGGAGGGCCCCCCACTAGGAACCGGCGGGGAGGATATCACCTGGCCCGACCAGGTGGCCCCCCGGGGCCGAAAGGCGTCTAGTACCCGCAAAATCAAACCTCAAACCTCAAACCACACTTAGTACAAGGTCAGCCAACAGCACAAGCTCTGGTCAAGATAGTTCAGTTCCACGGTTGTTATTTAACAATGACTCTCTCCTGCAAATCACTCTGCAGAAATCATCCGGCTATTTTCCTGCAGTAGTTTTCACCCGAAAGCTCCTGTCTTTTTCTTTTCGAACAGGTTCTGTCCATGCTGGCAAAGGATGTTTTGATTTACAAAACACATTTTGAACCAAATTCACACTTCACCAGCACCCAGCTGCCCAAAAGGCACAGGGGGAGTGACAGCACTGTTTTCCTTTTGGGAAAGACCTGTACATGGGTTGTGTACATAGTTCAAGGTAGCTATGGCCTGAGGGTGTAGCGCTGGGGACCAAGGCACACAAGGCCGCAGGCACCCACACAAAGCCACAACGTACCACTAAGGTGCTAAGTGGTGTAAGGGACCGCCCACAGCCAAATGCAGCCAAGGAAACCCCACACCAAGCCGTAAATAGCCTCATGTAGCATAGTGAAATGGACCTGAAGCAGCCACAAACATGTTGAGATGGGTAAAAAACCTTCTCGTTCGCAGTTCAATTACATTCTTTAATCAAAAATTCTTTTGGTTGTCCACACTCCCGTTTTCCTACCCAAGTGATATTATCTGAGGGGAGTGCAATACAACAGTAAGAATCAGGCTTAATCTCAACCTATCAACAATTAACATAAGATCTGACCTATCCAGAGATCGGTTGTTGAGACTGGAGAGAGCAGATGCATAGAGCATGAGCTGCGTGCGCGATGCAATAGTTAATTGTAAGTGGGGATTTAGATCAAAATCTAGAATTTGGGTAATGGTAATGTCTATTTTAATGTGGTTTAAAGATTACGACACAATCAGAATGTGTTAGCTGATACTTCAGATTTGGGTATGCTCAGATGTTTAGTTTGTGTTCATATGCTTATTTGTAGACCCTACGACAGGCATGTGACAGTTTGGATCCTCCGGTGGTTTCCGGAGTTGGAACAAGCTTATCAACCATTCGTCATTGCGTTGTGCCATGCTCTTCGAATCACGGACGTGGAGGAATCTACTGTCGGATTACACCTGGGTCTTTGGCCTGTCTTTGTTTTCTGCCGCACCAGTCTCTTGCCCCCTTTTGGTTGTTGTTTCTTTCGCTTGGGTTGTTTGGTTTGCCTCGCTTGGTTTTGTTCCCTTCGTTTGTCTTGAGGGGACTTACGTTTTCTTTGTTCCATCCTCCCCTTGCCCGTCCTCCTGCCCTATTTCTTTAAGGTCTGTCTTTTGGCTTTGTTGGCTTTTTGACCCCCTGCTTCCTGCGGGGGGGGGATTCTGTTTTTTATCCCGCAACCGCTCCTTTTTTTCTCCGTTTTGCGTCCTTGAGCTTTTTGCGCCTGCTCTGTTTTGCGTTTTTCTCGGGGGGGGATTGGTGGGGTTATGGCTGCTCCGCGTTTCCCCGCCCCCCTGCTTCCGCTGTTGTGTGGTGTCGTGTGTCCTCTTGTGTTGTTGCTGTGCCGTGTGTGTGCTGTGGCGTTGCGTTCGGCTGTGTTGCGCTCTTCCTGCTTGGTTCGGTGCTCCTGCGCCCCGCCTATCTCTTGCTGTGCCTTCTGGTCGTGGGCTGCTGCATGTCATGCTGTTTTCTTTTTGTGTCCTGTGTTGCCCTTTTGTGTTGCGTCGTCTGGCGTTGTCTGGTGGTGTTGCGCTGTGCCCCCCCTGCACCCCCCCAGAACTGCCCCGGCAGTTGCCCTTGGTGCTGTGCGGTCTCCTTTTTTCTCTTGCAGTGTTGTGAGCCGTGGGTGTGCTGGCCTTTTGCTGCGCTGTTGCGCTGGCTTCCTACTCCGTGCGGTGCTGCTGCTTCGCGTCCCTTTGTGTTGTGCCTGCTCGCCATGTGTTGCTGTGGCCCGTGCCGTTCTGTTTGGTGTTGTGCGTTGACCTGTTCCGGTGTGCCTTGTGGCGTGTCTTTGTGGTGTTGCGCGCCCCCTACCCGCCCCCTGGCTGTCCCTCTGAGTGTTCTGTGGTGTTCTGCGTCGTGTTGTGTTGCAGGATGCCATTATTTGCGGGTTGTGTTTTGCTGTGTTGTGTTGTGGTGGTTTGCGTGCTGTTCAGGGTTCTGTGTCGCGCCATGTCGTGTTGTGCGGTTGGTGCGCCTTCTTTCGGTTGTGTGTCGGTACTTGTTGCGCTGTGGTCCGCCACAGCATGGGTGCAGTGTGCTGTCTGCTGCGGGGATATGCCGCATGGCCCTCCTGTTGTGTGGTTGTGTCCCGCCCCCTGTTGTTGTTCGCGGCGTTTTGCGCTGTCCTGTTTCTTGTTTTGTCGTACCCTGGTCTGTGTTGTGGTACCCTTTTAGGTGTGTGTGTTTGTGTCTTGCTGTTCCGTGCGCTGGTCCGGTTTGTTGGTGGTTCTGTTGCTTGCTATCGTGCATTGTTGTTTGTTGCGCTGTTTCTCTTGACTCTATGCCGTACCATGTGCGCCATCCTGTTTGGCGCGGTACTGCGCATCTTTGCTGTGCTTCGTGTGTGGCGCTGTGTCGCGCCCGTCCGGCGTTGTTGCGTCCGGCTCTCCGGTGTGTTGCTGTGCGGCATCCTGTTTTCCCGTGGTGTTGTCTGGTGTTGTCCCGCGTTGTTGTGGGTATTGCAGTGCTTCTCCATGCTTTGCCGTGCCGTTCTGTGTAGGTCTTGCCTGTTTTTGTCCCTGTTGTGATGTGTTATGCTGTAGTGTGCAACGCTGTTCTGCACTGTGTTGTTTGTTCCGTTGCGGTGTTTCTGTCGCTGGTTGCTGTGTCTCCTGTCGTGGCGTGGTGCCCTCCAGTGTGGTGCTGTGTTGCTCTGTAGTGGTGCCTGTGCTGTTCTTCCTTGTGTTGTGCTTTGTGCCGCGTCGTGTGACGTGTTGTGGTGTGCTGTTCCGGTGTGCCTCTGTCGTGTTGCCCTGTGCTGTGCTCTGCTGCAGTTTGCTCACTGGTGTGTGCGTGCTGTTGCTGCCTGTCTTTGCGTGTTGGTTGGTGGGCCTAGTTCCCTGGTGTTGTCTTCTGGTGGTGTGTTTTGGCGTTAGCGTTCTTGTCCAGCCGCGTGGCCGGCTGCCCTGTTGTTTGGTGCTTTGGTGTGGTTTCCTGTTGTGTCTTGCTCCTCGGTGCTGTTTCTTGTGCTGCTGTGCTGCTGTGTCGTGCTGTCTCTCACCTGTGATTTTAGCAGCTGTTCTTTCCCACAATTCAAAAAGTCAGCAATAAAAGGGAATTTTTGTGGAAAATGACCTTTTTTTTTTGGTTTCTACGGCCCCAAAATAGGGGGGGGGGGGTCCTCCTACCCGGCTCTTGTCCAAAAATATCAGAAACCTTGAAATTTAGCCCATTTTTCGGGTATTTTTGCCTGCTCTGGGCTGGTCCTGCAGAACAGTGCTGCACACCAGTGTACCTGTCCTGTTTCTTTTGCCGCTGAATTTTCATTTTCCTAACTACCGTAAAAGCCACTGCAAAAAAGAAGAACAAAACAGAATTTAAATGTACAAAAAGGTTTGAAGTTTGAGGTTTGAGGTTTGAGGTTTCGGCGGCTAGACGCCTTTCGGCCCCGGGGGGCCAACTGGTCGGGCCACGTGATATCCTCCCCACCGGGACCTAGTGGGGGGCCCGTCATGACACTCCTCCTGCCTGGTGCCGGGTTCCCCCGGGTTCACGGGGCTGGGAGCCCTGTCCCTCCCCGGCTTCCCCTCTTCGACACTCTCTGGTCAGTGCAAAACTTAGCAACTGTAGCTGCACGCGCTTACCCAGTACGTCGTTCCCCTAATGCGTGGTCGCCAGGGGTGCCGGTGCCGCCGGGCCCGTGCTACTGGCTCGTTGCCAGTGGGAACCCCATGGGCTGGCGCGGAGGCTGTCTAGCCACGGGGCTGGTGCGTGGTTCGGTGTGCAACTACTGCCATGGCAGGTGCAGTGCCCTGCTCGTGTGTGCGCGTCGCCGTCCGGGGGGTCAGGATCGGTGCTGGTATTCGTGTCTTTCGATTTCCCCCCCCTCCCGCACCGCGTTCCCCGCGCTGCGTGTGGCAGATCGTTGCCGCGTGCCCTTTGCGTGTGTGTGCGCTCGCGCTCTCGCGGCGTCCACGCCCTTCTTCCCTCCCGGGGTCGGTGTGGCGCGCGCAAGTTGCGTAGTTCCGGTGCAGGGCGCCAGTAGGGCCGTTCCATGCGGTCCGTGCCCCTTCTGCCTTCCTGCCTCGGTCCGGTGCGCCGTCTGGCTAGCTTGGGGGGGGGGGGGGGCGGTCCCTATCTTCCCGTACCTGACTTTTGGTCGTATGCCCCCTTTCGGACGGATCTGTGCATCTGGGGCGGTCCAGCGCCGGGGGGGGCGGGGGGGTGGGGGGGGCGGCCTGTGTGCCCCCTCCCTTGGGGCCTGGCCGGGGGGCTTCGAGGGGCGGAGGGTCACTCTACCTCGGTCCGTCCCACTGCCTTCCCTAGCCGGGCACGAAAGCGGGTGTCATTGGCATCACTCAGATCATGCAGGGCTTGGCCTCCATACTGCTGCAGTTCGTGTCCGCGTGCTGACGCCGGGTGTGGTCCGCGGGCCGCCATTGTCCGCTCGGTCCGCCTGCTTGTCGTGGTAACTGCAGGGGCGGGCAGGTGGCATCGTGGGGGCGTGTGGCGTACGGGCCTAACAGCCTTCCCCCTTGGGGGGGGGGTCGCACCGTGGTTCCTCGCTGCCCCCCTCCGGTTTCCTAGCCTTGACCCTCGGCAGCTGCCAGAGGGTGGCTTGTACGTCCCGGCCCAGGCCCCCCTTTGGCTGGCAGCGTGGCGCCACGCTCCCCTCCCTGCCGCGTGCGCAGCCGGGGCAGCCCGGGCGCCGGGCGCGGTCTGGCTGGCCGCCGTTGCGTCCGTCCGGTGGGGGGGGGGGCGGTTGGTGCGCCGCCGCTCGTCGGGGACTCAGCTGGGGGGCCCCGGGGGGCGGGGGGCAGGGGGTCGCTCTGCTTCGGTCCGTCCCTCTCCCTCCCCTGGGCGGGCATCAAAGCGGGCGGCTCCGGCGTTGCCCAGTCCTTGGAGGGCGTGGGCCCCATACTGCACCGGCTCGCGTCCGCGTGCCGCTGCCCGGACGCGGTCCGCGGGGTGCCCTTGCGCGCCGGCGCAGGGCTGCTGGCCTGCCGCGGTTACCGTGGGAGTGCGCGGGCGGCAGACTGGGGGCGCGGGGCGTACGGGCCCAGTGGCGCCCCTTCCCGGCTGCCGGGGCCATCTCGGGAAGGGGGGTCTGGCCTGTCCGTTTGGGGGGCTGCAGGGCCGCTGTCCCCCTGGCCGGCCTCTGGCTAACGATGGGTTCCGGGGGCAGAGGAGAGAGGGGGGGAGGGGGGGGGGGCCTCCCCACTGTTCCCCTCCAGTCCCCCGGTGCTTATCTCTGGTGGCTGCTGGGGGGCGGCCTGACAGTCTCGGCCCCGGGGGGTCAGCCGTTGACGAGGGGGGGGGGGGGGTTGGGTTGGGTTGGGTCAAGGCCTCGCCTGGTCGCCCACCCACGGTCCGCGCCGCCTTCCCTGCGGGACCCGACTGGGCGGCCGTACCCGGGTGTCCGGTCACAAGGGCTACCGGACTGTTGACCGCCCCCTGACCCCGCGGTGGCGCTCGCGGGCGGGAGATGCCGCCGTGCCTGTGTGTATGTGCCCTTGTGTGTCTGAGGGGGGGGGTGGGGAGGGCTGTGGCACACCTGCTTGCTCCATTGTTGTTCGGCGTTGGCGCACATGGCGCGTGGAAGTGTGTGCCTGGTGCTCCAGGCCCCGGCAGGGAGGCAGGAGAGCCTGACGCTGAGCCCGCCGGGGGAGATGTGGGCCTGGGCTCGCAACCTGCACGTCACAAGGACATGCTACCCAACCACTCCACGACTGCCTATTGGCACGGGAACGCGGTGGTACGTGGCACGACTGGGGTCAGACCCGCACTCCTTGACTGCCTTAGGCACAGGTGGTGCTGCCTCGCGGGCTGGGTCCGGCTCCCACGGCCGAGGGCGTACTCTGGGCAGATGGAGGGGCACCAGGGCGCAGAGTGTGCTTCCCTGCCCTGGGTGCCACCAGTGCTGGCTGCACTGGCTGCGGCGGTACAGCCCGCGTAGACGAGGGGGCCCAGAGGGCACCACACCCGAATGGCCTCTCTGTTGAGGAAGTGGGGGGGGGGCAGGGGTCGGCTGGTGGCTGTCTGGCCTCCAGGGGTCACCCACAACTGCACTGGAGTGCACGGGGCTGTGCTGGCCTAGGCGTCTGTGATGTAGTTGGAGGGGCACGTGCACACCTGGAGGTTCCCTGGGCAGGCCGCTCAAGGGATACCCACAGCGGTCAAGCTGTGAGCCCTTCACAGCTTCCACTTTTTAGGCCTTGAGGGCGCCGACTCCGTGCACCCCTCCCGTCGGGGGCGCAGGCTGGGGGGGGGGGGTAGGGTGGTGGATGGGTCTACCTGTTCACTTGTGTGGGAGAGGAGGACCACCTGCTGGGTTACCATGCGGGTCCCAGATCCCAACATACTTGTCGCTCGGCGTCCGCTCCCTGAGGGACCTCGATCACCATGTGACGGCCTGCAGTGAGGGTGCGAGGGCATGCGGGGGGGGGGGGGTGCTGGGCCTGCTTTCGGTCCGGCCCCATTTCTGTTGGGGGGGGTGGGGGCAGCAAAAGGTCTGCTCCCCTGTTTCCTGGTCCCCAAGAGGAACCAGCCCACGGCCTGCACCCTCGCTTTGTGGTGGCTGAAATTTGGGCCGACAGAGGAGGGGGGGGGGGGGCGGGGGGGCGGGCCCCGGTTAAGTTGGGGGAATCAGGGGCTGTTCGCCCGCAATACCCCCCTAATCCCCTTCAACCCACCGAGCGTTAGGCTGTCGTGTGGGCCCTGACCCGGTGGCCCCCGGCTCCTCTCGTCGCCGTCCCCTCGCCGCGCGGCACCGGCTGGGGGGGAAGGGGGGAGGTCGGCGGGCGCTGGGGGTGGCGGCCTGGGTCAGCAGTTAGTGGTTAGGGGTTTGCAGGTCAATGGGGTTCCCGCGTCGTGCGCGTCCGCGTGCTCGTGGCTTCCGCCCTCTGCCCTACCAGGGGCGGCACGTGTCATCCCGCTGTGCGAACGGCGGGGGGGTTGGAGGGGCCCTCTGGGTCGGGAGGCCCCGGAGGGTGTCCTTTGCCGGGGGGATGTCCCGCGCCGCTCGTCCTCTCGCACCCCCCCGTGCTTGCCGCCTGGGGCCCGGTGCCCGGCCTGCTAGGCGTTGGACCATCGCCGCCAGGCGCGGCCGTCACCTGCACCAGCGCTTGTGTGGCGGCTGGAACTGCGGCAGCGGCGGGTTCCTGAGGCGGTAGCGCCAGTGGGTGAGGGCGGTGCGCAGAGTCCGGGGTAGCCATTTGTCCGCCTCCGTGTCCGTGGCACGGAGCACCGCCCCCCCTGCAGATGAGCCGGCCATGTCAGCTCCTGGTCGGGCCAAGCCGCCCGAATCACGGCCCGAAGACCCTTTTGTGGTCCTCTCGGGCCACCCAGACCCCCGGGGGCACTTCCCAGCTCCGCCCGTCCCTCAGGAGGAGCACGGCATCGAGGTGCTGGTTCCTCAACCCCCTGGTGGTTCCCGGGGTGGCCCAGCTCAGCCACCCATACACCTCCATCACCAGGGGGAGGGCCTCGCCCCCCAGGGGGTCGGAGATCGCGTCCCAGTCCCGGGCCCAATTGCCCTGGGCCCCCTCCGCCCCCCGCGCCGGCTCCGCCCGCGGCTCCTGTGCCTGTGGCGCCGGCGCCACGCCAGACCCCCTCGAGGCCGGGGCAGCGGCCATCCGCGCCGGCTCCGCCCTCAGCTCTCGTGCCGCGGCGGCGGGGCCGCGCAGGGCACTGCTGTGCGACTAGAGGGCTGGCTGGTAGGGGGGCCGAGGGGGTTTGGGGGGGATCAGATCCCCCACATTGGCGTCGATGTTGTAGAGAAATAGCTGGTGGTGGTGCGGGTGATGCGCCGGCATCTGCTTGATACCGGGGGGGATTCACTGCACCCGCTAGACGTCCGGCTGTTGATGCCCCCCGCTCCCTGTCCTTCGCCCTGTGCCCTGCCCGTCCCCTCCTGACCCCACGCCCCGCCCTGCCTGTCCCTGGGGTCCTATGTCGCCCTTCCCCCCCTGGCTTGGGCGCAGTCCCTCCCCCTTCGCCCTCTGGCCCGTGCCGCGGGTCCCTACCTCTATCAGCTGCGCCCTTGCCCGTTCTGCTGACGCCCGTGTTCTTCCCGTGTTCTTGCCTCCGTCCTTGGCTGTGTCTCCGCCCGCTGACCGTCCCCCCCGCTGCCGATGGCCTTGGCACCCTGCTCGTGTCGTTGCATTCGTCTCCGGGCGCTGCTGCTCGCGCCCTCGTCCTTCCAGTCCCCTTGCCCTTTGCCCTGCGTCCTGCCCTGCGTCCCTCCGTCCGCTGCTCGCGCTCTGGCCTGCCCCGTGTGCCTGTCCTGCCCCGCTGCCGCTCGCCTTGGTGCCTTGCCCGTGCCCTTGCCCTTACTCCTTGCCGTGTGCGCCATGGCCCGTCCCCCGTGTCCGTCCCTGGGCGCTCCCCCTGTTGCCTCCCGCCCCTCGCTCCGCGCTTCAGTGGCCCGTCCGCGCGCCGTCCCCCCACTCCTGGATCACGCGCTGGGCGTCCCGCTGCAGCTGCAGCTGCGGCAGCGTGACGCCAGGCGGCGTACGCGTGAGCACCGGGGGGCGGACGGGCCGCGGCCTCCCCTTTGGGAAGGCGGTCTCCGGGGGTACGGCTTGAGGGGGCCGGTGTTGGTGTGGCTGGGCTAAGTGTGGGCCCTCCCTGCCCCCCGCTGCGGCTGCGGCGGCTCCCAGTGAGGCGCTCGGAGCCCGCGCGGGGCCCAACCCTGACGCTGGCGGCGTGCTGGGGGCCGCAGCGTGGCCGGATGGGGCCGTGGCGCGGCTTGCTGGGGCCGCGGTCTCAGCTCCTTGTGCACCCGGGGCCTTTTCCGGGGGCGGGGCGGCAGGGGCCGCGGCCTGAGCGGCGGGGGCAGCCTCCCCGGCGGGCACAGGCTCCTAGGCTGGCGGTCTGGGGTTGGCAGGGGCCGCCCGGGGCCGCCTGGCTGGCGGCCCGACCGGCACAGCGGCTTCCGCCAGCTGCCGCTCCTGGCGCTCCGCGAGGGTCTCCCCTGCGTATCGCGGGGAGACGGGGAAGCGGGAGCGGGACCGGCGGTGGTGGCGGTCGTCCTGCTAGGGGGAGCCATCGAAGTCCGACATCACTGTTACCCTGGTAGGCATGCGTGGTCGCAGGCGTGCCCGTTCCACTACCTCCTAGTGCATCAGTGGCGTGCCGTGAACAGTGCTGTGTAGTGCTGCGCGGGGGGGACCGGGGGAAGGGGGTGCTCGTGGTGGTGTTGGTTCCAAGTGGTCAGGGTTCGGTCGTCATCCACCGGCACTTGGTTGGGCGGTGGGCCAGCCGCGCGGCCCACACGTCGCGCCACAGCTCCCGGTCTGGGATGGGGCCCCCGGGGGTCGTCAGGTGGACCCCTGTAACGGCCGTGACCTCCTGTGTTTGCAGTGAGGTATGCAACCCGTCCCGCGCCTCGGGCGCCTGGGGGGGGGAGCGGGCACAGGCGCTGCCCCGTAGAGGTGGGTAGGGGTGATCCCCGGGACCCGCTCCGGGTCCCCGTGGGTCGTGACGACGAGGAGGAGCGGGGGGGTGCCCGAGCGCTCTGCTCTCTGCCCTGCCCTCTGTGGTGGGCACCCCTGGTCCTGCAGAGGGGGGGGGACAGGCGCGGGTCGGCCCAGCCGCGGGGCGTGTGTGTGGCCGGTTGGAGGGCGGGACACCAGGTGGGCCCTCTGGGGAACGCCTGGCACACAACGGCGTATGGGGGGGTCGGCCTTGTGCTGTCGTACATCGGGTTGGTCGGGCGGGGGCGGGTGGGCGCCTCGCCCGCGCCTTCCACCAATATTGTGACTTTGCCCACTTCGAAGTCCTTGTCTGGCGGATGTAGAAGGTGGAGTGTCGCGTCCAGTTGGGACATGCCTCCCGGGTACGTGGCCCGCGCTGGGTTTGAATACGGGTCCAGGTCCGTGGGGCAGCGTGTCCTCAATGTACAAATGTACAAAAAGAACATTAGATACTACCCAACACACGCACGCAGGCAGGCAACAAGGCCTCTGCAACATTACCTTGACTTCCATGTTACCCGCCGGCCCAAACGGTGTCGTGATTGATATTCTTCTGGCATTGCTAGGGGTTGGGTGCATTTCCCCCAGAGCCGCTCGCCGAAAAAAATTGCTTTATAACTCTTGCCTAGCAGAGCCTGGGCACAGGTAACGCTGTCATTTCGGACCGCAGCAACTGGCGCCCATTATAAAGTAATGAATAAAAATTGCCGCTGCTGCAGGCTGATTCGCAACTGATGCATCGATCAATTGCCGTCCCAAGTCACTACAAAATGCAGGGTCAGAGGGCCAGGCCTGCCTGGTTCTGCGTCCTTGGGGGCCCTGAATTCCCTGTCGAGAAACCTCACCGAGGTGTTGAAGGAGTGGGCTATATCCACCTAACGTGATTCTGATTCCGGCTGGGACGTTCAAATCCCTTCGGCCACCTTCTTGCCTCGTAGGTACTTCCTTACTTTGGCTCGTGCCAACTTTTGGTCCCTGGCAAAAGCACGGGCAACAGAGGTGTCCGAAAGGCATTGTGATTGGGCAACCACCGATGCCAGCGCTGCAGCACAGGGATTTCTGCGCCCCCAATTCTCAACATTTTCACACCTTAAGCTGGGCTCCTTGGCAGTTGTAGACACGCCAACGTTGGGCGACATGGTCGCACTCTTTGATATTATTTCCTGCCCGTCTTGCTGCTTGCCCTGGTTGAGAGCCAGTATCATGACAGGTGCATCGTGTACATTTAGCAGCTCCTTTGGCCACATTACCAACCTGTTGTCTGGTGGTGATGGGCTCAGGCTTTGAACTGAGGATGACGGGCATCTCACTTACAAGTGTTCTCTCTGCTCAGGTTGTGCTTTAGCTTCTCAACAGTACTGCCTCTGCAAGGAAAAGGATATTCTAATTACTGAGTGCTTTTCTTGGTTCTTCCAGTAGAAGAAAACAAGGATGCTTTTCCGACCACAAATGATGAGCTTCCAAGTAGCACGGCAATGATAGGCCGAAAAACACGAGGTCCAATCAATATCAGGAAAATATCTTTCCAAATCAAAGCATAAGTAGTAAAGAGGGGCTACAATGGATGGCGCGGGCTTTGATGCAAAGCATCAATTGTGTAGAACCAAAACAAATGGTTCTAAACTAACAACAGTTTGGCTCGATAGATACATGTCATGTGCACTGTTTTGGATGCAATGGAGTTGGTTCGGATGTGGTGCAAGTAGGTAATCAGAATTAATTACAAAATAGGACTACAGTAAGTAGATGAAATGATTGAGTATCTAGGTCCTGAGGTGGGAGACCATTAGGCTTAACCTCTAAGAAAAAGGGGATGAAATGCGTACATACATTCCGTAATACCTCCATGAAGGAAGATACCACTGATCCCTTGAGTGTAGGGGTGAACGTCATGGGGGGGCTAGGGTTATTATCCTAGGAAATCTCAACATTGTACATTTCTGCTTCAAAAGAATGGTACAAATAATTACGTGTTAGTCCTCAATACTTCTCAGACAATAGGGGGGGCCCGGCCTGGATCCAGTGTTACATAAAAGATGTGGGAGTGGCGTTTTCTTACTTCCATACTTGAGTGTCAAACGAACCAGAGCGAGGGAGCAGGCAAGGGGTACTTGAAGGACAACAACACTGTCAAGCTGGACATCGATCAAGTTGCAGGTCATTGATGTGGCACCATCGAGGTACCATTTGTCACGGCACGGCAATGGGGCCATGGAATAAGAGGAAAAATTGGTCGATCGGAAAAGGTACCACACAATACTTTAAACGTTTAACAGTAGCTACAGAGCACTATGCGTAGCGTCGGTGTTAGTTGCCATGAGAACAAAAGGTATACCCCGACAGGCTACGGCTGAGCTTGGGACTTCCACAACAATGCACAGAGGCGATTAAAACCAACTGATGCATGTTCAATTAAGAAAATAAGGTATAAGTAGCGCAGAATCGGGCATACAAAAATGTTGAGATGTATAGACAAAGCAAAGGGCCCCCGTAGCCTCCAAACGCTCCCCTTATCTTGGTAGTCAAAGAAATGTCGCGTGTTTTCCAGAAATTACTTGCACTAGATCATAAATCAGCTTCCTTACACACATGAAGTGCTGATTTCAGTCTACATTGCCCTATTGTTGTCAGCCTTCATACTAAAGTAAATCACTGGGGCTTTGTATTCTCGTCAACACTATCTGTCCGCAGTCCTCAGGTGTTACATTACCTTCAATTGATCCCATTTTTATGCTGGTGGACTTCCTTTTCTACTGTTGGAAAAAAACCCTACTGGATTTGATTTACAAAAAGAAGAGAATAACACATCATCTTTGTTACAGCCTGCATCATTGACGACTTTAAGGAACGTAAGACAAAACACAATTTGGACCACTTGTGTTTGATTAAGACATTGAGGTAGAATGCACGATAGGCACCAAACAAAACCTGCCCGATAGCTGAATTATCGTACAACGATTAGTGCTGTAACTCTGCTTCAAATAGGTAGTGCAAGCTACACTCGCTGTGTCTGAAATCAAATGTACAAATGCCCTCTCTTTTCTAGAAAGCACCCTAACGACGAGGGTATCGTGAGGAATGAGATGAGACGTGTAGTTATCAGTGAGTGCTAAATCCATTTTTCTCATCAATTGGTCACACCCCTAGGGCTACGGGGGGGGATCTAGAAGCCATGCACTACCGATGAGCTTCAGACCACGCCCCAGAAGAGTGCATCCCATACACTACAACTCAAGCAATCAACATCATTCATCTATGTTCTAATGGGTCCCATAGTGACAACTTACAAAATCATTCTGCATTTAAGAAAGAAAATAAGATTTGCGACGTCACAAGATCATTTCATCTGCACAAATATTCTCATATGGCATTTCTTCAAACAAACCATCTACCTACTGTGAGTGTTTTCCGTCTAGAAATCTGTTTGCTACTACAGAAGGTCCGTAGGACTGGACCCTGCCAGTGTGGGGGCTGCAACGCCTATTTCCTACTTTTTCACATTCCTCCCCGTGACCCCCATTGTCTTCGATCTCACCGAAGGTTCCATGCATTCCAGTTTCCAATATCCAAATTGCAAAAATATCCCGCAAGCACACCCCGTGGCAACCTTTGGCAATAAAATCCAAACATGTTGTCCAAACATTCAATGAGCTTAAATCCATCAATACATGGCGGTCATGGGGAGAGGAAGGAGTAGCAACAATGTCGAACAAGAGAGGTGACAAGTAGAACTGAAGATGAAGCCCCCGAATAAGACATGCAAGTATCGAAGACGATGTTGTTACTCCAGGAATACGTTTTATATACCATGCTCACTCAAACTATGCGTTCCATTATGGACATATGACACAATGCTCACCAAATCACGATATAAAGGCTTAGTAAAACACATTGGTTCACCGACGATCATACATGACACAATGACATCAATACAGTCCATTAGGTGTATGGCAAAACACAACGAAAAGCATATACAACACAATGGCATCATTGGGTTCCTCAGAAAGCTTAGGTACACATGGCCCAACCTCACGTTCGTCCACAAGACTATAAAATGGAATAAACAAATCGAATTCCCAACATGAGACATGTTCTCACCGTGGATCAAGCACGACACCATGGCCTTCACAAACACAAAGTACGGCATGGCCACATACATGACTTGTCCACCCTCATGAGTCACCAATGTGCGCAACCGAACAATTTGCAATGCGGATCACTAAATATGAGTCGGGAGAGTGACCTCACGGCAATGGCAAACACTATCTGACGCCTGGCATGTGTGACATATGTATCATCATGATGGCAATGCCTCGGTACTTCACACCGGACGCCGGATGCCCATCAGTCAGCAATATCATGCACACTGGTCAGCAAGTGAAAAAGCTATCCCATCACCTGGTACCTGGTTGCATGGGAGCCGAAAGCATTGGCAAACACCAGTCCTCATTTGCATAAGAATCCATCCACACATTGACATGTGAAATCAGCCTTGCCTATATGCCTGTTCATGTGACATCGAACCAATTCAATGCATGCTACTTAGAGAGAGATGGGGTAAGAAGATGCCCCGCGTCACATGGAGAGACCTGGACGCGGCCCAGAGGGAGAGTGCACACCGAGATATATCCCGGGTTCAGTGAGGGCACATCAATGGTCACATTGTCCTATCCCAAAGGTTAACATAATACCTCTTCAAAGAGAGATGTTCCCGCCCCAATCCAGGCATTGAGAGATACCCTGAGACAAGGACCCTCACCGATCCATGCCCTACGAGAGAGAAACCTACCAATCCATGGCCGAAGAGAGATAACCTCACCAAAACCCAATCCCGAGAGCATGCATATGGAGAGAGAGTTTCGCCTAACCATGACCCAAGAGAGCATTCACGCACTTCGAGTGGGAATCCACAACCTTGATCAATTACCAAACAAAATGAAGTCATGCCCTACTACCCGCTGACAAGCGAAGGATAGTGGATAGAAGTGGCCCACAAATGGGCAAGGTGGCTACAAAACGCCTGCCGTCTCGGGGAGTGCCTCCGCTCCAGAGCGGGGGACTAACTCAGAAGTGGCCCACAAATGGGCAAGGTGGCTACATAACCCCTGCCCTCTCGGGGAGCCGCTGCACTTCAGAGCGGGGGACTAACTCAGAAGTGGCCTACAAATGGGCAAGGTGGCTACATAACCCCTGCTGTCTCGGGGAGCCCCTCCGCTTCAGAGCGGGGGACTAAATCAGAAGTGGCCCACAAATGGGCAAGGTGGCTACATAACCCCTGTCCTCTCGGGGAGCCGCTGCACTTCAGAGCGGGGGACTAACTGTGAAGTGGCCCACAAATGGGCAAGGTGGCTACATAACCCCTGCCGTCTCGGGGAGCCCCTCTGCTTCAGAGCAGGGGGCTAAGTCAGAAGTGGCCCACAAATGAGCAACCCGGCTACGTAATCCCTGCCGTCATGGGGAGCGCCTCCGCTTCAGAGCGGGGGACTAACTCAGAAGTGGCCCACAAATGGGCAAGGTGGCTACATAACCCCTGCTGTCTTCGGGTGCCCCCCTGGTTCAGAGCGGCGGAGTAAATCAGAAGTGGCCCCGAAATGGGCAAGGTGGGTACACAACCCCTGTCGTCTCTGGGAGCCCCTCCGCCTCAGAGCGGGGGACTAACTCAGAAGTGGCCCACTTGTGGGCAAGGTGGCTACACCACCCCTGCCGTCTTTGGGGAGCCCCCCCCCCTCAGAGCGGAAAACCAACTCAGAAGTGGCCCACAAATGTGCAAGGTTGCTACATAACCCCTGCAGTCTTGGGGAGCCCCTCCGCTTCAGAGCAGGGGACTAACTCAGAAGTGGCCCACAAATGGACAAGGTGGCTACATAACCCCTGCCGTCTCGGGGAGCCCCCCCGCTTCAGAGCGGGGGACTAACTCAGAAGTGGGCCACTTGTGGGCAAGGTGGCTACATGACCCCTGCTGTCTTGGGGTGCCCCTCCGCTCTAGAGCGGGGGAGTAAATCACAAGTGGCCCACAAATGGGCAAGGTGGCTACATAACCCCTGCCGTCTTGGCGAGCCCCTCCGCTTCAGAGTGGGGGACTAACTCAGAAGCGGCCCCGAAATGGGCAAGGTGGCTACATTACCCCTGCCGTCTCCTCGGGCCCCTCCGCTTCAGAGCGGGGGACTAACTCAGAAGTGGCCCACTTGTGGGCAAGGTGGATACATAACCCCTGCTGTCACAGGGAGCTGCTGCACTTCAGAGCGGGGGACTAACTCAGAGGTGGCCCACAAATGGGCAAGGTGGCTACATTACCCCTGCCGTCTCTCGGAGCCCCTCCGCTTCAGAGCGGGGGACTAACTCAGAAGTGGCCCACTTGTGGGCAAGGTGGATACGTAACCCCTGCCGTCACAGGGAGCCCCTCCGCTTCAGAGCGGGGGACAAACTCAGAAGCGGCCCCGAAATTGGCAAGGTGGCCACATAACCCCTGCTGTCTCGGGGAGCCCCTCCGCTTCAGAGCGGGGGACTAAATTCGAAGTGACCCACAAATGGGCAAGGTGGCTACATAACCACTGCCGTCACGGGGGAGCCCCTCCGCTTCAGAGCGGCGGGCTAACTCAGAAGTCGCCCACTTGTGGGCAAGGTTGCTACATAACCCCTGCTGTCTTGGGGAGCCCCTCCACTTTAGAGTGGGGGAGTAAATCAGAAGTGGCCCAGAAATGGGCAACGTGGCTACATAACCCCTGCCGTCTTGGCGAGCCCCTCCGCTTCAGAGCGGGAGACTAACTCAGAAGCGGCTCCCAAAAGGGCAAGGTGGTTACATAACCCCTGCCGTCTTGGGGAGCCCCTCCGCTTCAGAGCGGGGGACTAACTCAGAAGTGGCCCACAAATCGGCAAGGTGGCTACATAACCCCTGCCGTCTCGGTGAGCCCCTCCGCTTCAGAGCGGGGGAGTAACTCAGAAGCGGCCCCCAAATGGGCAAGGTGGCCACATAACCCCTGCTGTCTCGGGGAGCTTCTCCGCTTCAGAGCGGAGGACTAAATTGGAAGTGACCCACAAATGGGCAAGGTAGCTATATAACCCCTGCCGTCACGGGGAGCCCCTCCGCTTCAGAGCGGAGGGCTAACTCAGAAGTGGCACACTCGTGGGCAAGGTGGCTACATAACCCCTGCCGTCCTGGGGAGCCCCTCCGCTTCAGAGCGGGGGAGTAAATCAGAAGTGGCCCACAAATGGGCAAGGTGGCTACATAACACCTGCCGTCCCGGGGAGCCCCTCCGCTTCAGAGCGGGGGACTAACTCGGAAGTAGCCCACAAATGGGCAACGTGGCTACATAACCCCTGCCGTCTTGGGGAGCCCCTCCGCTTCAGAGCGGAAGAGTGAATCAGAAGTGGCCCACAAACTGGCAAGGTGGCTACATAACCCCTGCTGTCCCGGGGAGCCCCTCCGCTTCAGAGCGGGGGGCCAAATCAGAAGTGGCCCACAAATCGGCAAGGTGGCTACATAACCCTTCCCTTTTCGGGGAGCCCCTCCGCTTCAGAGCGGGGGACCAAGTCAGAAGCGGCCCCAAAATGGGCGAAGTGGCTACATAACCCCTGCCGTCTCGGGGAGCCCCTCCGCTTCAGAGCGGGGGGCTAACTCAGAAGTGGCCCACCGAGGGGCTCCCCGAGACGGCAGGGGTTATGTAGCCACCTTGCCCATTTGTGGGCCGCTTCTGAGTTAGTCCCCCGCTCTGAAGCGGAGGGGCTCCCCGAGGCGGCAGGGGTTATGTAGCCACCTTGCCCATTTGTCGGCCACTTCTGAGTTAGTCCCCCGCACTGAAGCGGAGGTGCTCCCCGAGACGGCAGGGGCTATGTAGCCGCCTTGCCCATTTGTGGGCCACTTCTGATTTAGTCCCCCGCTCTGAAGCGGAGGGGCTCCCCGAGTTGGCAAGGGTTGTGTACCCATCTTGCCCATTTGTCGGCCACTTCTGAGTTGGGCCCCCGCTCTGAAGCGGAGGGGCTCCCCGAGACGGCGGGAGTTATGTAGCCATCTTGCCCATTTGTGGGCCACTTGGAAGTTAGTACCCCGCAATGAAGCCGAGGGGCTCCCCGAGACGGCAGGGGTTATGTAGCCACCTTGCTCATTTGTGGGTCACTTCTGATTTAGTCCCCCGCTCTGAAGCGGAGGGGCTCCCCGAGTCGGCAGGGGTTATGTAGCCACCTTGCCCATTTGTGGGCCACTTCTGAGTTGGGCCCCGGCTCTGAAGCGGAGGGGCTCCCCGAGACGGCGGGAGTTATGTAGTCAACTTGCCCATTTGTGGGCCACTTCTGAGTTGGTACCCCGCAATGAAGCGGATCGGCTCCCCGAGACGGCAGCAGTTATGAAGCCACCTTGCCCATATGTGGGCCACTTCCGATTTAGTCCCCCGCTCTGAAGCAGAAGGGCTCCCCGAGACGGCAGGGGTATTGTAGCCACCTTGCCCGTTAGTGGGCTACTTCTGATTTAGTCCCCCGCTGTGAAGCGGAGGGGCTCCCCGAGACGGCAGGGGTTATGTAGCCACCTTGCCCATTTGTGGGCCACTTCTGAGTTAGTCCCCCGCTCTGAAGCGGAGGGACTCCCCGAGACGGGAGGGGTTATGTAGCCACCTTGCCCATTTGTGGGCCACTTGTGATTCTGGCCCCCGCTCTAAAGCGGAGGGGCTCCCCGAGACGGCAGGGGTTATGTAGCCAGCCTTGCCCATTTGTGGGCTACTTCTGATTCTGGCCCCCGCTCTGAAGCGGAGGGGCTCCCCGCAACGGCAAAGGTTATGTAGCCATCTTGCCCATTTGTGGGCCACTTCTGATTTAGTTCCGTGGTCTGAAGCAGTGGGGCTCCCCGAGACGGCAGGGGTTATGTAGCCACTTTGCCCATTTGTGGGCCACGTCTGAGTTAGTCCCCCTGTCTGAGGCGGAGAGGCTCCCCGAGACGGCAGGGGTTATGTAGCCACCTTGCCCATTTGTCGGCCACTTCTGATTTAGTCCCCCGCACTGAAGCGGAGGCGCTCCTGAAGACGGCAGAGGCTATGTAGCCACCTTGCCCATTTGTGGGACACTTCTGGTTTAGTCCCCCGCTCTGAAGCGGAGGGGCTCCCCCAGACGGCAGAGGTTATGTAGTCAACTTGCCCATTTGTGGGCCACTTCTGAGTTAGTCCCCCGCTCTGAAGCGGAGGGGCTCCCCGAGACGGCACGGGTTATGTAGCCACCTTGCCCATTTGTGGGCCACCTGTGATTTAGTCTGCCGCTCTGAAGCGGAGGGGCTCCCCGAGACGGCAGGGGTTATGTAGCCACCTTGCCCATTTGTGGGCCACTTCTGAGTTAGTCCCCCGCTCTGAAGCGGAGGGGCTCCCCGAGACGGCAGGGGTTATGTAGCCACCTTGCCCATTTGAGGGCCACTTCTGATTTAGTCCCCTGCTCTGAAGCGGAAGGGCTCCCCGAGAAGGCAGGGGTTATGTAGCCACATTGCCGATTTTTGGGCCACTTCTGAGTTAGTCCCCTGTTCTGAAGCGGAGGGGCTCGCCGAGTCGGCAGGGGTTATGTAGCCACCTTGCCCACAAGTGGGCCACTTCTGATTTAGTCCCCTGCTCTGAAGCGGAAGGGCTCCCCGAGACAGCAGGGGTTATGTAGCCACCTTACCCATTTGTGGGCCAATTTTGATTTAGTCCCCAACTCTGAAGCGGAGGGGCTCCCCAAGACGGCAGGGGTTATGTAGCCACCTTGCCCATTTGTGGGCCACTTCTGAGTTAGTCCCTCGCTCTGGAGCGGAGAGGGCTCCCCGAGACGGCAGGGGTTATGTAGCCACCTAGCCCAGTTGGGGGCCACTTGTGAGCTAGTCGCCCGCTCTGAAGCGGGGGGGCTCCCCGAGATGGCAGGGGTTATGTAGCCACCCTGCCTATTTGTGGGGCACCTCTGATTTAGTCCCCGCCTCTGAAGCGGAGGGGCTCCCCGGGATGGCAGGGGCTATGTAGCCACCTTGCCCGTTTGTGGGCCACTTGTGATTTACTCCCTCGCTCTGAAGCGTGGGGCTCCCCAAAACGGCAGGGGTTATGTAGCCACCTTGCCGATTTGTGGGCCACTTCTGAGTTAGTCCCCCACCTTGAAGCGGAGGGGCTCCCTGAGACGGGAGGGGTTATGCAGCCTCCTTGCCCATTTATGGGCCACTTCCGATTTAGTCCCCTGCTCTGAAGCGGAGGGGCTCCCCGAGACGGCAGGGGTTATGCAGCCACCTTGCCGATTTGTTGGCCACTTCTGAGATAGTCCCCCGCCCTGAAGCGAAGGGGCTCCCCGAGACGGCAGGGGTTATGTAGCCACCTTGCCAATTTGTCGGCCACCTCTGAGTTAGTCCCCCGCTCTGAAGCGGAGGAACTCCCCGAGACGGCAGGGGTTATGTAGCCACGTTGCCAATTTGGGGGCCGCTCGTGAGTTGATCGCCCGCTCTGAAGCGGAGGGGCTCCCCGAGATGGCAGGGGGTATGTAGCCACCTTGCCCATCTGTGGGCCACTTCTGAGTTAGTCCCCCGCTCTGAAGCGGAGGGGCTCCCCAAAATGGCAGCGGTTATGTAGCCACCTTGCTGATTTGTGGGCCACTTCTGATTTACTCCCCGGCTCTGAAGCGGAAGGGCTCCCCGAGACAGCAGGGGTTATGTAGCCACCTTGCCCATTTGTGGGCCACTTGTGATTTACTCCCCCGCTCTGAAGCGTGGGGCTCCACAAAGCGGCAGGGGTTATGTAGCCACCTTGCTGATTTGTGGGCCACTTCTGAGTTCGTCCCCCGCTCTGAAGCGGAGGGGCTCCCCGAGACGGGAGGGGTTATGTAGCCACCCTGCCCGTTTGTGGGCCAATTCTGCTTCAGTTCCCTGCCCTGAAGCGGAGGGGCTCCCCGAGACGGCAGGGGTTATGCAGCCACCTTGCTCATTGGTGCGCGACTTCTGAGTTAGTCCCCCGCTCTGAAGCAGAGGGGCCCCCCGAGAGGGCCAGGGTTATATAGCCACCTTTCCCATTTGTGGGCCACTTCTGATTTAGCCCCCCGCTCTGAAGCGGAGGGACGTCCCGAGACCGCAGGGGTTATGTAGCCACCTTGCCCATTTGTGGGCTCCTTCTGGGTGAGTCTTCCGCTCTGAAGCGGAGGGGCACGCCGAGACGGCAGGGGTTATGTAGCCACCTTGCCCATTTGCTGGCCACTTCTGAGTTAGTCCCACGCTCTGAAGCAGAGGGGCTCCCCGAGAGGGCAGGGGTCGTGTAGCCACCTTGCCCATTTGTGGCCGACCTCTGAGGTAGTCCCCCGCTCTGAAGCGGAGGAACTCCCCGAGACGGCAGGGGTTATGTAGCCACCTTGCCCATTTTTGGGCCACTTCTGATTTAGTCCCCTGCTCTCGAGCGGAGGGGCTCCCTGAGACAGAGGGGGTTATGTAGCCACCTTGCCCATTTGTGGGCCACTTCTGAGTTAGTCCCCCGCTCTGATGCGGAGGGGCTCCCCGAGACAGCAGGGGCCTTGTAGCCACCTTGCGCATTTGTGGGCCACTTCTGATTTAGTCCCCCGCTGCGAAGCGGAGGGGCTCCCCGAGACGGCAGGGGTGATGTAGCCACGTTGCCAATTTGGGGGCCGCTTGTGAGTTGATCGCCCGCTCTGAAGCGGAGGGGCTCCCCGAGATGGCAGGGGGTATGTAGCCACCTTGCCCATCTGTGGGCCACTTCTGAGTTAGTTCCCCGCTCTGTAGCGGAGGGGCTCCCCAAAACGGCAGCGGTTATGTAGCCACCTTGCTGATTTGTGGGCCACTTCTGATTTACTCCCCGGCTCTGAAGCGGAAGGGCTCCCCGAGACAGCAGGGGTTATGTAGCCACCTTGCTCATTTGTGAGCAACTTGTGATTTACTCCCCCGCTCTGAAGCGTGGGGCTCCCCAAAACGGCAGGGGTTATGTACCACCTTGCCGATTTGTGGGCCACTTCTGAGTTCGTCCCCCGCTCTGAAGCGGAGGGGCTCCCGGAGACGGGAGGGGTTATGTAGCCACCCTGCCCATTTGTGGGCCAATTCTGCTTCAGTTCCCTGCCCTGAAGCGGAGGGGCTCCCCGAGTTGGCAGGGGTTATGCAGCCACCTTGCCCATTGGTGCGCCACTTCTGAGTTAGTCCCCCGCTCTGAAGCAGAGGGGCTCCCCGAGAGGGCCAGGGTTATGTAGCCACCTTGCCCATTTGTGGGCCACTTCTGATTTAGCCCCCCGCTCTGAAGCGGAGGGACGTCCCGAGACCGCAGGGGTTATGTAGCCACCTTGCCCATTTGTGGGCTCCTTCTGGGTTAGTCTGCCGCTCTGAAGCGGAGGGGCACGCCGAGACGGCAGGGGTTATGTAGCCACCTTGCCCATTTACTGGCCACTTCTGAGTTAGTCCCACGCTCTGAAGCAGAGGGGCTCCCCGAGACGGCAGGGGTTATGTAGCCACCTTGCCCATTTGTGGGCCACCTCTGAGTTAGTCCCCCGCTCTGAAGCGGAGGAACTCCCCGAGACGGCAGGGGTTATGTAGCCACCTTGCCCATTTTTGGGCCACTTCTGATTTAGTCCCCTGCTCTCGAGCGGAGGGGCTCCCTGAGACGGAGGGGGTTATGCAGCCACTTTGCCCATTTGTGGGCCACTTCTGAGTTAGTCCCCCGCTCTGAAGCGGAGGGGCTCCCCGAGACAGCAGGGGTTTTGTAGCCACCTTGCGCATTTGTGGGCCACTTCTGATTTAGTCCCCCGCTGCGAAGCGGAGGGGCTCCCCGAGACGGCAGGGGTTATGTAGCCACGTTGCCAATTTGGGGGCCGCTTGTGAGTTGATCGCCCGCTCTGAAGCGGAGGGGCTCCCTCAGATGGCAGGGGGTATGTAGCCACCTTGCCCATCTGTGGGCCACTTCTGAGTTAGTCCCCCGCTCTGTAGCGGAGGGGCTCCCCAAAACGGCAGCGGTTATGTAGCCACCTTGCTGATTTGTGGACCACTTCTGATTTACTCCCCGGCTCTGAAGCGGAAGGGCTCCCCGAGACAGCAGGGGTCATGTAGCAACCTTGCCCATTTGTGGGCCACTTGTGATTTACTCCCCCGCTCTGAAGCGTGGGGCTCCCCAAAACGGCAGGGGTTATGTAGCCACCTTGCCGATTTGTGGGCCACTTCTGAGTTCGTCCCCCGCTCTGAAGCGGAGGGGCTCCCCGAGACGGGAGGGGTTATGTAGCCACCCTGCCCATTTGTGTGTCAATTCTGCTTCAGTTCCCTGCCCTGAAGCGGAGGGGCTCCCCGAGACGGCAGGGGTTATGCAGCCACCTTGCCCATTGGTGCGCCATCTCTGAGTTAGTCCCCCGCTCTGAAGCAGAGGGGCTCCCCGAGAGGGCACGGGTTATGTAGCCACCTTGCCCATTTGTGGGCCACTTCTGATTTAGCCCCCCGCTCTGAAGCGGAGGGACGTCCCGAGACCGCAGGGGTTATGTAGCCACCTTGCCCATTTGTGGGCTCCTTCTGGGTTAGTCTGCCGCTCTGAAGCGGAGGGGCACCCCGAGACGGCAGGGGTTATGTAGCCACCTTGCCCATTTGTGGGCCACTTCTGAGTTAGTCCCACGCTCTGAAGCAGAGGGGCTCCCCGAGACGGCAGGGGTTTTGTAGCCATCTTGCCCATTTGCGGCCCACTTCTGAGTTAATCCCATTAGTCCCGCGCTCTGAAGCGCATGGGGTTCCCTGAGACGGCAGGGGTTATGTAGCCACCTTGCCTATTTGTGGGCCATTTCTGATTTATTCCCCCGCTCTGAAGCGGAGGGGCTCCCCGAGACGGCAGGGGTTATGTAGCCACCTTGCCCATTTGTGGGCCACTTCTGATTATGGCCTCCGCTCTGAAGCGAAGGGGCTCCCCGAGATGGCAGGGGTTATGTAGCCACCCTGCTCTTTTGTGGGCCACTTCTGCCTCAGTTCCATGCCCTGAAGCGGAGGGGCTCCTCGAGACCGCAGGGCTTATGCAGCCACCCTGCCCATTGGTGAACCACTTCTGAGTTAGTCCCCCGCTCTGAAGCGGAGGGGCTCCACGAGACGGCAGCGGTTATGCAGCCACCTTGCTGATTTGTGGGCCACTTCTGATTTAGTCCCCGGCTCTGAAGCGGAGGGGCTCCCCGAGACGGCAGGGGTTATGTAGCCACCTTGCCCATTTGTGGGCGACTTCTGAGTTCGTCCCCCGCTCTGAAGCGGAGGGGCTCCCCGAGACGGCAGGGGTTATGTAGCCACCCTGCCCATTTGCTGGCCACTTCTCAGTTAGTCCCCCGCTCTGAAGCGGAGGGGCTCCCCGAGACGGCAGGGGTTGTGTAACCACCTTGCCCATTTGTGGGCCACTTCTGAATTAGTCCCCCGCTCTGAAGCGGAGGGGCTCCCCGAGACGGCAGGGGTTATGTAGCCACCTTGCCCATTTGCGGCCCACATCTGAGTTAATCCCATTTGTGGGCCACTTGTGAGTTAGTCCCCTGCTCTGAAGCGGAGGGGCTCCCCGAGACGGCAGGGGTTTTGTAGCCACCCTGCCCATTTGTGGGCCACTTTTGCTTCAGTTCCCTGCCCTGAAGCGGAAGGGCTCCCCGCGACGGCAGGGGTTATGCAGCCACCTTGCCCATTGGTGCGCCACTTCTGAGTTAGTCCCCCGCTCTGAAGCAGAGGGGCTCCCCGAGAGGGCCGGGGTTATGTAGCCACCTTGCCCATTTGTGGGCCACTTCTCAGTTAGTCCCCCGCTCGGAAGCGGAGGGGCTCCCCGAGACGGCAAGGGTTATGTAGCCACCTTGCCCATTTGTGGGCCACTTCTGATTTAGCCCCCCGCTCTGAAGCGGAGGGACCGCAGGGGTAATGTAGCCACCTTGCCCATTTGTGGGCCCCTTCTGGGTTAGTCTGCCGCGTTGAAGCGGAGGGGCACCCCGAGACAGCAGGGGCTATGTAGCAACCTTGCCCATTTGCTGGCCCTTTCTGAGTTAGTCCCACGCTCTGAAGCGGAGGGGCTCCCCGAGACGGCAGGGGTTGTGTAGCCACCTTGCCCATTTGTGGGCCACTTCTGAGTTAGTCCCACGCTCTGAAGCGGAGGGGCTCCCTGAGACGGCAGGGGTTTTTGTAGCCACCTTGCCCATTTGCGGCCCACTTCTGAGTTAATCCCATTTGCGGGCCACTTGTGAGTTAGTCCCCCGCTCTGAAGCCGAGGGGCTCTCTGAGACGGCAGGTGTTATGTAGCCACCTTGCCTATTTTTGGGCCATTGGTGATTTATTCCCCCGCTCTGAAGCGGAGGGGCTCCCCGAGACGGCAGGGGTTACGTAGCCACCTTGCACATTTGTGGGCCACTTCTGATTCTGGCCGCCGCTCTGAAGCGAAGGGGCTCTCTGAGATGGCAGGGGTTATGTAGCCACCCTGCCCATTTGTGGGCCACTTCTGCCTCAGTTCAATGCCCTGAAGCGGAGGGGCTCCCCGAGACGGCAGGGGCTATGCAGCCACCCTGCTCATTGGTGAACCACTTCTGAGTTAGTCCCCCGCTCTGAAGCGGAGGGGCTCCACGAGACGGCAGCGGTAATGTAGGCCACCTTGCTGATTTGTGGGCCACTTCTGATTTAGTCCCCGGCTCTGAAGCGGAGGGGCTCCCCGAAACAGCAGGGGATATGTAGCTACCTTGCTCATTTGTGGGCGACTTGTGATTTACTCCCCCGCTCTGAAGTGTGGGGCTCCTCAAAACAGCAGGGGTTATGTAGCCACCCTGCCGATTTGTGGGCCACTTCTGAGTTCGTCCCCCGCTCTGAAGCGGAGGGGCTCTCCGAGACGGCAGGGGTTATGTAGCCACCCTGCCCTTTTGCTGGCCACTTCTGAGTTAGTCCCACGCTCTGAAGCGGAGGGGCTCCCCGAGACGGCAGGGGTTATGTAGCCACCTTGCCCATTTGTGGGCAACTTCTGATTCTGGCCCCCGCTCTGAAGCGGAGGGGCTCCCTGAGACGGCAGGGGTTATGTAGCCACCCTGCCCATTTGTGGGCCACTTCTGCCTCAGTTCCATGCCCTGAAGCGGAGGGGCTCCCCGAGACGGCAGGGGTTATGCAGCCACCCTGCCCATTGGTTGGCCACTTCTGAGTTAGTCCCCCGCTCTGAAGCGGAGGGGCTCCCCGAGACGGCAGGGGTTATGTAGCCACCTTGCCCATTTGTGGGCAACTTCTCAGTTAGTCTCCTGCTCGGAAGCGGAGGGGCTCCCCGAGACGGCAGGGGTGATGTAGTCACCTTGCCCATTTGTAAGCCACTTCTGATTCAGCCCCCGGCTCTGAAGCGGAGGGGCTCCTCGCGACAGCAGGGGTTATGTAGCCACCTGCCCGATTCCTGGGCCACTTCTGAGTTAGTCCCCAACCCTGAAGCGGAGGGGCTCCCCGAGATGGCGGGGGTCTTGTAGCCACCTTGCCCATTTGCGGGCCACTTCTGAGCTAGTGCCCCGCTCTGAAGCGGAGGGGCTCCCCGAGACGGCGGGGGTCATGTAGCCATCTTTCCCATTCGTGGGACACTTCTGAGTTAGTCCCCCGCTCTGAAGCGGAAGGGCTCCCCGAGACGGCAGGAGTTATGTAGCCACCTTGCCCAATTGTGGGCCACTTCTGATTGAGTCCCCTGCTCTGAAGCGGAGGGGCTCCCCGAGACAGCAGGGGTTATATAGCCACCTTGCCCACAAGTGGGCCACTTCTGAGTTAGTCCCCCGCTCTGAAAGGGAGGGGCTCCCCAAAGCGGGCGGGGTTATATAGCCACCTTGCCCATTTGTGGGCCACTTGTGATTTAGTCCCCCGCTCTGAAGCGGAGGGGCTCCCAAAGACGGCAGGGGTTATATAGCCACCTTCCCCACAAGTGGTCCACTTCTGAGTTAGTCCCCCGCTCTGAAGCGGAGGGGCTCCGCGAGACGGCAGGGGTCATGTAGCCACCTTGTCCATTTGCTGGCCAGTTCTGAGTTAGTCCCTCGCTCTGAAGCGGAGGGGCTCCCCGAGACGGCAGGGGTTATGTAGCCACCTTGCCCATTTATGGGCCACTTCTGAGTTAGTCCCACGCTCTGAAGCGGAAGGGCTCCCCGAGACGGCAGGGGTTATGTAGCCACCTTGTCCATTCGTGGGCCACTTCTGATTCATTCCCCCGCTCTGAAGCCGAGGGGCTCCCCGAGACGGCAGGGGTTGTGTGGCCACCTTGCCCATTTGCTGGCCACTTCTCAGTTAATCCCCCGCTCTGAAGCGGAGGGGCCCCCCGAGACGGCAGGGGTTATGTAGCCACCTTTCCTATTTGTGGGTCATTTGTGATTTATTCCCCCGCTCTGAAGCGGGGGTGCTCCCCGAGACGGCAGGGGTTATGTAGCCACCTTGCCCCTTTGTGGGCCACTTCTGATTCTGGCCCCCGCTCTGAAGCGGAAGGGCACCCGGAGACGGCAAGGGTTATGTAGCCACCTGGCCCATTTGGGGGCCACTTCGGAGTTAGTCCCCCGCTCTGAAGCGGAGGGGCTCCCCGAGACAGCAGGGGTTATGTAGCCACCTTGCCAATTTGTGTGAGACTTCTGATGTAGTCCCCCGCTCTGAAGCGGAGGGGCTCCCCAAGCTGGCAGGGGTTATGTAGCCACCTTGCCCACAAGTGGGCCACTTGTGATTTAGCCCCCCGCTCTGAAGCAGAGGGGCTCCCCGAGACGGCAGGGCTCATGTAGCCACCTTGCCCATTTGTGGGCCACTTCTGAGTTAGTCCCCCGCTCGGAAGCGGAGGGGCTCCCCGAGACGGCAGGGGTTATGTAGCCACCTTGCCCATTTGTAGGCCACTTGTGATTTAGTCCCCCGCTCTGAAGCAGAGGGGCTCGCCGAGACGGCAGGGGTTATGTAGCCACCTTGCCCACAAGTGGGCCACTTGTGATTTAGTCCCCCGCTCTCAAGCGGAGGGGCTCTCGAAGACGGCAAGGGTTATGTAGCCACCTTGCCCATTTGTGGGCCACTTCTGAGTTAGTCCCCCGCTCTGAAGCGAGGGGCTCCCCGAGACGGCAGGGGCTATGTAGCAACCTTGCCCATTCGTGGGACACTTCTGAGTTAGTCCCCCACTCTGAAGCGGAGGGGCCCCCCGAGACGGCAGGGGTTATGTAGCCACCTTGCCCACAAGTGGGCCACTTCTCAGTCAAATCCCCGCTCTGAAGCGGAGGGGCTCCCCGAAACAGCAGGGGTTATGTAGCCACCTTGCCGATTTGAGGACCCCTTCTGCTTTGGTTCCCTGCTCTGAAGCAGAGGGGCTCCCCGAGACGGCAGCCGTTATGCACCCACCTTGCCCATTTGTGGGCCACTTCTGAGTTAATCCCCCGCTCTGAAGCGGAGGGGCTCCCCGAGACGGCAGGGGTTATGTAGCCACCTTGCCCATTTGTGGGCCTTTTCTGAGTGGGTCCCCCGCCCTGAAGCGGAGGGGCTCCCCGAGACGACAGGGGTTATGTAGCCACCTTGCCCATTTGTGGGCCACTTGTGATTTAGTCCCCCGCTCTGAAGCGGAGGGGCTCCCCGAGACGGCAGGGGTTATGTTGCCACCTTGCCCATTTGTGGGCGACTTCTGAGTTAGTCCCCCGCTCTGAAGCGGAGGGGCTCCCCGAGACGGCAGGGGTTCTGTAGCCACCTTGCCCATTTGTGGGCCACTTCTGATTTAGTCATCCGCTCTGAAGCGGAGGGGCTCCCCGAGAAGGCAAGGGTTATGTAGCCACCTTGCCCATTTGTGGGCCACTTCTGATTTAGTCCCCCGCTCTGAAGCGGAGGGGCTCCCCGAGATGGCAGGGGTTATGTAGCCACCTTGCCCATTTGTGGGCCACTGCTGAGTTAGTCCCCCGCTCTGAAGCGGAGGAGCTCCCCGAGACGGCAGGGGCTATGTAGCAGCCTTGCCCATTTGTGGGCCACTTGTGTTTTAGTCCCCCGCTGTGAAGCGGAGGGGCTCCCCAAGACGGCAGGGGTTATGTAGCCACCTTGCCCAAAAGTGGGCCACTTCTGAGTTAGTCCCCCGCTCTGAAGCGGAGGGGCTCCCGGAGACGGCAGGGGTTATGTAGCCACCTTGCCCATTTGTGGGCCACTTGTGATTTAGTCCCCCGCTCTGAAGCGGAGGGGCTCCCCGAGACGGCAGGGGTTGTGTAGCCACCTTGCCCATTTGTGGGCCACTTGTTGTTTTTTTCCCCCGCTCTGAAGCGGAGGGGCTCCCCGAGACGGCAGGGGTCATGTAGCCACCTTGCCCATTTGTGGGCCACTTCTGATTCTGGCCCCCGCTCTGAAGCGGAGGATCTCCCCGAGACGGCAAGGGTTATTTAGCCACCTTGCTGATTGGTGGGCCACTTCTGATTTAGTCCCCCGCTCTGAAGCGGAGGGGCTCCCCGAGTCGGCAGGGGTTATGTAGCCACCTTTGCCATTTGTGGGCCACTTGTGAGTTAGTCCCCCGCTCTGAAGCGGAGGGGCTCCCCAAGACGGCAACGGTTATGTAGCCACCTTGCCCACAAGTCGGCCACTTCTGAGTTAGTCCCCCACTCTGAAGCGGAGGGGCTCCCCGCGACGGTAGGGGTTATGTAGCCACCCTGCCCATTTGTGGGCCACTTCTGATTTAGTCCCCCGCTGTGAAGCGGTGGGGCGCCCCGAGACGGCAGGGGTTATGTAGCCAACTTGCCCATTTGCTGGTCACTTCTGAGTTAGTCCCCCGCTCTGAAGCGGAGGGGACCCCCGAGACGGCAGGGGTTATGTAGCCACCTTGCCCATTTGTGGGCCACTTGTGATTTAGTCCCCCGCTCTGAAGGGGAGGGGCTCCCGGAGACGGCAGTCGTCATGTAGCCACCTTGCCCATCTTTGGGCCACTTCTGAGTTAGTCCCCCGCTCTGAAGCGGAGGGGCTCCCCGAGACGGCAGGGGTTATGTAGCCACCTTGCCCATTTGTGGGCCACTTCTGGTTTAGTCCCCCGCTCTAAAGCGGAGGGGCTCCCAGAGACGGCAGGGGTTATGTAGCCACCTTGCCCATTTGTGGGCCACTTGTGATTTAGTCCCCCGCTCTGAAGCGGAGGGGCTCCCCGAGACGGCAGGGGCTATGTAGCCACCTTGCCCATTTGTTGTCCACTGCTGAGTTAGTCTTCCGCTCTGAAGCGGAGGAGCTCCCCAAGACGGCAGGGGTTATGTAGCAGCCTTGCCCATTTGTGGGCCACTTGTGTTTTACCCCCCGCTCTGAAGCGGAGGGGCTCCCCAAGACGGCAGGGGTTATGTTGCCACCTTGCCCACAAGTGGGCCACTTCTGAGTTAGTCCCCCGCCCTGAAGCGGAGGGGCTCCCCGAGACGGCAGGGGTTATATAGCCACCTCGCCAATTTGCGCGCCACTTCTGAATTAGTCCGCCGCTCTGAAGCGGAGGGGCTCCCGGAGACGGCAGGGGTTATGTAGCCACCTTGCCCATTTGTGGGCCACTTGAGATTTAGTCCCATGCTCCGAAGCGGAGGGGCTCCCTGCCCATTTGTGGGCCACTTCTGAGTTAGTCCCCCGCTCTGATGCGGCGGGGCTCCTCGAGACGGCAGGGGTTATGTAGCCACCTTGCCCATTTGTGGGCCACCTGTGATTTAGTCTGCCGCTCTGAAGCGGAGGGGCTCCCTGAGACGGCAGGGGTTATGTAGCCACCTTGCCCATTTGTGGGCCACTTCTGATTCTGGCCCCCGCTCTGAAGCGGAGGGGCTCCCCGAGACGGCAGGGGTTATGTAGCCACCTTTCCCATTTGTGGGCCACTTGTGAGTTAGTCCCCCGCTCTGAAGCGGAGGGGCTCCCCAAGACGGCAGGGGTTATGTAGCCACCTTGCACACAAGTGGGCCACTTCTGAGTTAGTCCCCCACTCTGAAGCAGAGGGGCTCCCCGAGACGGCACGGGTTATGTAGCCACCTTGCCCATTTGTGGGCCACTTGTGATTTAGTCCCCCGCTCTGAAGCGAGGGGCTCCCCGACACGGCAGGGGTTATGTAGCCACCTTGCCCACAAGTGGGCCACTTCTGAGTTAGTCTTCCGCTCTGAAGCGGAGGAGCTCCCCGAGACGGCAGGGGTTATGTAGCAGCCTTGCCCATTTGTGGGCCACTTGTGATTTAGTCCATGCTCTGAAGCGGAGGGGCTCCCCGAGACGCCAGGGGTTATGTAGCCACGTTGCGCATTTGTGGGCCATCTGTGATTTAGTCCGCCGCTCTGAAGCGGAGGGGCTCCCCGAGACGGCAGGGGTTATGTAGCCACTTTGCCCATTTGTGGGCCACTTCTGAGTTAGTCCCCGCCTCTGAAGCGGAGGAGCTCCCCGAGACAGCAGGGATTATGTAGCCACCTTGCCCATTTGTGGGCCACTTCTGATTTAGTCCCCCACTCTGAAGCGGAAGGGCTCCCCGAGACGGCAGGGGTTATGTAGCCATCATGCCCATTTATGGGCCACTTGTGATGTAGTCCCCCACTCTGAAGCAGAGGGGCTCCCTGAGACGGCAGGGCTTAGGTAGCAACCTTGCCCATTTGTGGGCCACTTCTGATTTAGTCCCCCACTCTGAAGCGGAGGGGCTCCCCAAGTCGGCAGGGGTTATGTAGCCACCTTGCCCACAAGTGGGCCACTTCTGAAGTAGTCCTCCGCTCTGAAGCGGAGGGCCTCCCCGAGACGGCAGGGGTTATGTAGCCACCTTGCCCATTTGTGGGCCACTTGTGATTTAATCCCCCGCTCTGAAGCGGCGGAGCTCCCCGAGACGGCAGGGGTTATGTAGCCACCCTGCACATTTGTGGGCCACTTCTGAGTTAGTCCTCCGCTCCGAAGAGGAGGGTCTCCCGAAGACGGCAAGGGTTATGTAGCCACCTTGCCCACAAGTGGGCCACTTCTCAGTTAGTCCCCCGCTCTGAAGCGGAGGGGGTCCCCGAGACGGCGGGCGTTATGTAGCCACCATTCCCATTTGTGGGCCACATCTGGGTTAGTTTGCGCTCTGCAGCGGAGGGGCTCCCCGGGACGGCAGGGGGTATGTAGCCACCTTGCCCATTGGTGGGCCACTTGTGATTTATTCCCCCGCTCTGAAGCGGAGGAGCTCCCCGAGACAGCAGGGTATATGTAGCCACCTTGCCCATTTGTGGGCCACTTCTGATTTAGTCCCCCACTCTGAAGCGGAGGGGCTCCCCGAGACGGCAGGGGTTATGTAGCCATCTTGCCCATTTATGGGCCACTTGTGATGTAGTCCCCGGCTCTGAAGCGGAGGGGCTCCCTGAGACGGCAGGGCTTAGGTAACAACCTTGCCCATTTGTGGGCCACTTCTGATTTAGTCCCCCACCCTGAAGCGCAGGGGCTCCCCAAGACGGCAGGGGTTATGTACCCACCTTGCTGGGAGGTGGGCCACTTCTGAAGTAGTCCTCCACTCTGAAGCGGAGGGCTCCCCGAGACGGCAGGGGTTATGTAGCCACCTTGCTAATTTCTGGGCCACTTGTGATTTAATCCCCCGCTCTGAAGCCGCAGAGCTCCCCGAGACGGCAGGGGTTATGTAGCCGCCTTGCCCATTTTTGGGCCACTTGTGATTTACTCCCCCGCTCTGAAGCGGAGGGGCTCCCCGAGACGGCAGGGGTCATGTAGCCACCTTGCCCATTTGTGGGCCACTTCTGAGTTAGTCCCCAACTCTGAAGCGGAGGGGCTCCCCGCGACGGCAGGGGTTATGTAGCCGCCTTGCCCGTTTGTGGGCCACTTCTGAGTTAGTCCCCCGCTCTGAAGTGGAGGGGCTCCCCGAGACGGCAGGGGTTATGTAGCCACCTTGCCAATTTCTGGGCCACTTCTGATTTAGTCCCCCGCTCTGAAGCGGAGGAGCTCTCCGAGATGGCAGGGGTCATGTAGCCACCTTGCCCATTTGTGTGCCACTTGTGATTTAGTCCCCGCTCTGAAGCGGAGGGGTTCCTTGAGACGGCAGGGGTCATGTAGCCACCTTGCTCATTTGTGGGCCACTTCTGAGTTAGTCCCCCGCTCCCAAGCGGAGGGGCTCCCCAAGATTGCAGGGGCTATGTAGCCACCTTGCCCATTTCTGAGCCACTTGTGATTTTTTCCCCCGGTCTGAAGCAGAACGGTCCCCCGAGATGGCAGGGGTTATGTAGCCACCTTGCCCATTTGTGGGCCACTTCTGAGTTAGTCCTCCGCTCTGAAGCGGAGGGTCTCCCGAAGACGGCAAGGGTTATGTAGACACCTTGCCCACAAGTGGGCCACTTCTCACTTAGTCCCCCGCTCTGAAGCGGAGGGGGTCCCCGACACGGCGGGCGTTATGTAGCCACCTTTCCCATTTGTGGGCCACATCTGAGTTAGTCCCGCGCTCTGAAGCGGAGGGGCTCCCCGGGACGGCAGGGGTTATGTAGCCACCCTGCCCATTGGTGGGCCACTTGTGATTTATTCCCCGGCTCTGAAGCGGGGGGGCTCCCCGAGACGGCAGGAGCTATGTAGCCACCTTGCCCATTTGTGAGCGACTTGTGATTTTTTCCCCCGGTCTGAAGCGGACCGGTACCCCGAGACGGCAGGGGTCATGTAGCCACCTTGCCCATTTGTGGGCCACTTCTGAAGTAGTCCTCCGCTCTGAAGCGGAGGGGCTCCCCGAGATGGCGAGGGTTATGTAGCCACCTTGCCCATTTTTTGGGCCACTTGTGATTTAGTCCCCCGCTCTGAAGCGGAGGAGCTCCCCGAGACGGCAGGGGTCATGTAGCCACCTTGCCCATTTGCCTGCCATCTGTTATTTGATCCCCGCTCTGAAACGGAGGGGCTCCCCGAGACGGCAGGGGTCATGTAGCCACCTTGCCCATTTGTGGGCCACTTCTGAGTTAGTCCCCGCCTCTGAAGCGGAGGAGCTCCCCGAGACAGCAGGGATTATGTAGCCACCTTGCCCATTTGTGGGCCACTTCTGATTTAGTCCCCCACTCACAAGCGGAAGGGCTCCCCGAGACGGCAGGGGTTATGTAGCCATCATGCCCATTTATGGGCCACTTGTGATGTAGTCCCCGGCTCTGAAGCGGAGGGGCCCCCTGAGACGGCAGGGCTTAGGTAACAACCTTGCCCACAAGTGGGCCACTTCTGAAGTAGTCCTCCGCTCTGAAGCGGAGGGCCTCCCCGAGACGGCAGGGGTTATGTAGCCACCTTGCCCATTTGTGGGCCACTTGTGATTTAATCCCCCGCTCTGAAGCGGCGGAGCTCCCCGAGACGGCAGGGTTTATGTAGCCACCCTGCACATTTGTGGGCCACTTCTGAGTTAGTCCTCCGCTCCGAAGAGGAGGGTCTCCCGAAGATGGCAAGGGTTATGTAGCCACCTTGCCCACAAGTGGGCCACTTCTCAGTTAGTCCCCCGCTCTGAAGCGGAGGGGGTCCCCGAGACGGCGGGCGTTATGTAGCCACCTTTCCCATTTGTGGGCCACATCTGGGTTAGTTTGCGCTCTGCAGCGGAGGGGCTCCCCGGGACGGCAGGGGGTATGTAGCCACCTTGCCCATTGGTGGGCCACTTGTGATTTATTCCCCCGCTCTGAAGCGGAGGAGCTCCCCGAGACAGCAGGGTATATGTAGCCACCTTGCCCATTTGTGGGCCACTTCTGATTTAGTCCCCCACTCTGAAGCGGAGGGGCTCCCCGAGACGGCAGGGGTTATGTAGCCATCTTGCCCATTTATGGGCCACTTGTGATGTAGTCCCCGGCTCTGAAGCGGAGGGGCTCCCTGAGACGGCAGGGCTTAGGTAACAACCTTGCCCATTTGTGGGCCACTTCTGATTTAGTCCCCCACCCTGAAGCGCAGGGGCTCCCCAAGACGGCAGGGGTTATGTACCCACCTTGCCCACAGGTGGGCCACTTCTGAAGTAGTCCTCCACTCTGAAGCGGAGGGCTCCCCGAGACGGCAGGGGTTATGTAGCCACCTTGCTAATTTCTGGGCCACTTGTGATTTAATCCCCCGCTCTGAAGCCGCAGAGCTCCCCGAGACGGCAGGGGTTATGTAGCCGCCTTGCCCATTTTTGGGCCACTTGTGATTTACTCCCCCGCTCTGAAGCGGAGGGGCTCCCCGAGACGGCAGGGGTCATGTAGCCACCTTGCCCATTTGTGGGCCACTTCTGAGTTAGTCCCCAACTCTGAAGCGGAGGGGCTCCCCGCGACGGCAGGGGTTATGTAGCCGCCTTGCCCGTTTGTGGGCCACTTCTGAGTTAGTCCCCCGCTCTGAAGTGGAGGGGCTCCCCGAGACGGCAGGGGTTATGTAGCCACCTTGCCCATTTCTGGGCCACTTCTGATTTAGTCCCCCGCTCTGAAGCGGAGGAGCTCTCCGAGATGGCAGGGGTCATGTAGCCACCTTGCCCATTTGTGTGCCACTTGTGATTTAGTCCCCGCTCTGAAGCGGAGGGGTTCCTTGAGACGGCAGGGGTCATGTAGCCACCTTGCCCATTTGTGGGCCACTTCTGAGTTAGTCCCCCGCTCCCAAGCGGAGGGGCTCCCCAAGATTGCAGGGGCTATGTAGCCACCTTGCCCATTTCTGAGCCACTTGTGATTTTTTCCCCCGGTCTGAAGCAGAACGGTCCCCCGAGATGGCAAGGGTTATGTAGACACCTTGCCCACAAGTGGGCCACTTCTCAGTTAGTCCCCCGCTCTGAAGCGGAGGGGGTCCCCGAGACGGCGGGCGTTATGTAGCCACCTTTCCCATTTGTGGGCCACATCTGAGTTAGTCCCGCGCTCTGAAGCGGAGGGGCTCCCCGGGACGGCAGGGGTTATGTAGCCACCCTGCCCATTGGTGGGCCACTTGTGATTTATTCCCCGGCTCTGAAGCGGAGGGGCTCCCCGAGACGGCAGGAGCTATGTAGCCACCTTGCCCATTTGTGAGCGACTTGTGATTTTTTCCCCCGGTCTGAAGCGGAACGGTACCCCGAGACGGCAGGGGTCATGTAGCCACCTTGCCCATTTGTGGGCCACTTCTGAAGTAGTCCTCCGCTCTGAAGCGGAGGGGCTCCCCGAGATGGCGAGGGTCATGTAGCCACCTTGCCCATTTGCCTGCAATCTGTTATTTGATCCCCGCTCTGAAACGGAGGGGCTCCCCGAGACGGCAGGGGTCATGTAGCCACCTTGCCCATTTGTGGGCCACTTCTGAGTTAGTCCCCTGCTCCGAAGTGGAGGGGCTCCCCATAATTGCAGGGGCTATGTAGCCACCTTGCCCATTTGTGAGCCACTTGTGATTTTTTCCCCCGGTCTAGGCGGAACGGTCCCCCGAGACGGCAGGGGTTATGTAGCAACCTTGCTCATTTGTGGGCCACTTCTGAGTTAGTCCACCGCCCTGAAGCGGAGGGTCTCCCGAAGACGGCAAGGGTTATGTAGCCACCTTGCCCACAAGTAGGCCACTTCTGAGTTAGTCCCCCGCTCTGAAGCGGAGGGGCTCCCCGAGACGGCAGGGGCTATGTAGCCACCTTGCCCACAAGTGGGCCACTTCTGAGTTAGTCCCCCGCTCTGAAGCGGAGGGGCTCCCCGAGACGGCAGGGGTTATGTAGCCACCTTTCCCATTCGTCGGCCACTTCTGAGTTGATCCCCCGCTCTGAAGCGGAGGAGCTCCCCGAGACAGCAGGGGTTATGTAGCCACCTTGCCCATTTGTGGGCCACTTGTGATTTATTCCCCCGCGCTGAAGCAGAACGCCCCCCCGAGACGGCAGGGGTTATGTAGCCACCTTGCCCATTTGTGGGCCACTTCTGAGTTAGTCCTCCGCTCTGAAGCGGAGGGTCTCCCGAAGACGGCAGGGGTTATGTAGCCACCTTGCCAACAAGTGGGCCACTTCTGAGTTAGTCCCCCGCTCTGAAGCGGAGAAGGTCCCCGAGACAGCAGGGGTTATGTAGCCACCTTGCCCATTTGTGGGCCACTTCTGATTCTGGCCCCCGCTCTGAAGCGGAAGAAGCTCCCCGAGACGGCAGGGGTTATGTAGCCACCTTGCCCATTTTCGGGCCACTTGTGATTTAGTCCCCTGCTCCGAAGCGGAGGGACTCCCTGAGACGGCAGGGGTCATGTAGCCACCTTGCCCATTTGTGGGCCACCCCTGAGTTATGCCCTCGCTCTGAAGCAGAGGGGCTCCGCGAGACTGCAGGGGTTATGTAGCCACCTTGCCCATTTGTGTACCACTTCTGATTCTGGCCCCCGCGCTGAAGCGGAGGGGCTCCCCGAGACGGCAGGGGTTATGTAGCCACCTTGCCCATTTGTGGGCCACTCCTAAGTTAGTCCCCTGCTCTGAAGCGGATGGGCTCCCCGAGGCGGCGGGGGATATGTAGCCACCTTGCCCATTTGTGGGCCACTTGTGATTCATTCCCCCGCTCTGAAGAGGAACGGCTCCCTGAAACGGCAGGGGTTATGTAGCCAGCTTGCCCTTTTGCCGGCCACTTGTGACTTACTCCCCCTCTCTCAAGCGGACGGGCTCCCCGAGACGGCAGGGGTCATGTAGCCACCTTGTTCAATTGTGGACCACTTCTGAGTTAGTCCCCCGCTCTGAAGCGGAAGGGCTCCCGAAGATGGCAAGGGTTATGTAGCCACCTTGCCTACAAGTGGGCCACTTCTGAGTTAGTCCCCCGCTCTGAAGCGGAGGGGCTCCCCGAGACGGCGGGGGTTATGTAGCCACTCTTCCCCTTCGTGGGCCACTTCTGAGTTAGTCCCCCGCTCTGAAGCGGACGGGCTCCCCGAGACAGCAGGGGTTATGTAGCCACCTTGCCCACAAGTGGGCCACTTCTGAGTCAGTCCCCCGCTCCGAAGCGGAGGGGCTCCCCGAGACGGCAGGTGTTATGTAGCCACCTTGCCCATTTGTGGGCCACTTGTGATTTAGTCCCCCGCTCTGAAGCGGAGGGGCTCCCCGAGACAGCAGGGGTCATGTAACCACCTTGCCCATTCGTGGGCCACTTGTGATTTAGTCCCCCGCTCTGATGCGCAGGGGCTCCCCGAGACGGCAGGGGTTATGTAGCCACCTTGCCCATTTGTGGGCCACTTGTGAAATATTCCCCCGCTCTGAAGCAGAACGGCCCCACGAGACGGCAGGGGTTTGGTAGCCACCTTGCCCATTTGTAGGCCACTTGTGATTTACTCCCCCGCTCTCAAGCGGACGGGCTCCCCGAGACGGCAGGGGTTATGTAGCCACCTTGTTCATTTGTGGGCCACTTCTGAGTTAGTCCCCCGCTCTGAAGCGGGGGGGCTCTCGAAGACGGCAAGGGTTATGTAGCCACCTTGCCCAGAAGTGGGCCACTTCTGAGTTAGTCCCCCGCTCTGAAGTGGAGGGGCTCCCCGAGACGGCGGGGGTTATGTAGCCACCTTGCCCATTCGTGGGCCACTTCTGAGTTAGTCCCCCGCTCTGAAGCGGAGGGTCTCCCGAAGACAGCAGGGGCTATGTAGCCACCTTGCCCATTTGTGGGCCACTTGTGATTTAGTCCCCCGCTCCGAAGCGGAGGGACTCCCCGAGACGGCGAGGGTTATGTAGCCACCTTGCCCATTTGTGGGCCACTTGTGATTTAGTCCCCCGCTCCGAAGCGGAGGGACTCCCCGAGACAGCAGGAGTCATGTAGCCTCCTTGCTGATTTGTGGGGCACCTCTGAGTTATGCCCTCGCTCTGAAGCAGAGGGGCTCCCCGAGACAGCAGGGCTTATGTAGCCACCTTGCCCATTTGTGTGCCACTTCTGATTCTGACCCCGCTCTGAAGCGGAGGGGCTCCCCGAGACGACACGGGATATGTAGCCACCTTGCCCATTTGTGGGCCACTTGTGAGTTAGTCCCCCGCTCTGAAGCGGAGGGGCTCCCCGAGACGGCAGGGGTTATGTAGCCACCTTGCCCATTTGTGGGTCACTTGTGATTTATTCCCCCGCTCTGAAGGGGAACAGCTCCCTGAGACGGCAGGGGTTTATGTAGCCACCTTGCCCATTTGTGGGCCACTTCTGATTCTGACCCCCGCTCTGAAGCGGAGGGGCTCCCCGAGACGGCAGGGGTTATGTAGCCACCTTGCCCATTTGTCGGCCACTTGTGATTTAGTCCCCCGCTCTGAAGCAGAGGGGCTCCCCGAGACGGCAGGGGTTATGTAGCCACCTTGCCCATTTGTGGGCCAGGTATGATTTGTTCCCCCGCTCTGAAGCGGAGGGGCCCCTCGAGACGGCAAGGGTTATGTAGCCACCTTGCCCATTTGTGGACCACTTTTGATTTAGTCCCCCGGTCTGAAGCGGAGGGGCTCCCCGAGACGGCAGGGGTTATGTAGCCACCTTGCCCTTTTGTGGGCCACTTCTGATTCTGGCCCCCGCTCTGAAGCGGAGGGGCTCCCCAAGACGGCAGGGGTTATGTAGCCACCTTGCCCACAAGTTGGCAGCTTCCTAGTTGGTCCCCCGCTCTGAAGCGGAGGGGCTCCCCGACACGGCAGGGGTTATGTAGCCACCTTGCCCATTTGTCGGCCTATTCTGATTCTGGCCCCCGCTCTGAAGCGGAGGGGCCCCTCGAGAGGGCAAGGGTTATGTAGCCACCTTGCCCACTTGTGGACCACTTTTGATTTAGTCCCACGCTCTGAAGCGGAGGGGCTCCCCGAGACGGCAGGAAGTATGTAGCCACCTTGCCCATTTGTGGGCCACGTCTGATTTAGTCCCCTGCTCTGAAGCGGAGGGGCTCCCCGAGACGGCAGGGGTTATGTAGCCACCTTGCCTGTTGGCGGGCCACTTCTGATTTAGTCCCCCGCTCTGAATCAGAGGGGCTCCCCGAGACGGCAGGGGGTATGTAGCCACCCTGCCCATTTGTGGGCCACTTCTGACTTAGTCCCCGGCTCTGAAGCGGAGGGGCTCCCCGAGACGCCAGGGGTTATGTAGCCACCTTGCCCATTTGTGGGCCACTTCTGAGTGAATCCCCCTCCCTGAAGCGGAGGGGCTCCCCGAGACGGCAGGGGTTATGTAGCCACCTTGCCCATTTGTGGGCCACTTCCGATTTAGTCCCCCGCTCTGAAGCGGAGGGGCTCCCCGAGACGGCAGCGGTTATGTAGCCACCTTGCCCATTTGTGGGCCACTTCCGAGTCAGTCCCCCGCTCTGAAGCGGAGGGGCTCCCCGAGACGGCAGGGGTTATGTAGCCACCTTGCCCATTTGTGGGCCACTTCCTGTTTAGTCCCCTGCTCTGAAGTGGAGGGGCTCCCCGACACGACAGGGGATATGTAGCCACCTTGCCCATTTGTGGGCCACTTGTGATTTGCTCCCTTGCTCCGAACCAGAACGGCTCCCCGAGACAGCAGGGGTTATGTAGCCACCTTGCCCATTTGTGGGCCACTTGTGATTTACTCCCCCGATCTCAAGCGGACGGGCCCCCCGAGACGGCAGGGGTTATGTAGCAACTTTGTCCATTTTTGGGCGACTTCTGAGTTAGTCCCCCGCTCTGGAGCGGAGGAACTCCCCGAGAGAGCAGGGGTTATGTAGCCACCTTGCCCACAAGTGGGCCACTTCTGATTCTGACCCCGGCTCTGAAGCGAAGGGGCTCCCCGAAACGGCAGGGGTTATGTAGCCACCTTGCCCATTTGTCAGCCACTTCTGATTCTGGCCCCCGCTCTGAAGTTGAGGGGCTCCCCGAGACGGCAAGGGTTATGTAGCCATCTTGCCCATTTGTGGGCCGCTTCTGAGTTAGTCCCCCGCTCTGAAGCGGAGGAGCTCCCCAAGACGGCAAGGGTTATGTAGCCACCTTGCCCACAGGTGGGCCACTTCTGAGCTAGTCCCCCGTTCTGAAGCAAAGGGGCTCCCCGAGACGGCGGGGGTCATGTTGCCACTTTTCCCATTCGTGGGCCACTTCTCAGTTAGTCCCCCGCTCTGAAGCGCAGGGGCTCCCCGAGATGGCAGGGGTTATGCAGCCACCTTGCCCATTTGTGGGCCACTTGTGAGTTGCTCCCTTGCTCCGAAGCGGAACGGCTCCCCGAGACGGCAGGGGTTATGTAGCCACCTTGCCCATTTGTGGGCCACTTGTGATTTACTCCCCCGATCTCAAGCGGACGGGCCCCCCGAGACGGCAGGGGTTATGTAGCCACTTTGTCCATTTTTGGGCGACTTCTGAGTTAGTCCCCCGCTCTGAAGCGGAGGAGCTCCCCGAGAGAGCAGGGGTTATGTAGCCACCTTGCCCACAAGTGGGCCACTTCTGATTCTGACCCCGGCTCTGAAGCGGAGGGGCTCCCCGAGATGGCAGATGTTATGTAGCCGCCCTGCCCATTTGTCGGCCACTTCTGATTATGGCCCCCGCTCTGAAGTTGAGGGGCTCCCTGAGACGGCAAGGGTTATGTAGCCATCTTGCCCATTTGTGGGCCGCTTCTGAGTTAGTCCCCCGCTCTGAAGCGGAGGAGCTCCCGAAGATGGCAAGGGTTATGTAGCCACCTTGCCCACAAGTGGGCCACTTCTGAGCTAGTCCTCCGCTGTGAAGCAGAGGGGCTCCCCGAGACGGCGGGGGTCATGTAGCCGCTTTTCCCATTCATGGGCCACTTCTGAGTTAGTCCCCCGCTCTGAAGCGGAGGGGCTCCCCGAGATGGCAGGGGCTATGTAGCCACCTTGCCCATTTGTGGGCCACTTCTGATTCTGGCCCACACTCTGAAGCGGAAGGGGTCCCCGAGACGGCAAGGGTTATGTAGCCATCTTGCCCATTTGTGGGCCACTTCTGAGTTAGTCCCCCGCTCTGATGCAGAGGGGCTCCCCGAGACGGCAGGGGTTATGTAGCCAGCTTGCCCATTTGCGGGCGACTTCTGATTTAGTCCCCCGCTCTGAAGCGGAGGGGCTCCCCGAGACGGCAGGGGTTATGTAGCCACCTTGCCCATTTGTGGGCCACTTGTGATTTAGTCCCCCGCTCTGAAGCGGAGGGGCTCCCCGAGACGGCAGGGGTTATGTAGCCACCTTGCCCACAAGTGGGCCACTTCTGAGTGAAGCTGCCGCCCTGAAGCGGAGGGGCTCCCGGAGACGGCACGGGTTATGTAGCCACCTTGCCCATTTCTGGGTCACTTCTGATCTAGTCCCCTGCTCTGAAACGGAGGGGCTCCCCGGGACAGCAGGGGTCATGTAGCCACCTTGCCCATTTGTGGGCCACCTCTGAGCTAGCCCCCCCCCTCTGAAGCGGATGAGCTCGCCGAGACGGCAGGGGTTATGTAGCCACCTTGCCCATTTGTGGGCCACTTGTGATTTATTCCCCCGCTCCGAAGCGGAACGGCTCCCTGAGACGGCAGGGGTTATGTAGCTACCTTGCCCATTTGTGGGCCACTTCTGAATCTGGCCCCCGCTCTGAAGTTGAGGGGCTCCCCGGGATGGCAAGGGTTATGTAGCCATCTTGCCCATTTGTGGGCCACTTCTGAGTTAGTCCCCCGCTCTGAAGCGAAAGAGCTCCCGAAGACGGCAAGGGTTATGTAGCCACCTTGCCCACAAGTCGGCCATTTCTGAGCTAGTCCCCCGCTCTGAAGCAGAGGGGCTCCCCGAGACGGCGGGGGTCATGTAGCCACTTTTCCCATTGGTGGGCCACTTCCGAGTTAGTCCCCCGCTCTGAAGCGGAGGGGCTCCCCGAGATGGCAGGGGTTATGTAGCCACCTTGCCGATTTGTGGGCCACTTCTGATTCTGGCCCCCGCTCTGAAGCGGAGGGGCTCCCCGAGACGGCAAGGGTTATGTAGCCATCTTGCCCATTTGTGGGCCACTTCTGAGTTAGTCCCCCGCTCTGAAGCGGAAGGGCTCCCCGAGACGGCAGGGGTTATGTAGCCAGCTTGCCCATTTGTGGGCCAGTTATGATTTGTTCCCCCGCTCTGAAGCGGAGGGGCTCCCCGAGACGGCAGGGGTTATGTAGCCAGCTTGCCCATTTGTGGGCCACTTCTGAGTGAGTCCCTCACCCTGAAGCGAAGGGGCTCCCCGAGACGGCAGGGGTTATGTAGCCACCTTGCCCATTTGTGGGCCACTTGTGATTTAGTCCCCTGCTCTGAAGCGGAGGGGCTCCCCGAGACGGCAGGGGTTATGTAGCCACCTTGCCCAGAAGTGGGCCACTTCTGAGTGAAGCCCCCGCCCTGAAGCGGAGGGGCTCCCCGAGACGACACGGGTTATGTAGCCACCTTGCCCATTTCTGGGTCACTTATGATCTAGTCCCCTGCTCTGAAACGGAGGGGCTTCCCGGGACGGCAGGGGTCATGTAGCCACCTTGCCCATTTGTGGGCCACCTCTGAGTTAGCCCCCCCCCTCTGAAGCGGATGAGCTCGCCGAGACAGCAGGGGTTATGTAGCCACCTTGCCCATTTGTGGGCCACTTCTGATTTATTCCCCCGCTCCGAAGCGGAACGGCTCCCCGAGACGGCAGGGGTTATGTAGCCACCTTGCCCATTTGTGGGCCACTTGTGATTTACTCCCCCGATCTCAAGCAGACGGGCTCCCCGAGACGGCAGGGGTTATGTAGCCGCTTTGTCCATTTGTGGGCCACTTCTGAGTTAGTCCCCCGCTCTGAAGCGGAGGGGCTCCCCGAGACGGCAGGGGTTATGTAGCCACCTTGCCCATTTGTGGGCCACTTCTGATTCTGGCCTCCGCTCTGAAGTGGAGGGGCTCCCCGAGACAGCGGAGGTTATGTAGCCACCTTTCCCATTGGTGGGCCACTTCTGAGTTAGTCCCCCGCTCTGAAGCGGAGGGGCTCCCTGAGCCGACAGGAATTATGTAGCCACCTTGCCCATTTGTGCGCCACTTCTGATTCTGGCCCCCGCTCTGAAGCGGAGGGGCTCCCCGAGACGGCGGGGGTTATGTAGCCAACTTGCCCATTTGTGGGCCAATTCTGATTCTGGCCCCCGCTCTGAAGCGGAGGGGCTCCCCGAGACGGCAAGGGTTATGTAGCCACCTTGCCCATTTCTGGGTCACTTCTGATCTAGTCCTCTGCTCTGAAATGGAGGGGCTCCCCGGGACGGCAGGGGTCATGTAGCCACCTTGCCCATTTGTGGGCCACCTCTGAGTTAGCCCCCCCCCTCTGAAGCGGATGAGCTCGCCGAGACGGCAGGGGTTATGTAGCCACCTTGCCCATTTGTGGGCCACTTCTGATTCTGGCCCCCGCTCTGAAGTTGAGGTGCTCCCCGAGATGGCAAGGGTTATGTAGCCATCTTGCCCATTTGTGGGCCACTTCTGAGTTAGTCCCCCGCTCTGAAGCGGAGGAGCTCCCGAAGACGGCATGGGTTATGTAGCCACCTTGCCCACAAGTGGGCCACTTCTGAGCTAGTCCCCCGCTCTGAAGCAGAGGGGCTCCCTGAGACGGCGGGGGTCATGTAGCCACCTTGCCGATTTGTGGGCCACTTCTGAGTTAGTCCCCCGCTCTGAAGCGGAGGGGCTCCCCGAGACGGCAAGGGTTATGTAGCCATCTTGCCCATTTGTGGGCCACTTCTGAGTTAGTCCCCCGCTCTGATGCGAAGGGGCTTCCCGAGACGGCAGGGGTTATGTAGCCAGCTTGCCCATTTGTGGGCCAGTTATGATTTGTTCCCCCGCTCTGAAGCGGAGGGGCTCCCCGAGACGGCGGGGGTTATGTAGCCACCTTGCCCATTTGTGGGCCACTTCTGAGTGAGTCCCTCACCCTGAAGCGACGGGGCTCCCCGAGACCGCAGGGGTTATGTAGCCACCTTGCCCATTTGTGGGCCACTTGTGATTTAGTCCCCCGCTCTGAAGCGGAGGGGCTCCCCGAGACGGCAGGGGTTATGTAGCCACCTTGCCCACAAGTGGGCCACTTCTGAGTGAAGCCCCCGCCCCGAAGCGGAGGGGCTCCTCGAGACGGCACGGGTTATGTAGCCACCTTGTTCATTTGTGGGCCACTTCTGATCTAGTCCCCTGCTCTGAAACGGAGGGGCTCCCCGGGACGGCAGGGGTCATGTAGCCACCTTGCTCATTTTATGGGCCACCTCTGAGTTAGCCCCCTCCCTCTGAAGCGGATGAGCTCGCCGAGACGGCAGGGGTTATGTAGCCACCTTGCCCATTTGTGGGCCACTTGTGATTTATTCCCCCGCTCCGAAGCGGAACGGCTCCCCGAGACGGCAGGGGTTATGTAGCCACCTTGCCCATTTGTGGGCCACTTGTGATTTACTCCCCCGATCTCAAGCGGACGGGCTCCCCGAGACGGCAGGGGTTATGTAGCCGCTTTGTCCATTTGTGGGCCACTTCTGATTCTGGCCCCCGCTCTGAAGTGGAGGGGCTCCCCGAGACAGCGGAGGTTATGTAGCCACCTTTCCCATTGGTGGGCCACTTCTGAGTTAGTCCCCCGCTCTGAAGCGGAGGGGCTCCCTGAGACGGCGGGAATTATGTAGCCACCTTGCCCATTTGTGCGCCACTTATGATTCTGGCCCCCGCTCTGAAGCGGAGGGGCTCCCCGAGACGACGGGGGTTATGTAGCCAACTTGCCCATTTGTGGGCCAATTCTGATTCTGGCCCCCGCTCTGAAGCAGAGGGGCTCCCCGAGACGGCAAGGGTTATGTAGCCACCTTGCCCATTTGTGGGCCCCTTCTCAGTTAGTCCCCCGCACTGAAGTGGAGGGGCTCCCCGAGACGGCAGGGGTTATGTAGCCACCTTGCCCATTCGTGGGCCACTTCTGATTCTGGCCCCCGCTCTGAAACGGAGGGGCTCCTCGAGACGGCACGGGTTATGTAGCCACCTTGCCCATTTGCGGACCACTTCTGATTTAGTCCCCCGCTCTGAAGCAGAGGGGCTCCCCGAGACAGCAGAAGGTATGTAGCCACCTTGCCCATTTGAGGGCCACTTCTGAGTTAGTCCCCCGCTCTGAAGCGGAGGGGCTCCCCGAGACGGCAGGGGTTATGTAGCCACCTTGCCCATTTGTGGGCGACTTCTGAGTGAATCCCCCGCCCTGAAGCGTAGGGGCTCCCCGAGACGGGAAGGGGCTATGTAGCCATCTTGCTCATTTATGGGCCACTTCTGAGTTAGTCCCCCGCTCCGAAGCGGAGGGGCTCCCTGAGACGGCAGGGGTTATGTAGCCACATTGCCCACAAGTGGGCCACTTCTGATTCTGGCCCCCGCTCTGAAGCGGAGGGGCTCCCCGAGACGGCGGGGGTTATGTAGCCACCTTTCCCATTCGTGGGCCACTTCTGAGTTAGTCCCCGGCTCTGAAGCAGAGGAGCTCCCCGAGACAGCAGGGGTTATGTAGCCAACTTGCCCACAAGTGGGCCACTTCTGATTCTGGCCCCCGCTCTGAAGCGGAGGGGCTCCCCGAGACGGCAGGGGTTATGTAGCCACCTTGCCCATTTGTGGGCCACTTCTGAGTTAGTCCCCCGCTCTGAAGCGGAGGAGCTCCCCGAGACGCCAAGGGCTATGTAGCCATCTTGCCCATTTGTGGGCCACTTCTGAGTCAGTCCCCCGCTCTGATGCGGAGGGGCCCCCCGAGACGGCAGGGGTTATGTAGCCACCTTGCCCAATTGTGGGCCAGGTATGATTTGTTCCCCCGCTCTGAATCGGAGGGCCTCCCCGAGACGGCAGGGGTTATGTAGCCACCTTGCCCATTTGTGGGCCACTTCTGAGTGAGTCCCTCACCCTGAAGCAGAGGGGCTCCCCAGGACGGCAGGGGTTATGTAGCCACCTTGCCCATTTGTGGGCAACTTGTGATTTAGCCCCCCGCTCTGAAGCGGAGGGGCTCCCCGAGACGGCAAGGGTTATGTAGCCACCTTGCCCATTTGTTGGCCACTTCTAATTCTGGCCCCCGCTCTGAAGCGGAGGGGCCCCTCGAGACGGCAAGGGTTATGTAGCCACCTTGCCCATTTGTGGACCACTTTTGATTTAGTCCCCCGCTCTGAAGCGGAGGGGCTCCCCGAGACGGCAGGAAGTATGTAGCCACCTTGCCCATTTGTGGGCCACTTCTGAGTGAGTCCCCCGCCCTGAAGCGGAGGGGCTCCCCGAGACGGCAGGGGTTATGTAGCCACCTTGCCCATTTGCGGGCCACTTCTGATTTAGTCCCCCGCTCTGAAGCAGAGGGGCTCCCCGAGACGGCAGGGGTTATGTAGCCACCTTGCCCACAAGTGGGCCACTTCTGAGTTAGTCCCCCGCTCTGAAGCGGAGGGGTTCCTCGAGACGGCAAGGGTTATGTAGCCACCTTGCCCATTTGCGGACCACTTCTGATTTAGTCCCCCGCTCTGAAGCAGAGGGGCTCCCCGAGACGGCAGAAGGTATGTAGCCACCTTGCCCATTTGAGGGCCACTTCTGAGTGAATCCCCCGCTCTGAAGCGGAGGGGCTCCCCGAGACGGCAGGGGCTATGTAGCCACCTTGCCCATTTGTGGGCCACTTCTGAGTTAGTCCCCTGCTCTGAAGCGTAGGGGCTCCCCGAGACGGGGATGGGCTATGTAGCCATCCTGCCCATTTATGGGCCACTTCTGAGTTAGTCCCCCGCTCTGAAGCGGAGGGGCTCCCTGAGACGGCAGGGGTTATGTAGCCACCTTGCCCACAAGTGGGCCACTTCTGATTCTGGCCCCCGCTTTGAAGCGGAGGGGCTCCCCGAGACGGCGGGGGTTATGTAGCCACCTTTCCCATTCGTGGGCCACTTCTGAGTTAGTCCCCCGCTCTGAAGCAGAGGAGCTCCCCGAGACAGCAGGGGTTATGTAGCCAACTTGCCCCCAAGTGGGCCAATTCTGATTCTGGCCCCCGCTCTGAAGCGGAGGGGCTCCCCGAGACGGCAGGGGTTATGTAGCCACCTTGCCCATTTGTGGGCCACTTCTGAGTTAGTCCCCCGCACTGAAGCGGAGGAGCTCCCCGAGACGGCAAGGGTTATGTAGCCATCTTGCCCATTTGTGGGCCACTTCTGAGTCAGTCCCCCGCTCTGATGCGGATGGGGCCCCCTGAGACGGCAGGGGTTATGTAGCCACCTTGCCCAATTGTGGGCCAGGTATGATTTGTTCCCCCGCTCTGAAGCGGAGGGCCTCCCCGAGACGGCAGGGGTTATGTAGCCACCTTGCCCATTTGTGGGCCACTTCTGAGTGAGTCCCTCACCCTGAAGCAGAGGGGCTCCCCAGGACGGCAGGGGTTATGTAGCCACCTTGCCCATTTGTGGGCCACTTGTGATTTAGCCCCCAGCTCTGAAGCGGAGGGGCTCCCCGAGACGGCAAGGGTTATGTAGCCACCTTGCCCATTTGTGGGCCACTTCTGATTCTGGCCCCCGCTCTGAAGCGGAGGGGCCCCTCGAGACGGCAAGGGTTATGTAGCCACCTTGCCCATTTGTGGGCCACTTTTGATTTAGTCCCCCGCTCTGAAGTGGAGGGGCTCCCCGAGACGGCAGGAAGTATGTAGCCACCTTGCCCATTTGTGGGCCACTTCTGAGTGAGTCCCCCGCCCTGAAGCGGAGGGGCTCCCCGAGACGGCAGGGGTTATGTAGCCACCTTGCCCATTTGCGGGCCACTTTTGATTTAGTCCCCCGCTCTGAAGCAGAGGGGCTCCCCGAGACGGCAGGGGTTATGTAGCCACCTTGCCCATTTGTGGGCCACTTCTGAGTTAGTCCCCCGCTCTGAAGCGGAGGGGTTCCCCGAGACGCCAGGGGTTATGTAGCCACCTTGCCCATTTGTGGGCCACTTCTGAGTGAATCCCCCGCCCTGAAGCGGAGGGGCTCCCCGAGACGGCAGGGGTTATGTAGCCACCTTGCCCATTTCTGGGTCACTTCTGATTTAGTCCCCCGCTCTGAAGCAGAGGGGCTCCCTGAGACGGCAGCGGTTATGTAGCCACCTTGCCCATTTGTGGGCCACTTCTTGTTTAGTCCCCTGCTCTGAAGCGGAGGGGCTCCCCGATACGACAGGGGTTATGTAGCCACCTTGTTCATTTGTGGGCCACTTGTGATTTGCTCCCTTGCTCTGAAGCGGAAGAGCTCCCCGAGACGGCAGGGGCCATGTAGCCACCTTGCCAATTTGTGGGCCACCTCTGAGTTAGTCCCCCGCTCTGAAGCGGAGGAGCTCCCCGAGACGGCAGGGGTTATGTAGCCACCTTGCCCATTTGCGGGCCACTTGTGATTTACTCCCCCGATCTCAAGCGGTAGGGCATCCCGAGACGGCAGGGGTTATGTAGCCGCTTTGTCCATTTTTGGGCCACTTCTGAGTTAGTCCCCCGTTCTGAAGCGGAGGAGCTCCCCGAGACGGCAGGGGTTATGTAGCCACCTTGCCCACAAGTGGGCCACTTCTGATTCCGACCCCCGCTCTGAAGCGGAGGGGCTCCCCGAGACGGCAGGGGTTATGTAGCCACCTTGCCCATTTCTGGGCCACTTCTGATTCTGGCCCCCGCTCTGAAGATGAGGGGCTCCAAGACGGCAAGGGTTATGTAGCATCTTGCCCATTTGTGGGCCACTTCTGAGCTAGTCCCCCGCTCTGAAGCGGAGGGGCTCCCCGAGACAGCAGGGGTCATGTAGACACCTTTCCCATTCGTGGGCCACTTCTGAGTCAGTCCCCCGCTCTGAAGCGGAGGGGCTCCCCGAGACGGCAGGGGTTTTGTAGCCACCTTGCCCATTTGTGGGCCACTTCTGAATCTGGCCCCCGCTCTGAAGCGGAGGGGCTCCCCGAGACGGCAAGGGTTATGTAGCCATCTTGCTTATTTGTGGGCCACCTCTGAGTTAGTCCCCCGCTCTGATGCGGAGGGGCTCCCTGAGACGGCAGGGGTTATGTAGCCAGCTTGCCCATTTGTGGGCCAGTTATGATTTGTTCCCCCGCTCTGAAGCGGAGGGGCTCCCCGAGACGGCAGGGGTTATGTAGCCACCTTGCCCATTTGTGGACCACTTCTGAGTGAGTCCCTCACTCTGAAGCGAAGGGGCTCCCCGAGACGGCAGGGGTTATGTAGCCACCTTGCCCATTTGTGGGCCACTTGTGATTTAGTCCCCCGCTCTGAAGCGGAGGGGCTCCCCGAGACGGCAGGGGTTATGTAGCCACCTTGCCCACAAGTGGGCCACTTCTGAGTAAAGCCCCCGCCCTGAAGCGGAGGGGCTCCCCGAGACGGCACGGGTTATGTAGCCACCTTGCCCATTTCTGGGTCACTTCTGCTTTAGTCCCCCGCTCTGAAGCGGAGGGGCTCCCCGGGACGGCAGGGGTCATGTAGCCACCTTGCCCATTTGTGGGCCACTTCTGAGTCAGTCCCCCGCTCTGAAGCGGAGGGGCTCCCAGAGACGGCAGGGGTTATGTAGCCACCTTGCCCATTTGTGGACCACTTCTGAGTGAGTCCCTCACCCTGAAGCGAAGGAGCTCCCCGAGACGACAGGGGTTATGTAGCCACCTTGCCCATTTGTGGGCCACTTGTGATTTAGTCCCCCGCTCTGAAGCGGAGGGGCTCCCCGAGACGGCAGGGGTTATGTAGCCACCTTGCCCACAAGTGGGCCACTTCTGAGTAAAGCCCCCGCCCTGAAGCGGAGGGGCTCCCCGAGACGGCACGGGTTATGTGGCCACCTTGCCCATTTCTGGGTCACTTCTGATTTAGTCCCCCGCTCTGAAGCGGACGGGCTCCCCGAGACGGCAGCGGTTATGTAGCCACCTTGCCCATTTGTGGGCCACTTCTGAGTCAGTCCCCCGTTCTGAAGCGGAGGGGCTCCCCGAGACGGCAGGGGTTATGTAGCCACCTTGCCCATTTGTGGGCCACTTCTTGTTTAGTCCCCTGCTCTGAAGCGGAGGGGCTCCCCGAAACGACAGGGGTTATGTAGCCACCTTGCCCATTTGTGGGCCACTTGTGATTTGCTCCCCTGCTCTGAAGCGGAGGGGCTCCCCGAGACGGCAGGGGTCATGTAGCCACCTTGCCCATTTGTGGGCCACCTCTGAGTTAGCCCCCCACCTCTGAAGCAGATGAGCTCCCCAAGACGGCAGGGGTTATATAGCAACCTTGCCCATTTTCTGGGCCACTTGTGATTTACTGCCCCGATCTCAAGCAGACGGGCTCCCCTAGACGGCAGGGGTTATGTAGCCGCGTTGTCCATTTGTGGGCCACTTCTGAGTTAGTCCCCCGCTCTGAAGCGGAGGGGCTCCCCGAGACGGCAGGGGTTATGTAGCCACCTTGCCCATTCGTGGGCCACTTCTGAGTGAGTCCCCCGCCCTGAAGCGGAGGGGCACCCCGAGACGGCAGGGGTTATGTAGCCACCTTGCCCATTTGCGGGCCACTTCTGATTTAGTCCCCTGCTCTGAAGCAGAGGGGCTCCCCGAGACGGCAGGGGGTATGTAGCCGCCTTGCCCATTTGTGGGCCACTTCTGAAGTAGTCCCCCGCTCTGAAGCGGAGGGGTTCCCCGAGACGCCAGGGGTTATGTAGCCACCTTGCCCATTTGTGGGCCACTTCTGAGTGAATCCCCCGCCCTGAAGCGGAGGGGCTCCCCGAGACGGCATGGGTTATGTAGCCAACTTGCCCATTTCTGGGTCACTTCTGATTTAGTCCCCCGCTCTGAAGCGGAGGGGCTCCCCGAGACGGCAGGGGTTATGTAGCCACCTTGCCCATTTGTTGGCCACTTCTGAGTGAATCCCCCGCTCTGAAGCGGAGGGGCTCCCCGAGACGGCAGCGGTTATTTAGCCACCTTGCCCATTTGTGGGCCACTTCTGAGTCAGTCCCCCGCTCTGAAGCGGAGGGGCTCTCCGAGACGGCAGGGGTTATGTAGCCACCTTGCCCATTTGTGGGCCACTTCTTGTTTAGTCCCCTGCTCTGAAGCGGAGGGGCTCTCCGAGACGACAGGGGTTATGTAGCCACTTTGCCCATTTGTGGGCCACTTGTGATTTGCTCCCCTGCTCTGAAGCGGAGAGGCTCCCCGAGACGGCAGGGGTCATGTAGCCACCTTGCCCATTAGTGGGCCACCTCTGAGTTAGCCCCCCCCCTCTGAAGCAGATGAGCTCCCCGAGACGGCAGGGGTTATGTAGCAACCTTGCCCATTTGTGGGCCACTTGTGATTTTTTCCCCCGCTCTGAAGCGGAAGGGCTCCTCGAGACGGCAAAGGTTATGTAGCCACCTTGCCAATTTGTGGGCCACTTGTGATTTACTCCCCCGATCTCAAGCGGACGGGCTCCCCGAGACGGCAGAGGTTATGTAGCCGCTTTGTCCATTCGTGGGCCACTTCTGAGTTAGTCCCCCGCTCTGAAGCGGAGGGGCTCCCCGAGACGGCAGGGGTTATGTAGCCACCTTGCCCATTCACGGGCCACTTCTGAGTGAGTCCCCCGCCCTGAAGCGGAGGGGCTCCCCGAGACGGCAGGGGTTATGTAGCCACCTTGCCCATTTGCGGGCCACTTCTGATTCAGTCCCCCGCTCTGAAGCAGAGGGGCTCCCCGAGACGGCAGGGGGTATGTAGCCACGTTGCCCATTTGTGGGCCACTTCTGAGTTGGTCCCCCGCTCTGAAGCGGCGGGGTTCCCCGAGACGCCAGGGGTTATGTAGCCACCTTGCCCAACTGTGGGCCACTTCTGAGTGAATCCCCCGCCCTGAAGCAAAGGGGCTCCCCCAGACGGCAGGGGTTATGTAGCCACCTTACCCATTTCTGGGTCAATTCTGATTTAGTCCCCCGCTCTGAAGCGGAGGGGCTCCCCGAGACGGCAGGGGTTATGTAGCCACCCTGCCCATTTGTGGGCCACTTCTGAGTCAATTTCCCGCTCTGAAGCGGAGGGGCTCCCCGAGACGGCAGCGGTTATGTAGCCACCTTGCCCATTTGTGGGCCAATTCTGAGTCAGTCCCCCGCTCTGAAGCGGAGGGGCTCCCCGAGACGGCAGGGGTTATGTAGCCACCTTGCCCATTTGTGGGCCACTTCTTGTTTAGTCCCCTGCTCTGAAGCGGAGGAACTTCCTGAGACGACAGGGGTTATGTAGCCACATTGCCCATTTGTGGGCCACTTGTGATTTGCTCCCCTGCTCTGAAGCGGAGGGGCTCCCTGAGACGGCAGGGGTCATGTAGCCACCTTGCCCATTTGTGGGCCACCTCTGAGTTAGCCCCCCCCCTCTGAAGCAGATGAGCTCCCCGAGACAGCAGGGGTTATGTAGCAACCTTGCCCATTTGTGGGCCACTTGTGATTTATTCCCCCGCTCCGAAGCGGAACGGCTCCCCGAGACGGCAGGGGTTATGTAGCCACCTTGCCCATTTGTGGGCCACTTGTGATTTACTCCCCCGATCTCAGGCGGACGGGCTCCCCGAGACGGCAGGGGTAGTGTAGCCGCTTTGTCCATTTGTGGGCCACTTCTGAGTTAGTCCCCCGCTCTGAAGCGGAGGGGCTCCCCGAGACGGCAGGGGTTATGTAGCCACCTTGCCCATTCGTGGGCCACTTCTGAGTGAGTCCCCCGCACTGAAGCGGAGGGGCTCCCCGAGACGGCAGGGCTTATGTAGCCACCTTGCCCATTTGTGGGCTACTTCTGAGTGAATCCCACGCTCTGAAGCGGAGGGGCTCCCCGAGACGGCAGCAGTTATGTAGCCACCTTGCCCATTTGTGGGCCACTTCTGAGTCAGTCCCCCGCTCTGAAGCGGAGGGGCTCCCCGAGACGGCAGGGGTTATGTAGCCACCTTGCCCATTTGTGGGCGACTTCTTGTTTAGTCCCCTGCTCTGAAGCGGAGGGGCTCCCTGAGACGACAGGGGTTATGTAGCCACCTTGCCCATTTGTGGGCCACTTGTGATTTGCTCCCCTGCTCTGAAGCGGAGGGGCTCCCCGATACGGCAGGGGTCATGTAGCCACCTTGCCCATTTGTGGGCCACCTCTGAGTTAGCCCCCCCCCTCTGAAGCAGATGAGCTCCCCGAGACAGCAGGGGTTATGTAGCAACCTTGCCCATTTGTGGGCCACTTGTGATTTATTCACCGCTCCGAAGCGGAACGGCTCCCCGAGACGGCAGGGGTTATGTAGCCACCTTGCCCATTTGTGGGCCACTTGTGATTTACTCCCCCGATCTCAAGCGGACGGGCTCCCCGAGACGGCAGGGGTTATTTAGCCGCTTTGTCCATTCGTGGGCGACTTCTGAGTTAGTCCCCCGCTCTGAAGCGGAGGGGCTCCCCGAGACGGCAGGGGTTATGTAGCCACCTTGCTGATTCGTGGGCCACTTCTGAGTGAGTCCCCCGCCCTGAAGCGGAGGGGCTTCCCGAGAAGCCAGCGGTTATGTAGCCACCTTGCCCATTTGCGGGCCACTTCTGATTTAGTCCCCCGCTCTGAAGCAGAGGGGCTCCCCGAGACGCCAGGGGTTATGTAGCCACCTTGCCCATTTGTGGGCCACTTCTGAGTGAATCCCCCGCCCTGAAGCGGAGGGGCTCCCCGAGACGGCAGGGGTTATGTAGCCACCTTGCCCATTTCTGGGTCACTTCTGATTGAGTCCCCCGCTCTGAAGCGGAGGGGCTCCCCGAGACAGAAGGGGTTATGTAGCCACCTTGCCCATTTGTGGGCCACTTCTGAGTCAGTCCCCCGCTCTGAAGCGGAGGGGCTCCCCGAGACGGCAGGCGTTATGTAGCCACCTTGCCCATTTGTGGGCCACTTCTTGTTTAGTCCCCTGCTCTGAAGCGGAGGGCCCCCCTGAGACGACAGGGGTTATGTAGCCACCTTGCCCATTTGTGGGCCACTTGTGATTTGCTCCCCTGCTCTGAAGCGGAGGGGCTCCCCGAGACGGCAGGGGTCATGTAGCCACCTTGCCCATTTGTTGTCCACCTCTGAGTTAGCCCCCCCCGTCTGAAGCAGATGAGCTCCCCGAGACGGCAGGGGTTATGTAGCCACCTTGCCCATTTGTTGGCCACTTGTGATTTACTCCCCCGATCTCAAGCGGACGGGCTCCCCGAGACGGCAGGGGTTATCTAGCCGCTTTGTCCATTTGTGGGCCACTTCTGAGTTAGTCCCCCGCTCTGAAGCGGAGGGGCTCCCCGAGACGGCAGGGGTTATGTAGCCACCTTGCCCATTCGTTGGCCACTTCTGAGTGAGTCCCCCGCCCTGAAGCGGAACGGCTCCCCGAGACGGCAGGGGTTATGTAGCCACCTTGCCCATTTGCAGGCCACATCTGATATTCTCCCGCTCTGAAGCAGAGGAGCTGCCCGAGATGGCAGGGGGTATGTAGCCACCTTGCCCATTTGTGGGCCACTTCTGAGTTAGTCCCCCGCTCTGAAGCGGAGGGGTTCCCCGAGACGCCAGGGGTTATGTAGCCACCTTGCCCATTTGTGGGCGACTTCTGAGTGAATCCCCCGCCCTGAAGCGGAGGGGCTCCCCGGAAAGGCAGGGGTTATGCAGCCACCTTGCCCATTTCTGGGTCACTTCTGATTTAGTCCCCCGCTCTGAAGCGGAGGGGCTCCCCGAGACGGCAGGGGTTATGTAGCCACCTTGCCCATTTGTGGGCCACTTCTGAATGAATCCCCCGCTCTGAAGCGGAGGGGCTCCCCGAGACGGCAGCGGTTATGTAGCCACCTTGCCCATTTGTGGGCCACTTCTGAGTCAGTCCCCCGCTCTGAAGCGGAGGGGCTCCCCGAGACGGCAGGGGTTATGTAGCCACCTTGCCCATTTGTGGGCCACTTCTTGTTTGGTCCCCTGCTCTGAAGCGGAGGGGCTCCCCGAGACGACAGGGGTTATGTAGCCACCTTGCCCATTTGTGGGCCACTCCTGATTTGCTCCCTTGCTCTGAAGCGGAGGGGCTCCCCGAGACGGCAGGGGTCATGTAGCCACCTTGCCCATTTGTGGGCCACCTCTGAGTTAGTCCCCCGCTCTGAAGCGGAGGGGCTCCCCGAGAAGGCACGGGTTATGTAGCCACCTTGCCCATTTGTGGGCCACTTGTGATTTATTCCCCCGCTCCGAAGCGGAGGAGCTCCCCGAGACGGCAGGGGTTATGTAGCCACCTTGCCCATTTGTGGGCCACTTGTGATTTACTCCCCCGATCTCAAGCGGACGGGCACCCCGAGACGGCAGGGGTTATGTAGCCGCTTTGTCCATTTTTGGGCCACTTCTGAGTTAGTCCCCCGTTCTGAAGCGGAGGAGCTCCCCGAGACGGCAGGGGTTATGTAGCCACCTTGCCCAGAAGTGGGCCACCTCTGCTTCTGACCCCCGCTCTGAAGCGGAGGGGCTCCCCGAGACAGCAGGGGTTATGTAGCCACCTTGCCCATTTCTCGGCCACTTCTGATTCTGGCCCCCGCTCTGAAGTTGAGGGGCTCCCCGAGACGGCAAGAGTTATGTAGCCATCTTGCCCATTTGTGGTCCACATCTGAGTTAGTCCCCCGCTCTGAAGCGGAGGAGCTCCCGAAGACGGCAAGGGTTATGTAGCCACCTTGCCCACAAGTGGGCCACTTCTGAGCTAGTCCCCCGCTCTGAAGCGGAAGGGGTTCCCCGAGACGGCAAGGGTTATGTAGCCATCTTGCCCATTTGTGGGCCACTTCTGAGTTAGTCCCCCGCTCTGATGCGGAGGGGCTCCCTGAGACGGCAGGGGTTATGTAGCCAGCTTGCCCATTTGTGGGCCAGTTATGATTTGTTCCCCCGCTCTGAAGCGGAGGGGCTCCCCGAGACGACAGGGGTTATGTAGCCACCTTGCCCATTTGTGGACCACTTCTGAGTGAGTCCCTCACCCTGAAGCCAAGGGGCGCCCCGCGACGGCAGGGGTTATGTAGCCACGTTGCCCATTTGTGGGCCACTTGTGACCTAGTCCCCCGCTCTGAAGCGGAGGGGCTCCCCGAGACGGCAGGGGTAATGTAGCCACCTTGCCCACAAGTGGGCCACTTCTGAGTAAAGCCCCCGCGCTGAAGCGGAGGGGCTCCCCGAGACGGCACAGGTTATGTAACCACCTTGCCCATTTCTGGGTCACTTCTGATTTAGTCCCCCGCTCTGAACCGGAGGGGCTTCCCCAGACGGCAGCGGTTATGTAGCCACCTTGCCCATTTGTGGGCCACTTGTGATTTGCTCCCCTGCTCTGAAGTGGAGGGGCTCCCCGAGACGGCAGGGGTCATGTAGCCACCTTGCCCATTTGTGGGCCACTTCTGAGTCAGTCCCCCGCTCTGAAGCGGAGGGGCTCCCCGAGACGGCAGGGGTTATGTAGCCACCTTGCCCATTTGTGGGCCACTTCTGATTGAGTCCCCTGCTCTGAAGCTGAGGGGCTCCCCGAGACGACGAGGGTTATGTAGCCACCCTGCCCATTTGTTGGCCACTTGTGATTTGCACCCCTGCTCTGAAGCGGAGGGGCTCCCCGACACGGCAGGGGTCATGTAGCCACCTTGCCCATTTGTGGGCCACCTCTGAGTTAGCCCCCCCCCTCTGAAGCAGATGAGCTCCCCGAGCGACCTTGCCCGTTTGCGGGCCACTTGTGATTTATTCCCCCGCTCCGAAGCGGAACGGCTCCCGGAGACGGCAGGGGTTATGTAGCCACCTTGCCCATTTGTGGGCCACTTGTGATTTACTCCCCCGATCTCAAGCGGACGGGCTCCCCGAGACGGCAGGGGTTATGTAGCCGCTTTGTCCATTTGTGGGCCACTCCTGAGTTAGTCCCCCGCTCTGAAGCGGAGGGGCTCCCCGAGACGGCAGGGGTTATGTAGCCACCTTGCCCATTTGTGGGCCACTTCTGATTCTGGCCCCCGCTCTGAAGCGGAGGGGCTCCCCGAGACGGCAAGGGTTATGTAGCCATCTTGCCCATTTGTGGGCCACCTCTGAGTTAGTCCCCCGCTCTGAAGCGGAGGGGCTTCCCAAGACAACAGGGGTTATGTAGCCACCTTGCCCATTTGTGGGCCACTTCTGAGTGAGTCCCTCACCCTGAAGCCAAGGGGCTCCCCGAGACGGCGAGGTCTATGTAGCCACCTTGCCCATTTGTGGGCCACTTGTGATTTAGTCCCCCGCTCTGAAGCGGAGGGGCTCCCCGACACGACAGGGGTTATCTAGCCACCTTGCCCATTTGTGGGCCAGTTATGATTTGTTCCCCCGCTCTGAAGCGGAGGGGCTCCCCGAGACGGCAGGGGCTATGTAGCCACCTTGCCCATTTGTGGGCCACTTCTGAGTGAGTCCCTCACCCTGAAGCGAAGGGGCTCCCCGAGACGTCGAGGTTTACGTAGCCACCTTGCCCATTTGTGGGCCACTTGTGATTTAGTCCCCCGCTCTGAAGCGGAGGGGCTCCCCGAGACGGCAGGGGTTATGTAGCCACCTTGCCCACAAGTGTACCACTTCTGAGTTGGTCCCCCGCTCTAAAGCGGAGGGGCTCCCCAACACGACAGGGGTTATGTAGCCACCTTGCCCATTTGTGGGCCACATCAGATTCTGTCCCCCGCTCTGAAGCGGAGGGGCCCCTCGAGACGGCAAGGGTTATGTAGCCACCTTGCCCATTTGTGGGCCACTTCTGGGTTATTCCCCCGATCTGAAGCAGAGGGGCTCCCCGAGACAGCAGGGGTATTGTAGCCACCTTGCTCATTTGTGGGCCACTTGTGATTTGGCTCCCGCTCTGAAGCGGAGGGGCTCCCTGAGACGGCAGGGGTTATGTAGCCACCTTGCCCAACTGTGGGCCACTTCTGAGTTAGTCCCCCGCTCTGAAGCGGAGGGGCTCCCCGAGACAGCAGGGGTATTGTAGCCACCTTGTCCATTTGTGGGCCACTTGTGATTTGGCTCCCGCTCTGAAGCGGAGGGGCTCACCGAGACAGCAGGGGTTATGTAGCCACCTTGCCCAACTGTGGGCCACTTCTGAGTTAGTCCCTCGCTCTGGAGCGGAGGGGCTCCCCGAGACGACAGGGGTTATGTAGCAACCTTGCCCATTTGCGGGCCACTTCTGAGTGAGTCCCCCGCCCTGAAGCGGAGGGGCTCCCTGAGACGGCAGGGGTTATGTAGCCACCTTGCCCATTTGTGGGCCACCTCTGTTTAAGTCTCCCGCTCTGAAGCGGAGGGGCTCCCCGAGACGGCAGGGGTTATGTGGCCACCTTGCCCATTTGTGGGTCGCTTCTAAGTTAGTCCCCCGCTCTGAAGCGGAGGGGCTCCCCGAGACGACAGTGGTTATGTAGCCACCTTGCCCATTTGTGGGCCACTTCTGAGTTAGTCCCCCGCTCTGAAGCGGAGGGGCTCCCTCAGACGACAAGGGTTATGTAGCCACCTTGCTTATTTGTGGGCCACTTCTGAGTTAGTCCCCCGCTCTGAAGCAGAAGGGCTCCCCGAGACGGCAGGGGTTATGTAGCAACCTTGCCCATTTGTGGGCCACTTGTGATTTGGTCCCCCGCTCTGAAGCGGAAGGGCTCCCCGAGACGGCAGTGGTTATGTATCCACCTTGCCCATTTGTGGGCCACTTGTGATTTGGTCCCCCGCTCTGAAGCGGAGGGGCTCCCCGAGACGGCAGGGGTTATGTAGCCACCTTGCCCATTTGTGGGCCACTTCTGACTTAGTCCCCCGCTCTGAAGCGGAGGGGCTCCCCGAGACGGCAGGGGTTATGTAGCCACCTTGCCGATTTGTGGGCCACTTCTGACTTAGTCCCCCGCTCTGAAGCGAAAGGGCTCCCCGAGACGGCAGGGGTTATGTAGCAACCTTGCCCATTTGTGGGCCACTTGTGATTTGGTCCCCCGCTCTGAAGCAGAAGGGCTCCCCGAGACGGTAGGGGTTATGTAGCCACCTTGCCCATTTGCTGGCCACTTCTGAGTTAATCCCCCGCTCTGAAGCGGAGGGGCTCCCCAAGACGGCAGGGGTTATGTAACCACCTTGCCCTTTTGCTGGCCACTTCCGAGTTAATCCCCCGCTCTGAAGCGGAGGGGCTCCCCAAGACGGCACGGGTTGTGTAGCCAACTTGCCCATTTGTGGGCCACTTCTGAGTTAGTCCCCCGCTCTGAAGTAGAGGGGCTCGCCGAGACGGCAGGGGATATGTAGCCACCTTGCCTATTTGCTGGCCACTTCTGAGTTAATCACCCGCTCTGAAGCGGAGGAGCTCCGCGAGATGGCAGGGGTTATGTAGCCACCTTGCCCATTTGTGGGCCACTTCTGAGTGTGTCCCCCGCTCTGAAGCGGAGGGGCTCGCCGAGACAGCAGGGGTTATGTAGCCACCTTGCCCATTTGTGGGCCACTTCTGATTCTGGCCTCCGCTCTGAAGCGGAGGGGCTCCCCGGGACAGCAGGGGTTATGTAGCCACCTCCCCCATTTGCTGGCCACTTCTGAGTGAGTTCCCGACTCTGAAGCGGAGAGGGCCCCCGAGGCAGCAGGGGTTATGTAGCCACCTTGCCCATTTGTGGGCCACTTCTGAGTTAGTCCCCCGCTCTGAAGCGGAGGGGCTCCCCGAGACGGCAGGGGTTCTGTGGCCACCTTGCCCATTTGTGCGCCACTTCTGATTCTGGCCCCCGCTCTGGAGCGGAGGGGCTCCCCGAGACGGCAGGGGTTATGTAGCCACCTTGCCCATTTGTGGGCCACTTCCGAGTGAGTCCCCCGCTCTGAAGCGGAGAGGGACCCCGAGGCAGCAGGGGTTATGTAGGCACCTTGTCCATTTGTGGGCCACTTCTGATTTGGACTCCCGCTCTGAAGCGGAGGGGCTCCCCGAGACGGCAGGGGTTATGTAGCCAACTTGCCCATTTGTTGGCCACTTCTGATTTAGCCCCCCGTTCTGAAGCGTAGGGGCTCCCCGAGACGGCAGTGGTGATGTAGCCACCTTGCCCATTTGTGGGCCACTTCTGAGCAGTCCCCCGCTCTGAAGCGGAGGGGCTGCCCGAGACGGCAGGGGTTATGTAGCCACCTTGCCCGTTTGTGGGCCACTTCTGATTGAGTCCCCTGCTCTGAAGCGGAGGGGCTCCCCGAGACGGCAGGGGTTATGTAGCCACCTTGCCCATTTGTGGGCCACTTCTGAGTGAGTCCCCCGCCCCCCTGAAGCAGAGGGGCTCCCCGAGATGGCAGGGGCTATGTAGCCACCTTGCCCATTTGTGGGCCACTTCTGGGTTATTCCCCCGCTCTGAAGCGGAGGGGCTCCCCGAGACGGCAGCGGTTATGTAGCCACCTTGCCCATTTGTGGGCCACCTCTGAGTTAGTCCCCCGCTCAAAGCGGAGGTGCTCCCCGAGACGGCAGTGGTTATGTAGCCACCTTGCCCATTTGTGGGCCACTTCTGAGTCAGTCCCCCGCTCTGAAGCGGAGGGGCTCCCCCAAACAGCAGGGGTTATGTAGCCACCTTGCCCATTTGTGGGCCACTTCTTGTTTAGTCCCCTGCTCTGAAGCGGAGGGGCTCCCCGAGACGGCAAGGGTCATGTAGCCACCTTGCTCATTTGTGGGCCACCTCTGAGTTAGCCCCCCCCCTCTGAAGCAGATGAGCTCCCCGAGACGGCAGGGTTCATGTAGCCACCTTGCCCATTTGTGGGCCACTTGTGATTTATTCCCCCGCTCCGAAGCGGAACGGCTCCCGGAGACAGCAGGGGTTATGTAGCCACCTTGCCCATTGGTGGGCCACTTGTGATTTACTCCCCCGATTTCAAGCGGACGGGCTCCCCAAGATGGCAGGGGTTATGTAGCCGCTTTGTCCATTTGTGGGCCACTTCTGAGTTAGTCCCCCGCTCTGAAGCGGAGGGGCTCCCGGAGACAGCAGGGGTTATGTAGCCACCTTGCCCATTTGTGGGCCACTTCTGATTCTGGCCCCCGCTCTGAAGCGGAGGGGCTCCCCGAGACGGCAAGGGTTATGTAGCCATCTTGCCCATTTGTGGGCCACTTCCGAGTTAGTCCCCCGCTCTGAAGCGGAGGAGCTCCCGAAGACGGCAAGGGTTATGTAGCCACCTTGCCCACAAGACGGCCACTTCTGAGCTAGTCCCCCGCTCTGGAGCGGAGGGCCCCCCCGAGACGGCGAGGGTCATGTAGCCACCTTTCCCATTCGTGGGCCACTTCTGAGTTATTCCCCCGCTCTGAAGCGGACGGGCTCCCCGAGACGACAGGGGACATGTAGCCACCTTGCCCATTTGTGGGCCACTTCTGATTCTGGCCCCCGCTCTGAAGCGAGGGGGCTCCTCGAGGCGGCAAGGGTTATGCAGCCATCTTGCCCATTTGTTGGCCACTTCTGAGTTAGTCCCCCGCTCTGATGCGGAAGGGCTCCGCGAGACGGCAGGGGTTATGTAGCCAGCTTGCCCATTTGTGGGCCAGTTATGATTTGTTCCCCCGCTCTGAAGCGGAGGGGCTCCCTGAGACGCCAGGGGCTAAGTAGCCACCTTGCCCATTTGTGGGCCACTTCTGAGTGAGTCCCTCACCCTGAAGCGAAGGGGCTCCCCGACACGGCGAGGTTTATGTAGCCACCTTGCCCATTTGTGGGCCACTTGTGATTTAGTCCCCCGCTCTGAAGCGGAGGGGCTCCCCGAGACGGCAGGGGCTATGTAGCCACCTTGCCCACAAGTGGGCCACTTCTGAGTTGGTCCCCCGCTCTAAAGCGGAGGGGCTCCCCGACACGACAGGGGTTGTATAGCCACCTTGCCCATTTGTGGGCCACATCTGATTCTGTCCCCCGCTCTGAAGCAGAGGGGCCCCTCGAGACGGCAAGGGTTATGTAGCCACCTTGCCCATTTGTGGGCCACTTCTGAGTTAGTCCCCCGCTCTGAAGCGGACGGGCTCCCCGAGACGGCAGGGGTATTGTAGCCACCTTGCCCATTTGTGGGCCACTTCTGAGTTAGTCCCCGGCTCTGAAGCGGAGGGGCTCCCTGAGACGGCAGGGGTTATGTAGCAACCTTGCCCATTTGCGGACCATTTCTGAGTGAGTCCCCCGCCCTGAAGCGGAGGGGCTCCCCGAGACCGCAGGGGTTATGTAGCCACCTTGCCCAATTGTGGGCCACTTCTGTTTAAGTCTCCCGCTCTGAAGCGGAGGGGCTCCCCGAGACGGCAGGGGTTATGTAGCCACCTTGCCCATCTGCGGGCCACTTCTGTTTAAATCTCCCTCTCTGAAGCGGGGGGGCTCCCCGAGACGGCAGGGGTTATGTAGCCACCTTGCTCATTTTTTTGCCACTTCTGTCTAAGTCTCCCGCTCTGAAGCGGAGGGGCTCCCCGAGACTACAGTGGGTATGTAGCCACCTTGCCCATTTGTGGGCCACTTGTGATTTGGTCCCCCGCTCCGACGCGGAGGGGCTCCCCGAGACGGCAGGGGTTATGTAGCCACCTTGCCCAATTGTGGGCCACTTCTGTTTAAGTCTCCCGCTCTGAAGCGGAGGGGCTCGCCGAGACGACAGTGGTTATGTAGCCACCTTGCCGATTTGTGGGCAACTTGTGATTTGGTCTCCCGCTCTGAAGCGGAGGGGCTCCCCGAGACGGCAGGGGTTATGTAGCCACCTTGCCCAATTGTGGGCCACTTCTGAGTTAGTCCCCCGCTCTGAAGCGGAGGGGCTCCCCGAGACGGCAGGGGTTATGTAGCCACCTTGCCCATTTGCGGGCCACTTCTGAGTGAGTCCCCCGCCCTGAAGCAGAGGGGCTCCCCGAGACGGCAGGGGTTATGTAGCCACCTTGCCCAATTCTGGGCCACTTCTGTTTAAGTCTCCCGCTCTGAAGCGGAGGGGCTCCCCGAGACGGCAGGGGTTATGTAGCCACCTTGCCCATTTGCGGGCCACTTCTGAGTGAGTCCCCCGCCCTGAAGCGGAGGAGCTCCCCGAGACGGCAGGGGTTATGTGGCCATTTTGCCCAAATGTGGGCCACTTCTGTTTAAGTCTCCCGCTCTGAAGCGGAGGGGCTCCCCGAGACGGCAGGGGTTATGTAGCCACCTTGCCCATTTGTGGGCCACTTCTGTTTAAGTCTCCCGCTCTGAAGCGGAGGGGCTCCCCGGGACGGCAGCGGTTATGTAGCCACCTTGCCCATTTGTCGTCCACTTCTGTTTAAGTCTCCCGCTCTGAAGCGAAGGGGCTCCCCGAGACGACAGTGGTTATGTAGCCACCTTGCCCATTTTTGGGCCACTTGTGATTTGGTCCCCCGCTCTGAAGCGGAGGGGCTCCCCGAGACGGCAGGGGTTATGTAGCCACCTTGCCCATTTGTGGGCCACTTCTGAGTTATTTCCCCGCTCTGAAGCGGAGGGGCTCCCCGAGACGGCAGGGGTTATGTAGCAACCTTCCCCATTTGTGGGCCACTTCTGATTTGGTCCCCCGCTCTGAAGCGGAAGGGCTCCCCGAGACGGCAGGGGTTATGTAGCCACCTTGCCCATTTGTGGGCCACTTCTGAGTTAGTCCCCCGCTCTGAAGCGGAGGGGCTCCCCGAGAGGGCAAGGGTTATGTAGCCATCTTGCCCATTTGTGGGCCACTTCTGAGTTAGTCCCCCGCTCTGAAGCAGAGGGGCTCGCCGAGACGGTAGGGGTTATGTAGCCACCTTGCCCATTTGCTGGCCACTTCTGAGTTAATCCCCCGCTCTGAAGCGGAAGGGCTCCCCAAGACGGCAGGGGTTATGTAACCACCTTGCCCATTTGCTGGCCACTTCTGAGTTAATACCCCGCTCTGAAGCGGAGGGGCTCCCCAAGACGGCAGGGGTTATGTAGCCAACTTGCTCATTTGTGGGCCACTTCTGAGTTAGTCCCCCGCTCTGAAGCAGAGGTAGGTAGGTAGGTACACTCGGTCGTGGAGAGGCGCCCCTTGGTTCCCCCTGGCGTTGCCCCTGTGACGAACAGGAAGAGGCTCCGCGCGTGAAGAGGGGAGGCGGCTTACATCCCGCTAGAGACGGCAGGGGATATGTAGCCACCTTGCCCATTTGCTGGCCACTTCTGAGTTAATCCCCCGCTCTGAAGCGGAGGAGCTCCCCGAGATGGCAGGAGTTTTGTAGCCACCTTGCCCATTTGTGGGCCACTTCTGAGTTTGTCCCCCGCTCTGAAGCGGAGGGGCTCGCCGAGACGGCAGGGGATATGTAGCCACCTTGCCCATTTGCTGGCCACTTCTGAGTTAATCCCGAGCTCTGAAGTGGAGGGGCTCCCCAAGACGGCAGGGGTTATGTAGCCACCTTGCCCATTTGTGGGCCACTTCCGATTCTGGGCCCCGCTCTGAAGCGGAGGGGCTCCCCGGGACGGCAGGGGTTATGTAGCCACCTTGCCCATTTGTGGGCCACTTCTGAGTGAGTCCCCCGCTCTGAAGCTGAGAGGGCCCCCGAGGCAGCAGGGGTTATGTAGCCACCTTGCCCATTTGTGGGCAACTTCTGAGTTAGTCCCCCGCTCTGAAGCGGAGGGGCTCCCCGAGACAGCAGGGGTTCTGTAGCCACCGTGCCCATTTGTGGGCCACTTCTGGATGAGTCCCCCGCCCTGAAGCGGAGGGGTCCCCCGAGACGGCAGGGGTTATGTAGCCATCTTGCCCATTCCTGGGCCACTTCTGATTTGGTCTCCCGCTCTGAAGCGGAAGGGCTCCCCGAGACGGCAGGGGTTATGTAGCCACCTTGCCCATTTGTGGGCCACTTCTGATTTACCCCCCCGTTCTGAAGCGTAGGGGCTCCTCGAGACGTCAGTGGTTATGTAGCCACCTGGCCCATTTGTGGGCCACTTCTGAGTTAGTCCCCCGCTCTGAAGCGGAGGGGCTCCCCGAGGGGGCAGGGGTTATGTAGCCACCTTGTTCATTTGTGGGCCACTTCTGATTGAGTCCCCTGCTCTGAAGCGGAGGGGCTCCACGAGACGGCAGGGGTTATGTAGCCACCTTGCCCATCTGTGGGCCACTTGTGATTTACCCCCCCGTTCTGAAGCGTAGGGGATCCTCGAGACGTCAGTGGTTATGTAGCCACCTTGCCCGTTTGTGGGCCACTTCTGAGTTAGTCCCCCGCTCTGAAGCGGAGGGGCTCCCCGAGAGGGCAGGGGTTATGTAGCCACCTTGTTCATTTGTGGGCCACTTCTGATTGAGTCCCCTGCTCTGAAGCGGAGGGGCTCCCCGAGACGGCAGGGGTTATGTAGCCACCTTGCCCATTTGTGGGCCACTCGTGATTTAGTCCCCCGCTCTGAAGCGGAGAGGCTCCCTGAGACGGCAGGGGTTATGTAGCCACCTTGCCCATTTGTGGGCAACTTCTGAGTGAGTCCCCTGCCCCCCTGAAGCAGAGGGGCTCCCCGAGACGGCAGGGGTTATGTAGCCACCTTGCCCATTCGTGGGCCACATCTGGGTTATTCCCCCGCTCTGAAGCGGAGGGGCTCCCCGAGACGGCGGGAGATATGTAGCCAACTTGCCAATTTGTGGGCCACATCTGGGTTATTCCCGCGCTCTGAAGCGGAGGGGCTCCCCGAGACGGCAGTGGTTATGTAGCCACCTTGCCCATTTGTGGGCCACTTGTGATTTGGTCCCCCGCTCTGAAGCGGAGGGGCTCCCCGAGACGGCAGGGGTTATGTAGCCACCTTGCCCATTTGTGGGCCACTTCTGAGTTAGTCCCCCGCTCTGAAGCGGAGGGGCTCCCCGAGACGGCAGGGGTTATGTAGCCACCTTGCCCATTTGTAGGCCACTTCTGAGTTAGTCCCCCGCTCTGAAGCGGAGGGGCTCGCCAAGACGGCAGGGGTTATGTAGCCACCTTGCCCATTTGCTGGCCACTTCTGAGTCAATCACCCGCTCTGAAGCGGAGGGGCTCCCCCAGACGGCAGGGGTTATGTAGCCACCTTGCCCATTTGCTGGCCACTTCTGAGTTAATCCCCCGCTCTGAAGCGGAGGGGCTCCCCGAGACGGCAGGGGTCATGTAGCCACCTTGCCCATTTGTGGGCCACTTCTGATTCTGGCCCCCGCTCTGAAGCGGAGGGGCTCCCCGAGACGGCAGGGGTTATGTAGCCACCTTGCCCATTTGTGGGCCACTTCTGAGTGAGTCCCCCGCCCTGAAGCGGAGGGGCTCCCCGAGACGGCAGGGGTTATGTAGCCACTTTGCCCATTTGTGGGCCACTTGTGATTTGGTCCCCCGCTCTGAAGCGGAGGGGCTCCTCGAGACGGCAAGGGTTATGTAGCCACCTTGCCCACAAGTGGGCCACTTCTCAGTTACTTTCCCGCTCTGAAGCGGAGGGGCTCCCCGAGACGGCAGTGGTTATGTAGCCACCTTGCCCATTTGTGGGCCACTTCTGAGTTAGTCCCTCGCTCTGAAGCGGAGGGGCTCCCCGAGACGGCAGGGGTTATGTAGCCACCTTGCCCATTTGTGGGCCACTTGTGATTTAGTCCCCCGCTCTGAAGCGGAGGGGCTCCCCGAGACGGCAGGGGTTTTGTAGCCACCTTGCCAATTTGTGGGCCACTTCTGAGTTTGTCTCCCGCTCTGTAGCGGAGGGGCTCCCCGAGACAGCAGGGGTTATGTAGCCACCTTGCCCATTTGTGGGCCACTTCTGAGTTAGTTGCCAGCTCTGAAGCGGAGGGGCTCGCCGAGACGGCAGGGGTTATGTAGCCACCTTGCCCATTTGCTGGCCACGCGGGCCCCGAACGGGTACGACGCGGAGCGCGCCCAGCGCTTTTGCCTTGGCAGGGGCCAGCGGCAGGCACAATGAGCCCGGTTCCCGGCCGGCCGACAGGAGGCGAATCCCCAAGGCACCCTCGTGCCGCCCCCACAGCGCGCAAAGCCAGCTCGCAAGAGCGCGCGCTGTGGGGTTGGTGACAGGTCCCACGCCCGCACCCCCCCGCGCCCACAGCCAGTGGGTAGTGGGCCCCGGCCGCAGCCCGATAGAACGAGTGGTCGGGGGTGGGACAGCGCCCGACCCCGGACGCCCCACACCCAGGCAAGAGGCGCCCCCCCCATGCGCCCTCATGCCGCCCCCACAGCGCGCAAGAGCGCGCGCTGTGGGGTTGGTGATGGGTCCCCACGCCCGCACCCCCAACACCCGCAGCCAGAGGCCAGCGAGCCCCGGCAGCCCGCCCAGGGGGCGGGCAGCCGGGAGAGGGGGAGCGCCTGACCCCAGGCGCCCCTCACAACGGCTGATGGCACCCCCGAAAGGGACGCCCTTCCGCCGGCCCCATGGGGCGCAACGCCGGCCGGCAGGGGCGCGCGCCGTGGGGCCGGTGCTGGGTCCCCACGCCCGCACCAACCGCACCCAGGACACACGGGTCGCGGAACCCTGGCTGCCCGCTCCAGAGGACGGGCGGCCGGGGGAGGGACAGCGCCTGACACCAGACGCCCCTCACAACGGTGGCAGGCCACCCCCCCCGGGGGCGCCCCCCCCCCCACCCCCGCGGCACGCAGCCTCCACAGGGCATGCAGGCCAAGGGGACAGTGTTGGGCCCCCACACCCACACACCCGCGCCCACAGCACGTGGATGGCGGACCCCAACAGCCCGCCCAGTGGGCGGGCAGTCGGGGGAGGGACAGCGCCTGACCCCAGACGCCCCTCACAACGGTGGAAGGCAGCCCCCCCGGGGACGCCCTTCCGCCACCCCCACAGCGAGCAATGCCGGCCCGCAAGGGCGCACGCTGTGGGGCCGGTGCTGGGTCCCCACCCCCGCACCGACCGCACCCGGGACACCCACCCCCACGGCACGCAGCCCCCACAGGGCATGCAGGCCCAGGGGACCGTGATTGGCCCCCACAGCCAACACGCCCGCGCCCGCAGCACGTGGGTGGCGGACCCCAACAGCCCACCCAGTGGGCGGGCGGTTGGGGGAGGGGGAGCACCTGACCTCAGTCGCCCCTCACAACGGTGGAAAGCACCCCCCCGGGGACGCCCTTCTGCCACGCCCACAGCGAGCAACGTCGGCCCCCAAGGGCACAGGCTGTGGAACCGGTGCTGGGTTTTCACGCCCGCACCGACGGCACCCGGAACACACGGGTCGCGGTACCCCAGCTCCCCGCCCGGTAGGACTGGCGGTCGGGAAGGGACAGCGCCTGACACCAGACGCCCCTCACAACAGTGGCAGGCCAGCCTTCCCCGGGGACGGCCCCCCACCACACCAACCCCGCGGCACGCAGCCCCCACAGGGCATGCATGCCAAGGGGTCCGGTGTTGGGCCCCCACACCCACACAAGGGCGCCCACAGCACGTGGGTAGCGGACCCGAACAGCCCGCCCAGTGGGCGGGCAGTCGGGGGACGGGGAGCGCCTGACCTCAGAAGCCCCTCGCAACAACAGCCCCAAGCCAGGTAGGGGGAAACCGGGACCGGACCGCCCCCTGCCAAGCACGCCAGACAGAGCAAGGGACCGGGGCAGGACACGCGGAGTGGCGGGGACCACGTGGAACGGCCCTACCAGCGCCCAGTGCCGGGACTGCGCGAGCCGCGCACGCCACACCACCCAGGGGGGGGGGGGCGGACGCCGCGGGAGCGCGAGCGCACACACACGCAAAGGGCACGCGGGGACTACCAGAAGGGCAACCGGACCAAGCTCGCAGAACGCAAAGACCGGGTGGAATGGCGTACCAGCGAGCGAGGGTAAGGGACACCCAGACGGGACGGCCCGCCACACGCAGCGCGGGACACGCGGGGCAGGAAGGGGGAAACGGGAGAGACACAACACCAGTTACCGGCCCGAGCCCCCCAAACCGGCTGCGAGCGCCGCGCACACACGGACGGGGCACTGCACCCGCCAAGGCAGTAGTGGCGCACTGCGCCACGCCCGCACCCCTAGGCTAGGCAGCCTCCGCGCCAGCTCAAGGGGGTCTCACTGGCGACAAGCCAGTAGCACGGGCCCGGCGGCGCCGGCGCCCCGGGCGACCACGCATTAGGGGGGCGACGCGGAGGGTAAGCGCCCACAGCCACGGCTGCGAATTGATGCACTGACCGGGGAGTGGCGAAATGGGGAAGCCGGGGAGGGACGGGGCTCCGAGCCCTGTGAGCCCAGTGGAACTCCGCCACCAAGCAGGAGGTGCGTCTTGGAGGGCCCCCCACTAGGACCCGGTGGGGAGGATATCACCTGGCCCGACCAGGTGGCCCCCCGGGGCCGAAAGGCGTCTAGTACCCGCAAAATCAAACCTCAAACCTCGAACCTCAAACCCATTTGCTGGCCACTTCTGAGTTAATCCCACGCTCTGAAGCGGAGGGGCTCCCCGAGACGGCAGGGGTTATGTAGCCACCTTGCCCATTTGTGGGCAACTTCTGAGTTAGCTGCCCCCCTCTGAAGCGGAGGGGCTCCCCGAGACGGCAGGGGTTATGTAGCCACCTTGCCCATTTGTGGGCCACTTCTGAGTTAGCTGCCCCCCTCTGAAGCGGAGGGGCTCCCCGAGACGGCAGGGGTTATGTAGCCACCTTGCCCATTTGTGGGCCACTTCTGATTTAGTCCCCCGCTCTAAAGCGGAGGGGCTCCCCAAGACGGCAGGGGTTATGTAGCCACCATGCCCACAAGTGGGCCACTTCTGAGTTAGTCCCCCGCTCTTAAGCGGAGGGGCCCCCCGAGACGGCAGGGGTTATGTAGCCACCTTGGTCATTTGCTGGCCGCTTGTGAGTTAGTCCTCCGCTCTGAAGCGGAGGGGCTCCCCGAGACGGCATGGGTTATGTAGCCACCTTGCCCATTTGTGGGCCACTTCTGAGTTAGTCCCCCGCTCTGGAGCGGAGGGGCTCCCCGAGAGAGCGCGGGTTATGTAGCCACCTTGGCCATTCGTGGGCCACTTCTGTGTTAATCCCCCGCTCTGAAGCAGAGGGGCTCCCCGAGACGGCAGGGGTTATGTAGCCACCTTGCCCATTTGTGGGCCACTTGTAATTTTTTCCCCCGCTCTGAAGCAGAGGGGCTCCCCGAGACGGCAGGGGTTATGTAGCTACCTTGCCCATTTGTGGGCCACTTCTGATTCTGGCACCCGCTCTGAAGCGGAGGGGCCCCGGTCCAGCCTGGGCTGCGGGGGGATAGGGACCCCCCTGTGGGTTCGTCAGGTATATTTTCTTCCCACCACACAGCGGCGGTTACACCTGAGTACCTCCGGTCCAGCCTGGGCCGTGGGGGGATAGGGACGCCCCGTGGGTTCGTCACGTATTTCTCCTTCCCCCAGAAAGCGGCGGTTACACCCGAGTCCCTCCGGTCCAGCCTGGGCCGCGGGGGGATAGGGACGCCCCGTGGGTTCGTCAGGTATTTCTCCTTCCCCCACACAGCGGCGATTACAGCGGAGTCCCTCCGGTCCAGCCTGGGCCGTGGGGGGATAGGGACGCCCCGTGGGTTCGCCAGGAATTCTTCCTTCCCCCACACAGCGGCGGTTACACCCGAGTCCCTCAGGTCCAGCCTGGGCCGCGGGGGGATAGGGACGCGCCGTGGGTTCGTCAGGTCCTTTTCCTTCCCCCACACAGCGGCGGTTACACTAGAGTCCCTCCGGTCCAGCCTGGGCTGTGGGGGGATAGGGTCGCCTCGTGGGTTCGTCTGGTATTTTTCCTTCCCCCCACATAGTGGCGGTTACACCCGAGTCCCTCCGGTCCAGCCTCGGCCGCGGAGGGATAGGGACGCCCCGTGGGTTCGTCTGGTATTTTTCCCTCCCCCACACAGCGGCGGTTACACCCGAGTCCCTCCGGTCCTGCCTGGGCTGCGGGGGGATAGGGACGCCCCGTGGGTTCGCAGGTATTTATCCTTCCCCCACACTTGGCTTTTGGACCATCGAGGCCCCCGCCGCTGAGGCGAGGGGGCCTCGTTCACTTTGGGACCACTGAGGCCCCCGCCGCTGAGGCGAGGAAGCCTCTTTGGCTTTGGGACCACTGAGGCCCCCGCCGCTGAGGCAAGGGGGTTTTCTTCGCTTTGGGACCATCGAGGCCCCCTCTGCTGAGGCGAGAGGGCTTCCTTGGCTTTGGGACCACCGAGGCCCGCTGCTGAGGCGGGGGGGCCTCCTGCACTTTCAGACCATGGAGGCCCGCGCCGCTGAGGCGAGGTGGCCTCTTTCGCTTTGGGACCACGGAGGCCCCCGCCGCTGAGGCGAAGGGGCATCTTTCGCTTTGGGACCACCGAGGCCCCCTCTGCTGAGGCGAGGGGGCCTCCTTGGCTTTGAGGCCACTGAGGCCCCCGCCGCTGAGGCGAGGGGGCCTCTGTCGTTTTGGGACCGTCGAGGCCCTCGATGCTGAGGCGAGGGGGCCTCTTTGGCTTTGGGACCACCGAGGCCCCCGCAGCTGAGGCGAGGGGCCCTCCTTCGCTTTGGGACCACCGAGGCCCCCTCCGCTCCGGCGAGGGGGCCTCCTTCTCTTCGGGACCAGCGAGGCCCCCGCCGCTGGGGCGAGGGGGCCTCTTTCGCTTTCCGACCATCGAGGCCCACGCCGCTGAGGCGAGGGGGCCTCTTTGGCTTTGAGGCCACTGAGGCCCCCGCTGCTGAGGCGAGGGGGCCTCCTTGGCTTTCAGACCACCGAGGCCCCCGCCGCTGAGGCGAGGGGGCCTCCTTTGCTTTGGGACCATCGAGGCCCCCGTCGCTTGGGCGAGGGGGCCTCCTGGGCTTTGGGAACATCGAGGCCCCCGCCGGTGGGGCGAGGGGGCCTCTTTGGCGTTGGGACCACCGAGGCCCCCTCTGCTGAGGCGAGGGGGCCTCCTTCTCTTCGGGACCATCGAGGCCCTCGCCGCTGGGGCGAGGGGGCCTCTTTGACTTTGGGACCACCAGGCCCCCCTCCGCTGAGGCAAGGGGGCCTCCTTTGCTTTCGAACACCGAGGCCCCCGCCGCTGAGGCGAGGGGGCCTCCTTCACTGTGGGATCACCAAGGCCCCCGCTGTTGAGGCGAAGGGGCCTCTTTCGCTTTGGGACCACCGACGCCCCCGCTGCTGGGGCGAGGGGGCCTCCTGGGCTTTAGGAACACTGAGGCCCCCGCCGCTGAGGCGAGGGGGCCTCCTTCTCTTCGGGACCACCGAGGCCCCTGCTGCTGGGGCGAGGGGGCCTCCTTCTCTTCGGGACCACCAATGCCCCTGCCGGTGGGGCGAGGGGGCCTCCTTCTCTTCGGGACCACCGAGGCCCCTGCTGCTGAGGCGAGGGGGTCTCTTTCGTTTTGCGACCGTCGAGGCCCTCGCCGCCGAGGCGAGGGGGCCTCTTTGGCTTTGGGACCACCGAGGCCCCCGCCGCTGAGGCGAGGGGGCCTCCTGCGCTTTAGGACCATCGAGGCCCCCGCCGCTGGGGCGAGGGGGTCTCCTGGGCTTTGGGAACACCGAGTCCCCCGCCGCTGAGGCGAGGGGGCCTCCTTCGCTTTGGTACCACCGAAGCCCCCTCCGCTGAGGCGAGGGGGCCTCCTTCTCTTCGGGACCATCGAGGCCCCCGCCGCTGGGGCGGGGTCTCTCTGACTTTGGGACCACCTGGGCCCCCTCTGCTGAGGCGAGGGGGCCTCCTCTGCTGGCGAGGGGGCCTCTTTCGCTTTGAGACCGTCGAGGCCCCCTCCGCTGAGGCGAGGGGCCTCCTTTCCTTTCGGACACCGAGGCCCCTGCCGCTGAGGCGAGGGGCCTACTTCGCTTTGGTACCACCAAGGCCCCCGCCGCTGGGGCGAGGGGGCCTTGTGGGCTTTGGGAACACCGAGGCCCCAACCGCTGAGGCGAGGGGGCCTCCTTCGCTTTGGGACCACCGAGGCCCCCTCTGCTGAGGCGAGGGGGCCTCCTTCCCTTCGGGACCACTGAGGCCCCTGCCGCTGTTGCGAGGGGGCCTCTCTGGCTTTGGGACCACCGGGGTCCCCTGCGCTCAGGCGAGGGGGCCTCCTTTGCTTTCGGACACCGAGGCCCCTGCCGCTGAGGCGAGGGGGCCCCCTTCGCTGTGGGATCACCAAGGCCCCCACCGCTGAGGCGAAGGGGCCTCTTTCGCTTTGGGACCACCAAGGCCCCCGCTGCTGAGGCCAGGGGGCCTCCTTCGCTTTGGATTCACCGAGGCAGGGGTTTGCGTGTCCCCTCCGCAGACGTGCGGCACTGCGGATTGGGGGGACACGACCGGAGGGTTAGAGGATGGCCCCGCGCACGGACCCTTTCGGCAGAAGTGCCGTGCGCCGGGGGAGGGGGGGAAACCGGGCCACGGACCAAGCCCCCGTGATCCGCCGGCCAAACGCCGCCCAGTCGGTAGTACCTGGCGGCTAAGGGCCCACACCCGTGAGACTGCGTCCCCCTTCCCTTGGGAGGGTGGTGGACCGTGCCGGAAGTGGAGCCGGCGCTCCGCCTCGCCCCCCATCCCGTGCCCCTGGGAGGGGATCCGGCTACGTGTAGGGCGGGTGCATGCACGTAGCGCGGGCCCGGGGACAAGGGGAGGAGACGAAGAGGAGAGCCGCCGCCATGATGCTTAGCCGGACGGGTTGGGGTGAAACCTCCCTCCCGATCGCTTTCCAGACCGTCGGGGGCCGGCGGGCACCATGGGGATGTTCCGCAGGGGCGCCCTACCGGGGGACCGCATCTCCTCCTCCTCCTCCTCCCAAGACGGCAAGGGTTATGTAGCCACCTTGCCCATTTGTGGGCCACTTCTGAGTCAGTCCCCCGCTCTGAAGCGGAGGGGCTCCCCGAGACGGCAGGGGTTATGTAGCCACCTTGCCCATTTGTGGGCCACTTTATGAGTTAGTCCCCCGCTCTGAAGCAAAATGGCCCCCTGAGACGGCAGGGGTTATGTAGACACCTTGCCCATTCGTGGGCCACTTCTGATTTAGTCCCCCGCTCTGAAGCGGAGGGGCTCCCCTAGACAGCAGGGGTTATGTAGCCACCTTAACCATTTGTGGGCCACTTGTGATTTGGTCCCCTGCTCTGAAGTGGAGGGGCTCCCCGAGATGGCAGGGTTCATGTAGCCACCTTGCCGATTCGTGGGCCACCTCTGAGTTAGTTTCCCGCTCTGAAGCGGAGGGGCTCCCCGAGACAGCAGGGGTTATGTAGCCACCTCGTCCATTTGTGGGCCACTTCTGAGTTAGTCCCCCGCTCTGAAGCGGAGGGGCCCCGAAGACGGCAAGGGTTATGTAGCCACCCTGCCTATTTGTGGGCCACTTCTGAGTTAGTCGCCCTGAAGCGCCCCTGAAGCGGAGGGGCTCCCCGAGACAGCAGGGGTTCTGTAGCCACCTTTCCCATTTGTGGGCCACTTCTGAGTTAGTCCCCCGCTCTGAAGCGGAGGGGCTCCCCGAGACAGCAGGGATTATGTACCCACCTTGCTGACAGATGGGGCACTTCTGAGTTAGTCTCCCGCTCTGAAGCAGAGGGGATCCTCGAGACGACAGGGGTTATGTAGCCACCTTGCCCATTCGTGGTCCACTTGTGATTTATTCCCCCGCTCTGAGGCGGAATGGCTCCCTGAGACATCAGGGGTTATGTAGCCACCTCGCCCATTTGTTGGCCACCTCTGAGTTAGTCCCCCGCTCTGAAGCGGAGGGGCTCCCGAGGACGGCAAGGGTTATGTAGCCACCTTGCCCACAAGTGGGCCACTTCTGAGTTAGTCTTCCTCTCTGAAGCGGAGGGGCTCCCCGAGACGGCGGGGGTTATGTAGCCACCTCGCCGATTTGTGGGCCACTTGTGATTTAGTCCCCCGCTCTGAAGTGGAGGGGCTCCCCGAGATGGCAGGGGTTATGTAGCCACCTTGCCCATTTGTGGGCCACTTCTGAGTTAGTTCCCCGCTCTGAAGCAGAGGGGCTCCCCGAGACCGCAGGGGTTATGTAGCCACCTTGTCCATTTGTGGGCCACTTCTGAGTTAGTCCCCCCCTCTGAAGCGGAAGGGCTCCCTGAGACGGCATGGGTTATGTATCCACCCTTCCCATTTGTGGGCCACTTGTGAGTTAGTACCCCGCTCTGAAGCGGAGGGGCTCCCCAAGACGGTCGGGGTTATGTAGCCACCTTGCCCACAAGTGGGCCACTTCTGAGTTAGTCCCCCGCTCCGAAGCAGAGCGGCTTCCCGAGATGGCGGGGGTTATGTAGCCACCTTGCCCATTTGTGGGCCACTTCTGAGTTAGTCCCCCGCTCTCAAGCGGGGGGGCTCCCCGAGAAGGCAGGGATTATGTGACCACCTTGCTGACAAGTGGGCCACTTCTGAGTTAGTCCCCCGCTCTGAAGCGGGGGGGCTCCCCAAGACAGCAGGGGTTATGTAGCCACCTTGCCCATTTGTGGGCCACTTGTGATTTATTCCCCCGCTCTGACGCGGGACGTTATGTAGCCACCTTGCCCATTTGTCGGCCACTTCTGATTGACTCCCCTGCTCTGAAGCGGAGGGGCTCCCCGAGACGGCAGGGGTTATGTAGCCACCTTGTCCATTTGTGGGCCACTTCTGAGTTAGTCCCCCCCTCTGAAGCGGAGGGGCTCCCTGAGACGGCATGGGTTATGTATCCACCCTTCCCATTTGTGGGCCACTTGTGAGTTAGTACCCCGCTCTGAAGCGGAGGGGCTCCCCGAGACGGTCGGGGTTATGTAGCCACCTTGCCCACAAGTGGGCCACTTCTGAGTTAGTCCCCCGCTCGGAAGCAGAGCGGCTTCCCGAGATGGCGGGGGTTATGTAGCCACCTTGCCCATTTGTGGGCCACTTCTGAGTTAGTCCCCCGCTCTCAAGCGGCGGGGCTCCCCGAGAAGGCAGGGATTATGTGACCACCTTGCTGACAAGTGGGCCACTTCTGAGTTAGTCCCCCGCTCTGAAGCGGGGGGGCTCCCCAAGACAGCAGGGGTTATGTAGCCACCTTGCCCATTTGTGGGCCACTTGTGATTTATTCCCCCGCTCTGACGCGGGACGTTATGTAGCCACCTTGCCCATTTGTCGGCCACTTCTGATTGACTCCCCTGCTCTGAAGCGGAGGGGCTCCCCGAGACGGCAGGGGTTATGTAGCCACCTTGCCCATTTGTGGGCCACTTGTGATTTAGTCCCCCGCTCTGGAGCGGAGGGGCTCCCCGAGACAGCAGGGGTGATGTAGCCGCCTTGCCCATTTGCTGGTCACTTCTGAGTTAGTCTCCAGCTCTGAAGCGGAGGGGCTCCCCGAGACGGCAGGGGTTATGTAGCCACCTTGCCCATTTGTGGGCCACTTCTGAGTTAGTCTCCCGCTCTGTAGCAGAGGGGCTCCGCGAGACGGCAGGGGTTATGTAGCCACCTTGCCCGTTTGTGGGCCACTTCTGAGGTAGCCCCCCCCGCTGGAGCGCAGGAACTCCCCGAGACAGCAGGGGT